>CAMTZC010000015.1:8780000-10030000 GCA_947086505.1 Morpho deidamia
TTATGATATAGTAATTTTAGTGGAAACTTGGTTGAATCACGATATTCTGTCATGTGAACTATTTGATGACAGATATACGGTATATAGAAGGGATAGAATTATTAATGAATTTAGTAGTAAAAAGGATGGAGGTGGTGTCTTAATAGCTGTACATAATAAATACAAATCAATACGAATGCATTCTTGGGAAAGTGATTGCGAAGATGTATGGGTCACTGTCGATATATCTTCTACTAAGTCACAAATACAAATAGCTTTTTGTGCTGTGTATTTGCCGCCACCGATTACCCTCAATCTTTTAGACTCTCTAATTGATAATTGTAACGCCGTTTGTGAACAAACCATGCATACTTGCATAGCTGGCGATTTTAATCTAAGTTGCTTGAATTGGTCGTTATTATCAGACAGTAATTGTAACTATAAAGTACCTGGCTTAGCAACTAATCTGATTGACTTCGCAAACCTAAATAAATTGTACCAAGCTAATACAATTGTCAATAAATCAGGTAAAACGTTAGACTTGGTTTTAACAAATAATGCTTGTAAAGTTTACGAGGCACGATATGTTCTTAGTGTCGTAGACCTATTACATCCTCCTTTGGAAATTGTTTTGTCGTTTACTGATGAAATAATGTTAACTTATAATGACAATATTTTAAAACGGAACTTTCGCAGAGCAGACTATACAGCAATTAACTCTTATTTAGAGGACCAGAATTGGGAAGACATATTTAAAGGAATCTCGAACGTGAATATTATGTTGGAAGTTTTTTATGATATAATACATAAAGCAGTTACAAAGTTTGTTCCACTTACTGTGCAACACAGAAAACATAAATTTCCACCTTGGGTTGATAGCAAACTTAAAAGAATACTGAAAGAAAAAAATAAAATAAGACGACGGTTCAAGTTATATGATAACCCCATGGATGGTATTTCTCTGAGTATAGTTAGCAAGCGTGCTAGCCGTCTCGCAACTGCTAATTATAATTGCTATATAAACAATATCGAACAGAACATAACGGGTAACTCTAAATTGTTTTGGAATTTCTTAAAGCACAAACGAGGCGGAACCGGAGTATATCCAGTTAGGATGACAGACGGAAGGTTGGACGCACAGGATGGTATAGCAATTTGTAACCTGTTCGGCACGGAATTCTCACGAGCTTTTAGAGATCATACTTGCCATACTTCAGTTAATAATACATCCAATCATCATTTAGAACATCTCCGTACTTATGGTCTATCGGTCACGTCACCAAAAATAAACGAGGATACTTTGGTAAATAACTTAAAAAAATTAGATAGAGACAAGGGCGCTGGTCCGGATGGAATTCCTCCCTATTTTATCGAGGCTTGTGCTTCTTCTCTAGTCACGCCGTTATGTGCTATTTTTAATAAGTCCCTAACCTCTGGCATTTTTCCTAGCCTATGGAAGTCAGCTAAAGTAGTTCCGGTACATAAATCAGAAGATGCTTGTTTAGTTCAAAACTACAGGCCCATCTCTATTTTATCGACTTTTGCTAAAATATTTGAAAGCACTGTTTGTCCTCTGATCCAAAATCACATGAAACCATATCTCATCAATGAACAACATGGTTTTATACGTTCTAGGTCCACACGTACAAACCTAGTAACTTTTACAGAATTTTTGATAAATGCAATTGACAAAAATAAACAAATAGACGTCATATATACTGATTTTAGAAAAGCGTTTGATAGGGTACCGCATGATATTCTTGTTTCTAAATTGGAAGCATATGGATTTGTGGGACCGCTTTTAAATTGGTTGAAATCTTATCTCACAGAGCGAAATTTCTATGTCGTAGTTAATGGATTCAATTCCAGCACTTTCAAAGTTTCTTCTGGCGTACCACAAGGTTCACATATTGGTCCCATATTATTTAATATCTTTATTAACGATATCTACGCTTGTTTTGAGTTTTCGACATTCTTTATGTATGCAGATGACTTAAAATTGGCAAGAGTTGTTGAGTCATATGAGGACTGTAAGCTTTTGCAGACTGATTTGGACAGACTAGAACTATGGTGTGAAGCTAATAATATGGAGTTAAATAATAAAAAATGTTTTCTCGTAAAATTTACAAGAAAAATTCATGTCATATCTTCTGCATATCACATCAAAGACCACACACTAGAGGAACTGGAAACAATCAATGACCTGGGTGTGTTATTCGACCAAAAACTTACATTTGTTCCCCATATCGAGAATATTGCAAGACGAGCCTCCAAAATGCTTGGATTTGTTATTAGGAATGCTAAAATCTTTAAAAATCCGGCAACAAAAAAAGTACTTTATTACAGTCTAGTTAGGAGCATTCTTGAATACTGCTCAGTGGTCTGGCGTCCTCACTATGCAGTTCACAGTCTTAGACTAGAGCGTATACAGAAAAGATTTCTTTGGCATTTAGCTTTTAGCGTAGGCAAGGCGAAAAGAATACACTCTTACAAAAATAGGTTGTCATATTTCAAAATGTCTACGTTGGAAAAACGCAGGGAATTACTTGACACAATGTTCCTCTATAAAATCCTAAATAATCGGATCGATTGCCCCCAACTATTAAGGTTATTTAAATATAAAGTTCCAGCAAAATGCCCACGTAACCCAATTACGCCTCTTTATCCTCCTCTACGCAGAACAGTGTTAGGTGCCAACTCTCCTGTCCCAAGAATGTGTAAGGCCTTAAATCAAATAATTGACGTCGCTGATTTACACGCAGACTCGATCCGAAAGTTTCGTAGAACTATATTGTCTTTATAGTTAAAGTTATAAAAATTTAAAAATTATGTAAACTCACATTTTTCTTTTTTTATCATTTTTTTTCTTTTCTTTTATATATTGTTTGTAGTTTAATATTAAAATTTGTTGAACTTTTTTGTAATAATCATGTTGTGTTCATTTTTAATTAATTATTGCATTTAGTTAAGGTTATAGTTATATAAGTTACTTTAAATGTATCAGTGTAAATAATTGTAAATGAACCTAAATAAATAAATAAAAAAAAAAAAATAATCATTTCATAATTGCAGGCCATGAGACCTCTATAATAACAACCGCGAGACATCATGTAATGGCGATAACTGATTTTGTTTTATTTTATTTTTAACTTTCTTTTTAATTTTCTTTTAAAGTCGATTATTCGTATTAAAGTAGATTATTATAAAGTAGATTTGCTTTTTCATCATATATTTTAAGTTGACAATAAATGTATCTATGAAATGTCCAAATATTTGTTGTCAAATTGCGCATGTCGTTGCCGTCTATAATTAATATGGCACTTAGTCTAAAATAGTTTTATAATGTGTCCTATTGCTCCGTATGGTGTGTATATTGTTGATGGCTTTTTAAAATAAATAAATCATCCCATTGCCCTAATTTCATGTACAACTAATCAATGATCTATTCCTCGATATGAAACATATAAAATAATCATCCATTCCGCATTTAATACAATTTAACCAAACTGATCACAACCTTCACAATTCTATTAAAAATGCAAATCTAATACTATGATTATGTGATCCGTCTACCCTAACTTAGACTGCATAGACAAATACATACTACAGATCCACATAATCCATAAAAAACAGATTCACAGACTTAAATCTATTAAAAACATTTTTATTTATACAAGCTTCGGAGGATAGAGTTTATTTATGAATATTAAGATTACGAAGATACCGTAGTATTTCTTAAGCAATCCACACAGTCTAGTTAATATAAAGCACCTGTTATTCAATGGGATCAAATACACATCGCATCACAGAAACGAAATTATATTTATTCTGAAACATTGCTAACCGCTGTCGACTTGCTACATATAATCAATCTAGAGCAATAAATTCATCCACAGCTCCATTAATTTAAGTGGTTTTCGAAACTCGCAGACGGTAGACACATCGTATTTTTAAGTTCCGCAACAATTTATAACCAACAGACGGATAAGAAATAATGTTGTGAAATCATATAAATTATGAAATGAAAATTAATTAATTCATTAATGAATCATTTTAGGGACAATCTAGCTGTCCTGATGTATGATAAGATATTTTCATCATTGATAAAAAATCAAATTGTATAAAATCAGGTATTTATACTATATAAAATATTGTATTTAACATAGGAGATGTAACTTTCTTTCTGGGATGGGGCGAATTTTAAAATAAAATAATATTTTATTGCTCACTATAAAAGATGATAAAATTAATAAACATAAGAGCCACGTTCTCTGCCTCGATTCGACGACTAACATTGTATATAGTATTTTTACTATTATTAATAGTAATATGTTATAAAAGTGATAAGAAGTTTTTCGTTTAAATTTATTCGCTGGATGTATCTATTTACACAAACCACAAAATGTGGTTTGTGTAAATAGATACAATATTAACAATATTGTAATATCTGCCCGTAAAGATTGTATCCCAAAAGAGCAACATAGAATAACTTCTTAGTTCTTCTTAGTCGATGACAACATTCAGTGGTAAATCTTTCGGCGTAAATTTATTCTAAATTGTAATTCCATTCCTTGACAAATCAATAATTTAATAAATAATCTCGGAAATGCAGCTTGGTCCTTATAATTCCCTGTGTCATCGTCTGCCACCTTTTGTCATATTTCAAAAAGTTAATAAAAGAAAGTGTGAATCTCGTCCAATCAAGTATTTTATTAAATAACCTTAAAAATATCATAAAAATACTGTGACTATACTTTATTTATATATTTCAATTAAAAAAACATTCGATAACATAGAGCACATAATATTTGCGCGGCTAATATTATTTAAGATGCCGTCACAATTACGTGCATACAATCATAGTTATAACGGTTAGAGTAGGGTAGAGTAGTTACTTTCAAGATACTAAGAACATTTTTAAAATGACGTTTGCTTACTACGCACGTACAAAAAAGGTATGGATAATAAACACCATTTACTTTCTCTTTATTGCAATACGTCACATTTTTGGCTGGCTTCCCGTCTCTAGTATACTAACTATATGGCTAGGGATTATATAGTCAATCAAATTCAATCAACATCTCATGTCAGTTTACAACTTTATTACTGTATTGACATTTCAATTAAAATTCAAAAACTTTATGTAATATGTGTAAAGCTGTTTCCTTAGATATTGGAAATTCTGTAAAACCTGGTATCCGAAACAACAAAAATATGGTGAAGATCTATATATCTTTAACACTTCAGACATTATTAATTTACAGATATTAGACCTTCAGATATTTACGGAATGCGGTCTTCAAAATACTATTATGTTCTGTGCGAAGGTAAATAAGAGATACCATATCTTATTTATGTACTACTCGTTATGCCAAATGACGCTTGTCTTTTGTAAACATTATAATGTGAAATGTATCCATTACTAGGTCACTACGTAAGTCGTTTTGCGATAATGTTTAACATAATAAAAGCCATCTTCTATTTTGATCTATATTACTCACTTATTTCAATTATATTCTGACATATATTCAATGGTTATAAATATTGAGCAAAGATTTTTTATTATATTTAAGCGAAACACTATTTAAAAAAAATTACATAATGAAGTAAGGTAATTATCCCACAGCTGGGCATAGGTGTCCTCTCTCCGTTATTGGAGTGAAGGATTGGAGGTAAGAACTACCACGCTGATATAATGCGGATTAGTAGGTTACTTATCCTTCACTTCCTCACGATGTTTTCCTTCACCGAAAAACGTGCGATAAATTGCAATTATCAATTAGACACATAATGTTCTTATAATCTAATCTTATAAGAAAAACTCATTAATGCCTGCCCGGGGTTCGAACCCATGTCCCTCTCGAAAAAGTCGCACGGTCTCACCGCTGAGCTATCACAGCTTCTATAATAAGTCCAGATGCATAATCTTTCCCCACTAGATGAAATGGGTTACTGTAATGTCCTTGTGGGTGAAGTTTTGAATAAATTAATAAATAAATAAATAGGCAATTTATCTATTATTAGATATAATTAAAATTTTAGTATTGTATAAGATTTGAGAAAGGCTTACGAAAGACTTATTATGAATTTATAATGATTTAAACATTACCTGTGCTGCAAAGATAAACGTACCAAATGCATAATAACAAATTTGAAAAAGATGCGGTGCTACAGCTGTGAGTAGACCGAACAAAGCTTGAGGCAACTCGGTTGCAAGAAAAAGACCTAGCAGAGCCACCAGCATGCGCGTGGTGCGGTCAGTTCGGCCACCACCCCTCTTAACACCGTCTACATTAAGACGAACCTGTTCACCCTGGAAATAAAAACACTACTTATACACATGAATATGTATGATGAAAAAATAATTCCAGCACACATGGAAAAATAGTAATAATAAGTTGTATGACAGTATATAAAGATATTATGTTATTAACTCAAGTGTAGAATAAAAAAGGTGCTATGTGTTATCATTATTATTATAATTAATAAATCTTTTTGACGTTTTAACATACATTTGACTCTACTAGACCCTTGAAAGCTTCATTCATCCAAAATACAGGTTTACCTAGTTTGGGGGCTACGAGTGAATGTTATATATAGTAGTTAATGTCAATTTTAGTTAAGTTAAGATATTTCCTTTTGTAATCTTTTTAGAAAAATAAAAACATTTTATTTCATTTTTATTGTATATAAACGAAAATATTTGAGTTTTTTGCATTTTTCTCATATATCTTTAAATTTTAAATACGTAAGTAAATCTTAATTCTACTAATAACGATTACGAGCAAACAAAGCTTTGTTATAAAAGAATCATCATTCTCCTGCCCTTATCCCACTCTAAGTGGCGTCGGCACAACATGTTGCAAACATGCTGTCATATGATTCGGCTACGTATTTTACGACCCGCCGCCTGCCTGACGTCAACTTACCTTAGGCGCCTTTTACGACACCTCGATAAGAAAGGAGGGTGGTCTATTCTATTCTGCCGGATACCACAAGGCGGCTTTGTTATAAAAGAATCTTGTCAATATTTGATAATATAGAATATTTTAAATAACTACATAGGTATAACTTTATAAATTCAGTATAGGTTACAATACAAGTCATAAGCTAAAAGTCGTAACCGTGTTTAATGAAGCACATAACGATATAAATTAACGAAACTTAAATAAAGAAACTTAATGTTTAAAACAATAACTTGGATACTGAACTGCTGGTTTTGAAGCAAGAATAACACAACTATATTGGTAACCCATGAGGTAGATAGATTTCACAATGTGTCTGCCATTCTTTACATAGCATCTGAATATCTACATTGATATCTAAAAATATGCACTTTTAAAATTAAATTTAAATTCAAATATCATAATCACTTATTTGAGGTGCCATATTTTAGTATTACAAAATATGACTTTACTTTTTATAGAGTTAAAAATAATAATAACTGGGGTTTCTTCCATCCTTAGACATCCTCTTTGAAATTTCTAACGCATCTTGCTTAGTACATTTTAATGAAATCGATTTACATATTTTATGTGTTGCAAGGAGTCTTTTTACATTCAGCTTTGATCAAATATTCTGCAACATAATTTTGAGCTAGGGAGTTATTTTCTTTCTTGGCTGATATTTACTGGCATTCGTATTTTGTTCTTATCTACTGTGTTCCCACCCCACAACCTTTTAGTGGAATCAGAGTTCAACCATGCGTGCAGTTAGGGACGATAGACAAAATGAAATGAAAACTGGTGTTCGTGTTAATTTGACTTTTCATGTCTTAATGTTTTGTCTTAGCTTGTTTAAGAAATATATCAAACATACTTCTTAGTCTGTCAGTACTGAGCTAAACAACGTCAAAAAAAATTGCAAGATGAGAAAAATTGCAAAATGAGAAAACATATGCAGCAGATATACTGATTATGATGGTACTGATAGTAACAAACAATCTAAATTTTTACACCTAAAATATGACAAAACTATATATTTAATATATAACTAAATCTTGTTGTAACTGTTATGCTAAATCGTGTACGATTTTATTATACTATTAATAACACTCAGACATATAAAAAAATGATTGGGGGTTAATATTATATATATAAGTATTCTAAATAAAAATACTATTGCATTTACTTACTTCCTTTGTTGCAATCGCAGATTTTTTCAACAATTTCTGCCGCCTTCTATCACTGGATTTCATTTTTAAAATTAAACAAACACTCAAAATCGATAACACTACACAAGGTATTAATTTCAAAAATACACTATATATCCAAAAAATTGCTGTCAATAAGTTTTCGTTGTCGGTCATAGAAATAGCATATGATGACTCTTCAACCGCAGATATATTCACATAATCCATTTCATTTGTAGAAATGTTTTCAACTCCGTTATTATTTTTAGGTAACTCTTTTATATCCATAGCGAAATAAATTGGTAGACAAATTATCGGGCAAACAAAGTATGCAATTGCTATAGCAATATTTGTGTTTGTTTTATTGCAGAGAGCCTTATTTTTTTGTGGAAATTTTATTGCTACGAATCTCCATACGGCAAGTGTAATTGTCAGCCAGATTGAAATCGTATGAAAAGTCTGACTAAATATAGAATGAAAGTACACAAAAACTGCCCAAGTATATGAATTACGATTTAGTTCTTCGGCGATATTTGTGTAGATATGAAGCGCCAGAGGTATATAATCAATCATAACCAAAAGATCTGCGACGGCTAAGGCAGTTAAGATTGAATTCGTAGAGGACATCATCTCTTTGCGACTCAGTACTGCAATATTCACGGAGTTTGCGATGCAGCCGAGCAAACAGATAATAAGTGCAATATATCCGTGCACTTTTACATACATCCGTTGAAAATTTTGTCCAGCTGGCATGCAGTATGCTACTGCTGTAAAATTCCCGCTTGTCTCTGAAACTGACATCGTACTCTATCAAATCTTTAGGGAGAGGTTTCACTGAAGTGAAGTCGTACTTCTTCCTCGGCCAAACAAATGCATTTTCTGAAAAGAACAATAAAATTAACTTATGTGTTTTGAAAGTTATGATAGGACTATTTTGCTATAATCCGCGTTTGTTAAAAAATCTATGTAATGCTACGATCCATAAATATGCATAAATCTATCTATACAATAATTTATATAGTACAATAATTTGTAAATATATATGTATAATGCATACTTGACTGGCCCGTTGGCGCAGTGGCGGATCGCGGGCTCGATTCCCGCCCAGGGCCAACATTTTCTATAAACAATTTATGGTTCTTCGAGCCTGAGTGTGTATTTGTATTTAAGTATGTACTTAAAATTATATATGTAGTATATCTACCAGTTGTTCCTCACTCATAAAAGTAAAGTAACAGCCTGTTAATATCCCACTGCTGGGAATAGGCCTCCTCTCTCCGTTTCTGGAGAGAAGGGTTGGAGCTAAGACCTACCACGCTGCTCCAATGCGGATTGGTAGGTTACACATATCTCCAGAATTCTCTAGTGATATGCAGGTTTCCTCACGATGTTTTCCTTCACCGAAAAGCGTGTGATAAATTGCAATTATGAATTAGACACATGAGTTTTAATAGAAAAACTCATTGGTGCCTGCCCGGGTTTGAACCTATGTTCGTCTCTAGAGAGTCGCACGGTCTCACCACTGGGCTATCACAGCTTATCACTCATAACACAAGTATTAAGTTATTTACTTTGGGGACGGACGACCGTGTGTGTAAATGTTCCACATATTTATTTATTTATTTATAAAAATATTTATAAATAAATTTATACATATTTTATGGTGGCATAAGAATTAAAAACTCATCTACTCGTAATTTAAAGAACCTGCAATTTCACATAAACTGAATTTTATATAGATATTGGTTTAAGATGGTGTACAGGAATTTTAATTTTAAACTACCCCCAAGAAAAGATCAGAAATTTAGTTGTTTCTTTACATCTATTATTTATGCTACTTTCTTATTTGTTTATCATTTATCACATTTACATATTATGATTTTATCAAATTATTCGTAAGTTTTACTATGCCCCAAAGAAAGCCCGTATAATAACTATCTCCTGGCGTAAGATATATTGTATTTTATGTACCTCGTATTCGTTATTTATGACTACTGCGTAACTGACACCTACATTATTACATCTTATAAAAAATAGCGCCACAACCGCTTCTGGTTGTCTAAGTTCCTTTCTGTCCCTGTTTTGTCTGTCTTCATATCTCTCTATCACAGACCGAATGTCAGTACAATGGTTTTAATGTAAGATAAGAGTTTTTTTTAATTACCTTAGAGTCCATCGAAAACTCTGCCTTATCTGTTAGTATTATAACCAAACAATCTACATGGGTGTAGGAATATACCTCTTTTATTGAGTTAAAAAAATCTGCGCTCGCATATCTTTACCCGGTCTAACTTCTACATGGTATGGTACAATCCGGTATTCAAAAGACAATATACATAAAATAAAATATAATATACAATAAAATAGTTACAATAATCAGCCATATCAACGTTACCTAAAGCATTTTTATGGTAAGTGTATTAATCCTTCAAACCATATACTTTAAATTCGCACGCTGTTGCCATCTATAATTAATATAGCACTTCATTTAATTTCTTACATAGATTATTTATTATTGTGTATTTGTCGGTATGTGTGGTGTTTATATTGTTGACAGTCTTTTTTAAATGAATAAATAAATCATATTTATATTTTAAATATTTATAACTTTATATTTTATTTATTTCTATTTTTAAAGCTATTGCAAAATGACAAATACAGCGTGCTAAAAAATCAATCGCGGGTTTCACTCAGGGCTAGTGGTGTAAGCCCATGGTAAGCTAAGGCGAGCCAGCTGAAACAAGATAAATAAATAAACAATATTTGTTTGTCTTGTTGTAAAAAAGTACTTTTTCGACTTAGTGATTTCAGTTCTGTATGAATTATTAAGTTTGCTCGGTAAATTTTCTTATTTAGATCATGGTCTAAAATTATATTCCTACGGGAAAAATATGACTTCTGAAACTCAAGAATTCTGAAGTTTACTGAAACACTTTATAATATTTAGATTTATGAACTGCAATTTAACCTATCCCTGTAGGGAATATTCTTAGAGATTCGAGATTTCTTATGTTCTAAAGTTAGAGCTATAACTAAACTTTTTTACTGAGATTTATTGAAATAAGTATAAAAAGAGTGGCTAAATACGTTAGAACACTCTCAACAATGTAATATGGATATTCTTCTATTCCCGAAGGAAAATCGTGAATTTATATCCTCTATAATGCATTGATAATGTATAAGCTTCAATGGTATCGTGTTTCATCAATATTCCTCTCTGCGTTTATGGAGAGAAGAGTTCGAGCTTAGACTTACCACGCTCCATTGGTTGGTAGTTGGACGGATTGGTAGTTTACAGATATGCCAGAAATTCCCCGGAGCTTTGCATTTTTTAGACATTCATCATTCTTCTCCGAAGAACGTGTGATAAATTTTAAATGCTTATTAGGCAAGTTTTAACCAAAAGATGCATTCCTAGTGTTTGAACCTTTTAATCCCTGGTAAGCCATATAATTTGGCTACCGCAACATTATATACTTAAAAATATCTTTCATTGGATGAATCGACTGAACACTATGTCTATAAATTTCTATCAATTATTTACATAAGTATCTATCTAGACACACTTCACTATAAAAATAAATGTTTACCTAACGCAGCTTTGCGATTTAAATGTAAATCGAACGAAATCTCAGACTATTATTTTTGGCAGCTTTCCTATAATAATTTTTAATGTCTGTGGCATATATCACCACAGCTGTAAATTTAAGTTATAAAGTTTCGTCAATATTGTTGTTTTGTAATAAATGTTTTTTCTTTGTTCGCTTAATTTTTATCACCAAATTTATCTCCCACATTGTTATCGTTCAGGTTTAAAGAAATCTTACTTAAACAAACCCTATATTGCAAGATGTTTTAAATCTTACACATAACTTTAAAATAAACCTGTTTTTTTATCTACAAAGTAATTTGTGGCGCCTTAAACTTTATTAATAATAAAAAATAATACAGTTAAAAAATCACAGCTGGTACGGTCAAAGTACGAGTAAGGTTAAAAAACATTGGCCTAAGACACCGCAAAACTTTACCAATATTATATATAAAGAACAATTTTTTTTTTATCAATATCGCTACAATTAGTCGTAGTACTTTTCCAAATATTTCAAAACATTTTTTTACTTAGGTAAATAAAATTATTCAATCATGTGGGTTATTTCAATAATATTGTGTTCTATGTTAAGATGTTTGGCAAACACTAAGAAAATAATTGTTTCATGATCCCATATACGAGGCTCAAAGCGACATTTATGTTTAAAAGATGTTTTGTTATCTTTTTCCTCAGAATTGTGCATGAACGTAATAGTAAAATAATGTGCAATAAAATATTTAAAGCAATGTGTTACAAAAAACAGATGCTACGTATGTAACATTTCACATTAGTTTCACCCCTTACGTATGAGTTTTAAAATTAAAATAGTATTTTGGTCAAAGGCTAAACAAAATTTTTTTGGTGAGTTATATTTAATTTTGTATCTACATTTTGTGAAAACGTGCAATTTACTAAATGGCATTCACATTACATTTATAGCTTTGATTAAATATTTGTAACATAGAATATCAGTACAAACTTATGTCACGGAGTATTTTAAGTAAACATCAAAACAGGGAGCGTGAAAATAGGGCGTAATTTTAGTTGCAATTATTCGTCTAGTGTCGTGTTCGTTATTAAAAATAACACATTCTGAAATATTTTTAGTTAATATTGACTATGATTATGGCGGTAAACCTTTACTATATAATTTGAATAAAGAGGGCATGACAATCGGAACACAGCATGGTTAAATGTCTGTAATGTTTAATGTGAAAAATTGAAATATATAAAATAGTGAAATATATAAGCTAAATTTAGTATAAAATGTATTAATGATAATGTTAGAACAATCTTTACTGAAATTTTAAATGTCTGTCTGTTATATTTAAATGTTCATAAAATTTTATTAAACACATAACTATGAACATAAATTTTTAACTCGATAGAAGCTTCATGTACCTAAAATGTTTCCCTATTTATTTTAAAATTTCATTACATCATGATTCTTCTCTTTTAGAAACTAATAGCTGAGTAACTATTTGGCAGTATCAACTTATAAATTGTTTATTTCACGGATTATTTTTGATCTGCATAACTCGTTTCACCCACATAGCAACCACTAGACAGCTGCAATCTTTTTTAATATAGTCCTGTTCAATTTTCCATACATGACATTAGGAGAGCAAATTGGATAGCCTTTTATTAACAATTTTATTTAAATAACCAAAGACGTAAGATATTAAAAACATTATCTTAGTGAAGATTAGAACTAAAACAAGGCTACCTAAAGTTACTATATAACAAACGATAGGGACAAAACATTTTAAATACAATGACAAAAGCACTACAATAATGAAAATGTGTCCTTACGAAAGATTTGAAAACACCTACAATATAGATAATGTTTTTCATTGTCCATTGGAGACCTTTAATATATTCAATGCACGTATGGAGCCCTTTACAAAAGTACTAGCCAGCGGACTCGGCGGGAACTTGATTCGATTGAGAAATCCACTTTATGTTCTCCATGAAATTGTTATTCGCGTTTCACATGAGCAATATTCACACTGAAATATGTATTCGATGGAATTTTGTATCATTAAAAATATAACTTTGTAACAAATATTGCAGACAGTTGCGATGTTGCTGCTACCCATGTTTGTGCTTTATACACAGAAATGGTGCTGTGTGATCTATTGTATTTTTGTAAAAAAAATATATGAAATTCGGATGTGTAGAGTCTTCATTTACGCATTAATGTGACGTCTTGCTGATGATGAGATTATGGATAACGTTCTAAACGAATTTATGTATTCAACCGTTATTCGAGAAGTATGGTATTAGATAGAAAATATATCATTGTTTTAATATATCCGCTTAGTAGATTAATGTCTACCCACATTCAGTAATTAGCTTTGCCATTCCAAATGGATTGTACTCAACTGTTTCGGTCACTTTACAATTTAATATGAAGAAATAACTCGACTATTCTTGCGTTATCCGTTTATAGTGCATCTGTATACGTGTGTTAATCCCACATCAGAAGTGAGATTGGATTTCCTACTACCGATGTTAATCCGACAAGGATTTGACTAAATTCATTCGTATAATAGAATGATACAGAATTGTATAAATATACCACATTAGTTTTGCTTAGATGGGTTAAGTTACCAATAACCACACAGCAATTAGCATAATTTGAAATTTAAATTAAGATGTGCCAAAAATATTTCCATGTTTTGGATACAGAACAGTGCTCTCATGTAAATACAGTTTGCAATCCATCGGGTTATGGTGTTCATAGAACCAAGTGGGAAATAAAATTTGTAAATAAAGTGCAAATACGAAAAATAATAAAAATAGCGTCATATATATTAAACGAGAAACAGCTTTCCAATTATATATTTATAGTTACATACAGGTTAATATATAAATTACAATGGATACTATATAGAGCATCCCATACATGAATAGTGAAATAATAATAAAATTATTACAATTATATCACTTAGTTAATTGTATTATTTTAAATATTTTTTAAAATAGTACCTAACTTTGTCGCATATTAGGTTTTTACTTCGCTAACTTAACTATTTTAAAGGTTGCGCAGTAGTAAATGCAGTGTTCTATAACATATACGCATAATTCAGTAAGAATTTAACTGTAAGGTTTATATTATATAATTTCTACGTTCGGTTGGTCGGAAGCTTGAGGTTTGGCTCAAACCAGCTATCTCATACTAAAAGGCAGAATGATCCCTACGTCTATTCGAATGTGAATGAGGGGCAAACAAAAACAGTAACCAAATACATTCATACTAAAGTTATAATGTTTTGATACACATATCAAAGATTTCGACTTTCTATTATGTATACTGTATGTCGTACTCATTACAAACTATCTATGAAATGCTCAGTTAACTTGAGACACGTATGATTTTATGGGCCTTTACTTTATGTACTAAAGTACGCCAGTACTAAATAGCGAATCACTGAACTATTCAGGATAAGCAATATAACTTCAAAAAGGTATTACATTTACATGCTCATGTTACAATTATCAAAGATCATATAGGATGAAAATGATACAAAAACACTTTAATTCAATAATGTGAAGTCAATGTTGTTTCTTCTATAAGTTTTACAATTTCAAGCGTAATCCACGGCTTTATACGTTTTCTTCGTAAAAGATTCATACTAATATAATAAAGACGATAGTATGTCTGTCTGTCTGTCAGCCTACTACGTTTTCACGGAAAATCCTCTAGACCAATATTGATAAACTTTTAGTACAATTGAAGCTTATATACCGGGTTAAAATTTACAATAAAAAATCCCTTGTTACTTTGGGGAATAGAAAAAAAAACATTTATTTCTCTCTAAGTAATTCAAGGTAATTTGCACTTAAGTTGACGGTAAAGAAAACTTTCAATTTTTTTTTATCATCTATTAATATACAATACGGTGGTTCTTTGAGCCTGGGAGTATATTTGTATTTAAGTATGTATTTAAAATTATATATATGTATATATTTACCAGTCTGTCACCCATAACCAACTATTAAGTTACTTACTTTGGGGACGGACGACCGTGTTTATAAGTGTCCCATATATTATATTATAATTCATTATAAATATAACTATTATAATTAATTGATCGTTAAGTGATTTGCAGTTAGAATAATATGAATTAAGGTATTACGCAGTAGCCGTATTTAATATAGGGGTTTCTTGGACGAATTGTTTTTAATATTTCATCTCAAGCATTTGCTTTTGAGATGAAATAAAACTTTGAAAAAGCAATTGAATTATTCATGACTATTGGATAGTAGGTACATGAATAATAAAGTGATCAACTCGATGTTCAGTGTTTGCCAAAGTTATATAACTTTCTAAATGTTGCCGAATTTATGATGAGTAACTTATCATTGCTACTTTTATCTTGATAAGACAGAGCATTGCAATTCCCAATAAATTGTTGGAACTAATATAGTAAAATAACATCGTAATTTACATCTCGTTTATATTATACTTCATTTAAAATGATCTGAAAAACTATAAGTCTAAAATGATGTGCAATTAGAGAAGACATAGCTTTAAATTGAAGCTTAAGGATTATTCCTTATTCATAACTACGTGCTTAAAAGTAATATTTGTTTTAATTAAATAAACGAATCAATGGAATGATTTGATCAAACAAGGTATATCAAAAGTGCACAATAGAGTATATTTTACTCTATTGTGTGTACAAAAGTTCATACTGTGGGTACAAAAAAGGTTTCTTGATTTTTTTGTTTCGTTTGCTTGACTAGATAATAACAAATAACACAAGTGATTTGTTTTGATGTCGAAATCGAAAGAAATCGAACCATTTAACTATGGAAACATTAAGATACGAGAATATCATGACTATCGAAAATCATAACAGAACTCTTGAATGCTAGTAGATAACTGCTACTCAAAGTCCTTCACCCTTCGTTTATTTCCGTAATTCAAAAAATTCAAATTCCGGAAGTTTATACGCCAAGAGCTTGGCATAGATCGTAAAAAAACCTTCAAAAAGCGTTATAAAACCGTATTTTAGATTTGCAGATCCCTCTTGTTTTTCAGGCATTCAAACAATGCTTTTATTACTAAAACAGTAAGCACATTATAGGTTATCCATAAATCAACAAAAATTAATCGTTCATGAATCTTTAAGGAATTCATATTTTCACTGTAGCTTCACAATACATATGTACTAGAGTATAAATTGTTAAGTAAAAAATTAAAAAGGATTAAAAAAATCACTGCAATAATATTAGATATTATGACTGCCTAATTTTTCTTTGCTCTTATGTATTTGGCTCTTCTCAGTGATGTAAAAGTACAATTAAACATTCAACGTCAGCAATTTATAAAAGCAATAATAAAATTATTTTGCTATAAGCTGAGATAAAGTAAATAGAAAATATATATAATGCTAAATGTAGAGTGGACTATCCGTTCTCTTACCCGATACATGCAGGATTCGTAAAAACACATGCACACCTCCACCACCACATTATACAAAATGATTTCGCAATTTTATTTTCTGATAATGCTTCGGTTGCGATTGTTGAGTTTGTGACAGTGAACGTGTGTAGTGCTTGTGTATTGTAGTGCCGGTTGTGGCGATTTGTGCTTGTGCATGTGTTTTTACGAAACCAGCATGTATCATGTATGAAAACGGATAGTCTACATTACTTATATTTTCATATATTAATTATATTATCTATTTACTCTATTGCTGATTATTGAAAAATTATTTTATTATTACTTTTGTATTATGGATCTTTGCAAAGTAACTACACTACAGTGTAGCACTACAGTACTAAAGTTCTATAAGTAATCCTTAGCAAGTTAAAAGACGTTTTTAACTAAATCATTGATAATGTTTATAGCGCTACCTTTCTGCACCCTTAACTCAGTGAATACGATAATTTACTATATTTACATTACAGAAAAAGAGAAAATTTCTAAAACTCTATCAAACATTTATTGATGTCTTGATTATTTGCTAAAGAAACGATTATAATGTAGTTTAATTTAGAAGCGCGAACGTTACGGCCAAAATCGTTTTGTAAAGAGATCTGTGTTGTCTTATTTTTATTTCTCATTAAAAATACACAAAAAGTTCTAATTTTTTAGTTTTTAAGTATTTCATAGGGTTCTACAACTTTTCCATCGACATTTCATCTTCATAACAGCGAAAATTATTAAAATAAACTTAATATTCCTCCCATGTGCAGAATATTTAAAATATAGCTGCTAATATACTTCTGACCAAAATTTTTTTGTTTGTAGCATACATTTACTTGCCGCTCATTGATTTAATATCTAAAAGTTATACTAAGTTGAGATACGAATTTCAACTTACCAACTCAAACACATAAATTAATTTTTAAGAGCCACATAACTTTTCCATTATCACATTCATCACGTAAAATATATAGTTTTCCGTAAAATATTGACAATTCGAAGGATCAGCAAACAAAGAAACAGTAATTTGATAAGCGATCAAGGTTTCCAAAACCGCCTAAAAGTTCGTGTACTGAATCATTTATAGCTTCGTAACGGAGCGCTGTTAGGGCGGCGTGTTACTTTAAGGCCGCCCTCATTGTGACTGAATATTGCGAGCAGCCGACGCCTGCAATGGGATTCCTGTAAGAGAAATCATGAGCTCGCAAAAGGCACTTCCCAGTTTCCGCAACTTCACAACAGCATTCAGGAAATTATAATGGTCATATTATAGTGTATAATCTATGGTGTAGTCTCTGTCAAATGGTGTAACTGAGATATTATAGTTTTGATAAAAAAAGAGAGAGGGACTGTGCTTGCATATTCACTCTTTTCTTAAAGTCGTTAATATGAAAAAATAGATGTACATAGGGTATTCCACACTTTTTCTATAGGTTTAGTAAACGGTGAGCGAGAACACTTTTTTTATATATCTTCTTCTTCTCAAGGTGCCATCTTCTTTCGAAGATCGGCGATCAATAAGGCAATTTGGTTCTTCGATGCCGCTGCTCTGAATAACGAACGAGTACTTTTGCCGAACCAATAGCGTAGATTTTTTAACCAAGATATTCTCCGTCGGCCTCGTTTACCATGGATTTTGCCTGTATGATAAGCCGCAGCAATTCATATTTAGCATTTCTCATAACGTGGCCAAAATATTCGAGCTTTCTTTTTTTCACTAAATATAAGACTTCTGGTTTTTTGTTCATGCGACTTAACACGGTTATATTCTTGACTTTATCTCTCCAGGATATCCTTAACATTCTCCTGTACATCCACAATTCGAAAAATTTTAATTTCTTGCTCATCGATTCTGTGAGTGTCCACGCTTCAACGCCGTACAGGAGAATGGAGAAAACATAACAACGTGCTAAACGCGCTCGTAGCATGATGTTTAGTTTTTTATTGCTCAGAAGTGGCTTAAGCTTAAAGAAAGCGTTACGGGCTTGTTCAATACGGCATTTAATCTCCAGACTATGATCGCCCATATCATCAACCCAACATCCCAAATATTTGTATTTACTAACTTTTTGTAAGCTTTGTCCACAACAAAGTAGAGAGGGGTTAGCGGGTGGTATTTTACAAATAGTCATGTATTTTGTTTTCTTGGTATTGATGTTAAGGCCATACATGGAACTAACAGATCGAACTTTACCCACGAGGACTTGAAGATCTTCTATTGTTGATGCAAGTAACACAGTATCATCGGCATAACGAAAATTGTTAATAGTCTGGCCATTTACTGTTATACCTACATCCAAATCATCTAGTGCTTCTCTGAAGATCATCTCAGAGTATATATTAAAAAGTAAGGGTGAGAGAATACACTTGTCTTACTCCTCGTAGGATTTTTATTTCGTCAGTTAATTTGCCTTCTATATAGTAAATTCACTGTTTGATTCCAATATAGATCTCTTATAAAGCGTATATCTCTAGAGTCCAAACCAATAGACTGCATTATATCGATCATTCTTGCATGCTGTACTCTATCGAAAGCCTTTTCATAATCGATAAAACATACAAATAAGTCTTGATTCATGTCCCAGCATCTCTGTACTAAGACCTGATACCCAAAAAGTGCATCTCTAGTTTTTATATATAGACACCGGCTATACTCATATTTAATTTTATCGGGTTAGCTCAACTAGTTTCGAGCTCATCCGTAGCACATATACATGAGCTCTTTACACGACGTTATCGCAACGGGAACGGGCGAACCCGATAAAATTAGACGTGAGTATAGCCGGTATCTATATATTAACTATGAATACTACTCACGATAGTTTAAATTTAAAAACACTTTGTTTTACCATCAGATTGTTGGTGTGTCGTTTGTATGACGATGGAGTCACACGGGGCGTCTACTGGTCAGGTTTTAAAATAGTGACAATGGATTCGATTAATTAGTTCAGTCATTTCTCATTTAAGTTTTTAAATTTTAGAAAACCAGCATACTTATTGTACACATGATTATACGATTTGTATGTATAATGAAGTATTACATGATTTGATATGTTGAAGTTTTAAATGCCATGCACTCAACGACTCATAACTTTTATTTCATTAATCGACACTGCAAATCAACGTTCAACAACCATTTCTGTTCGGAAAATTTTGATATCAAGAACGAGGATTGTAAAAAAACTGCAGTTAATCGATTTTCTGAATAATGCCGCTGTTGGTGTCCTTATTCAATTAACTAAATTAATCAATTACAGACGATAAATCATACTAGTAAGTCTGATATAGAATGGCCAATGAGAGATCATAAATGCTACTTATGGTAAAAGTATTGTGGTCCAATTAAAAAGTACTCTGAGAAAAATCGGCATAAAATAATCGAACCATTTCAATCGCTTATTGCTACTAATGCTTCTCATATTATATAAAAAAAAAAAAAGTAAAGTAACAGCCCGTTGTTATGCCCACTGCTGGGCTAAGGCCTCCTCTCTCCGTTTTTTTTGGAGAGAAGGATTGGAGCAACTCATATTATATGGTTAATAGTTAATATTTTTTTATTTATTGCATTGCTTTTTGTTATCGTGTATCAAATGTTTTAAATCTATCTATAGTTATTAAAAGTCCCAAATAGCTGTCTGTCTCTATATAATCGATTTTCTCAAAATCTACTGAACGGTTATCACCAAAAGATAGTGCAATACTTCCGGATGGTTTAGATAAATAGTACATATCTGTATTATGTAAATTGTGTTAAAGAGATCTCGCAGTTGTTAAAAAACATGTTTGGTGAGAGCTTTTGTCGCGTGCGCTGCGTAAATCAGCAGAGATACGCTAAAGTAATGTACCAGAGAATTGTAGATCTATAAAAATACTACAAAAAAGTCACGATAGCATACCTCTATCTCTTATGGTTAACTCACAATAACTACTTTTATGTTTAAAATTTGGATCTTAGAAAAGATTTGCATGCGGGCAAAGCCGCTGGCACAGTTAGTTTATGTATATTTATAAAATATTATCGTGAGATCATCTACATATGATTTTAGTATTCAGATCTATAAACATGTTAAATTTTAAAAATTGAAGTGCAATTTTTTCTTAACATTACATTAATATATTGACTGTAGAACTTTGCAATCGCTCATCATAATAATGCTGATCTGATTTTTTATTAGAGCAAACGTCAATTTTATGATAATTTCATATTCCACAAAAAATCACTGATTTACAAAAAACCCACAATATATGTGATAAATTTACCATCACCGACGAACATTATAAATGTTTTAGTGAGAACCTTTAAAAATGTACAGGGCCAAATTAGCATGCATGGATCATTCAGGATAATCTAAAAACAAAACAGGAGCACATTACGGCTTAACTGAATGACAAACATAAATCTCATTTAAAATTTCACGGTACGCCCTACCGTATTTTTAATAATCGTTACCTAAATGCTTATAAAATCACAGTGGCATTTTTTAATATAGTAGAAATAAGTCATTTTTTTCTGAATTTTGACTACTGAATTCTAAATTTTAAATATTTGTAAATTCTGGCATTGATTAATTATTAATAGGAATTAAAACATATTTAACTTAATCTGGAATCAAGCTGTATCTATTAGGCAACTTTATATTAAGCATTACATATAAATTATTTTACTATTTTTTGCTGGCGATTTCGTTTGCGTGCTTAGTATTTACAATCAATATACTGTAGGTAACTAAAGAGAACATCTTTATCCAGCAGTGGAATAGTTTATTTACTTGTGTAAATAAACTATTCCACGTTTTATTCGTGATAAAAAATATATCACCAACATTTTTGGATAGTCATTGTCTCATCATTCTCCTGCCTTTACTTATCCCTCTCTAAATGTGTCGGCACAGTGACGATATTTTACAACCGGTCGCCTGTCTGACGCCTGGCTTACCTTAGTCGCCATTTACGATACCTCGGTAAAAAATGAAAGTGATCTATTCTACCCAGCCGGATACCACACGGCGGATCAACTTACTATTATCATGATACTTTTAATAGGTGTAAGAATAAAATAATGTTCCGTTCCTTTTAGCAGACGCCTATATATGTAAGCTGATTCTCAAAAAAAATTGGTATCATAAAATATATTTGAAGTTGCAAACCTTAAATACAGCCCGCTTCTGGAGTTTGAATTTATGACAAGTCAAGTTAAGAAAACGCTTTTAATATTATGTCCGTACTGTTAACCGTAGAGGTCTTCGCCTTTAGCCAATCTTGGCAGCAGCATCAAGTCATGTTTATCATAAACCTCATCATGAATCGTCATCGGAACTGGGTCGGTATATAAAATTTCAAGAAGTTTCGAGAAGTGGGTCAAATTTAACTAAATCAAATCAAAATAATCTTTATTCAAATAAGCACTTAGAATCATCAAGGATCATTATGATTAATGCAGCTATGACTGGTTCGGAATGTTCCTCTTACCGAGAAGCGCGAAACACGGCCGTCAATCTTCTAAGCATTTTCAATGTTACATTATTAAAACAATTTTCAAATCCAGGCATTTTTTTCTACTAAATAAACTTCAGTTTTGTAATATGCTTTACGTATAAGCATATTTCTTACACCTTTCTGTAAACTGATTGAGTATGGACTTGCAAGATTCGATCTTCACATATATATACGGATAGTTAAATAACAGGTTTTAATAAAAGAGGCTGGCAGGCTTTTTTAATGAACAGCTTTACTAAAACAACTTTTTGATATTTGGATATGATAGTATTTTTCACAAACCCAACAAGTTGCAAAAAATGGCGTATGTGTATACTAATTGTCAGAAATATAGCAAATACGATACAGCTCAATTGAATCGTAAAACTCTTAAATTTTTAAAACCACTGGGCGATGTATTTTATTTATTTGAATCACCAACATAAGAAACAGTAGTAACATAATTTATAATAGGTACATTTCACATGAATTAATTCTAATTGTACGTACAATTACAGGTAACCACAGCATGCTAATGATTTAAGAGCCAACCATTTTCATATTAAGCAGCTACATTATAAGTTGTAAAAGAGCTTGTTCACGCTTAATCTTGGTTACATTTAGCCCTTGTTACACCTTTCATCACAATATCTGATACAAAGTTTAATAAATACTGGTAAGTAGGTCGCACCACCCGTATAATGTCGTTTGAACATTGCTTATCCTTTTCCTTGGCAATTGTAATCCATATTCCATATCTACGGTATCTATCAATTTACGTTACTTGCAACGACATATTTAATGTACTCTGTGTACGTGACTATAAACATAAACATTTTAGCACTAACTGAAAACTATCGATCGCAGAAGTGATCAAAACTTAGATAGAGGGAAAATTAAATACCATGACCGATAAAAGACCTTTAGCTTGATGGGGGTATGTACACAGCTTCCTTCACGTTGAACTCACGCTGGCCTAAAATACTGACGTTATGCTTTAATGTGACGGATAAACTGGAATAAAAAAATATATATATGTATATTTATTTATTTATTATATATAAATTTTCACTAGTGTTTATTATTAAATATGGTGTAAAAGATTTTGACGGCTTATAATTAATAATTGTTATTTATTTTAGTCGTGTGTAACGAATAGATGCACTACTAAAGACTGAGTTTATATTTTATCTTGTCTTAATACTTATTTATCTCCTAAAAAGCACTGAGCTCAATTGGCTTAATACCTCTATTTTTGTATTTATTAATGCCTACACAACTTTCAAACCATGAAAATTGTGTAGGCATTAATAAATCGCGGATTCAGCTTATTCAATAAGCCCGCAAAAACGGCCGCTAGCATAAGTTTTCAAATACTCTCGGCAACAATTAAAATATTTTCTATAATGGACTGAATCGTTAATACAGTGCCTAAGTAACGGCTTGTTACTATCCTACTGCTGGGGATAATCTTCTTCTCTTAATCTTTGAGAGACGGGTTGGAGTTAAGATCCACCACGCTATTTCAAATGGGTGCTTACACATTTCCTAGAATTCTCTAGAGATATGTAGGTTTCCTCAAAATGTTTTCCTTCATCAACATAGACACATTGGTGAAAAATCACTGGTGCCTGCTCGAGCTTTGAACTCGTGATCCGCCTCGAAAGAGTTGCACGATCTCACCGCTAATATAGTATTATAACTTATGTAAAATCTTGAAAAAAAAGCCATGTCAGTGAAAAGAAAACTCAAATTTTAATGTTCTTAAACATTTATATTCCACATAAACTTTTATATCAGTAATCTTTGCAAATTAATCAATCTATTATATAAATCGAAATATTATATAAAGGTAATCTCCTCAGATTACCTTTATATAATATTTTGATTAATTGTAGCGTAGATTAAGCCTTATATTATCCTCAAGAAAGTATTTGGACTTAAAATATTTTAGTAAGTAACACTGATGGTCACGCAACATACTCTTTAGCGCTATGACTCAATAAAGCTTTAATTATATGCTTTGTTTACATTTCTCCTAAGGTGTAAGTAGTTCAAGTAAAAAATAGCTTGTCTTATTGACATTTATTACGTTCTTTATATTGAAAATTATTGTTCAAGATAATAATAATATAATGTACATAATAAACCTTATCGTATCTCATGAATACTCTATCCGATTCATGTAACAAGCTTAGCAGCTGCAAAATATTTGTGAATATATCTGTTGCAAACATATTTATATTATCCAATCCAAATTTGTACGTTGTGGTAAACGAAACATTTTTAGTACCATTTACTTTAGCAACACCTGTTTTTAGCTCATTATTGTATACAGACACTAAAAACTACTAGGTATTACTAGTAGAGTCTATGTATGACAAACTTAGCAAATGTGTATATGTACATTAGTTAATAAACCGTAAACATTATTATTTATTAAAAGCTTTTATTTAACTTGCCATGTATGTATGTAAAAACGAAATCTTGCAAAATAAATTAGACTCACTTCCCGGCGTCCGATTGAACTGAAATTATACATAATGGTCCATGACAATAAATTAATATAAATATATTGTAACGACGTGTTTTAAATACAACCTCCTTCATATAGCTGGTGAGTAATAAAAAAAAATAAAAAAAATTTGTCGCTGTCATTATGTGTTTTGTTGTTGGAAAAGATTAAATGAGTTGACTTTTGGAAAATTGCTTCTTATTTACTGAATAAGTGTAATGGAAAAATATTGTTGTCGTTATATTCAGAAGTGGGATGGAAACCTAAAATCCACAAATAAAATGTAAAAAACGAAATATTAAGAGGGTGAAGAAAAAACAAGTGACGGTAACTTGTAGTAGTGTTGACATAAATATAATTCCCGATTGGTTTTCAGCGTAAGAAATAAAAGATGGGAAGCTTTATTTACTATACGGGGATAAATGTGATGCTCGTAACATTTAATAATTGACTTTACAGAAAGCTAATACCCTGCGCCAATTGCGGCGCAATTGTTTCAGAATGGCTGACTCTAACAGCAGGAAAAAAACGAGAACAGAAATGTAGCATGCATGTAGCCAAGCTATGGCGATGAGCGTTAGTATTAGCAAGCATGTTTACGTAAGCATCTGCTGAGTTGGTTGCCATTAATTGTGCTGTGTTATGCCATGACAGCGATTAATTGCGAGCTTAAGGGTTAAAAGAGCAAGTATTGTAAGTATATATCAGCATTCCGAATCGGTGGTAGAATCATTCCCAGAAGTCAGCTTATTAAATTTGCGAGGTCGCAAATGTTGTCAGGATGGTCGACTGTAACGACGAGCTTTAAATACAACCTCCTTCATATAGTTGGTGAGTAATAAAAAAAAAACATTATCGCTGTCATTATGTGTTTTGTTGTTGGAAAAGATTAGATGAGTTGACTTTTGGAAAATTGCTTCTTATTTATTGAATAAGTGTAATGGAAAAATATTGTTGTCGTTATATATCGGACACTTACATACACCGTCCCCAAAGTAAGTAACTTAATACTTGTGTTATGGGTGACGGACAACTAATTCTAAATACATACTTAAATACAAATATACACCCAGGCTCGAAGAACCAACAATTTTTTTATAGAAAATGTTGGCCCTCGGCGAGAATCATAACCGGGACTCGCGGAGCTGAGGGCAGGGTGACTACCCACTGCGCCAACAGGCCAATCATATTTATGATAAGCATGACCTGATGCTGCTGCCAGGATTCGCTCCAAACGAGGGAATTCCTCAACGATTAACAGTAGGGACATGCAATTTTGTATTAAAAAAGCAGAAGAGCAGAAAGAGCGCCGAATAGGTATATGAATCTCTTTTCCTGTGGGTAATGGTACGAGATAATTATTAAAAAATATCAAATGACCTTGATTCACGCATTCAATTCAATATTTTAATTTCCCTAAAACGTCTTTCGTTTTTGAGACTAGATAAAAATCGATTCGCTACGGACCACTTAATACGCCTATTTAACTCCCTTTCTCTAAGTGTATTTATTTTCTTAACTGAACTACTTTTTCTTAAATACACAAAGCAATTTAATAGAAAGTATAGAAACACTGACGATAGATACTAAACGTTTTGTATAATCGTACTCAAAAAGGTGTGGTTATGATGAAAATAAAAGAATATATATATAATATGAATTTTAAACCCTTTGTACTTAGAGGAATTAAATGGAATACAATCAAAGACTACAGTGTACATACTGAAAATACAATGTTGAATTAATGTTGTTCACACAATATTGTTTATTTGGTCATCAACATCGTATTGTTAATAAAGCCGTAAGCAAACCGTATGATTCGGTACTGAGTAACGGGTGCGCCATCTAGTACTGAGTACCGAATCTTTACTCACGAATGCTATTCGTCTTTACTCACGAATGCTATTAGTGCTACTCCAAACAAGTTTTAGTTACTTTGGGGATAGATGACTGTGTGTGTGTGTACCATATATTCATTTATTTTATATATAAGATTTAAGAAATTGGCGCATTATAATTTAATGTAATGTCTTTCCGTCTCATGTAAAGTCTCATAGAAAATTAAAATTATCCGTATTTATTTTTCGTTTTACATAATGTCTATTTCATTTCTTGATCTTTTCTTTGGCACCTGTTTTACATTACACAACCCTATCCAAAGACTATAGTGTACATCGTAGACTCTATCTAGATGTTTGTCTGAGTTATATATAAGTATTATTTAATTTATATTTATATGTGTTTTTATATTCCGTACTGTTATATCTTGGTAGTGTTAATGGAAATGCTGATGCGCTACTGCTGCATCAGCATTATCTCGGGCTATAAGCTCACTCAAGCATCGGGAGCGCCAGTCTTCCCTCGACCGCAGCCGCGACATGGTTGCCAAAGGCTCTTATTAATATAATTCCTAAATCCATATATCTAAATCATATATAAATCTCAATAAATCTTTTTTTAAAAAGTGAAATTTATTCCACGTTATAACATTGGTGGCAGCGGAAAGGGATCCAAAACTGGGTCCTCGGTCTCTATTAAAATAAGTGCTATACTGTGAAAGAACTCAAAATACCCGAAAAGTGTAAAAACCCTAAAAGAAATAAATAAATAATAACTCTAAAAGTGCAAAAGTGGCAGTGTCATAAATTCTAAAACGGCCGATATTTCCTGTTTCTACAAAACTTCTACAAAATCTCTATGATTAAATTTCCTACAATAATTATTTTAAATAATCCTATAAATAAATTCATTGGGTGAATTCAGTGAAACTACCTACAAGAATCCAGGTGTCATCATATCCTGTCAACATGAACACTATCGCGATCGCCTACGCATTCTTCGTATTGCTTGAGTGAGTCTGGCTTATATTTGTTATCTTATTCATTCTGTGTATGCAATAATTATCGTTCCGAGAATTAATAACAATGTCCGAATCGAAATCGTCTAAAACAACGTTGCAAATTCCTAGTGATATAAACTTACCATCCGATACGGAAGACGAAAGAACTTGCGATTCCAGGAAAACCAGGGGGGCTAAGCGTAATAATCAGACGAATATCATGGAATTAGATTTAAATATACTATTAAAATTTATCAAGCCCTATGACGGGAACAGAGAAACATTGAACTCTTTTATAATAAATTGTAACAATGCTTATGAACTCGCCACAGAAATTCAAAAACCAATAGTTTTTAAATATATATTATGCCAACTCAGCGGTAAAGCTGAGGTAGCCTGTTCTATTAAAGAATTTACAGCCTGGGAGCAGCTCAAAGATTTTTTAAAAACCCAGTTCAGTGTCAGGAAACACTATTCTCACTTACTTACCGAATTACAGGAAAGTCGTCAAGCGTATAATGAAAACGTAACCCAATTTTCCCTCCGAGTGGAAACATGTTTATCACAACTTCTAACTGAAATTTCCTTATCTAACAGTAAAGTAAAAGAATTATCGGGCCGCACTGCGGCAATGGAAGAGCTTGCCCTCCACCATTTTCTAATGGGTCTTCAACCCAGAGTCTCTAACATTGTCAGGTGTAAGTCACCCAAAAATCTGAACGAAGCAATTAACTTTGCAATTTCGGAAGAGCGTATTCAAGAAACATTATACAGACGTAACTCAGAACATAAACCACAAAGATCATCTTCTGTTCCAAATCAAAATCCGCGTACTAAACCTTTCGTAACCCAAACATTTACACCAAAATATTTCCAACCTAATTACTCGGGAGCACACAAACCCAACAGTGATCAATCAAATCTTCAATGTAGATACTGTAAACTTCCAGGTCACGTAATCGAAAACTGCAAAAGAAGAGAATATAATAATAACCGATTCCGAAATTCATATCAACAAAAACCTTCTACTTCTCGCGTACATTTCATACCCGAACCTGAATCAGAGGGAGAAGACGTTTGTGATAATAACGAGAGCGCAGAGTTAAACCAATAAGGGTCTCGTTTTCGTGTCGCACGAGGCCTCAGTCGAAAGTCGACACACGTTGGCGTATAAATACCACTAAATCCAAAACACCTATTTCAACAACATCTATTATCCAATCCAAACGAAGGGTTATACAGCAGGGTAACCAGTCCCAAATCGGCAACCCGTTTGAATCCAATATCAAGGTCATACAACAGGGTAACCAGCCCCAAAGCGGAGACCTTCGTCCAAGGGTTATACAGCAGGGTAACCAGTCCCAAATCGGTAATCCGTTTGAATCCAATATCAAGGTCATACAACAGGGTAACCAGCCCCGAAGCGGAGACCTTCGTCCAAGGGTTATACAGCAGGGTAACCAGTCCCAAATCGGCAACCCGTTTGAATCCAACATGAAGGTCATACAACAGGGTAACCAGCCCCAAAGCGGAGACCTTCGTCCAAAGGTCACACAACAGGGTAACCAGCCCCAAAGCGGAGACCTTCGTCCAAAGGTCACACAACAGGGTAACCAGCCCCAAAGCGGAGACCTCCTTCAGGAAATAAAAAATTTTAAAACAAACTTTCCCAATCTCACTGAACCTAATAAATCACACGAGTCTATATCAAATAAAATCTACGAAATCACCACTGATCCTACAAAAATATTATTACCTCACATTCTTGTAAAATCATCAGTTTCAGACATACCATTATCATTACTCATAGATTCAGGGTCCTCGATTAGCCTAATTAAATCTGACTCTATCCATAATAATCCCAACCTCGTTAAAGAACGAATTAACCTTAAAGGTATAGATCCAGGCCACGAATCAACTAAAACATTAGGCCATTTCAAATTAAAATTGCAATTATCAGATTTATCCAAAAAAGAAATAAGTTACAAATTCCATGTAGTAAAAGAAATAAACCTACCATATGATGGTATAGTCGGAAATGACATGCTGAATGCCCTTCGCTGTAATATTGACTATGATAAAAATATTCTGAAAATTAATAATATAAATCTAAAACTATTCTTTCATGAACCTATTTACACTATACCTGCTAGATCAGAAATGGTCATTGAATGTTCTGTCTCGAATCCGGAATTAATAGAAGGGACTATCTTAGACCAAACTCAAATAAAAGACCTTCTAATAGCAAACTGTCTCGTGAGAGTAAAAGAAAACAAAAGAATCAACTTAACAGTTGTAAATACAACGGAATCGCCTATCGCCCTTAATTCAAATTTAAATCTTACTCTAAATCCAATGGAACCTTCAAACACACCAGGATCACCAACCCAATCACATCTCATTAATTCAATTCAATATCATGACTCCTATCACCGTACTCAAGAAGTCCTTAATAAACTTAGAACTTCGCATCTAAATCCCGAAGAAGAAAATGCGCTCTACAATCTTTGTTCCGAGTACTCTGACATTTTCCATCTCCCTGACGAGAAACTGAGCTTTACAAACACCCTGAAACATTCTATCCAAACAACTTCCCAAGTTCCTATTCACGTCAAATCTTACCGTTTTCCAGAAATCCATAAGTCAGAAGTCAAAAAACAAGTTAACCAGATGTTAGATCAAGGGATTATAGAACCTTCAAACTCACCTTGGTCAGCTCCTATTTGGGTTGTCCCCAAAAAATTAGATTCATCTGGACAAAGGAAGTGGCGGATAGTCATAGACTACCGCCAACTGAACGACATAACTATAGGGGACACATACCCCATTCCACAAATAAATGAGATCCTTGACCAGCTTGGTTCGAGTAAATACTTCAGTACCCTTGACTTAGCCTCGGGATTCCACCAGATACTTATAGAGGAAGAAGACAAAGCCAAAACAGCGTTTTCGGTACCCGAAGGTCATTATCAATTCACGCGCATGCCTTTTGGGCTTAAAAATGCCCCATCCACATTTCAAAGATTAATGAATACCGCACTAGCTGGACTTCAAGGAACACGATGTTTTGTATACCTAGATGACATAGTTCTCTACGGATATGATCTAGACAAGGCCATTAATAACTTACGCTGTATCTTCCAACGTTTAAGGGAACACAATCTTAAGTTGCAACCCGATAAATGTGAGTTTCTCAGACGAGAAGTAGCCTACCTAGGGCATATCATAACAGAACAGGGTGTAAAACCAAACCCTGATAAAATAAAGGCCGTTATAGATTTTCCTAGACCAAAATCTCCCAAAGACATAAAATCCTTCCTTGGACTTGTCTCTTACTATCGTAGATTTATCCCTGACTTTTCTAAGATTGCTAAGCCTCTAACTAACCTCTTGAAAAAGGACGTTTCATTTGAATGGCAAAATCCACAACAAGTGGCTTTCGACGAATTAAAAACAAAACTGACGACTGCTCCAGTACTAAACTACCCTGACTTTACCAAAACCTTTATTCTTACCTGCGACGCATCAAATCACGCAATTGGCTCTGTACTCTCCCAAGGTTCTGTCGGTAAAGACAGACCAATTGCCTTTGCTTCCAGAACACTGAATAAAAATGAATGCAATTATAGCACTACAGAAAAAGAACTTCTTGCTATAATCTTCGGTTGCAAAACCTTTCGGCCTTACCTGTACGGTAGGAAATTCCAAATAATAACAGACCATCGACCATTAAAATGGCTGTTTAATCACAAAGACCCTTCTAGTAAACTCCAAAGATGGAGACTCAAACTTGAAGAATATGAGTACGAGATAATATATCGCAAGGGCAAATATAATTCCGCAGCAGATGCTTTATCACGTCATCCACCTAATATCCCAAATCCTATTAACGCGGTTAAAACTGGAGACGTTAATCCAAGCGACTCTACAGACTTACCTTCGCCTGGTGCAGGTCCATCAGACACTCTACCCCAAACCTTGGACAATATGACCCTTAGTCCATTTGATATAGAAGATCTACTCGCCAATTCCCCAATCCCGTTCGAGCATGTTGATTTTGATCTCCATGGTTGCCCACCAGAACCTGAAACAGAAAGAGACATATGTAATGATATGGAGGAAGTACAACAAACCACAAAATCCTTACCTGACAATGGCAATCTACCTAATCCTGATCCTCTTCAGGAAATAATGGACGATCCTCTGCCCTCTGGATCTAATGCTGAAACCCTCAATGAACCGAATAACCTAAATCCTATAAATGTGCCGAAGTCTAATCAAACCTGTAATGAAACCTACTCGGAATACCTGAAAACGACTACTAATAAAAAGCACACATATGACACCGTTATCCATGAATATGCAAACAAATTATTAGACGCAGACTGTAAAATCCTTATTATCCCTACATCAATTGACTTAGATGATGCTAACCCATTTGTGGAAGAAATCCTTGCAAATCAACCTGACGTCAACGAATTTTTAAATAAAGAACGGACACTGTGTTCATCCCTTAGATTAGAATCTGAAAACAGAATATACTATTTCACCTTTACAAAGGTATACCATTTTGATGAAGTAACTTACCCCGATCTCTATAAAGCCTTGCAAAACCTTAGAAACGAGTTAGTCACGGGAAACGAAGCTCCAAATGAAATTGCTATATCGGATTTCAAAGACCCGTTTGCTAAAACATCCTATATAAAACTATACAATATACTCGCGTACCTTTTTCATGGCACTAACATCGCTATTAAAATTTACAGGAACATCATTAATTATCCAAATCTAAGTGAAATCCCCAAAATTTTAAAGGAGAATCACGACTTACCCATTGCCGGGCATATGGGATCCACTAGAATGTTAAAAAGAATTCAAGAAAAATACTATTGGAAAAACATGAGGTCAGACGTAGAAAACTATGTCCGTAAATGTACATTATGTCAAGAAAATAAGGCTCTTAGGAAAACAAATAGAGCTCCAATGCAAATAACAACCTCTTCCAGTACACCCTTCCAAAGAGTATCCCTCGATATCGTAGGACCTCTACCCGAATCAGGACACGCGAAACTCAAATATATCTTGACAATACAAGACGACCTCACTAAATTCTCCGCAGCATACCCCTTACGTAGCGTCTGCGCGGAAGAAACCACGGACTGTCTTATTCACTTTATATCTATATTCGGTATCCCAAAAATGATCTTAACCGATCAAGGCACGAATTTTACTGCGGAACTGTTTAAAAACACATGTGCATTCCTCAAAATTAAACAATTATGGTCCTCTCCATATCACCCACAAACACAGGGTGCTTTAGAACGAAGCCACTCTACTCTTAAGGAATACCTAAAATCATACGTTAATCAAAATCAGGATAACTGGCCAAAATATGTTTACACAGCTATGCTCGCGTACAACTCTGCAGTTCACTGCACCACACATTATACACCATACGAACTGTTATTTGGTCACAAACCCTATATTCCAGACTCTGTCTTCGACGAAAAATCTTGTGATACTTACCCTGATTATGTTAAGATGCTCCAACATAGATTAAAATTCTCAAGAGAACAAGCTCTTCAAAATATCCAAAAGTCTAAGGAGAGATCAAAACTCTATTACGACTTGAAAACACGAAACACCAAATTTAATGTCGGTGATTTTGTATATTTGAAAAATCATCTAAGACTTCGAAAGGCCCTTTCTCCCATTTGGAAAGGTCCCTATAAAATCATTAAAATGCACGGAAACAATACTGTTTCCCTCCTAATTAACAGAAGGCATGTTAAGCATCATGTCGATGAAATTAAACCAGCTGAGGTTTCAGTCACCCCTCCTTCCTCCCAGGAAGTTTAAAATATATGTATATACCCATTAAATACACGTGTCGTTGTACGATTTTGTAGAATAATTCTAAAATTTGTTAAAATATTAAATCTTTTATTTTTAATTAGTCTTATGAATATTTTTTTTTATATATATAACTCTTTTGTTTTAAATTTTATTATTACTATTATTTTTACTATTTGTTAAGGTTTGTACTTAGTTTAGTTATTTGCATTTCAGTTCACCTACATTAGTCACCCCAAGTTATGTACAACCAGTCTCGTCAGGCTCTGGAATCTTTTTTGATTACATCGGTCAACTAAAAATTGTAAACGGACATTTAAGCATATTAATGCCAATCGATATCTCTCACATCCAAATTCATATCGAAAACATCAATTCTGTCTTTACTAACATGAACCATATTTGCAATATGGACACGAATATTACAGATGAGCTGAAATGCAATAATATGCTTGAACCCTTAATTGTGCAGTACCGAAATATTAATAAAAAATATCACGCCATCTCTCATCTCCTCGACAAGAGATCAAAGCGTGGAGCATGGTTTGGTGGTGTAGGAGCCGTAATGAAACACATTTTTGGCACACTAGATGAAAACGATGCGATCAAATATGACGACGCAATTAATGCTGTACAAAACAATAACAAAAACTTGGCATATTTGATCAAAGAAAATATATTAGTCTCTTCCTCCGCTATTAATTCCTTTAATCATTCACTGCACAATTTAAAGGTCAATGAAATTAAATTAAATGAAGCTGTTGATAAGTTCTCTGTAAAACTAAATAAAGCATTAGAAATTTCAAACAAACTAATAGTTCTATCAGATATGAATACAATCTTCAATAGTTTAGAAGCATCCCTACTTAATTTATCCCTTCAGTTAGAAGACATCATCAATTCAATTTTGTTCTCTAATTTAAATGTTCTTCACCCCTCTATTATAACTCCCCATCAACTATATCGAGAACTTGTCGACAACAATAAATATTTGCCTAGAAGTTTAGAATTAGCGTTTAAATTAGACATAAGTTCTATTCACTCTATTTATAATATTTCAAATTTAATATGTTACTATTCTAACAATAGAATTATATTTGTCTTAGAAGTACCACTCGTTACCCCTCAGGTTTTTTATTTATATCATAACATTCCATTACCGATTCCACATAATTCTGTAAAGCCAGACTCATTCACACTTGTCGTACCGAAAAATAAATATATCGCGATCACTAAGGATAAATCGCATTACACCAGCCTTGAGTCCTTATCTTCCTGCAAAGTGATAGAATCTACAAACCATATCTGCAATATCATGAATGTGTTTCCGGTAAACGTAAATCCTTGTTGTGAAAGTGAACTTTTATCTAAAGTGATAACGGAAATACCAGTGCAGTGTAGAACAGAATTCTTATCCGGCATCATTGACATTTGGAAACCTATTTCCAATAATAGGTGGATCTTCATACAAAGTGCACCATCAAAACTATCTATAGATTGTAATGGTTCAGAACTAACAGAAATAGGTATCTTTGGAACCGGCATACTAAATATACCCAAGAAATGCACAGCTTATTGTAAAAGCACCATATTGTATTCAAACGATAATATGTTAGTTATTAAATCACCATTAGTTGTAACCCCCGAATTTAATATAATAAACGATTCTTGCTGTAATATACATAAGTTTAAACAGACAACAGATAATCAAAACACACCCATCTCGAAATTGGAAAATATAGAATTGGAAAACATTAATTTTGATCCGGATGTAATTGAGAGATTAAACAAAATAATCAACGAACCACATTTAATAAAATATGGGGCACATTATTCAATTATAGTAATTCTTATGGCATTATCTATTGTTTGTCTAATAATATTTAAATCAAAAATTATAAATATTTGTAAAGCTGGCAGCAACCTTGAAACGCGTGATATTCCTCTCGAAGACATAGTACAACCTACAGAAATAAATTTACGACAAAGAGATAGTTCTCACCCCAGAATCAGAAGAGACATCTAACTTTATTTAAACATAAACTTCGACATTTAAGTCGAACTTTATTTTTATATGAGGGGAGGTGTTATATCTTGGTAGTGTTAATGGAAATGCTGATGCGCTACTGCTGCATCAGCATTATCTCGGGCTATAAGCTCACTCAAGCATCGGGAGCGCCAGTCTTCCCTCGACCGCAGCCGCGACATGGTTGCCAAAGGCTCTTATTAATATAATTCCTAAATCCATATATCTAAATCATATATAAATCTCAATAAATCTTTTTTTAAAAAGTGAAATTTATTCCACGTTATAACAGTACGCACCTACTGCCTGCTTTGCAAGTTTGTCTATGTCTCTTGTTATTAAATAGTTGCCTGGAAGAGATCGCTGTCCAACGGCCGGTCCCAATAACCTATCTACAGATAAAGATAGAACCCTATCGTTGCCGCTCAGGGATAAGTTATCTATCTGCCTATCCCGTCCCAATAATTCGGATAGGTTGATCATTACTGTCGTTCGCTATAGATAGGCCGGATATCTGAGCCCTCCCATACGTTCCAACTTACGAAATATTACAAAGGGCAGCGGTTGGTCAACCTCACTGTTAAATGCATGTTTTCGATAGCATACTAATTATTTAATCTTAGAGAAACTGAAATTATGTTTTTCATATAAGATGGAATATAAATGTTTTAAATTTAAGTAAATAATATATTTTTTTATTTATATTAAATATATTAGATATAGTGATAACGGAACCTGTTTATAATAGCGGCCTTTTGTATCAAACGTTATTGGCGCGCTGTCAGTATTGACTATACAACTTGTGATACAACTTTTGAATATAATTACCCATAGTAGTTTACAGAAAGAATGAGTACAGTAAGTTCTATTTTATTAGTTATGCATATTGCATTTACAAAATTCATAGCATGATACATTACTTAGCATTACTATTTATTGTAGCCCAAAAGTATGCCGCTTACGAGAAGCGAAGTTCTTCATTTCATTGAGTTGTTTGTGTTATATCCTGTGGTCTTTAGCAAGGCCACAAGACTGGCTAGATATTTATATTGATTGGCACCACTGATAATTGTATTGTATAAGGGTAAGAACGTGTAATTTCCATATACTATGCAGAGTTTTAACGTCAAAGAATCTAAGGCAGGGTTGATATGACTCATGGTCAGATATGCAGCAAGATACTAAAGCTATTTGTCTTGTGAATGTGTGTTGCATTGAGTCAATTCTTTGTGACTGCATTCGAAGTGACTTCTAACTAGAGCATTATAAAGAATGAGCTTTGTTTTTATACTAAAACTCTTTGTATGTCTTTTATAAACCCAATAATTTGTGCTGCCTTTGCCTTCCCCTTGAGGTACAAAAGATAACTTTTGTCAAGTATAAAGTCGTCGTCGTCGCCCTTCAGAGAGTATCTAATTTTAAATATCTGGGACATATTGAAACCGAGTACTTGTGTGAAGCACTCGACATGGAGAGAGAAAGGAAAGCTATTGTGGTCCGCTGTAGCATGCTGGCTTGCATTCGCACGCTGCACTATAAGTGTGAAAATAACGCTCTTTAAGGCTTTTTGTCAATCACTTTACATTGTGACCACTTTCGGTCTGTGGGTCAACTATATGCAGAGGGCTTATAATGCTCAATACAATGACGTGTTCAATATAATGACGCCTTAAGGGTGATGTTGGGGTTACCGGACTATTGCAGTGCTTCTGCGATGTTTTAGCTTGCGCATACTGACGACTTTGTCTCTGTTAGGCGCAAATGAATCTGATGTTGCGCAAAGTGCACGAAAGCTCTAACATCATGTAGGGCCGTTGGTGATAAACCGGATTGCCACATACTGAGACACTGGATACAGTTTGTATAGTATAATATAGTTTGTTATATATTAAAATACTCATTTAGTGTCTCATTTATATATTTTCAGACTGGAGGTGGGAAACCAGTATACATCCCACCAGACGATGCTTTGAATAAAGTTGCGGCTCTATTAGGTCCAACTTGCGTCGGGTTCACTGCGTTTTATGGTGGCGATGCTGTGGTGGAGATTGCACACGAGGTGGAGGTTGCAAGTGAGGTGGAGATTGCAGGCGAGGTGGAGGTTGCAGACGAGGTGGAGGTTGTTTCATCGCCGGCTTTTCCTGCACTACCTGCATCATTGCTTGATACATCCCATTCTGAACCATCCAAGCAAAAATTATTTTTTAAATCAGCAACAAGCAAAGGTGCATGCATTTTATAGCATTTTATTAACATCTAATTGATGGAAGTATGCCCAGTAGATGGAAGTATGTGTTACTTTGTAGAATTTCATAGTACAAAAGTAATTATTGAATTATGATGTTATTATATTAATTAAGCAATCTTTTGTTTTCTTAACATATTTTAACAAGTCTATTTTTACTGAATATGGGAAATACCATTATTATTAAATAATTTATAGAATTAGGTGTCACTTTGCGGAGATCCATAAAACAAATATAATATAATATATATAGCGTATATGTCGTATATACCATCGTATGTAAGCATGTATGGAGTATAATAGGATAGTCCACTCTAAATTTAACATTATATATATTTCCTATTTACTTTATCGCAGATTATAATAATTTAATTATTACCTTGCAATTATTATGAATTAATACAGTCTATTAACAAACTAAGTATTTTATGATGATTCTATGTCTAAAGACTTCAGAATTTAATTTAAATGGCCTTTTAAAGTTACCGTTATGATTTATAGACGAAGGCGTTACTTTGCGGAATTCTATATTACAGGCACTATAACAGAACTACTTTGTTATAATCCGCACGGGTTAAGTGAATGCATGCCAAGCCAATGTGTATGAAGCAGGCAAAATCTCAATGCAATTTTGTCGTGGAGCCTATCCTCCTGATGCTGCTTCGGTTTCGGAGCGTAACGATCGTAGAGATTTGGGTGGTGTTTGTGTGTACTGCTTGTGTGCATTGTTTTTCGAATTGACTGTATGCTGTACGCTGTGTAAGCCCTAACGGCTTACACAGCGTACAGCATATTCGGTCCACGCCGAATTCACGCTACTACACCCTTTCGTCACACTTCTAAAAGAAGAAGGTGGGTTGGTTGTCAAATCACAAGGCATAGGTCAGCTCTAGCGGGAAGACATTGTTGTGTCCTTGGCCCTAGGTTATATAATAAAATTAATCGTAAAATAGATATTTATTCACTTTCATTAACAAGAGTTAAGAGTATTCTTACAAATTGGCTAAAAGAAAAAACGTATTCCGAAACCGAGGATCTCCTTAAAATAAATTTCTAATGCGCTGATGTATCAAGGAACACACACAACTACATTACACTCACACACACTCTATCTCTCTCCCTCTCTCACAATCACATACTCACACTCCGGGCTCACAACACAGACGCAATCTCACACACATATACGAAATTTTTGTTATCACGATTCGGATATAAGTATTATATCTGGCTTATAGCAACAACTTCCGTAATTTTAGATTATTGCATGATAAAAACTAATTCGCAATTGTAACAATTTATTTTTATTTTAATAATTATTTAATTTTTTGTACTATTTTAGCAGCTGTGATAGCCTAGCGGTGAGACCGTGCGACTCTCTAGAGACGACATAGGTTCAAACCCCGGGCAGGCACCAATGAGTTTTCTATTAAAACTTATGTGTCTAATTGATAATTGCAATTTATCACACGCTTTTCGGTAAAGGAAAACATCGTGAGGAAACCTGCATATCTCTAGAGAATTCTAGGGATATGTGTAACCTACCAATCCGCATTGGAGCAGCGTGGTAGGTCTTAGCTCCAATCCTTCTCTCCAATAACGGAGAGAGGAGGCCTTAGCCCAGCAGTGGGCATAGTAACAGGCTGTTAATTTACTTTTTTTACTTTTTTTACTATTTTGGGGAAGGTTGATGCTCGCGGTACAGGGTGACCTAGTGCGAGCATCAATAGATATCTGTTGATTTAATTTATAATGCAATTGTGAAATTTAAATAAATAAATAAATAAATTTCAATAAGAACAAAATGTTGGTAGACCCCCACGCGATGGACTGGAATCGGAGCCGGTGGATTCAGGCGGCACAAGATCGTGTGTTGTGGAGATCCCATGAAGAGACTTATGTTTAGCAATGCACGTCCATCGGTTGAGAAAGAAAAAGTACAAAAACTATATAATTTCAAAAAATTAAGAGGTAGGTACCGTTTTGAGGTTAATTTTAATAAGGGATATATTTTTGTGAGTAGATTCTGCACAGAACGTTTATTCTAAAATGTAATGTTTAATCTAAAAGTAAAATCTCGTTCACTCAATTCAACCATATGATCTACACGACTTTTATAAACTTTTTGGGGAAATTCTTCCAAAATACTATCGTCATCAAAAGATTCAATGATAATAGAGTTTATCATACATACTGGTAGTTATAAAGGGAATTAGACAGCGAAAACTAAAGAAAAACTCAACAATAAAAAAAATTTAGAGGTTCTATCTCCACCCGTATCGCTGCTAATTGACCGATAGACGATTGCGTTATCTTTATTACTTTCATAGCTGTCAGATAGTTGTCAAAACGATATTGGTACAAGATATGTCGCTATTTTCATAGAGAGGCCTATCCGCGGCCCGCCCATCGATAGACAGTGCCGGACGATAGGATTCCTTACCCGTTGATAGAATATTGGGATGCGATATGCAGAGAAAGATAGACTTTTCTGACTCCAGTAAGCCAAAACTGGCGATAGATAGGTTATTGGGACCGGCCGTTAGCGATAAGGCCGCCAATTGTACAATGTTTTTTTTAAATTATTTTTTATGTAATTTTTGTTTAATTTTCTTAAATTGTTTTTGTATAGAAGCAGTGCTGTATATTATTATTTTTGTACAATAAAGAATATTTGTATTATTGTATATTCTTACTAGTCTATGGTGTGTGTTATATGTAGGGACACGGTATCGAATGCATCGAATGCATGCAATCGAAGCAGTAAAGTTGACGATTCAAAAGCACTTGTTTACAAGTTTACTTGAATAAAGAATATATTGAATTTGAATTCGAAAAATGAAAAGTAGGTATACGTAGTAAAACGTATTAACCCCTCGTTCGCACGGGATGATTTTTATCGCGCGTAAAAATTACGCAGAATGAAACAAATGGGTATCCAGGTATCTGTTCACACGACAGCGTATTTATATCGCGACTTATTTTTATCGTGCAGTGTTCCATTTTAGTCGTTAGGGCAAGGGCGTTAAGCTGAATTTACCATACAAAACTTCTTATAACGCCTATTGATGAATTTTAACGCGACGTAATTTTTACGTCCGTACGTACGAGGGGTAAAAGTATGAATAGTAAAGTACTCACAAAAGTATCGATACCAGTAACCAATTTTTATCTACAACTACTAAGTAGCTTTTTTAAATATTAATAATGAATCAAAATAGACTATTTAAGTCGACTAGTATGAGTATACATTGCCGTTTTTCTTGCGCTGTTTACGGAATCCAATTAAACTGTGTTATTTGGCTACATTAGTTCATCCAACAACACATATCTTATCAAAGAACAAAAAAATGTAATTTATATTATCGATTTTTTAAAATTGATTTATAACGTTTAAATAATCGATTATCGTACTAGAATAATCGATTAATATAAAAATCTATTACATTTTGACATCCCTAAGACATACCTACGTGTTGAAGCATGCTAGATAAATGCTCTGGAAACTTGAAATTGTATCGGTTAAAACATTTTTTTGATGAAAACCTCACGTCTTGCCCGTTTTTTAAATTTACACAGATGTTTCTTCCTACAACAATAGTCGTGTACTTAATGTACTAGACCAATTTTATGTCACCAGTCTGAGTGTATGCTGTTTGGTGTAAATAATTATTTTAAGACTGTTGAAATATTTAAAGACTTGTAAAAACAGTTGAGAAAAAATGACTTCAATACTAACAATGTGTTTTATTATAAGCCTAGGCTTATTAGAAAGTGCTACCGGCTTAGGCGAAATAATATATGCAATAAACGCTGGTGGACCAGCACATACTGATATATTCGGTATTCACTACGAGAAAGATCCCTTGCAAGGAAGAATCGGTACGGCATCTGACTATGGAAAACAGTTCATGATGATTGGAAGAGTTAATGCTAAAGACGAAAGTTTGTATCAAACTGAACGATATCACCACAGTACCTTTGGCTATGACATTCCAGCAAATAAAGATGGTGAATATGTATTAGTTCTAAAATTTAGCGAAGTTTATTTTAATGCTCCCAATATGAAAGTCTTCGACGTTGTTCTTAATGGGGATCATACTATTGTAGCAGACCTGGATATTTTTGACAAAGTAGGCCGTGGAGTAGCCCATGATGAGTATATACCTTATTCTATTAAAAATGGTAAATTATACTACAATGATGAAGAATCTGACATAAGAGGTGGAAAAATCAAAGTTGAATTCATTAAAGGTTACAGAGATAACCCAAAAATTAATGCTTTGTATGTTATGAGAGGAACAATAGATGAAGTTCCAAAGTTACCTCCTATAGTATGGTCAGAAGCTGACACTGAGGCTGAGCCCAGTGAAGAAGTGGAAGAAAAAAGCACCAAGTCTCGCCGAGCGAGTGGACCTAGACAACCTGATCCATATTCTATGGATGATAACTCTGTATTAATCCCAGTGTTTATCACAATTGGTGCTTTCATCCCTCTATTATTTTGCCTTTGCAAATTATAATAAATGTAATATGTTGAGTCCTTGGTGGAAATACTCATAGTATTAAATATTTTCTCAATGAAAATTTTTATTGATGGTGTTTGAAATTTTATATTGAAAATAATAGTCATCAATTTTACTCAAACAGTAATTTTCTTTTTATTCTTTAAGAGTATTTATGATATGCTAGTATTTCCACCATCAATATATAATTATTGTTGATTTATCTGATGCTTATGTGTCTGTTTTAAGTTTTTTATATTGTAGCTTTTTAATTTAATATTTTAGTTCAGTAAATTATATACAATTTTCCTAAATTATATACGCTCAAGCCAAATAGTACAAATTGAATTACTAGTGCCCGTCCCACATAAGATTTACATATAACAGACAGGGTAAGGGCATGCCAAAGATCCTTTTTAATAGTTATCAAAGAGGTAGTGAGTGTCTGAATGAATATATGCTACTTTAGCTTTAGCAAACATTTTAAGTAAAATTAGCAAAAGATAAATTTCATAATAATGAATCAATTTCAAGAAATGAAATGTTACTATAAATTTATTTCTAGAGTTCCTACACTTTTAAAAATTAAATAATTCTTGTACCTATCATGTGTAGTCCACTCAAACAATTTGCTTAAAAACACCTAATGTAAGATGAAATAGTAGTTTGTTGTTTATTTTGCCTCTACTAGCATATATAATCTCATAATATGTACCATTCAAATAAATCAAACATGTATTATGTTTATAGTAAACCATCTTTAACATGTCTCTACCCTTCAAACTAGTCATAAGCACTTATGCATTGCAAATATGCAAATATATATGTAAATTATTTGAAATCTGATTTATTTATACATTATAAAATAAGTTCAACTGTTGTGTGTGTCATCTATAAAACTATTTTAATACTCATTATTTATTTGCATGCTTCAATTAGGTGTTAAAACCTTCTTCAATTAATGTAAATTGCTGAAATCTTTTTTTAAATAAGAATGACACTTTTTGCTATTATATCTTTGCTATAAAATAATTAAGTGAAAAAAAAAGAAACTTTATCTTTAAACTTTACTAAACATAAAATATTATTATTATGATTAACAAGAATGCTGCACTTAATAATAATAGAGGGAAATGTTCACCAAAATTTGTAATATTAAACAATAAAATGATTTGGCGAAAACGTATGAAGCTATGTTCTGCAAATCGGATGACCCCAAAACCACGAAATTATCGACAAGAAAATAAAATTATTGCTCGTGACCAGAAATGGCAATTTATGACTCCGCCAAGTGTTATTCGTAATGCAAAGTATGACAAGTTTTAAAGAGTTTGAAAAAAAACGTGGTACTCCTACGTATTATCCCTCGGCCTTCCAGACTTAGTCCACTTGCAACAAATGCTTCGTAATTGGGTTGAGTAAATTATTGAGAAAAGAACGCAAGATAGGAGCAATCCATCATGTTTAAAATCCAAATCAAATTAGTTTACCTTATAATCTACGTCAAAATTAAAAACAATATTGTCATAAATTTATTACGAAATTCAATCTTGTTCTCTTAGCATTAAATTTTAAATCTGACACAGTCATAACTATTGTAACTATATTAACACTAAAAATAACCTAAATTATAAGTTGTCATTACTCTTGTTTTCTCTTCTTTTCAATTTTTGAGACAATTTTACGAGTCTTAGTAACCTGTAAAAAAACGTTTATTGAGTTAAATAACAACATTGACACACGAAAACATTAAAAAATTACCTTACTCAATTGTTGGCACGAGAGACTTCATCGAAAGAATTTTTTCTAAAATAAGTGATATAATCTACAGTAACATATTATCATAAAATTAGGGCACACTAAATTTCGTAATGTTACGATTTAATTTTTTTATTTGACCACGATTCCGTTTAATGACAATTTTATAAACAAGTGTTTCATTCGTAAACACTTGTTTATAAAATTCTTAATACTCAATTGATTATTAAATATACATAATTTGGTTAACGGAAAATAAATCTTTTATCAAAATCTATTCAGTCGTTTCCTGGATAGGTCAGCCGGAATAGAAACCGGCGATTACAAACAGCGAATACTGAGTAGCCGATTTATTTAACGTTCGTTATTATCTAACTTAATCTTTGCTAAAACTAAACTTACGCATTTCCAGTAGTATGCAATTTAAGTTGGCATTCTCCTTTTTGATTTAAAATATACCCCTTTCTGCAGATTTTGGGTGTGGAATTTCGAATAGACACCGTATTTTCGGTGGTAACATTTTCAATTGGGATATGTGATACATTTGTTTTACTTGTGATATCTTTCGCGGGGATTGTGGTGGTGGCAATAAATTCCAATGTTGTTATCTCATTCTTGATGGGTGATATTGTGTACTCTTGTTGTACCGTGTTAACAATAGTAGAATTATCACTCAGAACAATTTGGTCACTAACCGCACTTGTATTCGTAACGTTTAACGGTTTAGGTGTTGTTCGATTTTGTGGTTTTATTGTTAGTTCCGAGTAATCATATGTATAGTCATAGTTCTGAAACAGAAATTATATATACTATTAGACATACAGAAAATGAGTTTCAATATAGAAGATATTTCAGATTTCGATTTTTCGATCGTCTTTTTGATGTTGATGTTGATCTGTTCAATGATTTAGTTGATTAATCGCCATAAGAGCACATTTGATTTAGCTGACTAGGACTAAGATTTACTTTGACACGTATGATATTAAGCTAACTTACTTACCGTCATGGTCACTTCAAATATCAAATCTGTTTGTTAGTGTGATATCTATTTATTACACAATAAAAACTTAACTGTAAGTAATTATTAAACAACATTTAAAAGACACTTTACTGAAGCAAAACTTACCACATATTCTTCTTTATCGTCTTTAAGAATACCGAAAATTTCAATATCTTTAAGATCAACTTGGACATTAACATCTCCGGTTTGCCTCTGGTCATATCGTAAAGAGTTTGCATAGCTAGGTAGGCAAAAACAAATTAAGAAAAATATAAAAATCATTTCAGAAAAAATATATAACTCTTTATGTTTATATATAAGGTCGATCCGATCGAGTCCCGCGAACCTGATCAACTGGCCAAGCCGTATTGCCTGCCGCCCTGCATGTTATGTGGTCAAAGTTATTCCCATCAACATAACAGTTATTTCAAGTAACTGTGAGGTCGATAGCCTCGGCTAGTGCACTTCGTCGTTAGATTGCGTTAAGACCACGAATAATTTGTAAAACTATGACATAAAAACTCAAAACATTGCTCTTTTGGACATTAATTGCTAGTTTAGGTGACGAACTCTTTATACTGTTAGTGACCTTACACGATAAAAATTTAAGACAGGACTTTTACGCTTATATAATAAATATAAATAAATAAAGAGCAGTAGTAGCAGTACACAAAGCTCTCTTTTTATGTAACTAGCACCAATAATAACTACAAACTGCATACAAAAATAATGTAACAATTTCAGATCAAAAAAAGAAGATTGAGTGTACCAAACTAAAAGTAAGGCATCTATCTGTTAAATAACAAGCCGATTATTGAAACAAAGTTGTACACACTGACACGCAAAACTAAGCCGATGGCCATCATAGGCGACAAGTATTCGGAAGTAGGTATTTGCTTGACTTTACGCTTACTAGCGTCCTGATGAAAAATAATTCTATATAACTATTAGTATATTGTAAACACAATATATCACATGATATAGCTACATCACATGATAAGGATTAATTATTTTTTGATATTGTTTAATAAAAAGAAAACACGAACCATGCTGCCAACAATAGAATATTAATTTTCCCCAAAAATATTGTTTTCAATTTATTGCTTTCGAATACCTAAGTTTGTTTTTAATTTAAACAAATAAGTTTTTTTACAGAAAGAAACAAATGAAGAGATCAGAAAGAAACTATAACAAAACTACTTTGCTATAACCTGCGCGGGTTAAGCGAATGCATGTATAGCTAATGTGTATGAAGCAGGCAAAATTCACGTACCTTACACATGCAGAACAAGTCACCACATACATCCCAGCAACAATCACAACGCACAAACACCACCATAATCCTGGCGATTGTTTCGCCCCTAAACCGAAGCATCATAAGTAGGATAGGCTCCACAAAATCGTAATGTTGATGATGGGTTCCATCACTCCCAATTATGCAGCTCGCATTTCGAGCGTCATGTATCTTATGTTAATAAACGTGGTTTATAAATTTCATCAAAATTAGATACTGTTTCAAAAATATCTACGGCAAAAAACTAATCTATACTATCTATACTAATATTATAAAGAGGAAAGATTTGTATGTATGTTTGTAATGTTTTCAAGCAAAACCTACTAGACGGATTTCAAAAATTCTTTCACCATTGGAATGCAGCTTCTTTACTGAGCAACATAGGCTATATTAGATTACCTAATAAAATTGTAATAAGATGTGAAAAATTTAGCCATAAAAATGTTTCATCGCGTGCGCTGCGGAATCTATTGGATGATGGGATAAAAAACGTTCTACATTATTATAAAACGTATCAATACCTACAAAAAAGTTCGCGATACCATATGTCTTACTATTATAGTTTTGCCAATATAACTATTTTTCTACATTGTAAAAGTTGATAAAAGTGGCGACCATAATCAAACCCTAATATTTACATATCCGTATTAATCCTTATCCCACTAAATAATATGTTATTAAAAACTGTTTCAATACCTGTAAAATACTTTTTAAATTATTAAAATCGGACATTCCAATCAAAAGATGTAACGAATTTAAAAATGTCAATATAGAGAAAATAGTGCCATTACAATTTTAGCGTTTTGTATTTGTGTACCTATGAATACATTCCGTTAAAAACTTCCTTTACCTTATTAACTTTTGATAAGTCCCAGGACCAAACTTTCAATTTACAAAAATAAATCTATAGTCTGACTTCGTAACCTTTCCACTACCACGTGATCGATATGTACGCGGGTGAAACCGTGGGGCATCTCTAGTTTATGATATAAGCTTAAAACATTATTATTTAAAAAAAATAGGTCTTATTAATAAGTCAATGTAACAGTTTAAATTACAATTATAGTATGAATCTTTTAGATTTAAAAATCAAGGGTAAAATGTACTTTTAGAAAAGAATCTAACTCTGTTATTAGAATGGTAGTTGTCCTTTGAGTTATTAGAGTCAGTATTCCCTAGATATATTTGAAAACGGTTAAGATAATATATTAACTAGATGATAACACCATTAAATATTATCTTTCTCGTTCTCGATTGGAAAAGCCTGAGTAGAATAGACCACCATCATTTCTTACCGAGGTGTCGTAAAAGGCGACTAAAATAAGTTGACCCGTCGTGTGGTATATGGTTGAGTAGAATAGACCACCCTCTTTCTTACCGAGGGGTCTTTAAATACGACTGAGGTAAGTTAACGTCAGGTAGGCGTCCGGTCGAAAAATACGTAGCCAAACCATGTGACATGTTTGTAACCTGTTGTGCCGACGCCACTTAGGGTGGGATAAGGGCAGGAGGATGTTCTCGATTGCAAAAGTAGAAAAAAAAAATCAATTGTATGTCATTATATATCTTGAAATAAATTTTGTGATTAAGTCAACTGATCTTGTATCGTATTTTTTTTTTATGATTGAAATGGCTAAATTAGTAACACTACGTCGCATGCAACAACAATTAGAACAAAATGTTTTCAAGTCTATCACATTAAATTTCTTTAAAATAAAATTGTTCTAAAGTTAATTTATCTTGTTTTCTTTTTATTCCTGTTTATGGGTGAAATAGCTAAGTTAGGAACAGTACGTCGCGTATAGCATATGTATGTAACATGCATTTACGCACCTATAAGAGTAAAGCATAATTTAAATATGATTTATTCGATTAATGGGCAGAACTTCATCTTCCTTTTAAAAAAAATTATAATATATAGAACTTTCTGTGGTACGAAAGTTATATGTTTAAAACTCTTTATATGGTGTTTTAAATATACTACTTCGTATCTAGTAAATTATATGATACATCTTTATATTGCTTTAGCAAAAAAAATGAAATAATTATTGTGTCACCTATTGTAATTAAATGCTCTTTAAACAATTTATTTATTTTGTGCATAAAAATATGATTTATGCTAGATAATTTTTTTTAGCCCAAAATAAACTAATTAATAAAAATAAATAGGCTTAATGAATGAAGTTAATGAATAAATAGTTAATAATGAAGTGAATGAATATGTAAGTAAAATAATTCTCGTGTACCGTAAAATGAAGAACAGGTGATGCTTCGTAATATATTTGACAACTGTCACTGTCACCAATCATAATGTTTTTACACTTTATTTACAAAATAATTAATTGCATTATGTTATTTTCTAAACATAATGAATACAGTTAAATATTTTTGTGCTATAGTCCTATAATTTTATAATAAAATACATATTTTACTGAATATTTGAATCATTATCTCCTAAGAAATGATAAAATTTTGGAAGAGTGCAGGTTTGCTTAGTGAACTTCGTATATGAAATAATTTAATTTTAAAATATATATAACTTCGGTATAACATTATTTACAGCAAAAGGTAAAACAGGCTGCCCAGTGCGCCCTCCGGAAACTGTAGAAAATGGGCAAATAATACTTTTAGATACTGAAGTTAGCAATGACGTCAATGGTAAATATTTCCTCAATTTCTTGATAATTACAACAACAGTCGAAGGCGTACATTAACATTAAGATTTTTTTCCAGACAAATGGAATATATTTGAAAAAAATTCGAAATTATCTCTTAATTTACATGACATACTCATTGAAAAAACAGCAATAAAATATTTCACAATGTATTTGGAAAGTATAGGCAAACTATATCTCATCAAATGTTGGATGGAGCTAGAACAATTCAAATCGCAATTATTAGTAAACACAAATATAAACATTAAAGAAACTCCAAAAATAAGTCATACAAAAAGTTTGGATGAGGATTCAAACAATACTGAAATTGTAAAAGACTGTGAAAATGTCATGATCCAAAAGTTGAGTTGGAGAGCAAGTAGTGACAACTTAAGAAAAGTTAAAACTGAATTTTCTGCTAGTTCATGTGGGAATCTAGTGCAACATTTAGATAATTTTGATTTCTGTAATAATGTGAAATTTCCTAATGTTACTGATAGAGCTATAGACTTGTTTAAGAAATATGTGGCTTTAGAAGCCCCATATCAGTTAGATTTATCAGATGATATAAGAAAAACAATTATATCAAATATATGTCACCCAGAAGGTCACATAACTGAAGACTGTTTTAACCCAGTTCAAGATGCTTTATTTTGCCAAATAGAAAAAAATCATTTTACAGGATTTCAAAATAGTCCTCTTTATATTAAATCACAGATAGATATATTGACTAGTGGATGTTTAAATCTTAAGGACATACTTTATAATGATACAATATTGTTTTATTTTACAGAATTTTTAGAACAAGAATCCTGTAGAAATTTGCTTGAATTTCTGATAGCTGTTATGCATTTTAGAGACTATTTTACTGGATACAATACACCTAACCTTGACCAAGTTCAAGCTGATGCTATTGTCCTATATGATAAATATTTTTCCCTCCAAGCTACTAACCCTATTGGTTTTCCCACCGAAATTCGACTAAAGGTAGAAAGCGATATATGTAGTGAACCTATAGCAACCTGCTTTGACACACCTTACAGAATAATATATAAAACTCTTACCAAATATGTCAAATTATTTTTGGGATCAGAATTATACTATTCTTACTTGTCTGAAATGATAAGATCAGTTGAGCAGACTTGGTCTCCTAACTGTAAATCACTTTCTGACTGCAGCAGTGAATTTAGTATTAGTACTCAAAATACTCTTTTAGCTATGGGTGATCCACATTTCCGAAAAAAACGAAACCACTCTGTACCTGATATGACAATTGATTCAAATCAACTGTACAATGCAGATGCATTATGGCAAAGAAAAAAACATGATGGTCTAAGTCTTGGTAGAATAAATAGTCTGGGAAGATTTGAATCAAAATTTGAACCAGATCCTGATAAAAAGGAAAAATCTGTTTTAAAAAAGATGGTCAGCAAGTTTGTGCCAGCAAATACATCAAAGGTAGAGGAGGAAATGGCATGGCAGATCGCTCATATGATTGTGAAAGATGTTACAGATTTAACCATGGCTCCACCTGAAAATGACAATGATAATGTATAAGTATGTGATAGTAACAATTAAAAATATATTTTGTAAATAATCTGTTATAATGTATAGATATTATTAAGAATATATAAAATTCTAAATTATGTATTGGAACTTTTAATTTATAAAATACACCTGATCTTATAACAAAGCAATGATGACCATGATTAACTCTTGTTTTCATGACTAATAATTAATAATACTAACACTAATGATTACAGGCGGATAAATGTTGTTGACGCTAATACAGCGATAACAACATTCTTCATATGTAGTATTTGCTTCACAGTTTACGAAAAATTAGACCATGTAATTGCAACCAAAACCTCACTGGGTGGTCTGTAGAAGTCAACAATAGAACATAATTACTTACCTATTTACAACAAATGTATAATATATTTATCGCCGTAAAGATCGAATTATTTATATCCAAGATCCTACGTATCGATAGTTGTGAAATGTAGCTCACTACTGCGCATCAAGCTGTAATAGCCCAGCGGCGAGACCGTACGGCTCTTTTAAGTGTATCACAAGTTCACCCGTGGAGAGGCACCAATAAGTTTTTCTGTGCAACACTTTTGTCGAATTGATAGTTGCAATTTATCAGCTTTTCGGTAAAGTAAAACATCGTGAGAAAATCTGTATATTTCTTGAGAATTCTAGGGATATGTATAGCCTACCAATCCGCATTGACGGAGCAACGTGGTAGTTCTTAGCTCAAACGCTTCTCTCCAAAAAATGAAGAGACGAGGAATATGGAAACATAGGTGCCTAAAATTTCAATTTTGACATTTTAACGACAAATTCAATAAAATGTTCCTCGGTCCTTTCAGATTAAAAGAAATCCAACTGGTAATAAAGATGTGTCATAATGGACATCAAAATTCAAAATAAATTTATATCAGTTAGTACTAATCATTAATATTATCCCATTAAAATCTCGGGAGCAAGATGGCCATGGTGGGATTCAGATTTTTCTTCAGTTATGAAGAATCGTAAAATTTCTGGATTAGATTTCCGTAGCCTACAGTCCTCTAAAAATTGTATTATTCAAAAAATGTTGACACTAATACAAAATCCATCGTTTTCCGTTGTTTGATATACACGAGATGGACAGAAACGTCTCTGGCTCGATGATTCAATATTTGTTAAACAAAAGTAAGATAATTTTTATAATTCATACACAACATCAAAAATGCAAAATTTATTCATATCAATATCACAAAATGTTGACTTATTATTTAAAACACCCATATCATATTACATGGTAGCATAAATATTTATGGCAGGCGGTATTGGCGACATTGGCAACCGAGGCGGTTCCGAACCAAGCAGTGGTGATTGTTCATCGTGAAAGGAGAAACTCTTTTGTAAGTTGGGTAATGTAGATCTAAAGCTCTTTCCACCAGGATTCCATTTACGATATACTAAAGCGTTCAGCAAAGCCTGCATCGGGTTCAACAAAGCCTGAAAATTTTTATATTACAAATATTATAAAAGAAAAACTTTCGTTATGTACCTCTGTTGGAATTTTTCCCTCCGAAGAGAAATATAAGGAGATTTAGACCCAAGATGCGTTTCCAATACGAATAGGCAGATTACGCATCTGCTTTGCAAATTAAATATTAAAATGTGAATGGGGTCGCGTTGCAGGGTATATTACCAATATTAAATGTATGCAAAAGAAACAAAAAGTAAAGTCTATCTTTTATAAACTTGTACTTTCAGCCGATTTCAATTTAATATCCAATGTTTGGTCCAACTTAAATCACTTGGACATCTTTATAATACCAACAAGCTGCACCACGCGGTACTACCTACGCTGAATAGGTAGTTTATTAGGTATTTAGAGTAAGTTGGATACCTAGATTATAGACGAAAATTAAGTTTTTTTAAATTTCTTATATTCCGCTACAATTACAATTTTATTTTCTCTTTCAATAATTAACATAAAAAACGTTCTTTCACGCGTGATGCGATGACCAAGAAAAATAATCATTTATATTATATTTCAAATTTAAATAAATATATGACAATTTTATATTAAATAATCAATTTTTCAACTTTATATATACCGTATATTTTTCTTAACACTGCCCGCAAACATTTTATGATGATAATTTTGTGGTACTTATGTGATCATTTATATTTAAATCTGGTAGTTGGCGCTGTTCTAGTTTATTTTATTTTTCGACGAAATATCGGTCAACAATTTCGGGACAACTAGTATCAGTGTATCACTAGTCCTTACCTCACCATTTACCTCATTCAATCAATCAATCAAAATAAACTTTATTCAAATAAACCATTTCAGGCACTTTTGAATCGTCAAGCATCAATATGATTAATGAAGCTACAACTGGTTCGGAATGTTGCTCTTACCGAGAAGAACCAGCAAGAAACTCGGCGGTCAATCTTTTAAATATTTTCAATTATACATTATTAAACCGCTGTCTTGTATGAAGCTGAAAGGATTTTCAAATCCAGGCTTTCTTATCAACCAAATAATCTTCAATTTTGTAATATCATTACCTCAATTACGTTCCATATTCATGTTACTAAATAATAAATATATGGTTGTCCGTCCCCAAAGTAAATAAATTAATAATTGTAAGGTGAAACTAAACTGGTAAATATATAGTAACAATATAATTCATAACAAATAATATAATCATCATAAATTATTTCAAATTGAATTGAAAAGCGCTCTTAAAACTTACATCATAAACTATTATTTAATTATACAAACTATTTGTTATATTTGAATATCTATCTACATTCTTAATTAGTGTAAACATTAATTATACAAATTACTCACCATTATATACCACAACGTAATTATAACTGTCATAGGCATGTTGAACCACATCGTCCATATTAAAATTCCATTTGTAAGATTCGGTAGCCAACACACATAAAAAACTGCGTTAATGAGAAAAAATTTCAATCGTAATGTGTCGACCACTCTCCGTTCTTTGCTTGTGAACTGCAATTATATAAACGAGATTTAATTTTAATCATTTTTATTTAATAAAATCGAATTTTGTCATTTGCCAAACATAACTTTAGAATTTAAACGCTTAACGCGAACGGAATTGCGGATTCCAATAGCATAGAGTTATTATACTAAGAGTACACGCACAAAATAATGAGAGAGGAATGTGTATACTTTGTCTACCGCCGTGTGGTTTTAGGCTGAGTAGAATAGACCACCCTCTTTTTCTTACCGAGGGGTCGTAAAAATTACTAAGGTAAGTTGACGTCAGGCAGGCGGTCGTAAAATACGTAGCCAAGTCATTTGACAACATGTTTGTAACATGTTGTGCCGACCCCACTTAGAGTTGTATAAGGGCAGGAGGATGATGTTAGAAACATTATTTGGTGCACTTAAGTTTTTTTAGTACAGTTTAATTTATAATAGTTATAACTAGTGGTTATATAGCTATTATACTAGGCCGGCTTACAATGAGTCCAATTAAAATAAAGAGCAAATGAGACATTATCTGTCTCTCCTTTTTATGTGTGATTGGACAAAGTAAACGTATCATCCTCCTGCCCTTATCACACTCTAAGTGGGGTCGGCTAAACACGTTACAGACATGTTGTCAAATGACTTTGCTACGTATTTTACGACCGGCTGCCTGACGTCAACTTACCTTAGTAATTTTTTACGACCCCTCGCTAAGAAAGAGGGTGGTCTATTCTACTCAACCGGATACCACACGGTGGGTCAACTTACCTTAGTCGCCTTTTACGACACCTCGGTAAGAAATGAGGTTGGTCTATTCTACTCAGCCGGATACCAAACGGCATAAATAACGTTTCCAGCAGATGAAGAATAAGTAGTGAAATTGTACAATTTGGCTAAAAAGGACTTTTTTAAAAGAATTTTTAAATTAGAACATCTATCGAACCACTTAGTATGTACTAAATAATATATACATATTATAAAACAAAGTCCCTATAAGTGATCTGTCTGTACGTGATCAATTTTCGTAAAATCTACTAACGATTTTTTGTACGGTTTTTACTAAAAAATGTGCAAATTCTGAGGGAGATTTAGGTTAATAGGAGATTCACGGAATGGCCCAACTAATTTTGATTGGATTTCGACTGGAAGATAGAGGTGGCGAAACACCATATAAGCTACTTTCCTCTTTTTAGGTTAATTATATGAGAGAAATTATTTATAAATATTTAGGAACTATAAACGAATAGATATTGCGACTATATTTCAAAATTTTAAATAATCATAAGTAATAACTTTCAAAAAGAGTGAATGAAGTACCTGAGCTAATGGCAGTGCTACAGCCATTTCAATCTTCCGACTTGCCAAGACGTATATTACAGGATTAACTATCATCACTGTAGCTATTGGCAGATATGTGACACAGTAATTTGGCAGTATTCTTAAGAAAGCACTTGAGAGTGAAGATATATCGTGACATCTAAAAAAATCTTTTAATTAAAATTATTTTATTAAAAAGATTATAGTTATCATATACGTAAAAAAAACACAAGTTCATTTTGATTGGTTTTATTTCGGCGAATTTTAATAAATGAATTAAATTTTCAGTAATCGACGGCATCTGAAGCTGGATACAGTACTCTTCCGAGGATGTTTGATGGTTATTAGCCAATAACCACATACATTTTGTACAGTCAGTATTATTTATCAATATTTAGAACATTTTTATTTAATCAATAAATACATATTGGTAATAAAAGGATGTCGGTACTATAACCGAAGTCATTTTGAAATGCGATTCAGGGTCGTCTGTCCCCAAAGTAAGTAATTAAAATATTTGTTTTATGGTGTGACAGAACATCAGAGAATATGCACATAGATAATAACATAAATACAAGAACTCGAAGATGCCACGAATTGTGGTAAAAATGTTGGCCCCCGCAGTTGAAGGCAAGCTCACTGCCACCTCCGCTAATGTGAAATTTCAACAATATTAATCCAGCGTATAACCCGTAAAAGAGTAACAGACCCACAGACAGACTTTCGCATTTATAATATACGTAAGGATAACCTACCAATCCGCATTGGAGCAGCGTGGTAGGTCTTAGCTCCAATCCTTCTCTCCGAAAACGGAGAGAGGAGGCCTTAGCCCAGCAGTGGGCATAGTAACAGGCTGTTACTTACTTACTTAAGGATAACGATCACATACCAAATCTTATTCAAAATAATTTCATAATTGCTTTTGTATTATATTTCCGAAAAATAAGGCCTAATTCATATATTTTTAAAAATCTTATTTTGAAATATACTTACGTGGCATTTGGTATGTATAAAATAGATAATCCAATGCTAGTGGTAGCTGCCGGTACACCCCAAGCCAAAGAATGGTAAAGAACAGTATGAGAGTCTACACCTTTTATCGAATGCCATGTGTCAATCGCATAAAATAATGTCCAAAACCATGTTGCTGTGTAGAAATACTGAGTCCAGGCCTTAAAACCGTATTGTAGCATTAGAATATAGTATCAACATCGTAAGCAACCACATTACATAATACATACACACACATCACACACAAATGTACAAAAGCAGACACACGCTTAAAAGCAAACGCAATCACATTTTCCAAATACAATCAAACGAAAATGTGGAAACAACCAGTCAAAATTTAAATTGCAGTATTTGACTTATTTAATCATTAAAGAAAGTATAAATATTATATGTAAAGTATCCCTTTACTATCCACCCTCCTTTACAACAAAGAAGTCGTGCTTAACACATCATGTTACTCTAATGGATAGTCTAGTAATTCTCCAGAAAAATACAAGGTTCTTCGAGATTTTTTCTTGTTAGAACAGCACAATATCATTATCAGATGAAACATATTACCCACAAAATTACCATAGAAAACTTATAAGTGCCTAATGGGTGTTGTTACTCGTTAACGAGGAAGAGTCAACCTGTCCCATCATTCGACCATGATGACTTTCGGCATATATAATAATAATCAGTGCATAATTAATATTAGTTATTCAACTTTGCCACGATTTTCAAAGATTAATATTGTTGATAGCATAAATAGCTTTCATTAGTGGTACCTCTGTGGCACACAATAACCTAATAATAAAAATACAGCAAACTAATTCACTAAAATCTACAATATATTGTCATCAAAGACATTATCTTTCAGAGCAAACTAAATTGTAACCTATATACACTAGGGAAAGGTTATTTAACATCGCTATAGTAAAAGGTCACATTTTGCTAATTTTTCACATAATTAGCAAACTAGCTCAATCGTTTTAAATAATAATCAAACATTGAAAACTACAATATAAAATATATATTGCAACTATTTATACCCAAGATTTTGTTTGTGTCAACTTAAGTGTTAGAATACCCTCAATTATATAAAACGTTGTTCCTGTTCCCAATGTAAAAATGAGAATTTTGTATCCTATGGTTAACCCGGAATATACGCTTCAGTTGAACCAAATTTCGATAGTATCTCTTGAGCCAATTCACAATGAAAGTGTAACAGACATATATGACTATCACATGTCTAATATTAGTATCAATAAAATGTATTTAGATAGATCGCTAGTGATTCTTTGATTTATACAAAAACTGAAACTGTAACATAAAAACACAGCAAATCTGTTAGAGCAAAATTTATAAAAAGATTTACAACTGAGGATTATGTACCATTTTAGATAATTTATAGAATTAGGCGTTACTTTGCAGAGATCCATAAAACAAAAGTAATAATAAAATTATTTTGCTATAGTCAGCGATAAAGTAAATAGAAAAAATATATAATGCTAAATGTATAGTCGACTATCCCTTCTTTTAAACCCGATACATGCAGAATTCGTACAAACACATGCACAAACCTCCACCGCAATCGCAAAATCGCAACGTTTTGCGATTTTTTTGTGAAGTCTCCTGATGATGTTTCGGTTGCGGGGTGAAACAATTGTTGAGTTTGTGATAGTGACCATGTTTAGTGCATGTGTATTTTGGTGGCAGTGGTGGAGGTTTGAAAAAAACGGATAGTCCACTATACATTTAGCATTATATATATTTTCTATTTACTTTATCGCAGATTATAACAAAATAATTTTATTATTACTTTTGCACCATTTTGGTTTGATTTTTATAATACTATATTTTTGTAAATTAATTAGTACTTATAAACTTACTGATATTATACTGCAAAACAAAACACTGACATTGTCATTAGGCATTGGCATAATACTTTCATACTGCAACCACAAAGATGATCTGACTAGAACACCTGAAATTGTTCAAAAACTTACAATAACCACACACCTATGCTTAGTTTTAATAAAATGATACATAAAACCACACAATAGTTCGTATAATTAGATTTTTTTATTATTATTAAATCATTCACAATGTAGAATGAAGAAGGACATTCTCTTTGTTTTGTTCATGCCATAGAGAGAATATTTTTATGAGATAAATTAATAATCATCAAAGAATTAAATCTGAAGAAAAATTAGAAGAAAAACTGTTTGGGGTTTAAAAGATTGTTTTTAAACAAATTTATATTTATAAACTTTGTAAAAAAAATAGCTTGAGAATATCCACTATGAAATCAAATTGTATGTAGAAAGTATGTTTAGACTAACAAAGATGTGGGTGATTACCAGATGTAGTAGAATTTTTGACCTATTAATTTAAAAATATAAATTGAAGGTTTATATTATAGCACTATAATACAACTCTTTTGTAACTATTTGAGAATTTCGAATAAAATAATAAATATCTATTCTCAGGATAATGTTTAATAAACCATAAGTAAAAATATTTTACCGAGTGATGCCATTAAATCTGCTACAGCCAACCAGATGATGATACGACGACCACGTGTAGATGTAAAATTCTGTGATCTATAGCCTGTGTGGTAAGTACTTCTAGGAAAAATCTGTGGGAAAAAGTCAATAATATTACTTATTATAATTGAGTTTAAGCTAATCAAAAAACAATTACTTAAAAATGCTGATAAGGTATCATATTCCTATATTTCTATATCATGCCTGCAATTATGATAAATATATTAAATTGATTTAAAGACCAATTTAAAGTTGTAATAAAATTTGTAATAAAATATTCAGTTAAAAATATTCGCTGTTTAATTATTACCTGATATAGAGAACCTAGGATTCCAATTGAAGATGACACTAAGCAAACCATGTTATAAGATTGAGTATTGAACTCCTCCATAATTTTTATAGCTATGTCATCACTATTTCCACTCTGATGGCAACAAAATGTTTGTATGGTAGGATCAGACATTTTAATATAATGTACCGTTTGGTATTTTAGAAGCGAGATGAAGTCTGGGTAATAATCGCATTATTCGTGATGTGATTCTGTTATGGAATTAGTTTTGGTCATTCTTAAATTCAATTATTAACCAAGATTTAGTTTGATTTTATCAATTTAGTCGAAATGTAATCCTAAATATTAAATGTATTCAATTCATATAATGTATTATGCTTTTCTTATACAACTTTCATTGCCAATTTAATCTGAAACAAAATATTAGACAAATTTATCAGAATAAATAAAAGATAAACAATCAATAAATAATTTTACCTACTATTTGTTGTTAACCTTGATCAATTTGAAAGTTGAATATATATTAACTGTTGTTTCTGTAAAAGTTCTTGTCTATGAAAGGTGTCCAATCCTTTTGAACAAAAGACAGAATCATAGATCCCTTTTTAGCTTACAGTTCAATTACATAGGTATGACGGAAAGAAAATATGTTTTTAATGATAACGCGGGGCAAACTTTGATAGCTAATAATTTAAATAAGTACGCACATAAAATAACATGAATATACATATACGTATAAATATGATGAGTGGAACCCTATTGGGTTATCAATTCTTATACTTGAGTAGGGGAGTCATACGCAGTCCTGTAAGTAAGAGTGTCACAATAAATAATGAAAGGGAAGATTAGATTCGTCTACCTATTTTTGTCTTATCACGCATGCGCAGAGAAATATTCGTGGCGCGTTCTTAATAAAAATACTTCGAACATTAGTACACCTTCAAAATGACGTTTTGTTTACTACGCAAGCGCAAAAAAGAGATGGTTTATTATAATATGGCAAATTTAGGGCTAGCTTCCATACTCTAAACTAATAACTTTATGTAGGGGCACTATATAATGTACTCAATGGGTGGAGGTCATAGGATTATATCCATAGAGTTCGTATTCTAGAGTAAAGGAACCCTACGCAGGCCTATAGTTAGAGCGTCACACAACAAATAATAAGAGAGGGAGATGAAACTCGTATACTTATCTTTGTCTAATCACACAAAAAGGAAGACAGATAGTAAGCCTAAATTGCTTTCTTTTTATTTCCGATGGACATATTTTAGGCTGACTCCCCTACTCTAGTATAAAAACTCTGAAATGATCAAGATTCGGTAAACAAGATTATAAATGTATAATTTTAGTACCATCAAAAAGTATATTCAACCGACAAAAGTAATAATAAAATTATTTTGCTATAATCCGCGATAATTTATTATCATTATCACTATTTTATTAACAACTAGCAATGCCCCGCGGTTTCACCCGCGTCCATACCGATCTCGTGGTAGTGGAAAGTCTAAGAAGTCGGACTAAGATTTATTTGTAGATTATTTAATTATAAAAAATGGGTATCATTAGTATTCTTGGAATAACAGCTAACTCACCAAATGCAGGCCCTGCTATAATAGTCGCTACAGTGATTTTTTTTATAGCACTATTTTCTTTCGATTTACATCCTTAAATTCGTAATATCTTTTGATTGGAATGTCGGATTTTAATAATATAAAAAGTGTTTTACAGGTATTGAAACAGTTTTTAATAAAATACCATTAATTCGGATAAGGATTAATACGGAGATGTTAATATTATGGTTTGATTATTGTTGTCACTTTTATCAACTTTTACAATTTAGAAAAGTAGTTATACTGGCAAAACTATAATAGTAAGACATATGGTATCGCGGACTTTTTTGTAGATATTGATACGTTTTATAATAATGTAAATCATTTTTTTGTTCCATCATTAATAGTTTCACACCTTATTACAATTTTATTAGTGATTTTTTTTGAAAATATAATATAGCCTATGTCTCAGTAAAGAAGCAGCTTTCCAATGGTGAAAGAATTTTTAAAATCGTTCCAGTAGTTTTTGCGTGAAAACATTATAAACATACACACATACACACAAACATACAAATCTTTCCTGTTTATAATATTAGTATAGAAGTATAGAAGTAAGGATAGTAGAGAACGCTTTTAATCGTTGCGTTGTAAATAAAACAATTATGCAATTAATAAAGGTTTAATAACTATTGAATGATTTAGAAAACAAAAACATTCATTTTTTATTGAAATCAAATGAAAAACGAAACAATATATTTTTTAAAAATTTATTGAATTCAAATATAAGCTGCATCGATCGAAATTTTAATTTAAATGAAACACTAGTGCAAAGATAAATAGGAAACATCGTTAACATCGAGTCAACGCTTATTGGTGCTCAGTTGTGTTAAGGGGTATAACAGACAGATTATGCGTTACGCTAAAACAAGGGTTGATAGGATCTCTAATATCCCCCGGCTCTTGAGTACAATTAAGCTCAGCTTCATTAGTATTTGTAATATTGTCTGTAGCAGCAAGTCGCAAAGCTGTTGGTTGATCGGAAAAATGCATTGTGCTATTTGCTGGAATGACGTCAGGCATTGTCCCATTCTCTATAGGCAAAGGATTGTCAAGAATTGGGGGTTCTGTTACGTTGTTTTCAGAAGCGGTATTTAAAAGAACCGAACAAGGAATAGTTGTCATAAATTCTTTAGCGGTCTTTGTAACGACCGTAATTGTACACTTTGTTTTATCATTTGTTCCATTATTCATAGTAATTTCCTTTACATCGGCTTCTGGCGTAAATGAAGTTGCAATTGAACAAGGTATAGCTATGATTTCCGTACTATTTTCGTTACTTATAGTAAGCGTACAATTCACTAAATCACCTAAAATAGGATCAACAGCATTATTTGTATTATTATTTGGAGCTACTGCAACCGGTTGACCTCGATTATCGTAAATAACTGTATGATGGTGGTGTCCAGTAGATCTAGCCAGATTCCATAAAGCTAAGCCTGTTAGAACTGTCCCTATTCCCGCACCGGCAATACCTACTCCAGTTAAAGCACTTCCTGTGCGACTTACGCCTCCGAAATTCCTCCCATTATTCACGTAATTTCCAAAAAACCCTGGTGTCTGTGGGTTATAATGTCCTGGCCCACCGTAGGTACCATAACTATGCCCACCTTGACCGAAATTTGTATATGGAGGGGGTGGACCTTGATGAGAACTGCTATAGAAACTATTTCCATTATTTGAGTATGGTGGTGGAGCCGCTTGAGGGTAATTGTGATTATTGCCAACAGCACCAGGGTAATTGCCTCCACTATTTTGTTTGTTATAATTTGCCGTATTTACTCCCTGATAAGAGGCTATATTGGACCCAGATAATCCTGACCCTTGTGGGTATCCACTTCCGCTTGAGCTTGAACTACCAGATAGACCATTAGAGACCGGATAAGAGTGACTTGGGCGACTATTTTGCTGGGTTTGAGGCGGATTATATGGTTCTTGTTTGGGATGGGAGCTCCCAGCTCCGGAAGCTACGCTTCCTGAAAGTCCGTTTGAACCTGGATAAGAATGACTCGGAAGATTGTTTTGGTGGCTTTGAGGAACGGACTGCTGGACGGGCATATGACTTCTTTGAATATCATGATAATTTGGTGATTGTTTGGGTTGATTACTGCCAGATAGACCAGTATGGCTGGACGGATATGAATGGCCTTGGTTGTTTGGGGTTGCCTGTTTCCAAACCTGATTTGTTTGAGCGGGTTTTTCCTGCCAACCGAATAAAGATGGTTTTTGCGCAGATGGTTGAGAGTAGCTAAATGATGTTGGCACTGGCACCGGATTGGAATTAGTTTTTTTACCGGAACTTCGACCAGACCCTGAACTTCGACTGCGAGATAATTTCTTCGCGGCACTGTCACACACCACCACGACAAGCACCAACAATACAAAAAACAACGTCTTTTTCATCATCATCACTGTTTAAAAATGATTTCGTTTACAATTTTCTCCTTAAGCCATAAACTGTAACGTGTGTTTGGAACAATTGATCTGCGTAGTATGTTTCTAGAACGTAGTCCTAGTCGGTCACCCCATTGCTATAGGTTCGTATAAGCTATTATACTGGGGAGGTCTACCTTTGCATGACGCGCGCAATCAAATTATTTGTGTAAAAATCGATAAGTACTACGGAGCTACCTAGTGACTAATAGATGTAGAATAAATGTTTTAAAACTCAGGTACATTATATAAATTTAGATCAAAGTTAATCATTTTTAGGTACTGAAAAAGTTACAATGGGTATAGTACGCTGTCATTAAAAGATAGGTAGGCCTTTTTTTGTAACCCTATAAAACGAAAATATCCCCTCCATATTTCGTTTGGTTGTATCTCAAACGTTTTGACTTTTCCACAATTATCGTCCTATTTTAACCAATTTATAGAAAACCTTCACAAAATATATACTTAAACTTCTTAGTGAACCACTTTATATGATAGTAAAAACGGCACGAAAATCCGTTTAATAGTGTTCGAGTTTATCAACATTATCAGTTTATGAGACAAACAAATAAACAGACAGATAAAAGCCGCAGAAGGAAGCCTTGTGTTTTCTTTCAACTGCACCACGGCTTCAAGACTTTACTTTCTCACGAAGCTCTTTACCTCAAAATAAAGTAGATACATGTTGAATGGTTTAAGGTCCTAGATACTACGGCATTAGTGATGCATGACCATAGTTTAAAGGGTCAAAGTAATAAAAGTCTATATAAAATAAAAATTTATAGACATTTATTAGTCCTTTACCTTTCATCACAACCATGAACGGTATGAGTTATTTATTCTTGAACTAATAATATTAATGTAGAAAAGATGCTGATCGTTTAAAGAATAAAAAACTTGTCTTGTAGAAATATTAGAATAAATAATTGATATACTCTATATAACAATCCTCTGTCTTTTCTTATATACAATGTATCAACAGTTCGTGAAAATATTCCAAAATAAAAGTTATTCGTAACCAAAGTTAACCCCAAGAGGAAATTTATAAGATTCCAATTAAATAATATCCTATGAATATATTCTACAATTTGTTTTAAAAGGAATAAATCGGCTAGGGACAAATTTTCAAACTGAAATAATCAGCTACGAGATAAGAAAATGGAATCACATGTAGTTAAAGTGCTCTAAATGATATCAAAACACAGAAGTACATAAGATACATTTTTATACAGATAATTTAAAATTTGCCGCAACCAGTGGTACCACTGCGGCTAAGCTGCGGAAGTTTTATTTGCCTTTGTTACAGATGTAAACATGGAGGATTAAAAAAATATAAGCCTTATTGCTTTCGATTTATGGTTCGAATTTGTTAGCTGTTGTTATGTCTCATCGACAATTTAACCAATTTTGACTTACTCCAAGTCTCAATTGATAAATTGAGCAGGCATCTTAATAGTACATAAAGCTACAGAAGTATATTCATATATGGGTAAATCTCTTATTGTATATGCAACAGAGGCAAAGTTCAAAAATTTTACGAATCTAAAAAAGTATGTATTAAAATTGGATTTAAACAAGGAATATTTGAAATATCGGTACCTACCTAAAGACATACAACTATTTACAATTTATTTTGAGTATCTATACTTTAATTAGTGAGAAATCAAAAATTCGATTTCATAATAAATTTAAATAGTATCATTTTTAATAACAGTCATTACAGCATAGTTTTTTATTTATCAACTTATGAATATAGCTGAGATTTGTAACTAAGTTCCAATACTACACATACTGAAAGGACGCTTCTTTTTTATGATAGCTGTAATTCTCTATATAATATAATTATCTCTCTGTATGTGATTTATTTATAGCAGTCTTCAAGCATTTAAATGCCCGGTTTTGTTTTAGACCCGCCTTACGGCTTAGGCTTCTGACAAAACTTGTCCGTAGTGGGGACCTGACAGTTGAGACCAATAATTATCAGGTTTATTAATAATACAGAATTGTTCTAAGTTAAACTTTCTTTTTTTGCACCTCCTTATCGTGTCGTGTCAATTCTGAAGATAATTTTAATATATTAATTACTTCTGATAATCGATTTTAAATTTCAGTTGCTAAATTAGGGCCTATGCATATGATGATTTAAGTCATTTTAGACATTGAAATTTATGATGGCTAGACATAACACTCACCTTAGAAGTATGCGTTTTAAGGCTCCACCGGTTTTAGATAATATTAATGATAAATAATAAATATATGGGACACTTACATAAGTAAGTAACTATATACTTGTGGTATAGGTGACGGACAACTGGCAAATATACTGCATATATAATTTTAAATACACCTAAATACAAATATACACCCAGGCTCGAAGAACCAACAAATTGTTTATAGAAAATTTTAGCTTTCGGCGGGAATCGAACCCGCGCCCAGCGGAGCTGAAGGCAGGGTCACTACCCACTGCGCCAACGGGCCAGGCCACATAATAGTATAACCATTGTAAATTAAGTGTTTCAATGCTGCATTTGACTAATTATTATATAGAATTGAGCTATGTCTCTTATTATGATAACATTTTTGAAACATCTAAGTAGCTGATGAACATTCTCAGCATAGTGCATTTTAGTTATTACTTTCGATAAAATCAACTTTCATTGTTACAAATATGCAAGTTCTAATAGCAAACAAAATATACACGCATAATGTCATGCTCTATAACAAACAAGTTGTTCTAACTCAAAATCAATTATTCACATTTTACACGCAACAAAACAATATTATAGTAGCAATCAAATGCAAGCATGTTTTAGATTTGATCGTTTCGCTCATGAAACGTAGCATAGAATATAGTGAGCGTGTGACCAAACCTTAAGGTATAATTTTTTCGTATATCTGATCATCATTAATTATTCTGAAAATGTGTTGACATCAAATCTGATAATAGGATTAGGGTCTAGCCATGCCGTGTCGTCAAATCAAATTGTACTCAATTTCATACATGCAAATAAATGTAACCTGGTGCAGTTCCAAATTTACTTAAAGATTCAACATCGGACCCCTTTTATAGTTTTAAGGGAAGATTCTATATTTAATCTTACTAATATAAATATCATTTTCATCTTTATTATTCATCTTACTATTATATTATTCATCTTACTAATATAAATATCAATAAAAATGTAAACTAGTCTGGTAAAAATTATAAAAAATACAGTCATAAAACACTAGTATACCCAGCTCGCTTCGCCGAATTATGTATTAGATACAGTTTAAGAAATATATTAATTAATTTTTAAATTATATTAATTGCAGTTTTAAGTAATTTTAAACTTAAAATTAGCTTTGATGGCCGTCAAACTTTATAGGATTTTCCACTGGGACAATCTAAGGATTGTCTGGAAATTTCACTGTTCTGTCCAGCTTGATGTCTATAACGAACATACAGCCTTTCTAAGATATAAAAAAGATACATTAGAAGAAAATTCTTTCTTTCTTTCATACTACACGGTTAAAATAGCCAATGTAAAAATAGCCAATTTTTGATGAGGGCATAAACTCATACAGTAAAAAAAATTAGAATTCTTAATTCAAATTTTTCAATAGGGAATAGAACCAAAATCTAGGTATTACGTAATTAAGGGTATTTTGACACAAATTGTATATAAAGTATAACTTGTAGTATGTACATAAATGGAAATAAAAAAAATTGATAGTTTAACAAGATAAATCGTATATCCTCTAAAGATCTTACTTTTTCCTTTGTCGATTCTAATTTATTTGGACAGGCAATAAATATGAGAACAATATAGATAACATATCACAAAAACGTATTGTTCCATGATTTATCTTTCTACTGTATATTATAGATAAGTGATAAATATAATTAAATGTACTTTGGTTCAAACACAACACACAACATTTAGTACTTGTGAGCAGAAAGTTGTTTGCTTAACAGTCTGCGCCAAAAGATGTTTCGAATTTTCCTTGCAATATTCACTATGAGCGTTTGCTCAGCGCGCCCAAATGAAAATTTACCGCAAAATGTGATAACAGTCCCACCTAATTGCCCCGAAGGACAGGAATGGATAAATGGAGCCTGTCGTGATATTTGGAGAAGCGGTATACCTCTCGTACCACAAATAAACGCGTAAGTAATATTTATAAATATAAATGGACACGAACATATCTAAATCAGACGTATAAGATATTTAGGCGATTTCTTATGCGTCGTCAAATTTAGCGTAACTTTACGACTACGACGACTTTACGAGATAGATTCGTCGACTTACCTCTTTTTTTATAATTGGATCTCCTTATCCAGAACTAAAATATAAGTAACATACTCGTCTACAATTTCGAGTGTCCACACTCGATATATACGAGTATATAATATACTCGTCTTCGATTTCGTCAAATTTTCGTCTTGCGTTCATTTTTAAGGCCACCTGTTGTGACCCTCTGCTGTCGTTAAGCATTAATGTTAAGGTTTTCCAGAATCTAAGGCAAAACGACTATATTATCCGTAATCCATATCTAAGGTGACGGATATACTCGATGTTTATGTTAGTGCCGTATTTGTTCCAATTGTTGGAAGTATCTTAAAGGCGTTCTACAATACAGCGGACGCAGCTATGAAAAGTTCACATCAGCATGAAGCGTGCTGCGCCAATTTTAAATTTATGTCGAGCTTCAGTCTTGAACATCAATAGAATGGAATTTTCATTATTGTTTTACTGAAATCAAAACCCGTTTCATAATCCACAAACGTAATGCAAAATGACTGCTTATACGGTTCGGTCTTCTGTATAGCCTACCGCAGAGTTTAGGTCCTATAAAAATACTCCTTATAGTCAAGCATGAAAAAGAAGTTCATATTGTTCTCTTCAACAAAGAAAATAAGATAAGCAGTGATTATAATAATTTAAATACAGTATTGTATAATTAGTTAACAACTGGAAAATAATTTGCGTTGCCAATAATAACACCGAAAGTTAGTGATTAGGTTTTTATTAAAGATACCTAAAGAGCTGTATTCTAGGAAAACCAGATATACGGTACAATTAATCAATAATGTCTAATCTAAGAAATCTTTAAGTGAGCTAATTTACTTAAAGATATCAGTTGATAGGACGTCGATGACTAATTTCTAAGTGCCCGTTTTTTATACTTGATAAACTAAACAAACACAATTAGCATAAAGCACTGCAAGTATTTTGCAACAAGCTTTATATATTGTACCGTCGTTATTCCAACTCATTTGTAATATGGCTAATAGAAACGGTAGGACTACTCAAGGTTCATAAAAAAAATTAAATAAGTGTACCAATAAATTTGTCAGTTGAAAATGATATTACTTATGCCTGAAATCATATGCATTCCGCAACATACTTGTAACTGCCCAATTACAATGTTTTACTTTGATACAGTATTTGTGCCTACTAATAAAGCAATTATAAACACCGAAATATGCTTGAATATTTCGTTAGCACTGATGCATTGCAACCTACTTATATAGGTGAATTCACATTTTTTTAATTAACTTATTTTGAAGGGTTTACAGGTTGAAACCTCTTAATACGTCACGTACTTAAGATATTAATGATAACTCGTAATATAAGTTTTTCCTATTAGAATTAGCACCGTAACTATTATGTTGCGTCAATCATCGAAGAAACATAATTAAGTTTTGTATAAATGATGTAGAGCGTATCAATATCTTCTTCTTTTTCCTCAACCGATAGATGTTCACTGTTTGATATCGGTCTCTTCACGGGATTCACACCATATGATCCTATGCCGCTGGATCCATCAACCCTTTTAAGGTCGTCCGCCTAATTGGGTGGACTGTCGAAAGATCAACCGGCGTTTTATGATGTGAGGTCGCCATTGCAACGCCTTAATACTACACTACAGTTTGACGAAGCTATAAACTGGAACTTTGTGGTCGCGTATATGATGCATGTCAATTTCTTGTTAAATAAATTTCATTTTTTTAATGCGTTAAACTTTTACTGCAGGCCTTCCGATAGTGATACAATCAACTTTCAAATATTTAATATGGTAACTGTGCCACCAAATTGTCCCCCTGGTCAACAATGGATAAATGGCCAATGCCGCGATGTATGGAGGGGAGGTGTTTTAGCGTGAGTGAAATTGTTGTTTTACAAATATCTTTATTATTTATAATAAGTATAATTTATGTTTAAATAATTTACCTTTATCTTCTATCTAGTAAATATGGTAATAGCTTAAACGCTTTATATATAATATGGTATTTTATTATTATATACCTATTTTAAAATTAAAATTGATCGATTATACCACACCCTCTAAAGAGTTATTTTAAATTGATTTATTTAACCTATTTTAACATTTGATCAATTTTTAATACGGTATTTTAATAAGATCATACAACTCTTTAGCATAATAAAATAAAATATTATTTATATTACTTATATTATAGTAAGATTAGTATGCGAAAAATAATCCATATTAAAAATAACAAATAAAATAACCTGTTTAAATGTCCTGTTAAATAACACTATTGGTATTTTTAACTACTATAATATTTAATACTATTTACTGTAAATTATAACCATTAGTTATTAAAATCGACCATTGAATGAAACTCAATATCTCATCATGTTTTATGAGATCAGGAACGTCCTCTTTCAGAGATTCGGAGGTTTTTCAAAAACTTATGGAAAATATATGGAAAAAAATTGGCAAAGTACAAAATTTTAGGCCAACAGAAGATAATATAAAAGATTTTACAATACCGTCACTCCAAATTGAGGAAAATTCGTCCAGGAATATTATCAGCGTACCAAACCAATGCCCTGAAGGATACAAACTTGACGCACTTGGAATTTGCCGGAAAGAACTTTAATAAATTCATATTTATATCGGGTGGTTTTAAGTCTACATTCGATTTTGACTAAAAGCAAAACACTCCAAACAATTGGATGAAATTAAAGCACTTCTTAATCGGTTCAGGAATCTGTCATTATAAATGATGCTATTTTTTACCTTACATAAATATCTCACATCACCTATCAGTTTTATTTCAATATTAAAGAATAATATTGAGTTATCAACTCAACACCGTCTTTTTTTTATAAACTACCTACGTAATGCAATAATTTTATGACTGTAAAAGAAAGCTTCAGATGATAACACCACCCTCTGTTAATTAAGTTTATTATGCATTATAGATTTACATTAAAAATCATTCTATTAAATCATTTAAAAAAAAACTAAGAATTAAGCAAGATACCAAGATGTAATGTGTATATTTTTAATACATGAATAAATATATTTTATATAGTCATCATCTTTTATTTAACGACTACTATTGTAAAAGTTTTTTTTTAATCTCACAAATACACTCAATAAATTTTTTTCAATACTCTTCTCCAAAGTAGAGAAGTGTTTGCCCAGCTGTGTAATAGTAACAGGCTGCTACTTTTCTACTAAAATTTTCGATATAATTTAAAAATATCAAGTTTTTATTAGTTTATTTTATTTTTATTTCAGATATTTGAAGCTTCTAGTAAAACAAATTGAGGACATTTCAAAACAATTGGAAAAACACAATGAAGCAAATTTTATAAATGGTTTTGAATTGGCACCTTTAAGAATAATAAACATACCTAACCAGTGCCCTATAGGATACAGACCTGATGCCCTTGGAATTTGCCGAAGAATCTTTCTGAACAACTTTCTTCTTTAATATTCACCGGCTACACGCATATGATAATTAAAATAAATAATATTTGCCCATATCGGTTCACTATGTTTTAATTCATAAAGTGCGTAGAAAGACAATGTAATGCCATGACTAGTAGTCATTAGCAATTCGTGACAAAACTTTGCGCAAAAGATTTTTTTTAAACTCGTTCAACCAACGAAATTGCCATTTGTCTCATAGTAATGAAAACGGACATAATAAGAACTGCAATATATAGAAATAATAGGGCTTTAAAACTGTTTCTTTGATTTATACCCTTAAACGTCTCATTCAGTCTCGTTGTTCATTCTATATTTCAACACAATGAGGCATTAATTCCCAAATAAGCCATATTCTTTTGTCCATCATATATTATTAGGTTATTCATATAAGTTTTAAGGAAATTCAATACAGGAAAAAAAACTTATTTACAATATGTGTGAAATTATCATAAAACAACTGTTATAGGGATTACGATTATCGTTGATACGTTTTCAAATTTCTGATGAAAAACCACTCAAGGTAGACCACTTTTATTCTACTTCAGACTTATAAAAAAAACATTTTTTGATGAATAACCATTGTTAAAAATATAGTCTAGGTCTATTCCGACTGTTATTCGAAACTCGCTTTTGTCAGAAAGGGTTTTTTTCGTGAAGGCTTCGTTCATCACAGCTTATATGCCTTATGACTACGAGCTTCTTGCTGATCACAAAGGAATAAAATACTTTCGCCATTTACTTAAACTTCGATACTACGTTGTCCATACTAACTACATGCCGTTATGCTATGAATTCGTGATAATATAAATAGTCGCTGCGTCAGTATACTTACCTAGATTTAATATTCCAATTTGCGAGTATATATTTGGTAAGTATAATTAGTAATAGTAAGGATGATAATTGCTAATATTTTGTCACGCTTAGAGGAAAGTCAAAGGCCAGTCAACTTCGAAGTACTCACGAATTAGCAAACTATAGATGTACAACGTTCAAAGCTCCTACTTAGCAATTAATCTTCAGTTCGCTCAGTAGTAATATCAACCTTTCTTGCGACATAAGTTTGAGTAGACCAAAACCTTTTGTTTCTAGGTCGCTGGGCAAGTAACTGTACATTATATCATCCACAAAAAAGTTGTTTGCTCAGCAGTAGCAGATAATTGCAAACTTCATATATTTTGACAAATAATTTTCTCAAATGGAAGGTACACTAAAAATACAATATTGAGGAAATACCATATAAATAAGTATGTGTATGTCATTCCTAGGCTTTGCAGTTTTCTCAATTATCTATTTTAATTATGAAATACTAGTCAATAAATATATAAGGTTATAGTTATCCTCGGTTGATCGCCTCTTCGGGTGACAAGAGGGCTGGCTCCTTTTTCGCACAAAGAATCAGCTTAGCGATTCAACGCGGAAACGCTGCCAGCATTCTTGGGACCATTCAACGTGGGCATGATTTGTATAGTAGTAGCGTGTAAGTAATTTAAGATAGATATAACTTGTATATATTTGTTAGGTTATAGTATTTAATCGTATAAATTATTTCATTAACTCTGAAGACATAATACATAATTTTCATCTGGCTACTGGAATGGCCCAAACATGACTCTTGATCAGAACAATAAACTGTATCCATAAATTAATCTTTTACAAAAAAGTTATTTGTATTTACAACTAGATCAGATGTTTTTATATTATAGGTATTCATAAATATCTTTAAAAATTTGAATTATAATCTATGTCTGATAGTGTGATCAGACTGTGATCTGGACTGTCAAGTGTCAATATTATTCTGGTTGTAGTCTGTCGTCAGTTATCGTGAGAATTGTATTTTGACACATCATTACAAGTTTATCCTATATTAGCTACCTAAAAATGTTAAAATATTAAATCTAGTAACTGAAACAATTATCATTATTTTCCACATATCTTATTTAATTAGAATTATTTGTTAATAATGTCTAATTATTTAAGTCTTTTAGTCATGTACTAGCAATATGGAATAAGCATTACGACGATGAAATTCAACCAAAATGAAGTGTATAATTTAGTAAATATTATCATTTTTTAACCAACACACGATGACTGAAGTTAAAGGAACGAAAGCTTTGGAATTATGGTGTAAACGGTTGGTGAAAGATTGTCCTGATGTCCAAATTGATAATATGACAACATCATGGAGGAATGGAATGGCTTTTTGTGCTTTAGTTCACCATTTTAGACCAGATTTAATGTAAGTACAATAACAAGTGGTTATTATGATATATATTCCTGTTATTTTTAGAAGAAAATTCAAAACTGTAGAGGTTCTTTATCACAGTGTTGTTTAGCTAGTCTAGATATATGGTAATCTATTTACAGAGATTTGTCGAAATTAAAACCAGAAAATATATATGAAAATAATCAATTGGCATACAGTCTTGCTGAAAAACATTTAGGTATTCCTGCTCTTTTGGATCCTGAAGATATGGTAGAAAGTGAAATTCCAGACAGATTGTCCATTTTAACATATTTATCTCAGTTTTACCAAAGACTTGGACATACTGGTAAGTTAAATTTTAATTTCCTAGCTTTATTCTACAGGCCCGAAATAGAAAAGTTGATACAAGTTTAATATTATTTAATTTTATTACAAAAATAAATACTACAATATATAAAAATTATTATATTTTTATTATTATTAGTCTTTTTTTTTTTACTGAAAAAAGTTATAACTGTTAATCTTAATTTTGCTCTTTGAAGTGGAAATATTTTAATACCTTGTATATTTACAAATTAATTTCAATGGTTCTTTACAGTAAATGCAAAACCAACTGATTGTGAGCCTAAGGTATCCCCAACCCCAACAAAACAAGTATCGGTTAGTGTTAACATCATTATTTCACTTGCACACTTTTTCTAATTGTATGTTATGAGCTTCACTTAGCACTGCTCTATTTGTGATGTTGTATTCTATTTCTTATGTTCTTAATTCTTTACTTTATATTCACCCTTTTAGACCCCAATCAAATTTGGAAAAGTGGCCCTAGATAAATGTGCAGCATGTGGGTTGCCTGTATACCTGGCACAAAGACTTATGGTGTCCCAGAAATTATATCACAGGAGATGTTTTCGTTGTTCAAAATGCTCTGGCCATTTGAACCCAAAAAATTACCATATTGTTGATTCTAATGAATTTTCCTGTGATACATGTAAAACTGAAAAAAACTCATCAAAGTTTCTTAACAATAAAGATCAAATAGGAATGCTGGCCTTCAGTAGTGATCTGAATTCAAGTCAAGGCCCTCAAAATGAACAACCACTTAGTACAAAATCTCTTCCAAGGCCACAATCAATATTAGGTGAGAGAAAAGAAATTTACTATTTATTGTCACATAAAGTTGCATGTTTTATATGAATTTATGTAGTACTATTTTTCTTCTAATTGTTAAGTGTTATTAATAATTTACTTGTGACTATATAAAAAAAGTACAATATTTACTATTTATATATCCTATTTGTTGATGTAAAAAGTAAGTCATGTATATTCATGTATTTATATTTTGCTTTTAAAAAGTGGACATAAATAATGTATATATTTAAGTGCACTTTTTGTGTGTGAGAGAGAGTGTGTGTGTGTGTGTATGTGTGTGTGCAAACAAACAATTGAATATGCTTAATACTAAAATATCTTACAATATAATATGGAAACAGATTGATATACTTTAAATATATGATGTTATATCATATATGATATTTGATTTAAATTAATTAAAAATTAAACCCTATACATTAAGCCTTACATTTTCACTTGTATATTTTTACTAACTGCTACAATCATATACCAGATGAATACAAAATTTTATTTCCCCTTTCCTAGTAATTTTATGATCCTGTTCTTTTTTAATAATAATCTTAAGTTCAAATGATGTATCTTATCTTATTGCAGAAAAAATAAACATGTTTGAAAAAAACATAGAAAAAGATACCAATATTCAAGATAAAATAGGAAATATTAATTTAAAAGATAATTGTAATGATAAATATGAAAACATGTCTAGATCAAATGATATCATTAAAACTGTTAAGATTGATAGTGAGGATATAGAATCTAGAAGTATAGAATTAGGTTTAAAAACAAAAGCAGATAACCAGTTACAATTCGAAAGTGATTATAACCATAAGAATATCTCAGACAATATTTTTAAAATTAATAAAGATAAATTATTTTTTTTACAAACTCAATTATCTGATGACAATTTAGACATAGAAAAAGAAAATGATTACTTACATATCAAAGACAACAGTGTTACAAGTGTGACATTGGTTGTTTCGGACCAAAATGGTGGTGACCATATAACAAATGAAAACAATATAACTGATGACAATAGATTAGCACACAATAGTAGTAGTACACCAACTATAGATATGTTCACGTCAACTGACTCAAATATAAATGAACAAGAGATTGTCATAAGTGTTCCCCCAAGAAGAAAAAAGCAAAATTTAAATGATAAGAAATCAGGTGCTCCTGTGTCAGATGTAGTTCACACAATAACAAAAGAAACATCGAAACTATATAAAGAATATCCTGATCACTTAAACCCATTTTCTGAAGATGAAGATGAGGTATGTATTTAAGTTCATTAAACTGCTTTTATGTAATAGTGAGTTATAATGCATGCTTTTCCACTTTTTATATAGCATGAGCAAATTGAATTACCAAGAAAAGTCAGCACCAATCCATTTGGAAGCAGTGACGAAGAAGATGATGATGTTCCACCAATTCAATCTCCACCTAAAGTACCTTATAATCAATCATCAACACCAATGTATGTTTTTATATTTATTTTCTATCGAAACATCTTGAGTGTTTAGATAATTCGCATTTTGATATGTTATTTTTAGGAAACGGCACATTAAAGTATATAATCCTTTTTGGTCAGATGGTGAAGAACCATCTTCAGACGATGAAGCATGTAATAAAAGGTAAAAAATTACAAATCGATAAAAAGTTTCTATTATGTTATTATTTACACTACTTATATACACCACATTCAATATACATAAGTTATTTCATTCTTTATTAGCCATTTACTGTGCAACTTATATATAACCTAATAAGAGTATTTCAATGAATTTAAACTCATTTGGATGGATAACTGATATATAGAGGTTCTATGTTATATTTATTCCTAAAGTCTGTAGTACCTAAAGTAGTCTGTGCGAATATTGTTATATAAACTAGAATTAAAATAACATACAGCTTCCAGGACAGACATCTGCATAAGTCAAAGCAGATGTGTGTATATGGCCAAAAAACGTACTAAATTGAGGGATCTACAAATTATGAATTCAGTTGTGATATTTTACTAAATTCTATAAAACTGTTTTTGTTAAATACCTAAAAGAAACCCTATTCGAGTTGTTATAGGGTTTCAATTCGTTAGGGGTCTACCAGGGGTACCAGTTGTATGGTAATGACAAATAAAATTTTTACCATGACTGTATCAGTTATCATCACTCAAATCTCATATCAAATATTTTATTACTGCTACTACTGTTTACGCAGTTTATGTTATGTTATATGTTAGAATAAGTATTAAATTGCAGTTCGAATATGCATAAATCATCAATAACAACAAGTACACCAAATCTCCCCGTGAGTACCCCGCGGCGCAGAAAATCAAAAGCACCGCTTCCGCCTGGTATTGCTGAACATCTAGACGTCCCTTCCACCTCCATGGACGATGTTGCAAGCATATCTTCATTCAGCTCGCACACATCCACCATACATTCTGATCAGGTAATAATATAAAACCAGAAATATTTATTATACCTTTTTCATAGTAATGTGAGGGGAAATAGTTTTATATTTTTTTTTCAATCTTGATTTAAATCATTACAAAATTTTAATTTCAATCTAATCGCTAACAGATCTTGTTATGTTATTTCTTTTCTATCCTTCAATGTATATCATCATTATAAATACAATATTTTATAAATAGCTTGAATGCTTGCTTGAAAGCTTGAGTTTAATTTTTTTTGTTACACAAAGAAAGGGGCGATAATCTTAACAGTTAAATGTCAATATTTCCAATTAAGTATTTTCGGTGTCCCAAATGTTGTTTGTGTTATTCAGATAGCTACTTTAAAGACTTATTTTGTTAGACCAACATCCAATTAATAAGTCAATACCGATATATACCAATTTATCTATACTTATAATAAAACAAAGTCTCAAAAAGCTATCAGTATGTATGTGATTGATTTTCTCAAAATGTACTTAACGGATTTTTGTACTGTTTTTACTAAAATATAGTGCAATTATATAACAACTACTTTTATATCAAAATTTTCAATTATAGAAAAATTTTGTGCCACTACTTTCCACGCGAGTGAAGCCGCCGATACCCCTTGTAATTTTATAAAATATAGATTTCTATTTTGCTTTTTATTTAATATATCCAAATAACGTAGGTAATGATTTCTCAAATTCAATACTCTATTATTTTTTTAAATTAAACCATTTAAATTAAAATTATTCAAAACATTCAATGAATCGTAAGTGTTAACTCAGTATTAAGTTTTGTAACGGATACGGAATGTGTATAAGACGGCACACGTGACTCAATTTATAAATATCGAAGTGCTCGTACGTAGCATGCGAATTGCGTAATATTCAAGTAAGATGATAAAATCTGTAAATTATCAAAAACGTTCGTACTACATTTTCCCTAAAATAGAAGTTTCAAAATTAGAAAATAACAATATAATGAGGTGTTTCGTAAGTAGTATTGAACAGAAGTGAAAGTCATCCACCATTGCCTTATTGTTATATAGATGCATAGGTATGCCGCTGGCACGTTTACCCGAATGGAAAGTATTAGCAATGATTATTATTAACTGCCAGTATTTTCGATATCGTATCAAATAATTTTTACTATTATATGACAGTAAACATTATTTCTTTTCATCGGAAATAACTAAAAATCATAGATATACTTTGTTCTAAATTTAAAAAATATATGTTACTTATTATTATAAATGCTGTAGGTTCCCGCCATTATCAATTCTAAAAATAAATTTCGTAACGATAAACGTATATGGGACTATTTATATATTACAAATTTAATCTTATGGGAACAGATAAGCTAGTTTTGTTATAAACATCGACAATTATGCTTTAGAATTACCATGTTTTAATATTGTATCCATTGTAGTATTATTAAAGTGAAAGTCTGTCTATCTGTTACGCTTTCACGGTTAATCCGTTGCACCAATATTGTTTTTTTTTTCGAACTGACTGTTAGCTGTTAGCCCTAACGGCTTTTAAAGCATCACCGAGCGGGACGGGGGAACGCAGAAGCATCGTCGAGGTTGCGAAATGCAGAGATTAGAGCGCAGAAGCTCTACTAGCGTCGGGGAACGTCATCCCAAAGGTGCCTCCTGTGAGGCCTCCCATATTTATGAACTTTGACACAACTAAAGCTTATACACCGGTGTAACATAAAGGAAAAAAAACCCCTTGATATGATTTATAACATACTTTCCTACAAGTAATTGCCGTGATGTGATTTGGGACATAGTTTCAAATTAATTAAAATTAATGAATTTTTTAAAAGTAATTTTACTCTTGTTCCTATTCCTAGAAATCTTTCGGCAAAACAACCCCTAAATTAAAGAAAAAGCGAACAGCGCCCACTCCACCAGACAGTCTCTCAACACTTTCCGGATGCGGAGAGTTTTTGGAAAAAGGTGCCGATTTGTCGGATGACCGCAACACATCAGACGGTAACTATACTACAATTTGTACTACAGTGTACTTCTTATGACGATGCTAATAAGATATCATACTTTTTATATCTACCTGTATAGTTACATCAATTTGATGGTAGTGATAATTTTCAGATCGATTGAACTATCTCTAGCATAATATAAATAAAAAATATATTTTAAGCAAACAATCTTATATAAACAAGTCTTATATCTTTATGAAGCTGTGATAACGGCTGTGACGGTGAAACTGTGCGACTCTTCTGAGGGGCTCACGAGTTCAAAACCCGTGTAGGCACCAATTAGTTTTTCTATTAAAATTTATGTGTCTAATTGATAATTGCAAATTATCACGCACGCTTTTCGGTGAAAGCAAACATCGTGAGGAAAACTGCATATTTCCAGACAATCCTGAAAATATGTGTAAACTACCATGTGCATTGTTACCCCCGACAGTATACTATAGTCAAAAACATAGACCGATTGTTCTTTCAAAACAATGACACCGTTGTCATATTGTTCTTAAAGGCATATATGATATAGATAGCAGTTAATAGATTTAATATCATAGTTTAAAGTATAAACTTAATCTTCATGTGTCACAATGCATTATCGGTATGAAAATTTATCTACCTACCACAGTGTAAATGAATGAATTACAAACACGATTTACAAACTATCCATGACCATACACAAGTGACAACCTTATCTTCAATAAAACACTTCTCTGCTTTTTCAACCGATAACGTCCACTGCTGGATATAGATCTCCTTAAGGGATCTTTACACCCCACGATCTTGTGCCGATTGGATCCAGCGGCTCCTCGTGACCTTTTCGAGGTCGTCACTCCACCTCGTTGGGGGTATAAGTTTACAAAAAGCTACGTTTTCCAGTAAGAGGTCGCCATTCCAGCACCTTAAGACCCCAACGCCCAGCGGTTCTACGTACTAGATGTCCCACCCATTGCCACTTCTGCTTCGCGACACGATATGCTATATCGGATACTCTGGTTCTTCTACGGATCTCCTTTCATCCATTCCTGCTTTCATCGCGTAGAGATACAAGCATAGCTCTCCCCATCACCGCTAAGAGGCTCTGAGCTTTCTTGTAAGGCCCATAGGCCCAATCAAACACACAAACTTAATAAATAAATGCAGTTAATAAATTTTTAATTTGTAAATCATCACTCGTTTATCGTACTTTATTATTAATCCCCATTTAAATAAGTTCATGGCGTTTTCAAATCTATCGAATATAGTAGGCCGTCGCGTGAAGGGTCCCGCTCCAGGGCTGCCGCTGCCAGAGCGTCGCGAAGTGAAGATGCAGATAACTCCTGAAGAGCTTCAAGTGCAGCTTGACCTGCTGGAAACACAACAACTGGGCCTGGAGCGGCAGGGAGTGCTCATCGAGCAAATGATCCGTGACAAGTGTGAGGGTAAATTCAAACCACTGCACTTTATACTCTATCACACGCTTTTATATAGTAAATTAGCAAAAGAAACAGGTAAAGATACTCATAATAATAAATAACTAAGTGGGTACGCAGTTACGAAATCCTATCATAGTACTAGCATATCCGGCCCACTTCGGCGGGCTTAATTTAAAGATGTATTATAACAACGTTATTTTTCCTTTACACTTATTCAATAATAAGAAGCAATTTTCTCAAAGGTCAACCCATTTAATCTCCTTCACACAATGACATTGACGGCGATAATGTTTTCTTATATTATTGACCAGCCATATGAAGGTTGTATTTAGAACATGTAACAATGACAGTTTTTTTAAAAAATGCTCTGATCGCCACCAACAAGATTATCCGCTGGGTCAAACTTAAAAATTGTCATTAAAATCGGTCCAGCCGTTTCAGAGTTTATAAAGAAAATAAATACAAACTCTTCTCTTTAATATATGTATTAAATTTGATATCCATTGATGAATTGAATTTATGCATTAACTTTTTTTTTTACGCATTTTTTTATTGTGTATGCAATTTTAATGCATTTTACGGCTCATGGAACAATTTCACCGGATTGCGACGTATTGGTAGATCGTGATATACTAGTTAGTAATCATACTTGGGCATCGTGATAATCTTTAGTCACTTATATACATAAATTGCCATGTTTATTATATTGATTATCAAACAAAGTTTGATACTTTTTACATTTGATAAAGTTGGTCTACTTTGTTTTCGAAAAAACCAATCTTGAACAGTCAATTAAGTGAAGCATTATATCGTACATTTTTTGTTTAGTGTAATCAGTAAAATTTACCTTGAAAACTTAATGCAGTTAGACTGATCGCAATATTTTTATTGGGCAGTGCAATAAAGAAAATAATAGTATATCGAACATTATTTTGTTATATCTTCCAGACAGCCTAACTGTTTCCGGAATTTTCAACAATTACGCCTTTTTTAATAATTTATTGAAAACTTTAACAAATTATATACTAAAATCTTACGCGTGAATCACACCCTATTGGTGAAAACCGCATAAAAATTCGTGCAGTAAAAACCGCGAACAAAGAGGTAGACCGATACAATGAGGACTTTGTTATGTAATATTTAAGGATTATAATGTGGGGTGACTTTATGTATACTCTCTCTTTATAAAATCTGTATGTATACTTGTTTAAATTCTTGTAAATGATGACTTTTATTTTTAGCAAAAGAGGCAAGGGCTATCTATACCCAGCAATAGAATAGTTATAGGCCACCTCTTGATTTAAATATTTCACATACATATTTCACATATTATTATTATTAGTATTATTGCTATCGATATATTCGTACATTGTCTTCTCATCCACGTTTACTTAATTAAGTTTTTTATATGTTATTAGTCATAAAATATGACGAAGATCGTAAATAACATTAACTTGCCGTAACTTTTATTTTGCGCTGGCGCATGTTGTACATAACCAACAATATTTGTGTTATAATGTCCAGGTAAAGTACCGCTTTCGATATGCATGTATAATATTTAGTTCGTGATAGTATTCAATGGAAATAAATGTAACCTAAGTGACTCAAAATTAAAAACTTTTTTTTTTTATAATCAAGACTGTTCGTATAAATTTTTCATGTTTATTTTTTAATCGTTAATAAAATGGAAAAACATGTTGTTACTTTTATAAACATTGATAATTCTAAACATGATATGCTATGTATGTATCTTTCCGTTTATTATGTAACGTAACAAATGTTAATTTTTAACATTTACCAACTTAGTAATAAGACGTCACAGTTCGTCAGACGTTCAGTTATGTCGTTTTGAAATTGACTCTATAAGGCGTCACGGTGTTACTTTTAGGACAAGACCAATTGGCTTAAAGGTCTAGTTATATCTACGATATTACGATCGGGTGTACGATTACAGTAAAAGTTATGGTCTGCAACACCAAAGTTGCACTATCTTTTCATATATAACTAGTTACTATAACTAACAGAATAGCTTAAGAAAAAAACTTAAAACCCTTATTAAACAATTTTGTTCAGTTCGCCCTAAAAACTGTTAAATGTTTTGAGATTCATCATGTCATATTAGAGAAAAACTGATATTGAAATTAAAAAAAAACATTTTACATCCACGTCTCAAATATAAGCTTTTTTATCTTTATTTAATTTAGAAACTTTTATACAATATGTATATGCCAGTCCTATTTTGGCACAAACCACACTTAAAATAACAAATCAAATAAAATAAAAAATAATATTAATTCAAATAAGATTTATGGGTTTGCTAAGAAATATACTTTCTCTTGATGTAAGACGGGAAAGTGTCTCAATAAAGATAACACAGGTGTGTTAAGTCTATTCAAACTTATAAGTCCCATAGAATTCTCCCTGCCGGTCTCGAATCTCGCATATTCCGTTAAAAGGTGGTGTGTACAAGAATAAGGCTTGATATGATTGAATCTTAAGTTTACATAGCATATATTTTATACTTAAATAAGTACTGTTGCAGGTGATGATGGACCCACTGCGCCACAAGAGGAAATAGAAGACCTCGTTATACAACTATGTGAATTAGTCAACGAGAAAAATGACCTGTTTAGGAAGCAGACAGAGTTAATGTACATGTGAGTAATACATTATACATGCAACTACACAGTTTACCTTGTATATACATAGCATCATGTTAATTTTGTGTACGGTCAGCAACATTTTATTAATAAACTCAGGACCACGATAAGTAAATAATTTTATGTTATAAATAATTCTTGACGCAGTTACGTTTCACGTAATTGTTAACAGTACATATAGGTAACGTATATTTTTTAATATTTCTTGCATTTTTAAAAAAATCTCATTTTATAGTTGTTAGGGCAGTTTTTTTGTAATCTTGTAAATTCTTCGTGCAAAAAATGGAATTTCATTTTAAACGCAACTTCGTTCGCGTGGACTGCAGTCTTATTATTTGACTAAACCGTATTTATATTAATTATGGTTAAAGCGGGTTAACCTTAAAAGCTAGACATATGTTGTCGCCGACTTTTATATAGAACTTTTAGAGGGGAACAATTTCGTAATACATGATTTTTGAATAACTTTCACGGTTTACTTAGCGCACGCAATATAAGTTTTAATATTTTTTATTGCTGTTTCTCTCCTATTCATCTTGGCGTGATTTTATATTGTCTATAGCCTTCCTCGATTAATGGACTATCTTACACTCAAAGAATTTTTCAAATCGGTCCAGTAGTTTCTGAGCACGTAAATTAGCGCGTTCAAACAAACAAACAAACTCTTCAGCTTTATATATTAGTATAAATGAAACCAGCATACTACATTGCATATTTGGTTCAAGGTAGCTGTTGAGTTTGACACCCCTGTATTATAAAGTTGGAAACTGAAACTGTTGTAATTGGACAGTTTTGTTTAAATCGTTATTATGGTACACCTACTGTAACTTGACACTAAAAGCGTATTATTTAACAAGACCTTCAATGCAAGCAATAAGTAAATAAAGTTTCCTCTTCTATAGACGAAGGCAACAAAGACTTGAACAAGAGCAAGCCGATATAGAGCATGAAATCAGGGTTATACAGTCACGGCCCGCCGTCAACAGAATTGATGCGGACAAGGTAATATTTGTAATAGATAATGCATATGACAACTACACTATGTACACTATACAACTGTCTATATTTTAAAATAAAACTTTTATTACATATTTACTTACTGATAATAACTTAATCGACTTAAACTATTATTCTCTACGATAACCCATATTTCGTTAAAACTTTAAAACTACGACGTAGAAAGAAAACGCAACAAATAGTGAAATCTCTTTTTCACATTTTTATATATCCAATTTGACATAATATGATTTTTATATATGTATATGCCTTTAACTGTTCATTATAAATATTAATATAGTAAGCGGTTTCCTTATAAATTATACATTAAATCGACCACATGAACGTAATACTGACATGTATAATTTATAAATAGGTAACTATTGTAATTACTCTTGGCTCTTATTTAATGTTTCTGTAATTTCTTTCCCTTCTTGGTGTACTCACCCTTTTAAATAAGAGATATATTAGAGATAAGTGATTTGTAAGCGTTTTACTAGGCTCAAAAGTCTTTAAAAACGTCATAATCAAATTAAATCAAAATATTATTTATTCAAGTAAGTTGAGCACTTTTGAACAAGGATCAATACGATTAATGTAGCTATAACTGGTTCGGATAATTATTGAACGATATCTTTTAAAACGTAACTTAAAGTCATCATTTGATAATTTACATTCCTTTCGAGCCTTTATGTCACTAATTTTAATCGCATATAGTAGCCATTTAGATTTTTCCGAATGTTTTGCCCAGTAACTGAAGCATCTTCAGGGATAAGATCTAAGACGTAATCGCAAAGCATTTCCTTCCTACACTTTACATTACATTTTTTTTTATAAACGTGGATTTTAGCAAATTGTTCTATCGTTACTTTTGTACTTTTGAATTCCGCAAAGTAACGCCCAATATAAAATTAAATCCTTTATCCGTCAGGTACGTGAGGAACAGCTAGTGTCACGGTTAGTTGAAATTGTACGGATGCGGGATGAGCTGGTGCAGCAGATAGACGCGGAGCGGCGACGAGAGCGCCAGGAAGACCTCGCTATTGCCACTTCCATCGCTAACAAGAGAGGTATTTTTAGTTTATAGTAGTTCAGCAAACGTAGGCTTCAAATCAAATCAAATCAAAATATTCTTTATTCAAGTAAACTTGTAAACAAGTGCTTTTGAATCGTACAACTTTACTGCTGGTTCGGAAAGCTGTTCCTGCCGAGAAGAGCCAGTAAGAAACTCGGCGGTTTCTCTTTTAAAAATATAAATCTTAGAACTAGTTACATTTATTTATTACTGTCTTGTACAGGGTAGATGTGCACCTATATCCACACATCCTTATCATCTAAGTAATCTTCAACAGTATAGTAGGCTTTCTGTATCAGCCTCTTTTTAACAGTGTTTTTAAACTGCTGTAATGGCATGACCAAAATTGATTTCGGAATTTTATTATAGAATCTTATACCCAAACCCACAAACGATTTACGTACTTTTGCTAGGCGCAAAGCAGGAGTCGCAAGCTTATGTCGGTTCCTACTTTGTCTATTATATACATCACCTATCGTTTTATAATTCTTTATATTTTTATGTACAAAAATTACGTTATTTAAAATATACTGTGAAGCAAATGTTAGAATAAAAATATAATGTACAATGTAATGTAATGCTTCAAAAAATATAATGTACAGCATAGGTCAGAAGTAGTAAGATCATTACAATACACTGATTCTATACCAGTACAAAAGACACGCTCGTAGGATAAAAAAAAATGTGGAAACAGGACACCCTCTGTGTCGCTCTCTGTACGGGCCTTACTGCAGGTATAGTCTTCTTCTTCTTCTTCTTCTTCGTCAGCCGATGGACGTCCACTGCTGGACATAGGCCTCTTCATGGGATCGCCACACCACACGATCCTGCGCCGCCCGGATCCAGTGGCTCCCTGCGACCTTTTTGAGGTCGTCTGTCCACCTCGTAGGGGGTCTACCGACGCTGCGCTTTCCGGTGCGGGGTCGCCATTCCAGCACCTTAAGACCCCAGCGCCCATCGGTCCTCCGCACTATGTGCCCCGCCCAGCGCCACTTCAGCTTCGCGACACGCTGGGAGTGATCACCGCATGGTTAGAGGCACATTGAATATATGCGTACAGCTGGAAAGATCCAGACTGGTGAAGTCTACGCTCCGACCAACTCGAGCTCATATCCAAAACCCCGAGAAGTTCCAACTCGAGCTAATGAACCGTTTTGATTGCCTAGCTGACTGCGCTTCTGTGGACGATGTAAACAACAGGCTGGTGGAAACTGTTCATACGGTGGGGTCTAAATTTTATAAGACACACCGTAAAAGACCCAATAAATTCTCGACCCAGACTCTCAAGCTCATGGATGAGAGGAACGAAATGAGGCTACAGTCTTCAGTAGATGCGACGCGCTACCGTCTGATCAATAGACAGATTTCTAAGGCGCAGAAATGCGACCTGCGACGCTTCAACACCGAACACATTCGAGATACTATTGAGCGTAACAGGGGCTCAAAAGTGTTCGCAAGAGATCTGTCTATTGGGCAGAGGCAGTTAACGCGATTGAAGACCGATACTGGTAGTATCATTTCATCTCGTCCTGAGATTTTGAGAGAGGTTGAGAGGTTCTATGGGCAGTTATACACCTCAACACAACAGCCTGTTGTCAATTTGGCAAAAGACCCAAGAGCCAAGTTGACCCGACACTATACCGAAGATATCCCGGACGTCAGCTTATACGAGATTAGTATGGCTCTCAAACAACTTGAGGACAACAAGGCTCCAGGTGATGACGGAATCACTACCGAACTCCTGAAGGCGGGTGGTAAACCGGTACTTAAAGTCCTTCAGCGATTGTTCAATTCCGTCATTCACGAAGGCTCTATGCCGGAAGCATGGTACAGGGGCGTGGTGGTTCTCTTCTTCAAGAAAGGTGATAACACCTTATTGAAGAATTATAGACCCATCACGCTGCTGAATCATGTTTATAAGCTGTTCTCGAGAGTCATAACGAATCGTCTCGCTCGTAGGTTTGACGACTTCCAGCCTCCCGAACAAGCTGGTTTCCGAAAAGGGTATAGTACCATAGACCACATATTCACGCTGCGGCAGGTTATACAGAAAACCGAGGAGTATAACCAGCCACTTTGCTTGGCGTTTGTGGACTATGAGAAGGCCTTTGATTCGGTGGAAACATGGGCTGTGTTAAGGTCGCTCCAGAGATGCCGAATCGACTATCGGTACGTCCAAGTGTTGAAGTGTTTGTATGAAAACGCCACAATGTCTGTCCGTATCCAAGACAAAACTACGAGACCAATCCAAATGCGGCGAGGTGTGCGACAGGGAGATGTTATCTCCCCGAAGCTGTTTACCGCTGCATTGGAAGATGTCTTTAAGCTTTTGGATTGGAACGGATACGGCATCAACATCAACGGCGAGTACATCACTCACCTTAGATTTGCCGACGACATAGTCGTTATGGCAGGTTGTCTGGAGGACCTTAACACAATGCTCGACGACCTCAGCAGAGTATCTCAGCAGGTGGGCCTTAAAATGAACATGAGTAAGACAAAAATCATGTCCAACTCACATGTTCCGCTCCACCCGGTCATCGTTGAGAACTCTGCACTCGAAATTGTAGACGAGTACATATACCTGGGACATACGGTCCAGCTGGGTAGGTCCAATTTCGAGAAAGAGGTTAGTCGCCGAATCCAACTCGGATGGGCAGCGTTCGGGAAGCTACGCGAGATCTTTTCGTCCAAAATACCTCAGTGTCTGAAGACCAGGGTCTTCGAACAGTGCGTGTTGCCAGTGATGACCTACGGATCCGAAACGTGGTCGCTCACTATGGGCCTTATAAGAAAGCTCAGAGTCACTCAGCGGGCGATGGAGCGAGCTATGCTCGGAGTGTCTCTACGAGATCAAATCAGCAATGAGGAGATCCGTAGAAGAACAGGTATAGTCATGTTATGAAAATTAAACAATGTAAAATAAGAAGAAACTATTCAACAATTACATATTTATTGGTCAAAATATATGCCTATACTAAATTTTTATTTATTTATTTATTTAAAAACAAATTACATCTAACATATTACAGTTTGCTTTCTTCATATCCTTAAGCCTTGCCGACTTGTCTGGATATTGCACATTCCTCTAAAGTATTACTTAACTTAAAACACATAAATTATCACCTTATTTATACATAAAACAAACCAAATCAAAACAAAGTATTCTTGTATCTAATAATATAGTGCGGGTATGTTATTTCATAATAACAGTGAGCACAACAGAAAAAATAATGTTAAAGATAACGATCTCATCGAAAGATACAGGTTGATTCTCCTATGTATTTAATAATAGATTGCCCTTTGATTTTGATGTTCTCGTAATAGTTTTAGAAGGTGTTCTTTGATTTTATACTTTATATTTTCTTTTGTTAATGTAGATTTCACTGATTTTGGTAAATCATTTATTAATCTTGGAATTAAATAATCGGAAGTACGTTGACCATAAAAATTATTTGCTTTACACGTTTTATACTACAACAAAAGGTATAGCTGCAATAATTTATACGGCACTCATTAATAGACTATAAAGATTTCTTAAATTAGCTGCACTTACTAACAAGCTACCGCTAGCCAATTCTTCATCCTTCTAAGACTTGATAAGTGACGCCTTGACAAGTGACGGCCATCACACGCGCCTATTTCTAGCACACCAATGATTTATGGCAACGGGCAGCGAGTGTTTAACGGTAGTATAATATATTAACTACGCGTAGTGTTGCAAAGTACATGTAAGATGAGTTAAATACAGATATGTGAAGTTGACACTACTTAACGCAGCTATGTCACAAGCAAAACTCAGTAAAAAGTAAAGTAAAGTAACAGCCTGTTACTAAGCCCACTGCTGGGCTAAGGCCTCCTCTCTCCGTTTTTGGAGAGAAGGATTGGAGCTAGGACCTACCACGCTGCTCCAATGCGGATTGGTAGGTTACACATATCCCTAGAATTCTCTAGAGATATGCAGGTTTCCTCACGATGTTTTCCTTCACCGAAAAGCGTGTGATAAATTGCAATCAATTAGACATATAAGTTTTTAATAGAAAAACTCATTGGTGCCTGCCCGAGGTTTGAACCTGAGAGTCGCACGGTGTCACCGCTAGGCTATCACAGCAAAACTCAGTGTAGTCTTAATGAGTCTGCTTCATTTAGTGCCAGTGTTTTCATATAATATTTTTTTGTTAGCATTCTGTATATAGAATGTTACATTACCTCAGGGCTTAAGGGCCCCTCTGACTGACTTACAAATTATAAATTAGCCTAGTGAAAATTCCTCCCACATTCGAATATAAATAAACCAGATTTTAGGAATGCGACTTTATTTTAAAACTTAATGAGGCTACAGAAGCTATAACCATATGGCTCTATTATAGCTATATTATATAATATAAATAATATATTGTTATATTATAAATTATTATAGAAATATAGTTGTATTATAGCTTCCTTACTACGGAATCCCGAAAAGTAACGCCTGCTTCTATAAATCATTTAATGGGGTTAAATTGTTTTCGATGTTATATTTACAATAAATACTCTTTTATTAAGGTACTTAGTTTCACTCCTTGATACGTAAAACAAACGATTTTAATAGTTTGGTTGGGGGGGGGTGATAATTTATTTTTACCCCAGAACCTTAGGTTACCTAGCTACGTCACTGACCTCCGGTGTACAAAAATGGTAGTTTTGTTTTCTCCAAGCCAATTGATTGTGATATATATGATTGCGATGTTGTTTAACAAGTCATTTATTCCGATGTCAATAATAGATTGTTTTTATTAGATTTAGATTAGATTAGGTTAGATTAGGTTATTTAGGTTAGATTTGCTAAAAACTTTATTCACGTGTATATATTTTCAGCTCAAAGAAACAGTGAATCGAACAGTTCGTCTATTAAATCCACCGACGCAGTTCCGCCGGGAAAGAAAAATAAAGTCAAGGATAAAGTTAAAAAACAGTTGAAAAAAGCCAAACATACATTAATTTCTAAGAAAAAAGACGAAGATAAATCGGATAAAGACAAGAAATCAAAATGAAAGTAACACCTATAACAACTTCACTAACCAATTTATTATTAATGTTGAGAGACCGGCTATACTCACGTCTTATTTTATCGGATGAGCCCGACTAGTTTCAAGCCCATACGGGGCTCTTATTCATGAGCTCTTTACGCGGTGTTATCGCGGCGGGAACATCCGATAAAATAAGACGTGAGTATAGCCGGTCTCTCAACATTAATAATGAATACCACTCACGATAGTTTAAATTCAATTTATTAATGTTTATGTTAAGAAGAATTTACAATTGCACTTAAAATTTAAATTTGAATATACGTCAGACGTATGAGGGCGACTTAAGTACTTAAGAAGACTGAAACATTCCGTATGTGTGAATATCTTTTACTGGAAAAAAAACATGGTACCGCATTTTGGTTTTGAAAAATTATTAAAAAAAAATAACAATACTAATCAATATAGCGCTTAAAGGACTCTTTTAATAAACCTTATTTTTATTTCATATTTTGTTTTGTATAATTTTTATTTTATAACTACAAGTTAATATTGTTATTATATGCACAAAGAATATTTATATTATACGATTTGTCTGCAAATTATTTATAGAAAACCAAATTTTACAAAATTGTTTATTTATACTTTGGTGCACACTGTTAATGTAAAAAATATTTTTATGCTTTAAGTTTACAGTATTAAAAATGGAAAAACATTATTATTGCATGTTTGGTGCAACAATTTAATATATTATTTAATAAACTTTTTTAGCTTTGTACAAAGGAATCTCAATACTTCACTTTGCACTAGTTATTTTATACTTCGAATGACATTAAAAACATTTACCATAAGACACAAATCATTAATGGTTATTAATAAATTATTTCCATTTTCATTTATGTAGTTAAATATTTATAGTTTGTGAGTTATTTTATGAATACAACTTCTCGAAGCTGCGACACTACACTGGACCTAGATCTATTCGCGTATTCTAAATACATGCCACTTAGTCTCAAAAAAAATCCTGTACTTAATTATCAATTTGATTATATTATCATTTTGATAATATATATAATAAAAAAAAACCTTACCTGGATCGAGAATTTATGTGCACTAAACTTAAACTTCTGGATTATCTGTAACCCGCTATATTTTTTTTTGGGCAAGCAACCGTGTTACGATTGTGCATGTGATTGTGAAAAAGTCTGTCTGTTACGCTTTCAAGGTTTGTCCGCTGGCAAAATATTAATGAAATTTACTACAATTAAAGCTTATATATCTTGGATATATAAGATAAATAAGAACAGGAATAACGAAATATATACGTAATTGACATGCATATGTTATACAATAATTAAATATTAAGATTAATTTGTTTACCGAGTTCTATATATAATTTGATTCGATAGGAGGTCGTGGCTAGTCAAGAATTTGCGAATGTATTCTCTCTAAGACTAGAAAGCACTAAATAATTCTTTGAGTATAGTGCATTTCATTATCAAATAATTGTTATATGTCAATGCACTAAAGCTGTTGGTACAACACGCAGCGACACTACCCCGTGATTGGTAAGCGATTGAAACAAATGTAGATGGTTATTGGCATCCTAGCAACATTGTATGCCAAATATCGCGGGTATTTTTTGTTAAAACAAAAGCTAACAATATTTGACATACAGTAACAGCGATGGAAAAATTATTATCTCTGTGCTAAAATTAACCTAAACATTCATCAAGAATGGCACTCTTATTGTAAATCCGTACGAAAATCCGTTCATTAAAATTTTAGAAGACTTTAATTCATAATAAACATAGACTAGCTGTGCCTGCAGCTTCGCCCAAATTAACCGTGCGAAATAGAGACATGCTGTCGCGGACTTTTTTGTAGTATTCTTATAGATCTCTAGTACATTACTTTAGTGTATCTCTGCTGGTTTACGCAGCGCACGCGACTAAAGCTCCCGTAAGCAAGTATTTTTAACAACTGCGCGATATCTTCAACACAATCTACATAATAACGATATATACTATTAACTAAACCATCCGGAAGTATTGAAATATCTTTTGGTGAAAACCGTACAAAAATCCGTTCTAGATTTTGGGAAAATCGATTACAAACAGACAGACAGCTTTTTGGGACTTTGTTTTATAATAAGATATAGATATTTATTTAAGAATATGATTGTTCTCGACGAATATCAATGTTTTGCCTATACAATTTTTAAGCATATAATATGTACCAGGATTATTCATTCATTACCAAAAATAAAGTGAATGTACTTTTTTCACCTAAACTGACTTTAAAATTACAAAAATGAGTATCAGGCTTCGCAAGCCACGTTATCGCCAGTTTAGCACACAATTTTTATAGTGCAATATGGTATCTTTATCGTTTCGTCGCATCGCAAATCTCTGTCTGCTGTAACCACATGATTTTTATTTAGTTTCGCTCTTTCGGAAATCACTACCTTGTTATTATTGAAACTTATGTAAACTTTTAATGTGTGAACCTGATAGGGCCATATAGCTTATTATATTATTCAAAATTAATAGAATATTTCCGATAATCAACTTTTTAATAATAAACTGCCATATCTAAATGCGCACAGGACAATATTTATTAAAATGGTATTAATCACACTTCCTACATACTCAATACATTATCGATAAATAATTATAGGTATAGTGATTTATTTACAATTGTTAAACGCAATAGCCAGTGGTAATATTTTTATGCTGTTTCGTTTTTGATACATATTTTGTTTCTTATAATAGATGTCTGTGTCATACTGTATAAAAATACCTATTATTTACATTTGTTGCAAATTAATTCAAAATTATTATACATCCAATAACATTGATGTGAAAGTCTCGAACAAAATATATTTTACAACAAACTTTATATAAGTGCACTTTATAAAATATTTCTGTTGCACAAAAAAATATGCAATATACTTTATTTTAATATTTATGTCGTGGTTTCATTTATTTAATTCAAGATCCTATTTTGCAGCATATTAGAAGTCAACCCAGTTTATGATCTGCTCTTTATTAGTAAACAAAAAAATATGCCTCGATTAAATACTTCTAACAAACTAGCGATACAGCCCTGCGTTGCTATAGCTTAGTTTGGTTTTTGAATTCCCTTCGAAACAGAACTCGACTGTTTAAAAAATGCTATGATCGCCACCAAACTTTCCAGGAACACTGCTGGGTCTATCTAAAAAAAATTTAATTAAAATCGGTCCAGCCGTTTCGGAGTCAATAAGAGTCATACATAAAAACATTCACTTTATATATAAAAAGAGACCTTTCTATATAAATGTTACCTTGGCTTTTTGTTTGATTAGACACAAAATAAATATATGGGACAAATACATCCCCAAAGAAGTGACATTTTTGTTTTCATTTTATCAGAGCTATCAGAAAATAAAACAAATCATTTAAAAATTGTAAATTTGATTTATTAATCAGCATAATTATTGTCTATTTCAATACGTAAATTACTTTGTTTTGATTTACTTAGCTTTTCTCTTAAGTCATCTGACTTATTTTTGCGTGTTAAAATTTGTCTTAAATCTTTCCGTGCTTCTTTCTGTGGAACACCCTCGAGCCTAGACCACACATCATTATTTTTAGAGGCAGTGGTAATTTTTTCAACTCTACTCATAGTAGTATTATGATCAGAATCATTAGAAGATTCATCACTACATTGTGCTTCTTTCCCTGGCACCTTAACACCTAATCTTGATTGTACATCACCTAATCTGTGCACATTGTTTGTTTTACCTTTATATCTAAATTTTTCTGATACTTTTGTCTCTCTTGGAACAAATGTACTTCTGGAATTAACTACTTCTATAGATAAAGGAGCAAAACTTTCATCTCTTTCAACTTTGTGGTGCTCAATCGGATTTTGTCTTCTTTGTTTTGATTCTTCATCATCTGCATGCATCCTCATTCTGGGAGTTTTAGACTTTGTTTTCCATTCAGATTCTGAACTACTGCTCTCATCGTCACTTTCAACTTTATGACTTCTTTTTCCAAGTCGCATAGCTAATTGTTTGTTTTTTATTTGTAAATTTACATATTGGTGTTCGGGATTTTCATCTTCTTCATCATCAGTTTTTGGTAATTTTCTTTGAAATATCTCTTGGTGATCATAAACACCCCAAGATTTACATAAGTCACCCCATGGATTTTTACCAGCTCTGTTTATAATCTCTTCGTTACAATCTTTTACTTTCCATTCAGTTTTTATAGAACTTACTTTCTTATCACTGTTTGTGGCAAACCTCATTAATATCAAATCTCTTTTAGCATGAGGCATTCCCTCTCTCCAATGATATGCAGACTTTTCATGAAGCATATTACTTATATCTTCATTTTTTATTTCCCTTGAATGTACTAACAATGCTAATCCAACAGATATGTGATCTTGACACACAATGTTACCTGTAAGTCCGTGATATTATTTAGGTAAATAAATATGAAAGAATAATATTATTAAACATTGTACTACTTATTTTCAAATTATTTTAAATATTATATATGTTCCTCAGTGTTTATTTTGCTAAAGGATTTAAGTAATTTTTATATTATAGAATAGGGGTAATTTGGCATAAAAAATCAGCTCAAATCCTGATGATGCTGAGACAGCAAACTTCAGAATTTCAGTTTCTTTCATCATATTAGCATTCACATATTTATTATTAAGTCTTATGAAATACTTCTATAGGGTAAATGTGCCAATATTAATATTTCCCAACATGCATCTTAAATGGTAAACAACACTATGTACTATTTGCAATTTAAGACATTGAATCCCTGCAAAACAAGTAAGAGGAAATAGGTGTTCTTGCATTAGCTTCACAGTACATGTATATACTTTTTTTTCATATAAATGGCTATATTCATATTAGGCATGAAAAAAATCGTCAAACTAGCTACTTCTGCTTTGTACCTTACAAAAGTAAGCGAAATAACATAGTCATAGATGTCTCCCCAGGACCTTGCAATCCCTACAAAATAATCTACATAATGTGTACTTACATGAGTTATCATCTATCCACTCCAATGATACTGGTTTATAATCATTTAAGTATTCAAAAATCTCTTTTGTTGTCAATCCATGAACACCATTCAAATGCAAAGTATCAAATCTGAAGTGCCTTTCATTTCCACTTTCAATACCAAAATTAATGTAGAGTTCATCAATCTGTTTCTGTGTAACCATCCTGTTTCCACTGAGATCTAATCCAAAACGTTTTGCTCTCTCTTCAAGTTTCGAAGCGTCTAATTTATTTAACTTTTTGACCATAACTCCACTTTGATCTGCTTTGTAAAGCTATAACATAATATTATCAGCATTAAATAATTTATAGAATAGGTGTTACTTTCCGGAGATGCATAATACAAAAGTAATTATAAAATTATTTTGCTCTAATTCACAATAAATTTATTGCAGATTATTTAATTAATTACCCCTTAAAAGGGTTATTAAAGGCTTATTAAAATTAGCAATCAAAATCAATTAACAATAACAATTGATTAATAGATAGATAGATAGATAGTGGATTTTGCACATGTAAAATGTGTTCTACATATTTATAATTCAATAATACATTTTTTATAAGCTATAGGACTTTGAATTATATGCCATTCAAATATGTATATTTTGATTTTATTTGTGGTTTTTTTACTTTGAAACAAACTGTGCTTGATAACACTAATAAATCAAATAGTTTTGATTTAATATTTACATATTAAATATACAGTATTAAGTCTGTAGTTGTGATTATGTTAATACATAACGATCATTGCATCCTCCAAGCAGAACTGCAAAACTCATGAATTGTTTACATCATATATTGGTCAAAAGTAGGACTTAAGGTTTTAACTAATGACTGAAAGTAGATATTGATGTAGAAACTTTTATCTTAGTATGGAACTTTAAAGTAATCCACCCTCACTGTGATTACTAGCTAGTTAAGATTAAATAACATTGTAGTTACCGTGCCACAATTTAAACAAAAGCTAAGAGACTCTTGAAATGCATAATTTTAGCATGAAATAAACTTTGCCAATAATGAATTCAAAGCTGTTGGTGGCTCGAGCCACGAAAATAACTACTGATATTGACCGCTAGACGGACAAGAAAGTATTTTAAAGGTTAAAAATAAAGAATTCGTGCCTACCACAGCACATTTAACTTCATTTTCTTCTACAACCATGTCCGTGTCATCGCTCATTTCTCCTTCCTCTTTATCTTGCTCCATATTTATCAAATTTTATGCGCACAAAAACAAATATATTTCATATCATAACGCCATTCATGTTTACGATTACAATTATGTTTATTAAGATCAGGAGTTTACAGCTACATTAATTGAATATTATGTTTAATTCATTACAAACTACAAAGCAGATTGTCAAAATTACATTCTGTAATCTTTGATTACATTGTATAAAGTTATAATTATTTTAGTTAGTAGTCTATGTTATAAATTTACAAGTATCATTTTAGTTAGTAGTCTATGATAATGACATAGGACATGCAAGTTAACAAAACCATGATAATTTATTACGTGAATTACACTGATGAAGAATATTAAGAATAATTTGGAGACGAATACGATATGAAAGAAAGAAAAATATAAAATTACGAAAGACAAAATTATTGGATATGACTACAAAGACGTATATAAGTGAATATGATGAAGTTAACACTAGAAGAGTATACTAAAGAAGAAAAGAACTCGTTTTATTATTACGAAAGACATAATTATTGGATATGACTACAAAGATGTATATACGTGAATAAGAAGAGATTAAAATAGAAGAAGAATGTACTGAAGAAGAAAAAAAAACTTTTCATTATTATGAACGATTGACAAGGCGGTATGGTCAACGACCTTAGCCTGCTCGTTTAAACACGGGCGAATGGAAGGAAAAAAAAAGTCTATGATAATTACGTATAATATTATACGTAATTCTGGTAAGTTGTCTATTGTAACAGTAGGGACATCTCTATGATGTTCTTACGTAGTATTTCTAGTAGTCTGTGGCAAAGCCTCAAAAGCATAGACTACTAAAATTGTAGTAGTCTATGGTTATCGATGCTCGTTATATTTTTTAATAATGGATAAAGATTGATTATTGTTCAATTTTTGTAGTGTATATCGTTTAAAAATTTCATGAATAATCGGTCTTTTGCCTTAAATTTCTGATTTAGTTAAATCAAAAATTAATTGTATAAATAGGAACAGGTATAATTCGTAAGTGTAGCATATAAATCTTTAAACATGGCTTCTTTTATTGACATGAGTCTGGATGATATAATACAAAAAAATAAGAGAGAAACCGTAAGGTAAATAATTTATTAAAAAGGCCTTATTCAAGTAAACAGTCATTTAAGTTATGCTATACTAAGCTTATCATGAAAAGGCCGATATTATTAGGTTATATACTTACTATTAAAATTTCTCTACCATTTTAATCTTCATTTCAATACAGTAGTATTTTAATTAAGAGAAATATACAATTTTTAATAGATCTTGATTAAGAAGTTGTTAAAGTCGTGTGCTGCGTCTGTCAGTTTTCAATAAACTAAAAACTTCCCAAAACTCGTTTTACATACGGTTTTCCTGAATCGATAATTTACGAGGAACAATATTATGAATTATTTATAAAGGTGTTCTAGTGTATAATTTATTAAAGTAAATTAGTTGAAATTACAGGTATTTTTTTACTTTTTACAGATAATTGTTGAAATTTTAATTAATTTATAGAATTAGGTGTTGCTTTGTGGAGATGCATAATACAAAAGTAATAACAAAGTTATTTTGCTATAATCTGCGATACAGTAAATAGAAAATATATATAGTGTTAAATGTATAGTGTACTATCTGTATTTATATATATCATACCCGATACTTGCAGGATTCGTAAAAACACACGCACAAACCTCCACCACTGTCACCACAATACACAAGCACTACACACGTTCAATATCACAAACTCAACAATCGTTACACCCCCAAATTTTCTAGAAAAATAGGCTACAAACAGAAGTCCAGGATAGTATATATATATATGATACAAACAGAAGTCCAGGATAGTATATATATATACCAGGATAGTATATGCTTAACATTATGATCACACCTAATAATTTAAATTTATTTTGTATAAGTTATTGCACAAAAATATTAGGATAGAGAAATAGTTATTTTTATTTATTTTCAGACCAAAATCAAAAATGAAAACACAATTTCCAATCAAGAAGCAGAATATGGTTGATGCAAGAAATAAAATAATATCTAAAAAACGGATCCAAATTGTAGATGCTAGAGAAAAATTAGAAGAAATTGCAAAGCAAAAAGATGCACGTATAAGACTAGAACAGTTAAGAGCAAAAAAGGTATACAACCTGACTGCAATTAATGTTGTCTAAAAACAGCTATGTTAATATTTTTTTTATTATGATTTCCATTACATTGACAAATTACTATCTTCTGCCTCTGGCTTCTTTGTAGATTTCAGTACTAAGAAAAATCATTATATGTCAATTGTCATATATATATTTCATATATATTTCTTTGACAAATGATTATAATAAATGAATTTTCCTTTTAAGCATGTGATGGGAAAGATACAAAATATAAGTTCCCACTATAACCGAAAGTTCATTCCACGTAAGCACCAGAGACAAGAAAGAGGTAGTAAGTATTCTTATTAAAAAAAATTTTAATGTAAGGATTAAGAATATAATTATACAGATTATAACACAAATTCATCAGATTTTATACAAATGTTAGCATTGAGTAAGCAGAAATGTAAAGCTCCTATCATTATGTTTTTTAATAAAAACAAAAATCCTATTTCAATGCTAGAAGCACGTCCTTATTCCGAACAAACAAATTACACTATGCCGGTTTTCACCTGCATGATGGCCATTTATGCAAATCTTTTAGAACAGTCACTCATTATTCTGCTAAATCGAGAGTATAGTCATATCTTAGTTACAAATTATAAATAGTGTTGTTATTGTGAGTTAACTGTAAAAAATAGAAACATGCTATTGCAAACTTTTTTGTGGTATTTTTATAAATCTATAATTATCTAATACATTACTTTAGCGTATCTCTGCTGGTTTATGCAGCGCACGCGACTTAATCTGCCAGCAAGCAAGTTTTTTAAGAACTGCTCGATCTCTTCATCACATTTTACATAATACTGACATATCTTCTTCTTCTTCTTCTTCTGGGAGTAGCGGCTATGCAGGGCCTAAGGGCCCAGTATCACTTTGACCATTGCTGATCTATTGTGATCGCCACTGCTTACAATTCGCCACCAGTACCGGTGACCTTGAAGAATTCAAGGATCTTCTTGGCGGCGAGCGCTTTCACTTCTATAGGGCGTAAAATATGTGACCCTAGGAGAGAGCATCGAGCGTTGATTAGCGCAGGGCAGTCACATAGGATATGCATGGGTGTTTCCTCCGCTTCAAGGCAGAGTCTGCACAATCCAGTGACTGACAGCTTCAGGTTTAACATGTGTCTGTTTAGTCCACAGTGCCCTGTAAGCACCCTAGCTAAGTTACTTAGATTTACTCTACTTAGCGCGAAAATTTTTCGAGTAGCACTTTTATTAAAGGCTTTCATTAGCGCTTTCGAGTGCTTTAACCCCGGACTGTTGGTCCAGAGATCAAGTGTGTGATAATAACAATAGGTCTCCAGAGTAAGCAACGCCAGACTTTTGGAAATTCCACAGATAGGTTCTGGGCCCATCTGCAGAATTTTGGCGCCGGCTTTTGCTAGGCCATCGGCTATTTCGTTGCCGGGAATGCCTTCGTGTCCTGGGACCCAACGTAGTATCACCCTGTTCCTAGAGCCCAGAGTGTTAAGTAAGTTTTTACAGTTTTCAACCAGCCTCGACTTTGTAATCTCAGTGGAAAGAGCTGCCAGAGCTGCCTGGCTGTCTGAATGTATGTATATTGTACGGTTGAGGTAGTTGCCCCGAAGTAGAGATGAAGCACATTTAATTATGGCATACACCTCTGCCTGGAATATGGACGTAAACTTGCCCAGGTTTAGACGGATCATCTGCCTGGGAGCTTCCCCATAAATACCGCATTCTACCTCATTTCCTGACTTGGTGCCATCAGTGAACAATTTGAGGCTTCCAGACTTCCAAGTTACCTGATTCTGTAACCAAGCATCTCGATTGGGTATTTCTACAGAGTATTTCCTGCGGAAAATAAATTTGGTAACCATCACATCTGATGGCATGCCCAAAACTGGTATATTGAGTATTGAGTCTTGAAAGGATCTCAGCACTTTAGATTGCCATTTTATCTCAGCTTGGTGGGTGATTCTGTACATGCTGACTCTTGCCTCCTTTCCAACATACAGGTGAAGAGGAGGCATATTCAGCAGCGCGTTCAGTGCAGCACCCGGTGATGTAGACATGGCACCAGTGACTAGGAGGCAGGCTGTTCTCTGCAGGCTGGCTAACCTAGTTTGAATGGTCGTTTGCGTCGTTTTCCTACACCATGCCACTGAAGCGTAAGATACTATTGGTCTCACGATGGCAGTGTAGAGCCACAGCGCAACTTTGGGTTTAAGCCCCCATCTATTGCCTGCTAGACGACCGCACGTGTTTAAGGCCATTTTAGCCTTTTTCATAATACCATCAACATGTGAGTTCCAAGTCAGCTTTTGGTCCAGGATAACTCCTAGATACTTGACCTCATTGGAGAATGGTATTATTTTTCCTTTCAGCTGGGGTGGCTTGAGTTTATCAAGTTTAGTCCGCCTGGTGAAAGAGACAATGACAGTCTTTTCGGCATTGATAGAGAGGTCATTCTCTACACACCATCTGTCAATAATTTTTAGAGCTTTTTGTATAAGATACGATACGCTGCTAAAACAGTTACCTCTTACCGTTACCACTAGGTCGTCTGCGTAGCCTTGGGTGTCAATGTGGAGGTCGTTCATTCTGAACAATAGTTCATCCACTGCTAAGGTCGAGAGCAAGGGTGAAAGAACGCCGCCTTGCGGGCAGCCCCTTGTTGTGTGTACCTGTGCAGTTACATCGTTTAGCTCTAATCTAGCTAATCTGTTGGTGAGCATCGCTTCTACCCAAGCTATAGTGGTTTCGTCTACCAGTTTCCTAGCAAGACCTGCCACTAGTGTTCGGATAGGAGTATTATCGAAAGCTCCCTCGATATCAAGGAAAGCCGACAGGGCTACATCCTTGTCTTCTAATGCCTTCTCCACCTTATCTATAAGGCATAATAAGGCCGTTTCAGTAGAACGGCCCCTGCAGTAGGCATGTTGGTTATTATGGATGGGTCTTGTTATAATAACCTCGTCCCTAATAAATCGATCGATTACCTTCTCCATAGTCTTAAGTAAAAAGGAGGAGAGACTTATAGGTCTAAAGGATTTTGGAGAAGAATAGTCCTTTCTCCCAGCCTTTGGTATGAATACAACCTTAATCTTGGTCCACTGTTCCGGTATGTATCCCCAGGCATAGCTGGTCCGGAAGATTTTTACTAAGTGCGGTATTAAGATGTCTGCTCCTTTCTTAAGTAAAATAGGAGTAATACCATCGAGTCCGCCACTTTTATTACCGTTGAAAGAGTTGATCGCCCACCTCACTAGTTCGGGTCTTATAATCCTAGCAGCTTTACCCCAGTCCTCATGACGAGGCCTGCGCGGAACGCGCGCAGAGGTATTAGCAACACTAGCATTTAGTGCTCCCGGGAAGTGAGTTACCGCGAGTAGCTCCAGTGTTTCTTGTTCACTTGTAGTGAAAGATCCATCGGGTCTTTTGAGCAGACCCAGTTGGTTATTACCGACCTTAGATAGCATCCGATGGAGTCGCGCACTTTGAGGTGTGCTTGATATATCCTCACAGAACTTCCTCCAAGATGCCCTCTTAGCCTTCCTAATTTCTTTGCTGTATTCAGTTTGGGCCTCACGGTATAAGTTCCACTCTTGTGTTCTCTTGGCCCTATTGAATAATTTTCGTGTTTTTACTCTTAAGTTGTTAAGTTTAGAGTTCCACCACGATACCTTCCGCTTGGATTTCCTAGTCTTCAGGGGACAACTGTCTTCGAAGGCCTTAATAGTTCCTGCAGTTACAGTATCCACAGCCAAGTCAAGGCATTCCGGTGATTGGATTCTTCTGGGTACTGATTCCAGGTTTCTTCCCAGGAAGCCTTCGAAGGCTTCCCAGTTTGTACATCTGGGATCCCTGAAGGTGGTGGTTCTTGTTGTAAGTACGGTTGTTAGATCCAGGGAAATGTGTCTGTGATCTGACAATGAATTTTCGCTGCTTACTTCCCAGTTTCTGACGTACCTGGCCAAGTTTGGTGTAGCAAAAGTAATGTCTAATACTTCTTTCCTAGTTCTAGTTACAAAGGTTGGAGTATTACCTCTGTTTAATACTACTAGATAATTAGTTAAAAGAAAGTCGTACAATAACTCACCTCTATTGTTGGTGTCAGTGCTCCCCCAGGTGGTGTGGTGAGCATTGGCGTCGCACCCCACTAGTAGCTCGGCTTTGTGTGTCTTAGCATATCGGATCACAGGCAGCAGCTCGGCAGAGGGGTCTTCGTTTTCTCGGGGAAGATAGGCCGAACAGATGATTGCTCTAGGCCCATTCCACCCTTCGAAATTAACATAGGCTGCAACCAGATCGTCAGTGCACAACTCTGGAATTGGCAGAAAGTTAATATATTTGTTAAAAACAATACATGCTCTGGGTGTAATACCGCCGGGATTTGAAAGAATCTTACCCCCAGCGTTCAGCCCGAGAATCTTGGAGTGAGAAATCCAGGGTTCTTGAATAAGAGCGAGGTCCGCATTACCCTCTACTAGGCAGCGCTCCATCACCGCGGCTGCAGCAGCCGCGTGATGGAGATTGGCCTGCACGATCCTCGCTGTGGTGCCCCCGGTTGCCGTTACTTAGCCCGTTTAACAACAGGCTGAGACCGGGAGCCAGCTGCCACCGATTGAGGCAATTGATTTCCTCGCGTGGTGGGAGCCAGCTTCGGCGCCCTGCCTTTCCTACCTTGGGAGACCCCGCTCCGTCCCCCACCCCGACCAGGAGGAGACCCGCCACCAAGGCCACTAGGGCCAGGGATCGCGAGAGTCCCACCAGAGGACGTGGGGAGCGTTGTGGTTGGTCTTCCAGAAGGTACCAAGGAGGGCCTCTCAGGGTCCCTGCTAATCCCTCCCTGAGGGACCTCACTTAGTCCCCCACCTCGACCAGGAGGAATCCTACCGCCCAGGCCACTAGGGCCAGGGAACGCAGGATCCACGCCGGAGGACATGGGGGGCGCTGCGGTAGGTCTTCCCAAGGACGTAGTAGGGGGGTTCTGGGTTTCCCCTCTAACCTTGAAGGTAAGCTTTTTAAAACCAAGGCTTACCCTGAAATCCAGAGCACGGAGGGCTTCCACCGAGGATTCATCCATGGATAGAGCAGCAACCCGTCCGTGATTCTCTACCTTCTCGTTGAGAACCCTCCAGTGCTCTGTGTGAAGGCCTCTGTTCATATTTCCGAGGAGTTCAATAACCTCCGTCATCGACTCTGCCTCGGACTCCGGAAAGAAGGCCCACACTGTTACAGGTTTGGGCAACTCACCTTCAAGCATAGTGGAAAGTTGCGCCTCGGGCCATGGCTTACAGTTGGGCACCACTCTCACAAGCCAGGCCTGGCTTTGCTGGTTCTCACAAGTCACCAGCACCCAGCCCGGCCTGTGGGAGAATCCCAAAAAGCCGAGGTCAAATACATCGGCATCCTTCTGTCGGAGAAGGCAGAGCAGATGCCGGTGTACCGACCTCATTTGTTCCTCTGACATAGGGACCTTGTGACGGATCCCTACTTTAGAAGAACCAGCGATTTCCTTGAAGGTCGGGGCCGTGTTGGTTCGGCCTCTAGCTTCATGAGAAATCCTGGGGGCCTTCTTAGGGTTGTCCTTGGGAGATTCGTCCTCCGATCTGCCCCTTTTGAGGGGTTTAGCAGAGGGAGGCCTCTCCACCGGGATATCCTTCCAAGGCTTTTTACACAAGGTGAGGGCAACCTTAGGATCAAGTCCTGCTCCGCCCACCAGAAGCCGAAAACGCTTGCGCGCTGCACCACACAGTTTACGGATAGACCTGCCTGTGATGTTGCCGTCCAGGGGCGCCTCCTTGGGCGTATCGGAGTCGTTATACTGACATATACTATTTACCTAAACTATCTGGAAGTATTGCACTATCTTTTGGTGAAAACCGTACAAAAATCCGTTCAGTAGAGTTTGAGAAAAGCAGTTACATACAGACAGCTTTTTGGGTCTTTGTTTTATGATAAGTATAGATAATCATAAGACAAAAGTATTTCTTTACATCCTCCGGCTGTAGCCTTTATAACTTACACATAAAAATTATTATTTTTGTTTTTAGTGTTTACAGATCCTTCAAGATTTGTTGTGTCACAGCCACTAACAGCAAAACCATTTAAAAGACAGAACTTCAATATTAACAAAAATGTCAGAGACAGATCTATACAAAGCAGAACTTTAGGTAATTGTAAAAAATATGTACAATTTATTAAACCGATAAAATGTTTAAGGCAGATTTCATATGAGGTTTATTGTTATTGATTTACAATTATGAATTACATACAAAATAGTTACATAACATCATTTTTGCTTATGTGATAAAAACTGAAAATGAGAAATGAATTCGGCCAAAAATGGTTACAATAAACATTTAATAATTAAGAAATATATGACAAAATGGTGTTTACTGTATATAGTATTTTATGTTGGTTTAAATATAGGTTTTGGATCTTATGAAATTAGCATTACATGTTACTTTTAAAATATTTTTTAATTTAGCCTTAAAATGAGTAAAATTGGAAATATGGTAATAAGATTAACAAATTGCAGAGTAAATAGAATAGTAGACTTTGTGTGAATGGTCAGTTGGCACAGTGGGTAGTCACCCTGCCTTGAGTTCCGCGGATTGCGGGTTCGATTCCCGCCGAAGGCCAACATTATCTATAAACAGTTTGTTGGTTTGTCCAGTCTGGGCATAAATTTGTATTTAAAATTATATATGTAATATATCTACCAGTCTACCATCTCCCATAACACAAGTATTAGTATTAAGACTGTGTAAGTGTCCCATATATTTATTTATTTATTTTTATATTTCATATACTTCCATAACTCAGCAATAATGAAGCAAATTCTGTAACTTCAATTTATAAATTAAAGTTCTTTATTACAGCAAACCCTCTATTAAAGCCAATAATTAGAACTGTGGAAAATGACATCGAAATTATTGATGATCCTATGGAAGATAGCTATGAGACTTCAAGAGTAATTCCTAATCGTAAAGCGAGTTTGCAACTTAAAATAGTTACACATAATAATAATGCATTTAGGTACTTCATTTTATATATTATCGAGAAATTATTAATATCTGTTACTATATTACGTATATAACAACTCTAAATTTGTTTTAAGCATTTTTTAAATTCATGAGTGGTATTCATACTTAATGTATAGAAACCGGCTATATTCACGATAACGTTTTATTCTATTCGGTGAGCATGACTTCAAGCATATCCGTGACCCTTATCTATGAGCTATCTTGACTTGAAAATAGGCCTTTTCTATACATTAACTATGTTTTGTCCATATTATTGTGTCCATAAGTTTAAATATAATATAAGTACAAGCAATGCTCACTTCTTCATTCGAGTCAACTTAAGTGTTAAAACACCCCCAAATATGTAAAATAAGTAAAGTAAAAAAGTTTTTTCAAACAATCAGTAAAGTAGTAGTAAATTTAACTTACATTTTCGTATTAAGGAAATCAAGATATACTATGTACATAATATTGAATAATTTCTAATGAATTTTATAATAGAAGTGCTACAGTGGAAAAAGAAAAGAGCCCACCAAGACCTCCCTCCATTTTGAAAAAAAGACCTATGGCTGCTTTGCTGAATAGTGAAAATAAGGTAGAAAAGACAGAGAAACCGGCTCATGAATTTAGGATTATTGTCAGTAATTTACGTAGCACTGTCACCGCTGGAGATATTGAGGTATAATAAAATTAAATATTAAAAAAAAATCATTACTAAGTGTTCGAACATGTAATTTCAGGGTTCATCACAAACACACTTCTCATCGATCCTTCTTACAAATTTTTTACTCCACAATCACTTACAAAATTATTGTTACGTACAACGTTAGTGCGATTTGGAGCAAAACATCCAGTGAATTGCATAATAATTTATTGCAGGTTTTCGGTACTCATTTCAATACTTAAAATGTCAGCAGTAGGCCTACCATGAACTTTTAGAAAACGATTAAATTCAAAGTCAGTACCTAAACCCAACCGCATGCATTGGGGTCGTAATGTTTGAAAAGGATTACGTTATATGAACTATAGATAACCCTGTCTCTGTTACTCACATGTTCTTAGGACAAATTCAAAAAGCAAAACAATTTAGTTTACGTCTTCAATTGAGTCGCATTAAGAGTTCATGGTAGGCCTGCTGGTCTGTGGTCCGGTAACTTAGCCGAGGCGGTAATGTTATGCCAAATAGCTTTGCATAATTGATATTTACCTACCTCTATAAATATATATGTATTCCAATATCATGAAAACACTCAATTATACAGAATAAGGTAATCTATTTTAATTTCTGCTATATACTGTTTATAGGAACTATTTGGTGATGTCGGTGGAATGATGGAATCTCGTTTAGTGAGACCTGGAACTGCAGAAGTCATTTATAAGAGTCTTGAGGATGCCCAACGAGCTGTAGAACTATACCACAACAGACAATTGGACAAGCAGCCTATGAATTGTTTACTTGTCACACCTCGTACACCAACACCTGCATCTACAAGGTTAAGTATCTACAATGATTTTTATTTATAGATAGAATTCGAATCTTAGTGAATGGTTGTTTTTTATTTCTTAATGAATATACAATAGACTAATGCAGTAGTGGTTTATTCGTTCAGTCACACCTGAGCCACAGTTACTAGATTTCTCTCCCATTTAAGTAAATTAATTTTAGATGAGAGCAATTTTTAAAAACCTTTAGATCTAATAGAAACTTATTTTTGATCCAAGTCTCTGTACTCTCATTACGTACCCTTAGTAAGTTAACATATTGTCAATTGTCAATAAAAATTTTCTTTCACAAGACAAGTGAAGACCATAAAATTTCAATTTTGCTATTTTTGGATATTGGAATTCCCATTGCCATACAAAAAAATGGCGAATAATGCTGAAGTTCTCTGTTTTTGTATGTGTAACCTAACTAAAATTAGGCATTTTATAATTAAATTAAAAATCAAGGAAATCAATTTAAATCCTTTTTCAATAACAGTACAAGTGCAAAAATTTTATATGTAGTATGTTTTATAAATTAACAAAATTTATTTTCATCGAGCAATAATGAAATTGATGCTAATATTCGTGTAAATGTGTTTTAGAGGGTATAAAGACCTGGACTAATATTTAAGAGAGAAAAAATGATTCATTTTTGTTCCCTTAAATTCTTTTATTTAACAAGTTGTGCCAGCAACTTGGCCCGCGTGGAAATTAGTATGTCACAAAGTTTGTACTATTTTACATTAAATTAGTATACTATTGGCCTAAACCTTACCAAAAATTTCACAATCCTTTAGTAAAAACCGTTATAAAATCCGTTTAGCAGATTTCGTGAGAATCGATCACATACAGAGTGACTTCGTGTGGGGACTTTGTTTTATAATAGGTACACATTTTAGTTCAAATTTTAATTTATTAAAAATTATTTGTCTTATTACAATAATTATTGTCCTAAAAATATTTTTCTTTTAGTTATGATTTTGTGATGTAGTTGTTAAGTCTAATATTATCCTTTTATTTCAGTAGCAGTAATAAGCCTGCTCTGTACAGCACAAATTCAAATGTTGAACCGGACATATCCACTTTCCATAAAGTGTTATTTAGTAATTTTTGACTTAAATAGTGATTTAAAAAACTGTTAAGGAGACTTCTTTTCTTCATATAGATTATAAAGTGTAGGTTTATAGTTTTACAACGGAACTTTTTTTAAATAATTTAAAGAACTATCCTAAATATTTCTTAACATATATTGCATGTTGCGTTAAGTGTCAACAAGAATAATTGAACTGAACTTACATACACACATTTCTCTTGTATTAGTATGTTGTCATTTCACAAGTATATTCACAATCTAACAGTGACATCATGTACACCTATGAATTGTAAAATATATCTGTATATGATTTATCAAATCTGAGACTTAATCTAATAAATAAATGGAAAGAATAATTTTTATTGTTTCATTTGTACCTTGTGGCCAATACTTGAACTGTCTCATCAGATTTAAGGAATAATTATTATATTAAATCGCTTACGAATATTTTATACCTTAAATTTTACTTTCTTATAATACATAGCTTTTACACAGCTATACAATATGTAAATATAGGAAATTTACATTTGTGACATGAACTTGTATAGCATAAAAAATCTTTATTGCATACAAAAAATTAAAGTAGGTAGTAGGTCCTGTTATTATCTCACTGCTGATCAGAGGCCTCCTCTCACCGTTTTTGGAGAGAAGGGTTGGAGCTAAGACCTACCACGCTGCTCCAATGTGTCCTCACGATTGCAATTATCAATTAGACACAAGCTTAACAGAAAACTCATTGGTTCTTATCCGCAGTTTGTACCCGTGACGCCCTCGAAAGAGTCGCACGGTCTCACCACTGGGCTATGCATCTCTCATTGAGAGTTATATATTTGTGTCGTTTGCAGTTGAGACCCTAGGGCCATGGAGTCTAAAGTGCAAATTTTTTTATCCGTTTTAACACCTCGGTTGATTGCCTCTTCGGGTGACAAAAGGGCTGGCTCCTTTTTCGCACAAAGAATCAGCTTAGCTATTCAACCCAGAAACGCTGCCAGCATTCTTGGGACCATTCAACGTGGGCATGGCAACGTACAGTACTAGCGTGTAAGTAATGTAAGATAGATATAACTTTTAACTATAATTTTAAAAAAGTGTAAAAATATACTTAGTTAAAAATCATGCTTTTAAAGCACATCGAACTAAAAAATGAAAAACATGTTTTAATATAGGTAGGTATAAAAAAAACCGTGGGGCGCTCGAAATCTACACGAAGAAGATGGTATATTTTTTTTACTTATATTAAGAATTATAATAGACATATAATTTAGTTTTTAACTTGATGTGCTATAAAAGCTATTTTTCAACCATATAGTAGATGTAGTAGCAATAGTGCAGTATCTGCAACTGTTTCGAAAGAACAGCAGGCCTACCTTCAACCCTTTATTGCGACTCAATTGAAGACGTAAACGACGACCGCGAGCCGCTTTCTTTTTGTACTATGAAGCGTGAATTGCATTGGGGTCGTAATGTTTGAAAAGGACAACGTTAAATGAACTATAGATAACTCTGTCTCTTTTATTCACACGTTCTTAGGACGACTTCCGAACGCTTATTCGCCAACGATTTAAAGTGTGCGTCTTTAAGACGTTATGGTATGAAAAAGCAAAACTTCGTTTACGTAATAAGAGTTCATGCTAGGCCTGGGATATTGTGAAACGTGTTAACTGTATGGTTCTTCCCTTGATAGGTCTTCTATGCAAAAATAAACATCAAATTAAATACAGAGAGCTGTCTTGTCTCCTTCCTCCACCTCTGGTAAAACTCTATTAGACTATGAAGCTTTATCTTATTATTTTCATGGTTATTTATACTAAAATAGGGGAGTCCTACACAAACCTGTAAGTGAGTAAGAGTGTCGCAATAAATAATAAGAGGGAAGATGAAACTCGTATATTTATATTTGTATACTATTAAAATACTTATAAAGGTTTCCAATAATATATCAAAACCATTCTTAAAACACTTTATTACGCGTAATTACTTTTATATTAATTATTTTTCGTCACACCAGAATGCCGCCAAAATGAATCCACCTATCCTTTTTTAATATCCCCTCAACTTGAGGCTAATGCCAATACTTAAACTTCCAAATACACTTAACTTAATACAATAATTAATATCAATACAATATTATTATTACAATTATTATATAAATGTTAAAATTGCTAACAGTCGGCCTTTCCTGACTGCTTTCACGTCCCGTGAAAATATACAACAGGTTAAATCATACCATCTATACAATCTTAATTATAACAATACTTATAATTATTAATAATTAGTCGAGTAGCCCTTGTATGACCACAACAACAATTCGTAACCACATCTAGCTGAGTGACCCCTTCATGTTCACGACAACTAAGATATACTAATCAGTCGAGTGGCCCCTTCATGTCCACAACAACTATCCATAAGCAACATTTATTTGAGTGACCCCTTCATGTTCACAACAACTAAGATGTAAATCAGTCGAGTGGCCCCTTCATGTCCACAACAACTAAGGTGTACTAAGCAGTCGAGTGGCCCCTACATGTCCACAACAACTACCCGTAACCGAAATTTAGTTGAGTGACCCCTTCATGTTCACAACAACTAAGATGTACTAATCAGCCGAGTGGCCCCTTCATGTCCACAACAACTATTCATCACCGAAATTTAGTTGAGTGACCCCTTCATGTTCACAACAACTAAGATGTACTAATCAGTCGAGTGGCCCCTTCATGTCCACAACAACTATTCATCACCGAAATTTAGTTGAGTGACCCCTTCATGTTCACAACTAGGATGTACTAATCAGCCGAGTGGCCCCTTCATGTCCACAACAACTATTCATCACCGAAATTTAGTTGAGTGACCCCTTCATGTTCACAACAACTAGAATGTACTAATCAGCCGAGTGGCCCCTTCATGTCCACAACAACTATTCATAACCGAAATTTAGTTGAGTGACCCCTTCATGTTCACAACAACTAAGATGTACTAATCAGCCGAGTGGCCCCTTCATGTCCACAACAACTATTCATCACCGAAATTTAGTTGAGTGACCCCTTCATGTTCACAGCAACTAAATATTCCTATAAGTCACGTGACCTCTTTATGTTCACAATGACTAACATATTCTAATCATAAAACTAAATGTAAATCTCACAAATATAATTAACAATTGAGAAACATTTTAATTATATTAGTCTAATAGTATTCAAATTCCAATTTTAGCATATACTACATCATAAAAGTAAATAATTTGCCATAAATAATCAACAACAGAAGATAAATTCAGTTAGATTCAGAATAATCATCAGAATTACTACAATCATCTCCAGAATTTTCGTTATTGCTTTTAAAAGTTAACTGTGTGTGTAATACACATCTGTGTATTTTATACACGGAGAATTCCTTCATAATCTTTGAGCTGTTTTCGTAATAAAGGAGTGTCCATGATTATGTATTTGTTATTAGAAAGCGCGTCGATTCGATAAGGACCACGAATTACTCTATTAATGTTCTCCTGCCATCAGTGGACGGAATTCCCCTTTCGATTCTCACTAGATTCCGAACCTTGAATGTTACATTAACTCTTTTTTTCTTTTAATTGATTTTTAACAACATATTTGGCTATTTCACCCCGTATATTTTCCAAATTATTTTTATCACACATAGACACTCTAGTTCCTCATTTGTATCACAATCAACGGACTCGTCTAAATTAAATCTAAATGAAATTAAGTATAAATAAAGAAGTGGTGGCCATATTAGATTTATGACAAATAAAGCTTGAGGAGGTCACTTGTCGAGGCCTTTATTTAAGGCATTGTTTAGGCCCCACTGTATCCCAGATACATAATAATCCCATGACACTTCAGTTTTCCCATTACTGCTAGCTGAAAGTGCGAAGAGTAAGGTCATAATATATATATAGAGATTAATCTGTCCCTTAACGTGAGAAGTCGCTACTGCATTTAACGTGTCTTTCACCCTACTTACTTAGAAATTCTTTTACTTAGAAATTATTTTTAACAAAACATCGTTTTAATGTAAATGATGTGCTCCTATCCGAAATTAACCTTTTCGGTACCCCAAAAGGTTTAAATTAATTTGTAACCACCTTAATAGAATGAGCCAAATTAGAACTTTTGATTGGGTATGACATAATAAATTTATTATAAGTGTAAATTATAACAAATAAATAAGCGTTTTTTTTTTTACTGCACGCAAAAGGACCCAAATGGTCAAGCTTTTTGTGACGTCTGGTATATCTATGGTACACATCGAATTTAGTTTGATACATATGAATATTTTTTTCGTACGAAAATAATATTACTGTATATATATTGTGACGCTACTGTAAGTATGCCTATTTCCTTGAACTTTTCGCGAAGAGACTTACATTGCCTCATATTATAGATAGCACGTATGGCTCTCTTTTGGGCAACAAAAATCTTTCTAATATCTGCCGCTTTGCCCCACAGCATTATGCCATATGACCTGATGCTGTGAAAATAAGCAAAATAAACAAGCCGCGCTGTTTCAACATCGGTGAAATGTCTTATCTTTCTAACAGCGTAAGCGGCGGAACTAAGCCTACCTGCGAGGGCTGCTATATGGGTGCCCCATTGGAGTTTATCGTCCAAGCAGAGCCCCAAAAATCTAGTTGACTCATCTATTTTCTAGACATGACTCCACGTATTTATACATGGATCGCCTCATTTAAGCAAACCAAATATGATCTTTTCTATGATTTATGCGAAATGTCTATTAATATTATAATTTGCTTGAATGCTGTCGTACACCTTTAGAAACAGCCGAACAATCCCCATTTTTACTTTTCCTATATAACATTTCACGCTTTACAACAAAATTATCTTTTATTTCTAATAAATTTTCCCTTTATGGCTCGTTTAAAATATTAATTATACGTTGCAATTAAGAATCATTTTGTTGAACAGTTATAATATATTTTGTGTCAATGTTATTAACGTTTATCATACTTATTTTCGGGATAGGATTACGACTAAGAGCGTTTACATAAGTCACTAATACCAGGTTTGTAAAACTATATTAAAATCATACTCCTGCATTATACACCATCACAAAGCGATTCTAGGAACCGTTTCTTTTTTTTTTTTAAGTATCCCAGAAAAGAATTGCAATCTGTTTCAACTTTGAACGGTATGCCGATTAAATATACCCTAAAACGATGTAATGAAACTACTGCCGCTAATGTATAACTGCCACTAATAATAAGCTCTATAAAGAGAAACGACTTCAAGGTAAGTTTGCCTACTGTAACAGCCTACAACAAGGGGAGTCTATGTTTTGCCTTTGAAATAATATACCAGCCAGCCCAACTTTTCATGCGTCAGGATTCAACTGGGTTTTATACGAGGGATTTTACAGACTACGCTTGACCTTCTTCAGAGTGAGAAATGTGTTTTGTCCAAACTCCACTATCCCATTGCCAATGAATGTCTTTTAGAAATTCTTATCGTTTTAGAAAATAACCATTTTATCTCTTTAGAAGTCGAGTTAAGGGCCTAAGGGCTATAACTGAAAAAAAAACTCTAACAAACCTTCTGAAAAAGCTAGTGAGACCGACAAACTGCCTTATTTTATTCTGGTCGCTTGGCGCTGGAAAGTTTTCAACAGCATTTATCTTATTATTTCCTGGCCTTATAGTATTTTTGCAAACTTCTACCCTAACTATTCAATAGATGTTTTAAATAAATTACAGTTCGAAAGCTTGAGTGCCAACCAGAGTGAAAGCTTAACCAGCATTTTTAAAATTCTAAAGTTTAAGAGAGTTTGTGAAAACCTTTATCGATAGTTTTAGATGGAATTACGAATTACGAATTCCATATATGCAAACGCCTCTTTAAACCTAGCATTACCTCGTATATTATTTACTGCTCTTTGGAACGCAGATGAGCATTGGCTAAACCAAATAGCATTCGACTGAACTCAAATTTTGAGTTCAGTCGAAGTCGAGTTATAAAAGCGGTAAGATGTTAAGATGAATTATTCAGATCAATTATTTAGCTTATCCTTAATTTGTTGGAATGAGTCTTTGATACTCTTTTTATTTAAGTTTCTAAAATCATACACACATGCGAGAGTTTCCCGTTTTTTTTTAATAAGTAGAATAGGGTACGCGTATTCAGAATTTAAATCTCTAACAATGCCAAACTCTGTCAATTCTGTGACCATATTGCGTACTTCCCATTCGAATGTGATAAATAGTACGGGTGGTAAACAACCGATGTAAATTTAATAGTCTGTCATGTCTGTTCCTATTATACAACCTAATTCATTCAGTCTAAAACGCAAAACAAATCCAGTGCATATAAAGCAAATTAATTAAGTCATCTAGTCTATAATTTTGTGTCAGTACTAATCATCTGTTCAGTTATGACACGTAAACTTAATTTGCAAGTCTCTATTCTAATTACAACTATAAGGCTTAATTTGTTACACGGTATAACACGTACTATTAAAATATTCTGATCAAATTGAAGTCCTGATTCATTATACTGTTTCCATGCTGCAACGTTATAACACTTTGTATTTTTTTTTTGTAGATTAATTCTAGCTTTAATTAACACACTGACATCATAAATAAATAAATATATGGGACATTTACACACACGGTCGTCCGTCCCCAAAGTAAGTTACTTAATACTTGTGTTATGGCTGACGGACAACTGGTAGATACACTACATATATAAGTTTAAATACATACTTAAATACAAATACACACCCAGGCTCGAAGAACCAACAATTTGTTTATAGAAAATGTTGGCCCTCGGCGGGAATCGAACCCGCGACCCGCGGAGCTGAAGGCAGGGTCACTACCCACAGCGCCAACGGGCCAGTCAAACGTAAATCATGCACGGGAACAGAGTAAATATCAAATCACTGAGACCTTTAACGGAAACTAGCTTTGAAAGAAATAGGGAAATTCTATCTGATAAAGAGTTTTAAGTCACTGTTAATTTGTACACAAAAACATGGTTTTGTTCCGTAAATGACTTTCCTATCCACAATGGTAAACTTAAAAAGTGATGAGGAACAATTAATATATGTATATTAGCGCTAACTGAATCTACCTTCGACTATACAATTTACTAGACCGTTTTTAAAACTGGTAATTCGCTCGTAGACCACGTTTTTCCTAAGCTTAAGCTTAGCTACTTACTATTTCAACATACTACATTGAATATCAAAGTCTATAAAGCAATGCTTGATTTTCAATATAAGCGTTCTTAAAATATTTTTCTTCACTATCTCGAGTTCGTGATACACATAAAACTCATTTATTTACAGCAGATTCTATACGTTTCAAATTTTTGTTACATTCACTTTCCAAATTAGATTTCGTTTGACCTTTAACATTGCTTAGGAATACCAACAATTCATCGGGTTATGTGGACTGAGCAGCTTCAGTTCGCCCTGATTTGTCTTGTGCTATCCTTCGATTTCCACCTTGTCCTGTACCTCTTATGTTTCTTAAACCGGTTAGGTTGCGGTCTTCTTCCTCTATCTGAAGATTCCAACTCCATTTCTGTGTTCATAGCGATTAAGGAGTCTTTGTTTTTCGTTATTTCAAACTGAAAAAGTAAATGAAGGAAAGTACATATTTGTATGGTTTGGGAGGTAACCCGTCGAATACTTTAACAAAATTAATTGTAAGTATCATTAGAAAAGAGAGAAAAAAAATAATTAATTAAATGTTTTATTCCATTAAATAATATTTCGTATAATGAAACCATTTTAATTAAGGCAAATCTGTAATTTTCTTATATATTATATTATAATTAAATAGAGTACATCACCTTTATGGGCGCGAAGTCCTTCAACCAAAGAAATTTTTCAAGTTTTTCTTCGGCTATCCAACTTCTGAGCTATTAAAATACTTATAAAGGTTTCCAATAATATATCAAAACCATTCTTAAAACACTTTATTACGCGTAATTACTTTTATATTAATTATTTTTCGTCACACCAGAATGCCGCCAAAATGAATCCACCTATCCTTTTTTAATATCCCCTCAACTTGAGGCTAATGCCAATACTTAAACTTCCAAATACACTTAACTTAATACAATAATTAATATCAATACAATATTATTATTACAATTATTATATAAATGTTAAAATTGCTAACAATACTTATAGTTGTCTAATCACACAAAAAAAAAGAGATAAATAAATACTGTCTCATTTATTACCTTTTTTTGTTTGTACCTTTATTTGCCTGTAATAGTGAACATATTAAGCTGGCTTTATAAATTTAAAAGTCTAATCGTGCTTTAATAAAATACGTAATGTTGCCCGTTCGAGACCGACTTAAACATGAAAACTTCACATAAAAGCCATCGCGCTATTTGTTATAATCGCCCCGAATTTTTTTGTTCGAGAATTGTTACTGATCGAAGTAATCGAATATCGTTAAAATATCGTTGTATCCGCTTAGTTACGTTTAATTAGGTATGTGTAAGATCTACTGGATAAATCAAACCTTCTGAACAGTTAAGAATGACCACACTGAAGTTATCATTCATTAAAAAAACTATAAGTCATTCACTTTCTTTTTTCGTTCAATTTTACACTTCATTCCTTCTTCCAGGACGCCATTAAAGTGTCAAAGACGTGTTTCCGTCGGCCATTAAATCAGTAGACGTGCGCGGCATTAGTTCTCTCCTCAATAATTAGTAACGTATTATGTGTTGTAAAGTATAAGATTTCAAAAAGTGGTAGATACATTATAAAGATTGTAATTAACATTTAAAATGGGTGATCGTGAGTATCTCTTAATAGTATTTATGAAGATAAGCTTGATAATTAATGAGGTACTAAAATTCTGATAATTTCAGCTTACGCATCCAGTGATTATAGCGGTGGAGGATACCCATCCCAATATTCCATGCCACCTCCTTCTTTAAGTGCTGGTGATAACAATTACTCACCACCGCAACAGCAAGGAGGTTATAATCAAAGTGGCTATACTGGACAGAATTCCGGTTCATCTTGGAACCAACAAAGTTCGGGAAGTTAGTATATTTTCTTAAATTAAAAGTAATGAAAAGTCATGGGTTAAAACACATTTTAGACCTACAACAAATATAAGTTAAACTCCTGATCAACGACTAATGCGCCATTCATATTGTATCAAATGTATAGATAGTTTTTCTACATGAATTGAATTGAAACATGAATATTGTCGTTGTTTTCAGCTTGAATAAACAATAGAAGGCTAAAACAGACTATAAAGTGGGTCCCTTAATGTAGTATACTGTACTATACCAATGTATATTTGTAATAATATTAAATGTTATATTAAATTTTATGGAGTCCAACTCAAATTCTATTTTAGATGCCAGTGGAGGCAACTATGGGGGTGGCTCTCAACAAGACAGCAGCAGTTATAATCAAAGTTATGGTTCCAATTATGGTAGTGGTGGTGGTGGTGGTGGAGGTGGAGGATATGATCGCAACAGTGGAAGCAACTTCAATGTGAGCAGCAATGAACGTGGAAGCAATAACTATGGAAATAATGATCGTGGAAGTAGCTATGGTGGTAATGACCGAGGCAGTAGCAATTATGGCAGTGATCGTGGTGGGGGGGGTAACAATTATGGAGGTGGTGACAGAGGTAGCAGTGGATATTCTGGATCAGGGGGCGGTGGAGACCGTGGATACAGAGGAGGTGAACGATCAAGCTACAATAGAGATGGGGGGAATAGAGATGGTGGATATGGGTAAGAATCTTTTTATGCTAATTATTAATGTACATAGGACAGTTGAATAACACAGTGTTGTCACTATCCAGTAATTATAGAGTTTAGTGTACTGTCACTATTTATAGAGTTTACTGATTTAAATGATTAAATTGAAAGCTGCAATTTAATTAATGAGAATTGTGTGCATTGAATAAGAAGTGAATGTCCCTTTATTCTGGTATTAGACATCTAATATTGTACATAATTATTTTTAGAAAGTATTGGATACTATAAAAGTCATTATTGGTAAGAATTAAACATGGCTTAGGAAAATTGGACTTTGACTATATAAATTGTTGGGGTTATTTACCTTCCATCCCACCATCAGATAATTTAAAGAAATTGCTCTATGTTAAATAATATATCTAAATATACTATCATGTTATTATCAAATATTGAATTATGTCAATACTCTTAAAGATAAAACAAAGTATTTTATAGTGTGTTGTATGTGTTGTGTTCAAATAGCTACAATGTTATTTAGTTAAGACAAAATTTCATAATATTCTTTCAGTGAGAAAGATATATAAAACTTCATTTTCAAGGGATTCTGAATAGGTTTTAATTGTATACATATTTTTCTTATTGACATATTGTTGGCAGAACATTCAGGGTGGATTTCACAATTTTTAGCATATTTGTATAGATGGATGATATGATGAGAAACATTTTGAACGTAAATTTCGAATGGATATCTCTATTTCAAGAATCCTACATAAGTGTTTTCATATTCATTTTAATATTTTTTTAATCTCTTCGAATAAGTCATATATTTTATTTTTATATTTTTGTTTTCTGTATTCAACTTTAATTTTGACCTTCACCTTCAGATATCAAAATTAGTATTAATTGTGGGAACAAGGTGTCGCTGAGTATACAAATTAAGCAGTTAGTTTAAACAGGTAGCTTTGTTATGTTTGGTTATAAGACAAGTAATTCTGACTTTCACATATTTTATAAATATAATGTGTTGAAAATAGAAATGCATAGAAAAGAAAGACAATTTAAGTCATTTATGAATTTTGTGTAATATTATATGTAAGATGCAAAATTGTAAATGATGAGAGGTTATTAAGTGATAGAATAGTTAGTATATTGTGTAGTAGTATATTCAATTTATTTATATGAGCATAAACTTATACATGGATATTAGAAAAGATTTTATGACTAAGTATCACAATTAATAATGGATTGGACAGTAAGATTTATGTCAGTAGGGATAAATAATGAGGCCTATCCCGGCCATAGAATCTTATTGGTTCTTAGGTATTGTGTACTGCTGGATAATGAGTGATCAGGAAAATGACCACTGATTGAGATGAATTTCTTTTTCTCTTAGGTTTCTATTCTGCTTCTTTATAATATGAAGGACTTGTTTACTGTCATTACTATATATTTCATTCATTCAAACAATATTAAATGTCCTCCTGAAAAAGTGTACCTACTTAATTAAATATAATTGTGTCTTATTGTTCTATTTTGATTCTTCTGAAGTCACAAAAAAATAACTATTATTATAGTCACTAAGTTTTAGAATACACTTTTTCAGGATAGTTGTGTGCATGTAATCAATGAGCTGTGTAAAAATGTACTTGACGTCCAAATATTGTTCTAAGATTTTCAAGGTATCAAGGTAAAACGTTATGCAAAAGAAAAGGATTCGTCATGGAAATGGTCTCTAAAAGTGACCTTAGTTACAATCTTCGTGCTTCATACAATGTGCCCCCAGCCTGCCCAGTGTGAACTAAATGGTGTTTTTATTGTTTTAGTGGCGGCGGCAGGGGGGGTGGTTTTAATAAAGGTAAAGCTCCTCGCTATGAGCGAGTGGTGCTGTTGTCATATTTTTAATTTGTAATTATTTAAGGGCTGCCAAACAACTTGTTACTGGTAGTTTGCGACATCACTTCTTGGCTGTTGACAAATTCTCATCTGATAGTTTGTGTTATTTTATCATTGATGGTTCATAGAATCATGTATAAACAATAAATTTTGAGTAAATACTTATACTCGAATAATAAATAACCAGTTAAATGAAAGTTGGATTTTACTATGTTTTACTGGGAAGACAGGCTTAATATGCATAAAAATGTCTTGAATTGGTTGAATTACTATGAATAGTTATATTTTGTCATGGTTTTATTTACACTGTACTCGGTATACTGAATACAAGTTTCATCTAAGATCTTCAAAACAAATCATGAACTATTGTGGAATAAAATAATCATTTTATGTCAGAGATGTTATGTAAGAGAAAAATCACATCACCTAAGCACCAAACTACAGCTTTACCACAATTCTTGTAATAAGGGGACATATAAACTACTATAGTTTAGAGTCTACACTAAATGGATGGTAATTTAATTAGGTACAGTGTATAAAAGTTTCGTCAAAGCTTTATGTGGTGGAACAGACGTTTGACATGTAGCAACACAATGGTGATTCATCACGATAGAGAAAATATATTGAAAATGCTGTTATTATTTATTCATTATGCTTGTGTGAGGTTTTCAACCTATCCTAATTAAGATATATTTAATCGCTAAATACGGAGCAGAAACGACTGCTAGTAATTAATATGTAACTTCAGTAGTATGCCCATGGATTTTACACATATGGATGCTAACTTGCCATATCATATGCATATTTATATGTTTAATATGGGGCTGATGAACGCTTGTTACAGTGCTGTGTGGACGCCCATGCTTTTGTTAATAATATAAAGTTCCTAAAAAAATCAATTTTATCGGCCATGCTAGACATTATATTTAAATTGGCTCTTAGCATTTTTCAAATCGTAAATGTAGTAAGTTACACAAGATTGATGAACAAGACTGCTCATTATTTAAATATATAATATATATTTAAATTATATATATGCAGTATATATTGTGATCATATTATTGTTCCAGAATTAAATTTAGCACCCCAGAATGTGCAAAGAAATTTACGTTGTACTTATATCTTAAAGTGAATTGGTTAATTTGTATATTGAATGTATACAAATGAGGTATAAGAACAATTTATTTTTGGCAAGAGTGTAGTGTTTGATTTTACGGAGAAAACAATATTTATGCTACAATTGTTTTCTAGAAGTGTTATGTAAATATTACTTTATGGTGTGAGGGCAGGAGGAAATACAATGGTACAATTATAATAATTTATTTATAACAACCATTAATGATTGTTATAGATTACTTAGTAACTTCCTTAATTTTATTTCATACATGTTAGTTGTCAGCAGTCTGGGCAAGTGTATAATTTGTAAGAACACATCCACAGTGTCTGTTGTCATGTGCAATTTATACAGATTACGTTTTGAGTATAAACTTTATATATTTTGGCAGCCCTGTGCTTTAAGAAGTTTTTACAGAAATTATAAGTAAAAAAGAACAATATGATGTCTTTAGTGTTTAGTTAAATTATGGTGATCATTTTTATTGTATGAAGGTATTACATTATATTTATCAACTGAAGTTGCATGATCTACATCGCCGTTTCTATTGAAAAAAGTTAATTAGTATTTGCTTTCTGTGGGAGTAAAGTTTCTTATATACCGTAATAGTAATTTTCTAAGGAAGTCAAGTGAAGAATTCAAACTTTTTACATTGGGTTTAACAAGGTGCAGTCTTGGGTAAAATGTAACATCATGTAGCGTTACTATGCATTATAAATAACTCATGCGATTTCGTAGGAGGTGGCGGTGGCTACGGCGGAGACAGGGGTGGAGGTGATATGATCACTCAAGAAGATACAGTCTTTATTCAAGGGATGAATCCAACAACAACAGAAGAGGAATTATGTCAACATTTTGGTGCTATAGGAATTATTAAGGTAAATAGTAATTTGTGTTTTACAAATCAAACAAATGTTTTAACTTTGTATCAAATAGTGTATTAGTTTTAATTTTTATCCTATCATATTTACTATTATAAATATTATTTATTTTCTTTATCAGACCGATAAGAAAACACAAAGGCCAAAAGTGTGGATGTATAAGGACAAAGCTACTGGTCAACCTAAGGGAGAAGCTACAGTTACATATGAGGATTCGAACGCCGCTTCCTCTGCTATTCAATGGTTCGACGGTAAAGATTTCAATGGTGCCACGATCAAAGTTTCGCTAGCCCAGAGACAAAATACCTGGGCAGGAGGCAAGGGCGGTGGCGGAGGAGGTGGATTCCGTGGTGGACGAGGAGGTGGTGGCAGAGGTGGCGGCGGCGGCGGTGGCGGTGGGGGCGGAGGCGGCGGCGGAAACGGAGGACCTCCGACATTCAATCGTGCCGGCGATTGGACTTGTTCCAACCCCAGCTGTGGCAATACAAATTTCTCCTGGCGTAAGGCCTGTAATAGATGTAACGAAGAGAAGCCAGGAGGCGGAGGCGGTGGCGGCGGTCCACCACAGGGTGGTCGCGGTGGTGGCGGAGGTGGCGGCGGGCCTCCGGGCAGGGGTGGACGCGGCGGAGGACGAGGAGGTGGTCGAGGAGGCGGTGGCGGCGGTGGTGGCGGCGGCGGCGGTGGTGGTGGTGGAGGCTGGGGCGGGCGGCAAGACCGCAGCGGCGACCGCGGTGGTGACCGACGAGGCTCCAATGCTGGAGGAGGTGGAGACCGTAGCGGTGGCGGCGCTATGAGAGGAGACGGAGGGTGCGTTTAATATTAAACTTCTAACTGCACACGTAGTACACACGCACTTAGACCGGTTATACACGAACAGCTTGAATCAGTCAGGATGAACTGCTTTAAGCTGCGACTGAATAATGAACTGGAATGGTTGGCAGCACGGCTAATAATGGAAGCTTCAATCTGTTAACCCTGACTGCACGAGCGGTCCATATATGTTGATCACTGTCTAACCTTATATTCCTTCATCATGATTTTTCTACATAAAAGAAATTTAATTTAATAGTATGATCATTTATCAACAGTAACTTTAGTTTAGTTAGTCGTCAATATTAATGTTCTCAATTTTCATAATATTTATAGTAAATTTAATTTAATTTTTCTTTTCAGAGGCCGAGATAGACAGAGACCTTATTAAGTATTTAACTTTAGTGTAAATTTAAGTCTAGATTTAATTTGTTTACTTGGATTGTGTTGACTCATTTTGCATTTACAAAAAAAAACCGATCAAGATATTTTATTATATCCCAAATACACAAAGTATGGTTTTTCTAACTGTAATTAAATAATGGAAATGTAAACATTTCTATAACATGTCTTGATAATTTAATCTGTAGAATGAAACGATTAATTTGTATTCATACAGTTTAATTATTAGTTTATAAGTATAGTATGACCAGCTAAATACCTAAATTTGTCAAAAGATAAAAATATTTGATAGAAATATGTAAAAGGTGGTATGTAATATGTTTTGAGTAATGTTATATGTAAACTTGAAAAGTCGTTTTCTCGCAAAAATTCAAGTTTCGAAACAAGATATACGCTAAATACTTTTCTTATGACATTGTAGTAGAAATTAATATTATCATAAAATTAAATTCTTGAGCTTATGCCAACCGTTATCAGTACGGTTTCAAATTTTTTTTTAACATTACTCAAAACATCAATCAATAGGTTGGTTTAATAACTAATAACTGTTGGTTTATTTATATCGACAGAATAAATTATACCTAATGAGTTTTAGTTTTTTTTTATACTTTCTACCCAACTGATAAAGAATTTAAGTATTGCTCTATTACTTAGTTACACTAATAATTTATGAATTCGAAATTTCTATTACACCTTAACGGTTGACTATGTTATCGTAAAAAAAATTACAAATAATAATATTTGTAGTAATGAGATCTAGAGAATCTAATGTGAATTTGTTTTGAAAATATTAAATGGGCAAATTTAGCGTCTCTACGATTTTATTAATTTTAATAATAATTACTAATTTTAAATAAATGGCCATAAAATGTATAGACAACAAAAATATATAAGTATCCCGAATTGACTGGCACTGTGGTACCCTGCTTTCAGCTCCGCGGATCGCGGATTCGATCCCGCCGAGGGCCAACATTTTCTGTAAACAATTTGTTGGTTCTTCGAGCCTAGGTGTATATTTGTATTTAAGTATGTATTATAATTAAAGATGTAGTATATTTACTAGTTGTCTGTTAGCCGTAACACAAGTATTAAGTTACTTTAGGGACGTACGACCGTGTTTGTCCCATATATTTATTATTATTAATCTTATTGGTTAGAGCCATTCGTATAGATCACAGAAAAAAACATTCTAAAAATTGACTATGCGAAGACCAGTACCGTTTATATATGAAATCGGAGTAAAACTTATTCAAGTATTTAGCTAAATGCATACCTTAAACCATAAAGTTTTATAAGTCTGGTTTCCGCCAAAGTCCAATTTTTGTTGTAATGTTTTATCGAAATTTGTTGCGGTATGGCTTCAAAGTCAACAGGCCTATTAAGTAGCCTTACCATAAAAAAAGGCTTTACTCGCTAACTTCTATCTTCTGTTATTATTTATTAGGAAAACATTATTTTATGTATGACACAATTACTAATCTTTATTCCAACGTAAGACAATTGTTTGGACAATCTGATAGCCTAGCGGCGAGACCCTATGACTCGAGACGATCATGGCAGGCACCAACGAGTTTATCTATTAAAACTTATGTCTAATAATTGATAATTGCAATTTATCACTTTTCGGTGATGGAAAACATCTTAAGGAAACCTGCATATTTCTTGGAGAATTCTAGGAATATGTGCAATAATAATCGCAGAGCAAGGTGATACGTCTTAGCTTCAACCCTTGCCCAGTAGTGGGATAGTAAAAGGCCGTTACTTTAAGACATTTGGTTAACAATAATTAAAATGCAAGTGTAACCAATAGATTTCGAACCAGTAACGCGAACGCTACAGTTTTATATAATACGTAATATTAATTCAAGTTAGGTCATATCAAGCCCTCTGCGGCAATGCTTTCTCGTCCTTCTATTTTCTTCAAAGTTCTTTCGCTTGGAAACTATTATTAGAGTAAATAAAAACAAAATTATATCATACTTTTTTATTTACAACTGCAATAATAATATACCAAGTATGCACAACTCGGGAAACATCTTTGGTTTGTGTTAGATGTTCTATCGACTATATAACGAATAATAATTAATTGTTAAATTAAAATTTCTGCGACACTATAGTCAATGACAATATAGTTTACAATTCAGTGTAATATAATAAATACAATTAACGGTGGATCTTAAATTTTAATTGCTTATGTTCTAAATAAGACCCAACTGTGCCACTTTTTTCCTAATTTAAAGTAGGTTCTTCACATAACAACAATGTTTTACTCTTGTACATGAAAAATACAACCAACTATTTATGTAAAAAAATAGAATATTCTTTAATATGCCTGGTTTGGTTACTTCAAGACAACAGATATGAAGGCTATATTTCCCTGAACTTTCGCGTTAATTTTAGTTTCAAAATAGGTCTTTAAAAACTATCATTAACGAACCGTATCTGTCAATACCAGCTCGTAATGGTAAGACTAGTAATGTATATAAATAAATACATGAGATGTATTTATAAGAAATAGTCGGCAATATAACTCTAGTCTAAAAAAGGAAACCTATTTTTTACTTTGGCATAATCTTCGGATATCTTTTGTATAATATCTAGAGGAATGATAATATAAAATTTATTACCATAGATAATATGACTTCCATGGATTTTATTTTAACATTCTAAGAATATATTCTAATTTAAAGTGGTTTTATCCCTTGTGTACTGATAAAAAATGTATAGAATGATGCGTATTGCCAAAACTTATTTACTACTCGTAAGTAAGCATCCTGCAGTAAGATATGACAGATTTGCAATTATTTTATAAATGGTTTTTCAAACGCTTCAGATTTAGAACCCAGCAATCGATTACTTATTATAATATTTAAATTAGTGTGATATTTTAGGTTTGTACGTGATGCCTGTAGACCATTTTGTAAGTATTATTTACGCTGATTGCAACTACACCGGTGACATTTTCTATCGGCTTTTGATATTCAACATCTTGATAAGCATGAGACCCATAATGGTGGCGGCTGCTACTCCGATGCCAGCCTTCCACCATGAAGAGTTGTCCCCAGCAAAACTCGCGAAATGCTTCAGGTGTCTGGCAAATAATAAAAAGCTAAGAGTTTTCTTTAGCTTGAAAAAAAAAATTGTTTGTCCTGAACAGAAAGATATATATCTAAACCAGTATATCTTTTACGTTTTTAATATAGTTATGAGCCTTATTTTTCTAAAAAGAACCACCACCACCACCTACTTTGAAGCGTCCCGGACAAAAATCTCTAAAACTGACAATGTCACACTAACTTATGTTATTCATGTTAACATCAGAAGTCCAACTGCAGCAAAGTACGTCTATCATCTAGCAGGCAATAATCAGTTTCTGAGACAGCATATTCGAATTAGCCAAATTAACATTCCCTGCATCGTAAGGTATTTCAGCGCAAGCGAGATAATGTAAAATTTAAATATTAAATAAGTTAAGTTGATAACAATGTTGTAATAAATCAAATTACTGACCTGTGTTTGCTGAATAAAATCCATGCTGCTTGAAATTGACTGACCAAGATATAATTAAAATAACAGTTTAAAATGACATTTATTAATAAGTTGCTAAGCTACTGACATGTGTATATGCCATATCCATCCAAATTCATACTAAACACTTGTTTGGTCATATGCTTTTATCCCTTCTCATTATACAATATATTAGATAATTAAACCAAAAATATACATTTGATAATTTCTAAACTATAACTAGAATATTATCATTTTCCGAAGATTCCATTTAATTATTCGGGAGTTCACTTTACTGAACAAAAGCTTTCGTCATTCATAGCATAGAGTAGTCTAGACAGGGCCCAGTTGTAGCTTCATTAATCATATTGATCCTTGACGATTCAAAACTGATTGAAAGTGCTTATTTGAATAAAGATTAATTTGATATGATATTTAAAACTTGAATTACAACTATGATCAAAAGATTATGATTAAGCTAACCTAGACCTGATAAATGGGAACGTCATTTAGTTAATTGTTAATTAAGTCCTTCTGAGGGCAAGTTTTGGAGTTCAGACCTTGCAAACAAAATCGGGTTTCAACATTTTTACATCCAATACTTACGGAAAGGCAGCCATAGTAGCTAACTTAACGAAAACGTCATGTTTGTTCTCCTTTATATTAAAGTTTTGTGGTGGTAACAGTTGGTATTTATTACAGAACACTTCAGGCTGTAATATGTACTCCTGTCTTGTGAGTAAGTGGTCGCCTTTTGTACCAACAATTAATACTGGAATATGACTTTCGGCAAAATATTTCTGAAACAAACAATACCGTTGAGGCGCAAGGATATTTATTGAAGTATCATAACATAATAGAAAAAAAGCTTATAAATATTTCAACGTCTCAAGAAGTCGACGAGTAACTTAACAGTCAAAGCATTTGAACGCAGAAAAACCGCGGCGTGCACATTTATACTTAACTAGCTGTGCTTGGGGCTTCACCCGCGTGATAATCTAATTTTGAATATAAAAGTAGGTATTATGAGTTAACCATAAGCGATAGAGACATGCTCTCCCCATGGGAGTAGCGCGGTACGGGCAAGGGGGGCAGCTGTCCCCCCTTACACTGAAAACTGTAACACTGGGAAACTGAGAACTCGCAACATAGTGACACTTTATAAGGCTTGCATAAGACCTATTATGTACCTAATCAATTCAAATTTCAAAATTTTTCAATATCAAAAATAATAAAGCTATTATTATTTTCACTTTTTTTTACCTCTCTACAACTATTAATAAGACATACTCATACGTTAAAAACTCCTAATTAAAACAATATATTATATAAAATCTTTGCCGTGTGGTATCCGGCAGAATAGCATAGACCACCCTCCTTTCTTACCGATGTGTCGTAAGAGGCGACTAAGGTAAATGCCGTGTGGTATCCGGCTACATAGAATAGACCACCCTCATTTCTTACCGAAGTGTCGTAAAAGGCGACTAAGGTAAGTTGACGTCAGGCAGGCAGCCGGTCGTAAAATACGTAGCCAAATCATATGACAACATGTGTGTAACATGTTAGAGTGGGATAAGGGCAAGAGGATGATGATATTATATTAAATCTACTAAAACTATATAGTCTAGGATTTTCTGCCCCCCTTGTATATAATTCTGGCTACGCTCTTGGCTCTCCCTGACATTTTGTAGATCTACAATACTCTAGTACATTACTTTAGTGTATCTCTGTTGGTTTACGCGGCGCATGCGATTAAAACTTTTAGCAGGCGAGTATTTTTACTACTGCGCGACATCTTCAAAACAATTTACATATAAGTGTAATGTACTATTAACTTAAACCTTGCGGAAAAATCATGTTATCTTTTAGTAAAAACCGCACAATCCGTTCAGTAGATTTTGAGGAAATCTATTACATACAGACAGACAACGTTTGGGGACTATGATTTATAATAAGTATAGATAATTATACTATTAACTAGTGGTATAGCTGTAGGTGTATGTGTTTAGCCCAGGCTCAAACACGCACTAATAATATATAACTTCACGTCCACTCTCAACCACGGCTCTGGTGTTATTGATGTAGTGCGCTTAAATATTAATAAGAAGAAGTAATAATCACACATTTTACAAAAGTTATAATAAAATTATTTTGTTATAATCCGCGATACAGCAAATGGAAAATATATATAGTGTTAAATGTATAGTGGACTATCCGTCCACGACAAAATCGCAAATCTTTGAGATTTTGTCGTGGAGTCTATCTCCTAATGATGCCTCGGTTGCGGGGCGAGAGATTGTTGAGTTTGTGATAGTGAACGTGTGTAGTGCTTGTGTATTGTGGTGGCAGTGGTAGAGGTTTGTGCATGTGTTTTTACGAATCCTGCACGTATCGGGTATGAAAATACAGATAGTCCACTATACATTTAACACTACATATATTTTCTATTTATTGTATATACTTAGGCGTTACTTTGCGGATCTCCGCAAAGTAACGCCTCATTCTATAAATTAATCACACATTTGTATTTGTTATAATCCGATTTCGTTATATGTTTTTACCCCTGTTTCGGAAAGAAAACGAGATTTTTTTGATCCCACATGTGATCACGGTATTAAAGCTTTAATTGTGTCAAATTTTATCAATATCAATCCAACGTATTAGTTATGAAAGAGTAAACAAACAGAGAGATGTTTAAAAATCATACTTACGATATATATTCTAGCGATGTATTCAAAGGATCTGCTTGCAGTTACGTCGTACACGAGACATGCAACGTCGCAGTTCACCTCGTGAGGCTGAAGGGGATCAGAAACTCTGGTAATCGGTATTTCCTTTAAAACTAAATATTTCTCTTGCCCGTACACGAGTACTGTATTGATGCAACAGTTGCTTTCCGTACTGTTACCATCGCCTCGCTCGTGTAAATGTGGTTTAATTTTCTAAAAAAATTAAGTCTATCGCGTAAGAAATTACTTCATATTCTCAATTTAGTTAATATATAAAAGTAAAGTAGCGGCCTGATATAATCCCACTTCTGAGAATAGGCCTCCTCTCTCCGTTTTTTTGGAGAGAAGGGTTGAAACTAAGACCTACCACGCTGCTCCAATGCGGATTGGTAGGTTTCACATATCTTCAGTTCTCTAGAGATATGCAGATTTCCTCACGATGTTTTCCTACACCGAAAAGCGTGTGATAAATTGCAATTATCAATTAGACACCATAAGTTTTAATAGAAAAACTCATTGGTGCCTGCTCGGGGTTTGAAATCGCTACCACCTCGAAAGAGTCACACGATTTCACCGCTGGGCTGATAGCCCAGCGGTGAAATATATTAGTTAATGTATAAATTACTTTAATTCAGAAGACCTCAAAGTATAATTTTTGATTCCAATACATTTCTGTCAAATTAAATGTTATATACTAAAAAATCGAAGTATTTTTCAGGCACCTTTGACCCTTTAGATCGTTTTTATGTTTACCTAGTTTTACGAATCCAGCATTTATAACGGATACACACTCTACTTTTAGCATTTACATATATTTTCTCTAACCACGGATTGTAGCAAAATTATTTATTATTTTCTTACCAACTCATAAATTTAATTTTTAAAACTAAAGCTGTAGAAACAAGAAAGTAAACCTAAATCTAGCTATATACAGATAAAATTTGTTTTTAACAAACAATACCTTATGTGCTATTCCTAAAAAACTCCTGCATATAGAGGTTTTGCCGCAAGATCTTGGTCCTATAATGTGACATTGATAAACATTCCTACTAGATTGCTTTTTAGCCACGTCTACCTTTTTCTCTCTGGTAACTAAAATGTAAAAAAAAAATTAAGTACTGTTTTATTAAGTTATTAAGTTGTAAAGTTTTTAGACAGCGAGAACCTTAGATGATTAAATGGAGTAGGGTAGTGTCACATTAAATAACGTAAAAAGCGAACTGTATCTGTGTGTAACTGTACTCACTGTGAATTGCAGACTTTTGTGAATCATTTTCTATAAAATTATATCCTAAATACGCTAAATAAGCACTTGTGTTTGGTAAATCCAGCAACGTCATAAGACTCCAACGACACATCCAACCTTGCAGAGTTACATAGCCCTAAAAAAAAATATATAATCTCAGGTTTGAAATGTAAGAAAAGATACAATGTTTTTGCAACAGTAACAGATATATGTGTTTGACAATGCAAATTTTGTTTACCTATTTTTATTATTTTTTTTTTTATTTATCTTTATTGTATAAACCTATGTGATGCCGACCGCGTTTTCGCTTTAATCGCTAAACTGATTTTTTGAAAATTTAACTAGCATACCCTCTGGTGTGAGCTGTGATAGCCTAGCGGTGTAACCGTGCGACTCTTTCAAGGGGAACACGAGTTCAAACCTGGGCAGGCACCAATGAGTTTTTCTATTAAAACTCATGTGTCTAATTGGTAATTGCAATTTATCATACGCTTTTCAGTGAAGGAAAACATCGTGAGGAAACCTGCATCTCTAGAGAATTCTGGAGATATGTGTAACCTACCAATCGGCATTGGAGCAGCGTGGTAGGTCTTAGCTCCAACCCTCCTTCTCTCCAGAAACGGAGAGAGGAGGCCTATTCCCAGCAGTGGGATTGTAACAGGCCGCTACTTTACTTTACTTTTACCCTCTGGTTACTACCCCTTTCTATGGCCCTACGGTTGAAATAAGTACGTCACTATAGAAAATGCATGATTTTAATACTAGAGTGGTACATAATCTAAATATTCATCACATATACATAAACAGAGTGCTATATATCATCATCCTGCCCTTATCCCACTCTAGGTGGGGTCGGCATAAAATTTTACAAACAAGCTGTCAAATGATTTACGTATTTTACGACCGGACGCCTGCCTGACATCAACTTACCTTAGTCACCTTTTACGACACCTCGGTAAGAAATGAGGGTGGTCTATTCTTCTCAGCCGGATGCCAGACGGAGGATACAGATTGCTATATAGTATGACATTAATGCTGATTTTAGGTACAGCTCCCTACACTAAAAAAATTAACAGTGAAGTAAAATCTACCGTATCCTAACACGCCATTCCAACTTTGACCTAAAAACTAAATAGTGCAGGTGAGAGTGAGACAAAACAAAAAACTTATACTATTCTCTTTATTTATGAATAAGCTCGCCGTGCCCAATAAACGCAAATTATATTTAGTTTTTTCTAAAATACATTTTTTTACAATATTTACGAATATTGAATTATGCCAAAGCTATCGCATACTTTTAAGAATTTATTTGATGTGATATAGTCGTTTCTGTATATATTATACTAGTTTTTGCCCGCGGCTTCGCTCGCTAGGAATTTTGTCTGCCACAGTTTCTAATTTAATTAAATTTGTGATTCAAAATTTTGGTCATAGTGGCTTCCACATAAAAGATAGATATATGCTGTCGCGGAATTTTATTTAGAACTATTCGAGACATACAATACTACGGTACATTATTTTTGTGTCACTCTAACGGTTCAGGCAGCATACGCCGAGATAGCCCTCAGAGGCGAGATTTTTTCAGATTTTATTGACATGTATCGTCATATGACATAAAATCATTACAAATTGTAGCCTATATGTTATTCCGATGTATAACCTATATAACAGTAAAGTGTAAAGTTTCATCTAAATCCGTCTAATAGTTTTTTCGTAACAAACATTAAGTAACAAACATCCATCCATACTCACAAAGTTTCGCATTTATAATATTATAAGTAGGAAGGATAATTCATTAATTTATTATTTAATGAAACAACTTTTGATTAAATAATACAATTTTCATTGTATTTCAATTTACTACGTTGTTAATATCTAATCTCTCTTGAAACTATAACTTAATTGGTTGGTGACTTCAGTCTTTAACATTGGTATCCGGTAATAAAATATCTAGCAGTGGATATGTGTGGCTTTTCTCAGTTTTTCACCTATATCTCTTATGTCTTAGTATTGAGACAAACTGAAGGTATAAAATATTAGCTTTTGAATAAATACCTTGTCATTAGTCGGTACCGTATAACGTAAGTTGTGCCATGGAATGCGAGGGCAACAAGAAAATACATTTTTCAATTCTGTAGGATTTAACATTCCATCTTTATCCTGATCGTATTTTTCGAATATTTGTGTCAAAAATTGTTGCCCTTTGTACGAAAGCTCTGAAGTACATCCAACGGGTACTTTAATACTATAAAAAAGGAGACATTTTATTTACTTTCATTACTTATAGTTATTTTGCTTACTTTCATTATCACTTTAGAACTATAATAAAAGAAAGAAATAAAAGTACCTGACAGAAAACTCAATTCAACGGTCTATACAGTTAGCAAAATTAGGCAAATACGATTGTATGAATGGAAAGTATTTACTTTATCTACTCTGATACTATAATACAAAGAATATAAAACTGAAAACAAAATTCTTATGACAAACATTACGTACAGAACAAAAATAAAAAATTAAAAAGTTTCATTACGATACAGGTCTTGTATGGACACCTGTATCATAATGTAACCTTTTAATCATAACGATACACCTATACAACTTCCAGCTGGACCAAGGAGGTTGAACCTCTACCTTAAAAAAAGGTTTCAATGAATGGGTCCGCGGCGACGCAACACGCATGCGCAATCGATGTTTGCGCCTTAGCGCCAATATATGACATTTAAATATTTAAACGAAAATGTTTTCAATATTTTAACGAAGTTTAGTTTTGTTTGTAAAAAAAAAGTTTTTGTGTAAAAACATGTCTGAGAGCGGGGATAGTGGTGATTGTACACCACCAGATATTCTGAAAGCCGCGTCAAACATGACCGTGAACCTGTTGCCGACGAAATCTAGGCGCAACTATATTTAATGTTACCACGAGTTCATGGAATGGAAAATGAATATTCAGAACATCAATAATTATTACAAGTAAAAATAAATTTGTTGTTATATTCAGTGTTTTATTTGCAATATTGTTTTACGTATTATAGTATGAGAGTAGATAAAGTAGTGTATGATACTGTACATAACTTGGTCTTATAACACTCGTGTGACACTATAAAAAAACTCGCCTGCGGCTCGTTTTTTTAAACCACACTCGTGTTATAAGAACCCTTATTATGCAACAGTATCATAAACTACTATTGCTAACTACGATTATGACTGTAATGCACTTGCACTTTACTATCGGCAATGATTGTTGATCGTGTGATCACCTTTTATCGGCACGACCATCGTGCAAGTGTCAACACGATCGTCCGTATTCGATTCGAAAAAATAAATCATTTTCGGTTCTAGGCGATCGTACGCGATCGTAAACGATGATTGAGGAGTACAGCTGAGTATGCCGTCCACACAATCGTACTCGCGCTTAATCGTCTGTAATCGCCGGTTATATTAAGAAGCCTTAAAAATTATGATGATTATAATGGTATTATTTTATTGTTGTCATACTTAGCATATAAATAACTGTGCGTCAATTCCAAACTCTCATCGTATCCAAATTTGCGAAGTACTGTCCATGTAGTCTCATTCCGTCCTCTTTGTATAAATAGACAATGTAAGAATATAAAGCCCTTCATTGTGATACACTCATTCTCTATGCCACCAGCAATATTTTGAGCAATTACAGATTTTACCTCATCTAAAACCTACAATACAAAAACACAATTTCCTTTTAATATTTTGTATTACAAAGTAAATTACACCTATATTTTTTGAAGAATATTTTTTTCCTAATTGTTTTAATGCAATTATGTAGAATGTAGTTGGTGCTAGTTACTATTCCATTACCAAGGAAAGGACTCCCATCTTCTTTTAAGAGAAATGGGGGTCTAGAACCATCAAGCTGTTTCAATGAGGATTGGTAGATTACACTAAGCATTGTAAAATAAAATTGCGAAAATATATGGTTCTGCATTTCTTTGATTAGTACGTAATAGCCTTTTACTATCGCAAGCTGGATAAAGGCCTCTCTATAAAAACGAATTTTTAAAACCCCTTTTAATCAAAAAATCGAATGAAAACACAAAAAGTGTCTCAACCTTTCACATTGTTAAAATATAACCCAAAATCTTATGATCGATTTATATTATGTGTGACAATGACTTTTTTTGTGCTTTAAGCAAACTTATTTTGTTATACACATATACATTTATTATTTATATACATAAAGATTTTTATTTCCATAAATATTCCAACACATGTATCCATACAGGCATGAATAACTTAAACAGTCCCAAATGCATACTTTTCAAGGCAGCCGTAACTAAATTTACATTTATTATACTTTGCAGAGTTAATTTATAGAATTAGGCGTTACTTTGCGGAGATCCATAATACAAAAGTAAAAATAAAATTATTTTGCTATAATCCGCGATATATTAGCGATAGCGATTATATCGCGGATTATAGCAAAATAATTTTATTTTTACTTTTGCTTTGCAGAGTTATTTAAATATTCACAAGTTTGTATGTGCCATATAAAAGACTTATCAACTTTACTGAAATATTAAATAACATAGAAATTAGGCAATCCTAATGCCTGATGTGATTAAAAATATAAAATTACATAAGTTGACTTATCAATATGGTACAAATATAATTTCTTAAGTTTTTTCCTTCAGTCAAAAACATTGTTATACTATGTATTTGATAAGGTTAAAGTTTGTAGGTATTTGGTAAGGTTAAAGTTTGTTTCAAGAGGGATTGAATGATTTATAATAAAGTTAAATGGATATACACATGTAATCTTACCTGCAATTGCAATGGAGTGTCAAAACATTTCTTCTGGAATACTGTTATTTCATAATCATCCAATAAACCATCACCATCTATGTCACAAATTTTAAATATTCTAGTTAGAGCTCTTTTGCATCTTTCTGTTAGCTGAAAAGTATAAAGTATCATCACTTTATATTACTGTAGTAACACACTCAGACACCAAGTAAATTTTGTGTCTTATAGTTAACATCTAATGAAACAATAAATGACATTTATAAATAAAATAATATAATGAAAGCACATGCTTAACACATATTCATAGCAGAAATCATTTAAAATTACAGATTTCTCACATACATTACAGTGGATTATAATTATTTTATCAATATCAGATTTCTTATTCTAAATATAAATTAGCTAAATGGCAAAAGTTATATTTAAATGTTATATTTAAGTTTTTTTTAAGTATTTATTTTTAACACTGTTTTTAGCAATTAATACTTATTATCTTGTAGGTGTAATATACATTTTGTCAACCAAAAATCAATTACTATAACATTTTATACCTCTTGTTCTTCAATAGAGTAAATAGGATGAATAGGATGTAATACAGCTTTTTGTGCATTATAAAACATTTCTGAAACATTTGTTAGCGTTTTTGCAGAACATTCTATACATCTATCAACCTCTGGATATTCCTCAGCAATGTCCCAAATGTTCTAAAAGATTGTTTTTTAATAGATCGTCACAAAATATTTTATATTTTATTGATATAATTATATATTCATTACACTAAATTCGATAACTTGGCCAGTTTTAATAGTATATGACTTTTGTAAATTCAGTAATATGAACAAAATAATTTTAAGCCCATTATAGTAAAAACCTTATCAAAAACAATTTGGTATAAAAACCTGGCATATCTTTATTGGTTAAAATAACAATAGACAAAATGTTAGAAAGCTATTCAATTTTATGATTTTAATATAAAACATCAAATGTAACCAATAATAGCTTACATCAACAACAGAGTAGTCAATTAAATCAATTTTATTTCCAACAAGAATCACTGGTTTTCTATAATCATCTGGACAGTTAGCTCTCACAAACGGTAGCCAGTAAGAAGCAATTTTATTTAAAGTTTCTTGTCTGTCTACAGAAAAAACTATACATATTACATGAGCTTTTTCAATTTCTTCAGCAACTTGTTCCAATGTTTGTTCAGTTACTGCAACATTACATGTGAAATAAAAACCAAATTAAGTTCATTGTGTAAATAATATCAATAATTTCAGAATTACAATGTGTTCAGTGGTACAGAAATTTGACCAATTTTTGTCGTTTTCAAAATATTTGTTTATAACACTAAAAATTTGATTGCAATCATCCAATTTTCGTTATTTGAAGGGCTTATTGTGTCAGAAACGCTATGAATTATTAAATTAAATTCAATGTCGTCTGCAAGAGTTTTGAAAGTATTTTATATTGCGAAACTTACAGCACACATCAACGATGTTAGTCGGTACTTGCTCCGGCGTAACATCAGCAGGAATTGTGATTTCTTCAGCTTTTGGCGGCACATTTTCAGCGAACTCTTCAGTGACTAATGAAAGTATTAGAGATGTCTTACCAACACCTGGCTCTCCCAATAAAATAATTCGAACTGTTCGTGGAATAGATTCAAACACCATTTTAGTGATTTTGATTATCTATGTCAATTCATTATGTAAGGATTTTGCAATATAATGTTCTCCTAACATAGTTATCAGTAACAAGTTTTACCTATAATTTTGTTTATTCATTATTATTTATACTATTAACAATATTTTCTAAATGCCGAATTATAAATAAGTATTGTCGGCTGTCGCAGCCACAGGCCAAAGACAATGACTCAATGAAATCACAGACAAATATGCGAATAAAGTTTTATTTTCTTGTAATTTTAAAATATTATTATATAATAACTATATGAGACCTTTAAGTATAGAGTTTATAATTTATATACTACAGTAGGGAAGCCATAAGACGATCTATATGTATGTGTCACAACAAACAATGAGAGGGACGATGAAACCCAATCTTTGTCTCTATATATGTATTATATATATTTAAAAATCTCTTTTTTTTAACGGAACATTTTAGACTGGCTTCCTACTCTAGTAAAGAACTCTACGGCTCTTTTACTCTAGTTTTATAATTAATTCTATGCATTTTTTAGTTTACCATAGACTAAGTACATCATACGCACCATATCATAAGCACTATAGACTACTTAAACGAAATCTATCATAGACTAAAATTAAACACATTTTAATTTTTAGAGGATTCCAATTTACAAATGATATATAAACATATTTGTTATGGAATTATAGGATATTGGATAACAAGAAGATGCGATGTTCTGACTTCTGACGGATTACGATGTGTAATTATTAGAGATAATTGACTATTATTTACACAGAATACATTATTTATCATATGACAAAGTCAAACAATTTAAAATGTTTGACCGAAGTCTGGGTGAAATAAACAAACATTCAGAATGGGAGACTGCAAAAGGTTTACGAGAACCAATAAAAGCTTTAGAGGTTAGTTCTTTATTTAGACAAGAATGAAATAAGCTTTTATTTGCCTAATCAAACGACAAATATACAATCAAAACAAACCAAAGTAATTTGCTCAAAAAAAAAATTATATAAATATTTTTTTGTACGCATGTTTTTTTCAGATAATATTTATTTTATTAATAATTTTTATTTATTTAAAAACAATCTTTTTGCTTAATTGATCTTTCCTAATTGATACTTGTAGATCCAGCAGAGCATAATCTCCTTTAAAATTACAAATGTGAAAAAAAAAGTAAGTAATAATGAAATTATCTTGCTAGTATCTTCGATTAAATCATTATCTTTATTTAATCACTGTTTTTAGCTAATTAATTTCATTATTTCTTTTGTATTGTTGATCTACACAAAGGTATACACCTGATTCTATAAATATAAAAAAGCAAGTGTATCAATTTTGTTTTAATATTGTGTAAATATACAATAAAATTGATTCTTTACATTAAAAATTTATAAAATAATATGTTTTTAATTATTCACAGGACAAATGGAAGCTTGTTCCATCATTTCTTCAAATAAAGGGATTGGTCAAGCAACATATTGATTCTTTTAATTACTTCATTAATGTTGAAATCAAAAAAATTGTTCAGGCTAATGAAAAGGTATTTTGTGATTCAGATCCTTTGTTTTATATCAAATATTTGAATGCATATGTGGGAACCCCAGATTTAGAAGAGGGATTCAATGTCACTAAGCCAACTACCCCACATGAATGTAGACTTAGAGATATGACATACTCTGCACCAATTACAGTGGACATTGAATATATCAGAGGCAATCAAAGAGTTATTAAAAACAAACAACTTATTGGAAGGTATGCTTTTGTATTTCTTTTTAAAGTAATATAAACTTTAAGATGTATAAGACTGTAGATTGCATAAGTCATCCATATACATAAATTTCTTGAAGCCACATAAAATTTGTATAGAATGCTTATATTGCACTTTAGCTCTGCATTTATAATTAAATGCAGAGCTAAAGTGCTAAATGTAATAAGTAATATCATAAAGAAAAGTTCATAATTTACATGGAGTATATAATTTTCTTATCTTGCAACTAAAGATCAGGAGCAATAGATCTTTAAATCCTTGATGTACATATTCATGCTGACGAGCTACCAATGACATCATCAGTAACCTATAAATCTTTACTAATGTATAAGTAATAAACCTGCAATGTAAGGTTGACAGTAAGCTGAATAGTTATTAGAAATCATATACCTGGTACTTCATTTTTACTTTTTAGGATGCCCTTAATGTTAAGATCTTCAAATTGTGTATTGACTAATAAATCGGATTTTGAACTGGCTCAATTGAATGAATGCCCACACGATCCTGGTGGATACTTTATTATTAGAGGTATTTTTAGTAATAGATGTCTTATAATATTATTATTACAAGGTTCTCAGCCTTGTACTTCATAATAGATATATCATAAATAACTAATAAGTCAGTCACACCACAACTTTAATTAGAAGCCTTGAGAGAGAGATTCTCTTTATGACTGCCTAATGCCATGCAGGTCTTAGGGCACATAAAAATTTGGTGTCACATTCGAAAGTAATAATTAAAAATAAATAATTGCAGTTAAAAAAATCGAAAACAACTTATTAATAAGTAAAAAAAAGAAAATATTAGTATTATTGTGAAAAAGCATGGGCACCTTTATATATATATACAAAAAATGAAGAAGTGAAAATAGTCATGTTCATTGTTAGTTCTTTAGAAAGTAATATGTGTAAAAATAAATTCAACAGCAGGTTTCACTAAAGGCATGATATATTCTACTACCCATGTGAAGCTGGGGCAGGTCTCTAACTATATATATTTTTTTTAAACTTATATTGTAATAAATAAATAAATTTCACTTTAAAGATATTAAAATTATGGTTGTATAAAAATAACACATTATATAAAAACAATATAATTATAAATATTAATTTCACAGGCCAAGAGAAAGTAATATTAATTCAAGAGCAGCTCTCTAGAAACAGAATGATTGTAGATGAATTTAAAGGATCAATTCAGTGTCAAGTTACAAGTTCAACACATGAAAAGAAAACCAGGACAAATGTCATTGTGAAAAATGGAAAATATGTGCTAAGACATAATGCATTGTCAGATGTATGTAAATACTTGTACTTATATTCAAACTAAGAACTTATGCAATTCATTTCAATATTAATAATTCATTATCAAAGAAACAACTTATTTACATACATACACATATTACATAATCCATTAAGAAGCAATCTTCAGTTTTACAAAATAGTTCATGTAGGGTGTTATTTTGTGTATATAGTAAGCGAGTTTCAAAGAGAAAATAAATTGACGATTCTAATAATAATAATACATAATACTGATTTTAGAATCATCTTGTCCTTCCCCAATCTTGGGACTTCAGATAATCTTATCACAACTTATATAACATTTCATGCAGCTTCATTATCTTTCTTCCATCAAAGTGTGTGCATTTTATGTAGCCAAGTCAAAGCTATGATAGCCTAGCGGTGAGACCGTGCGACTCTTTCGAGGGAAACGCGAGTTCAAACCCGGGCAGGCACCAATGAGTTTTTCTATTAAAAACTTATGTGTCTAATTGATAATTGCTATTTATCACACACTTTTCGGTAAAGGAAAACATCGTGAGGAAACCTGCATATCTCTAGAGAATCTAGGGATATGTGTAACCTACCAATCCGCATTGGAGCAGTGTGGTAGGTCTTAGCTCCAGTCCTTCTCTCCAAAAACGGAGAGAGGAGGCCTTAGCCCAGCAGTGGGCGTAGTAACAGGCTGTTACTATACTATATACTATAAGTCAAAGCTTTGCCTCAGGGTCTTAATGCCCCGATGGAAAATTAGAAGCTGTTGTTTTTGTGTATATGTAAAGGTTTATCCCACATTTGGCATGTGAGTTGGTAAACATCATACTGATCTTGCCACAGTGATTATGCTGCTGTCCGCTGTCAGTCTCCTGTATTTAGGCCAGTCTGACAATGTTTATACCGTCTTTAGTCGGTCGCTAGTATTATGGGCCAGCCTGAGAATGGTTACACTTCTATTCTGCCACTAGAGCCATTGCCTGGTTCATTTGTATGGCGCACCTTATGCAGGTGAGGTTAACATTTGAGTAAACTCACTGAGATGGGCTTTCTTATACACAATATATAAAGCTAAATAACATATATAATATTTAGCTTTATGTAGTAAAAATTCACTTCAATATTTGACCTTTGTTTTAACTTCTAAAATATATTGTTTCAGGATATACCAATAGCAGTGGCCTTTAAAGCAATGGGTATTTGTAGTGATCAAGAAATAATGCAGCTTGTCGGCACTGAGGATGCAACTGTAAAAAAAATGGCCCCATGCATAATGGACTGTCATAATTTGAAAATATTCACACAAAACCAAGCTCTTGGTTATATTGGAAGTAAACTCAAAGTTAAACGGTAAATAATGATAATTACCCTTCTCTTATTGCATATACTACCTATATGCAAGTACTTATTAGTATCCCATCACTTCTTTGTTGTTGTAGATGTTTTATGGTTGAGCAATTCTGTTTATATTTATATATATTTATCGTATTATTTTTGTACTATTGCCTACAAGCAAATCCTGCTTATTTACTTTAAGTTAATTATGATTCAGATTCGGAACACATATATTTTCTCTAGATAAAAAATATTGAAACATTTTTGCAGCATTTGGTTCATGTCCTATAATAAATTTTTTAATAGGTTTCAGACTGCTAGTACCAAATCTCGCACTCCAATTGATGAGGCTCGAGATCTTCTAGCAACCACTATTCTGGCACATGTAACTGTAGAGAACTACAACTTTTATGTGAAAGCTATGTACTTAGCCATAATGGTGAAAAGAGTAATTGAAGCCGAGAACAATAAAGCTGCTATTGACGATCCTGATTATTATGGTAATAAGAGACTGGAATTAGCTGGTTCGTTGTTGGCTTTAATGTTCGAGGATTTGTTTAAAAGATTTAATTGGGAGCTAAAGTCAATCGCTGACAAAATAATACCAAAAGTGAAAGCAGCACCATTTGATGTAGTTAAACATATGAGGCCGGACCTCATAGCTAATGGCTTGTTCACTGCTATTTCTAGTGTAAGTCATGGTATTTTTCTAAATTTAAATTCCATTTTGAACAACCAGACGATTAATAATTTGTGTCATTTGTATTATAGGGAAATTGGACTATAAAAAGATTCAAAATGGAGAGACATGGTGTGACACAAGTATTAAGTCGCCTTAGTTACATATCGGCTTTAGGTATGATGACAAGAGTCAATTCGCAATTTGAGAAAACGAGAAAAGTTTCTGGACCAAGATCCCTACAACCATCGCAGTGGGGTATGCTCTGTCCGTCCGATACCCCCGAAGGAGAGGCTTGTGGTCTCGTGAAGAATTTAGCTCTTATGACGCATATAACGACTGAAAGTTCCGAAAAGCCAATAGCAAGATTGGCTTGCAATGCTGGTGTAGAAGACGTTAGGCTTTTAGGTGGAGAAGAAATCAATCATCCAGCAGTTTATATGGTATTTCTCAACGGTAATTTCTTTTTACTAAGCAATAAAGCACCATCAAGGTTCGTACTATAAATTATCACATATTTTTATTTACAGGTAACATTTTGGGTGTGACTAGACATTATAAAAAGTTAATCAAAATTTTTAGACTGTTTCGTCGGCGTGGACTTATATCTGCGTTTGTATCCATTTATCCAAATCATAATCAACGAACTGTGTACATATGCAGCGACGGTGGCAGGCTATGTCGGCCTTATATTATAGTTGAAAAGGGTTATCCACTGATACAGCAGTCCCATATCAACGAGCTGAATAGAGGGATCAGAAAGTTCCAAGACTTCCTGAAGGATGGTTTGATCGAATATTTAGATGTCAATGAGGAAAACGACAGTCACATAGCGACAGTTGAGAGTGAAATTGATCCTTATGTAACAACACATCTCGAAATAGAACCGTTTACAGTTTTAGGTGTATGTGCAGGGTTGGTACCATATCCACACCATAATCAAAGTCCAAGAAATACTTATCAGTGTGCTATGGGCAAACAAGCTATGGGTATGTAAAACTTTTACTTTTCTCGGATTTAATACGTTCGGAATTACAATTAAATATTATATTGTCAAACTTTTTTATTGCAGGCACGATTGGTTATAATCAGAAAAATAGAATAGACACCTTGATGTACAATTTAGTTTACCCTCAATGTCCAATGGTGAAAACTAAAACTATAGAGTTAACAAATTTCGATAAATTGCCTGCCGGACAGAACGCTACAGTGGCAGTGATGAGTTACAGCGGTTACGATATAGAAGATGCATTAATATTAAACAGAGCGTCAATAGATCGTGGATATGGAAGATGCTTAGTTTATAAAAGTGCTAAAACTACCATGAAGCGATACAGTAATCAGACTTCAGATCGAATCTTGGGCCCATCCAGAGATGCTGTCACAGGAAAGGTGATTAAAGCACATGAAGTTTTAGACACAGATGGAATAGCGGCGCCCGGCGAATTAGTTGAAAATCGCCAAGTGTTGATAAATAAACAGATGCCGCCAGCTACATTGAACCCGATCAGCCAAGGGCAACCGCAACAAATAGACTATAAGGATGTCCCTGTCACATATAAAGGCCCAGTAGAGTCTTACATCGAAAAAGTAATGGTCTCTTCCAATTCCGAAGACGCATTTCTAATAAAGATTTTGCTGAGGCAGACAAGGGTTCCTGAAATCGGCGATAAATTCAGTTCCCGACATGGTCAGAAGGGAGTCACAGGTTTAATTGTGCAACAAGAAGATATGCCTTTTAACGACCGAGGCATTTGTCCCGATATGATCATGAACCCCCATGGATTTCCATCAAGAATGACAGTTGGAAAAACTATTGAGCTTCTAGCAGGAAAAGCGGGATTGATGGAAGGCAAATTTCATTACGGTATGTCAATAACAAATTAAATCAATCCATATCATTGTTTTGGGTAATACTACACCTACACACGTGTAAAATTTGTTAATGATTTAATTGACGACATGTAAACACTTCAATATCGAATGATGAAAATGGACCTTTTTAATTTAATCTTGTAAAAATTTCATATCCTTTACAAATAGTGAATCGTTTACAAAGGATGCGTTTTCGGTGAAGTGTTGCGATTGCGCTAAGATGGAATTTGGAATGGAATTGGATCAATTGATTATTTTTAATACTCATAACATTTTTGTTAACAATACTAACAAACAGTCACAATTCTTGTGTTTTATAGAACAGAAATGTTGGTTGTTTCATTTCATATAGCAAAATTTGAAACTAAGAATATTAGGATAAGTAATTATCCTATAGTATTAATGGAATTATCGGTTTTATTCAATCTTCATTCATAAAAAAATTCACAGGTACTGCGTTCGGCGGATCCAAAGTTCGAGATGTTTGCAAAGAATTGGAGAAACATGGTTATAACTATCACGGAAAGGACATATTCTACTCTGGTCTGACAGGAGAGCCATTGGAGGCGTATATATACTCCGGTCCGGTGTACTATCAGAAATTAAAGCATATGGTCCAGGATAAGATGCACGCCCGAGCTAGAGGGCCGCGTGCTGTTCTGACACGACAACCGACTGAAGGAAGATCTCGTGACGGTGGTCTTCGGCTCGGTGAAATGGAACGCGATTGTCTAATTGGCTATGGAGCTAGGTACGTACTATTTATGAAGCTACTTACAAATATGAAAATAAGTAATTTGAAAATTGCTATGACATTGTACAAATATTTTAAAGTATTAATATTTCTTCATAAATATTAATATAAAAGTTTTCAATTTTATCGTACAGATATCAAACTAAACTAACTAACTAACATTAGCCGATAAAAAAAATATCTATAAAAATATATTTTATAGATATTTTTATAGATATTTCTTTATCGGAAACAGCAAGAGTGCTCAGATTTTTTTTGTAATGTCCAGTCTAAAGTCTAACAAGTAATGCTTTATTTTGATTTGTAACCTCTCATTTAAAAATATTCAGATGTTTTCTTTTGTGCAGTAGCATAGTAATAACGTAGCGAATGTAACTGTTCGCTATTCGAAAACTGAATCTGCGAATGTATGCATTACGTCCGCTTATATATATAACTAATTGATCGACAAAGTTTTATTTTTAGATTACTCCCGACTCGTTAGTACAATAAATGGATCCGTTTCCCTTAAATTACAGAACCCCATTTAAATTCAACTGAATGTTGCAGAATCACGTTAATCGAACTTTATGTTTTTCAAAATAATCTTTATTCAAATAAACCATTTCAGGCACTTTTGAATCGTCAAGCATCAATATGATTAATGAAGCTACAACTGGTTCGGAATGTTGCTCTTACCGAGAAGAACCAGCAAGAAACTCGGCGGTCAATCTTTTAAATATTTTCAATTATACATTATTAAACCGCTGTCTTGTATGAAGCTGAAAGGATTTTCAAATCCAGGCTTTCTTATCAACCAAATAATCTTCAATTTTGTAATATGCTTTACGTATAATACATTGTCTTAAACATTACGAATTAATTTTGCATGTTCGTAACAATATTAACAGAAATGTTATTCTTGGCTCTATATATTTTTTTGTATAATATCTTATATATAAAATTCTCGCGTCGCAATATTAGTTAACATACTCCTCCGAAACTTGACCGATTTTTATAAAAAAATTATATGCATATTCAGTAGGTCTGAGAATCGGCTACAAACAATTTTTTATACCCCTAAGTGATAAGGGTTGTCCACTATAATGTCCCGTGATCGAAGGTAAATAACTTCATACAACGTCTTGAGAAACCGTTTAATAGGCGACTGACGCCTGCCGCGCGTCTCGCATTGTCAGTATACCTACATTACAGTCCATCCCTAACATTTTTTTAAAATAATGTACACTACAAATTCCCTAGAAAAAATCTATATGGTAAAACAATGTTTGCCCGGTTACTAGCAAATAAATAAATTTGTATGCAAATTAATTATCAATATGTGCCATTTCCAGCATGTTACTGATGGAGCGGTTGATGCTCGCATCGGACGCGTTCAGTGCGGATATTTGCGGCGCGTGCGGGCGTCTCGCGAGTCGCGCCTGGTGCCACGCCTGTCGCTCCTCTGCCGCAGTTTCCGTTGTCGAGATGCCGTACGCCTGCAAACTCCTCTTTCAAGAGCTCGCCTCTATGAACATTGTACCTAAGCTCACACTTAAAAAATATTGTTGAATAAGTTTCATTGAATTAATAGTTTTAATTCACATATATATGTCTTTGATTTTTGATCCTTTCATTTCAAAAACTGTCCATTCGCGACTCTACATATGAGTCGCTTTCTGGTAGCCAAAATCGCACTATTATTTTTAGGAGGTAGTGCTTGTAATAATCTTACAAGAATCATTCGAAACAAATCAAATTTAAAATATTCTTAATTCAAATAAGGTTTTTAATTTAACCTCTAGTGTTGGTTCGGACAATGGATTCAACCGAGAATTGCCAGCAAGAAATTCCGCTGGTTTTTTCCTAAATATAATTCTTATAAATATATAGATATATGATGATATGGATATATTTTAAAACTCAGTATTGTGCAATGTATCAGAATAGTTAAAAATACACGAATTGTTCTAATGTATATAATGGTAAAGCTCAAATTTACAATTGTGTAGAATTATAGTGTGTAATTTTATTGTAGAATCGTATAGCGAAACGCACAAACGATTTATGTACATATATCTCGCATATCATAGGGAAGGTATGGACAAAATTGCGATTTTCGTTTTGGTCTAAATTCGATTCTACTATTGGTTTAACACAATATTATCATAATTTGAACAAAACTACCTTTTAAAAGGTATAATAAAACCGTTTTTGAAGTATGATTAATAAATCTTAAAAAAATAATTTTGATCCGGCAGTGTTCCCCTTTATATCTTATCTATACTTATTATAAAACAAAGTCACAAAAAGCTGTCTGTCTGTATGTAATCGATTTTCTCAAAATCTACTATACGGATTTTTGGACGGTTTTCACCAAAAGATAGTGCAACAATTCCGAAAGATTTAGGCAAATAGTACATATCGGTATTATGTAAATTGTGTTGAAGAGATCAAGCAGTTGTTAAAAAACTTGCTTGCTTGGGAGGATTAGTCGCGTGCGCTGCGTAAACCAGCAGAGTTACGCTAAAGTAATGTACTTGAGAATTGTACATCTGTATAAATACTACTTATCTCTTACGGTTAACTCTCAATAACTACTTTTATGTTCAAAATTTCAATTTGGAATTTTTTTTTGACGACTGATTTCGACGCGGGCGAAGCCGCTGGCACAGCTAGTATACTAAAAATCTAAAATAAGAAATTGGAACTGTTTGAAATATATTAATTTCCTATTAAAGGCGTAGGTAATTTTTCTTTTTTTACCAACAATTTTTTCACCGATCCGGAATTGAATGTTTGCATATTGCTTACTAATATAATTTACAGCTGTAACAGGAATAAATAAAACACATACAAACAATGCCACGATAATTGACATGAATGTAATAGTCGCAAACGTATATTGAAAAAAGTAGTACATAATTCACCTTATTCATATTATTATTTCACATAGAGAATATAAAAGTCGGAAAATATAAAATATATAACTTCACTGCATTGATATATAAAACCGTTATTATTATCATAGAGTTATTATACAAAAGTAGAGAAACCAGCGGAAAATGTGCCATCTATACTTAATATAAAACAAAGTCACCAAAAGCTCTGTCTGTATGTGATAGATTTTCTCAAAATCTACGGAACGGATTTTTTGCGGTTTTTACTAAAAGATTGTGCAATTCTTGAGAAAGGTTCAGGTAAATAGTAGATTCTGCTAAACGACTTAACCGGTTTTGATGGGACTTTCACTGGAAGTTAAAGAAGGCTATAGAGCTACGTATTGATTAGTTTTTATCCTATATCTCCCGTGGGGTCGAGATTAAAGCTGGAAAAACTTATGTGACACTGATTTCCATGCTTGCAAAGCCGCGTCCACAGCTAGTATTATATAAAAAAGAAAGCAAATGAGGGTGCATATATCTGTCTCTCTTCTTTATATGTAATTAGACAAAGGTGAAGTTATACGAGTTTCATCTTCCATTGCATTATTTATTGTGACACATTTAGTTCCAGCCCCTCCTGTTGCTCTCCAATGCTAGTATAATGGCTCTATGATTATTATACATCAGTGCTTCCGCTGTGAGAAATCGTGGACATAAAATTAAATGTCAAATTTGTTGTAGAAATTATAATTATGTCAATCTTTGATGATTCTCATGATTTTTAAAAAAGCTCGCGATAGAACGAACAGACACCACAAAGTGATAAATGAGAAGATATAAAACAGCCCACTGTATGAGAGCATTCTAAAGAAGATATATCCTAGACATATCCATATGACGAATACGTGGGATCCGAGAGGTCGGAGCGACAGCCTGGCTGGCAGCTCTTGATTGACGATACTCTGTTGGTAGCTCGAGTCCTTCACGTATAGATGAATCGTTGTCGGCTTTTGCAAAACTTCCCGTGCAATATATCCCCAAAAATCGGTTCTGCTCCATAATCTTGAAAAGTCTTCGCCATACTGAAATTCAGATTAAAATTAGTTATGTTTATACAATGTCTTATATGTATGTTTATATAATTACATATTTTTTACACGCTTTATATTAGTTACACCTGTTTTATATTAGTGAATGCTTTAAAGTCAATTTTTACCCACCTTGAATAAACAGATCTACTTTAAAAATATGTACACTTAGTAATTAATAACCGGTGACAATGCAATAAATTAAAAAAAAAAAAAACAATCCCACTAAAAAGTGGAAAATAACTAGAATTAAATGAACAAAAAAGGGTTGGAACTAAAAAGTTAAATATATTAGTATTATTGACTGGCCCGTTGGCTCAGTGAACCTGCTCTCAGCTCCACGGGCCGTGAGTTCGATTCCCAACAGTTGAGGGCCAACATTTCTTCATTTTCCCATTAACAATGAATTGGTTCTTCAAGCATGGGTGTAAATTTGTAACTTATATAAGTATATATTTAAATTATATAAGTATATATTTACCAGTTGTCTGTAACCCATAACACAAGTTACTTTGGTGCTGGGCGACCGTGTGTGTGAGTGTCCCAGATATTTATTTATTTCAAAAGTAATAATAAAATTATTTTGCTATAATCCGCGATACATCTGTATCGCGGATTATAGCAAAATAATTTTATTATTACTTTTGTTTTATGGATCTCCGCAAAGTAACGCCTAATTCTATAAATTATTTATTTATTTATTGTGGAAAATGCGAACAATGATACAATATAAAAAAGTACATACCAATTCATTCAACCGCGTAGATATTTGATACAGTATTCTTACAAGAATGGTATTCTCGTAGGTCATTATCGGCATAAGTTCTGGGTCGCCCATGTATTGAATTCCTGCAGGTTTATTACGCAGCTGAAATAACAAAATCTTTATAAATAAATCACAACCTAAATATAAAGGTGATTTGACGGCCCAGTGAAGCATTGGTACGATAGCTCGCTATACTTAGCAGAGGTTCTGGGTGCGTTTCTCAATGGGATAAACTCAGTAAGATGTCACAATTAGTCTCAATCGTTTTGCCCCGCAACTGAAGGATCATCAGGAGATAGACTCCACGACAAAATCGCAATGCTACGATATTGTTGAGATTGTGAAGGTGAGCTAGCGGTGAGACCGTGCGACTCTCTAGAGACGACATAGGTTCAAACCCCGAGAAGACACCAATGAATTTTTCTATTAAAACTTATGTCTCTTATTGATAATTGCAATTTATCACACGCTTTTCGGTGAAGGAAAACATCGTGAGGAAATCTGCATATCTCTAGAGAATTCTAGGGATATGTGTAACCTACCAATCCGCATTGGAGCAGCGTGGTAGGTCTTAGCTCCAATCCTTCTCTCCAAAAACGGAGAGAGGAGGTCTTAGCCCAGCAGTGGCTGTATAGTAACAGGCTGTTACTTAGTGCATAAGTTTTTACGAATTCTAAATGTTTTTTTTTTTAATTTATTTATTTTTAATTTTCAAACAACATATAGAATCTAATATTAAACGCCATTAAACCGCTTTGCGGTTTGTCCTTAGCGCATAAAATGTGTCAGGTATGAGAATAAATAGTACACTCTACATTTAGCACTACATATATTTTCTTTTCTTTTCTATCGGATTAATGCAAAATAATATTTTCATTACATTTGTATTATAAAGCTCCGCAAATTAACGCCTAATTCTAAAAACTTTCATGTTTATACAATCATCATTATCCTGCCTTTATCCGAGTCTAAGTGATATCGGCACAACATGTTTTTAAATGATTAAGCTAGGTATTTTACGAGCGGCCGCCTGTTTGACGTCAACTTACTTTAGTCGCCTTTTACGACACCTCGGTAAGAAATGAGTAATGAGATGAGTGGTCTATTCTACTCAGCCGGATACAAGACAGCGTTTTCATATTTATACAATACTAGCTGTGCCAGCGGCTTCGCCCGCGTGAACCGTGTCACTTTTTTTTTAGAATTCAAATTTTAAACATAAAAATAGTTATTGTGAGTTAACCATAAGAGATAGAGACATGCTATCGCGGACTTTTTTGTAGTATTTTATAGATTTACAATTCTCTAGTACATTGATTTAGCGTATCTCTCTTGGTTTGCGCAGCGCACGCGACTAAAGCTCCTAGCAAGCAAGTTTTTTAACAACTGCGCTATCTATTCAACACAATTTACATAGTACCGATATATACTATGTACACCATCGGGAAGTATTGCATTATCTTTTGGCGAAAGCCGTACAAAAATCCGTTCAGTAAATGTTGAGAAAAACGATTACATACAGACAGCTTTTTGGGACTTTGTTTTATAATAAGTATAAATTTATGTATATTACAGCAAAACTGACCTTCTGCGCTAAAGAAAGTGTAAAGTTATTGGAATTTGCAAATGAAGAACGTTCAGCAGAGTCGTCAGCCAAATCTGCTTCGAAAGGTAACAGCATATTTTCATTTAACTGTAAAAAAAAAATTGCTAAATAGACGTTCTTAAAATTAAATCGGTAATTAAATAGGATCTAAAGAGAAGCGAGCAAATATTTTATTAGCAAGTTTCCGAACAACACTCGAGAACGTTAGTACGACACGTTCTAATGTAAAACATATTATAATAGAATTAAAACTAAGTAAGCCAAAAAATAAGTAACTATAAATAAGGAACTTAAACAAATAAACTAGACACAAATTTAATTGCAATTTAACCCTTTTTCGAGGGTGCCTGTTGAGGATATATGTTAAATGGTGCTAATAAATGCAATGCACAGTAGAGAAAACTTATTTGATCCAGCATAAACAATTTCTACATACCCCGAAGATGGCAGTAAAATAATTAACAGAAGCGTTCAAATAATCGGGCACTTTTTTATATTCCTCCAACATCGTCAATTCTTCCGCGGGCTTTCCTATATTAAACCAATTTTTAACGGAGTTCCACACACCTGAAAGCGTGAATATAGGTAAATATTTCATCATCATCCTCCTGCCCTTATCCCAACCTAAGTGGGGTCGGCAAACATGTTGTCACATAATTTGGCTACTTATTTTACAACCGGCCGCCTGCCTGACGTCCTTAGTCGTATTTTACGACCCTTCGGTAAGAAAGAGGGTGGTCTATTCTACAAAAGTAATAATAAAATTATTTTGCTATAATCCGCGATACAGTAAATAGAAAATATATATAGTGTTTAATGTATAGTGGACTATCAGTATTTTCATACCCGATACGTGCAGGATTCGTAAAAACACATGCACAAACCTCCACCACTTCCACCACAATACACAAGCACTAGACAGGTTCACTATCACAAACTCAACAATCGTTTCGCCCCGCAACCGAAGCATCATCAGGAGATAGACTCCACGACAAAATCGCAAGGCTTTGCAGCATTCGCAAGGTTTGTGCATGTGTTTTTACGAATGCTGCACGTATCGGGTTTGAAAATACTGATAGTCCACTATACATTAAACACTATATATATTTTCTATTTACTGTATCGCGGATTATAGCAAAATAATTTTATTATTACTTTTGTATTATGGATCTCCGCAAAGTAACGCCTACTTCTATAAATGGTCTATTCTACTCAAATGGACACCACACGGCGGGTCAACTTATCTTAGTCGCCTTTTACGACACCTCGGTAAGAAATGAGGGTAGTCTATTTTACTCAGCCGGATACCACACGGCATAAATATTGATAAATATTCAAGAAATTGAATTACAATTGAGCATATAAGAGAATAATACAATCAACCTTGGCTTTTCTGATTTACTTTGAGGATGCAATCTTCAATGTTCTTTTCCGCGCCGTGTTTAGATGCGATTATCCTTTTTACAAGGTCCACCATAAATTGCTTTTTGTTTTCACTCCAAACTGGATCGTAATCGAATGAAGTAGTCATGTTCAATTCCGAGAGAGCTTGTTTCGCAATAGTCACCCATTTGTTCAGCGCGACACCGTTATATGTATAACTACAACAAGTTAAATAACAAAAAAAACGTTCTAATATTCAAATTCAAATTCAAAATATTCTTTATCCAAATAAACTTGTAAACAAGTGCTTTTGAATCGTCAACTGTATTGCTGGTTCGGAAAGCCGTCCTACCGAGAAGAGCCAGCAAGAAACTCGGTGGAGCTCTTTTAAAAAAGAAGATTCTTAATGATTTATAGAAGCAGGCGTTACTTTGCGGAATTCGAAACCCGAAGCATCATCAGGAGGATAGGCTCCACGACAAAAATCGCACTGACTGAAAATCGCAGTGCGATTTTTGTCGTGGAGCCTATCCTCCTGATGATGCTTCGGTTTCGGGGCGAAACGATCGTCGAGATTGTGGTGGTGCGTGTGTGTGCTGCTTTTGTGTGCGTTGTTGCTGGTTAATTGCGCCTTGGGGTGCATGTGGTGGCTGGTCCTGCATGTATAAGGTGCGTAGATTTTGCCTGCTTCATACACATTGGCTTTGCATGCATTCACTTAACCCGTGCGGATTATAGCAAAGAAGTTAGTTCTGTTATATTGCTTGTAAGATTCTTAATACTAATTACATTTTGTCATAGCTATCCTGCACAAGGTCAAAGAGCAGCTATATCCACGCATTCTTATCATCAATGTAAGCCTTCACGGTATAATAGGCTTTAATAATATTGTATACACAATGGCACAATTTAAGGCCATGGGAAAAAAAACTAGGGCTATTACTATTTCATTGTCATATTATAGCACGCCTACATACGTTTTTTATTCGCTCCTGAAGGTTGGCTGGGAGATAATGCTTAAAGCATTAAGCCCGCCAATTTGTGCAATTATATTTATATGCATATTATATATAAATAAAGTTTAGAAATAAATAAAAATAAACTATACAAAATTATTTGTTTCGCATTTTTCGTGCTCCGTATTCGACGTACTTCAAAGGGGGGTCGGGGTGGGGGTCAACTCAGAAGGCTTTCCGATACTTGTTGGCTTTGGGACTCTGCCCCGTGTAACCCTCCGACAGCTATGTCACTGTATATACAGTTCCTATTTTTTGTTTTTTAACGGGGGGACGGTTGCTATATGAAAGTAATAATGAAATCTCCGCAAAGTAACGCCTAATTCTATAAATTATTCAGTTGCTGTACGTTTATAGTGATAAAAACAACCATGAACTTTTTGGGAGACCACTACGAAATTTTATGGTGTTTTATTACTTTCGCTATTCAAAAGTATAAAATGATCGTATACTGAAAACTTAATATTAAGTTAATAATACTTAATTTTTATCTGTTATAATCGTTTAAATTGGCTATATACGACACAGTATCATATATATAAAAACTGGTAGATTGGTAGTTCGCTATTGAAACAGAGATCGCATTATATTTATTCAAGAAAAAGGCAAATAATCCCACAGGACATTCGCTATCTCATTCAGAATTTCAACATTTATTTTTATGGAAAGTATAATTTTGTTCTTACACCCAATATAATTTTTTTTCCTCACTCTATTGCGATTTGACGTAATTAATTATTTGTAAGGTTTTATAAGACAAAAATTATACCTTTGGTCCTGGATAGAACTATTAATGCTATTTTCGGGACTGCAAGAAACATTGTCGATAATCGCCCTCTCGAGATTCAATAACATTGGAACTAAATGCGGTTGAGCAAACACCTGAAAAAAACGCATAGTGATCTAAAATCATTTCATCTGCGGCGGGCGTTAACTTAATATTTAGAGACAAGTTTATATGATGTAGTTAAGATGGAATCATTGCAACCAGAAAGAAAGTACTTTTATTAACAGAACTTTTCTACTAATTATTGTCATTTAAAAAGAAAAAAATTTACCGATTATTACTGATAACGCTACCGTTTGAACATGTCAATAAAATTTTGAACTCAAATCCATGTTTAAAAACTCGTTAATTAGACACTAAAATGACTTTTAGATATTATTTTTTTAATAATAATTCAAGGCTTGCCCGTTGGCGCGGGTGGCAGTAACTCTGCCTTCAGCTCGATGGGTCGCAGGTTCGAATCGAAACAATTTGTTCGTTCTTCGAGCTTAGGTGTATTTGGGTATAATTATATAAATATTTATTTACCACTTGTCTGTCACACAAGTATATTGACCAAAGTGTGTAAGTGTCCCATATATTTATTTATATTACATTTTAATATATAAAGGTTTTTAATATATTAAGTTATTTCTCTGTTTTATTATTGATTTTTTCTTTATAATCTTAATTATAGCCAAAATTTATTCACTTATAAAGGCATATGATGCAGTCTTAAATGGCACAAGTAACATAGTTTGCTATACTTCCCTATTAGTTTCTATATCCAAGCGAAACTCCCAAAAAAGCAGTAACTAGATGGTAAATGCTCAAATTCTATCAAAATCAAAAAGAAAAGGGTCTTATCAATTAACCTTACTAGTAACCAATCCCTCTTATCCCATTGGGCTTACATATAATACGATTATTATAATTGCAAAACAATAAATATAAAATATACTCGTACAGATATATCGATCTATTTAATACATAATAAAACAACTTCAATATTTACTTTTCCTAGACGAAATAGCATGACGGCGTTTTTATAAGCTGTAAGATCTAGCCTCATAAATCTTGGTATAACAAATTGAAAAATACAAGTATAGGATGGAAAATTTTCTGCAATAAACTGTGCATAACTTTCGTCTAGTGTTCTTGTTTCCTCTGGATTTCTCTGTGCACTTGGAAATCTGAAAAGAAACATATTATTATATATTAGTATTTTTTGCTGACCATAACTTTACATCGGAAATGAATACGTCCGCAGTGACCAATATACTAATCATGTCTCGAAGCTGGTTTATTGATGGGTGATTATGATAGTTCTAAGTGATGAACGTTAAAATCTGACCAAGCTGTCGGAATCGCGACTTAGCGCTGGAAGATTCAAAGTTAATAAACCATCAAAAAGATAAGACGCATGGCCTCAAAAAACCAGACTACTGTGTAAAGTAAAAAGTAAAGTAACAGCCTGTTACTATGCCCACTGCTGGGCTAAGGCCTCTTCTCTCCGTTTTTGGAGAGAAGGATTGGAGCTAAGACCTACCACGTTGCTCCAATGCGGATTGGTAGGTTACACATATCCCTAGAATTCTCTAGAGATATGCAGGTTTCCTCACGATGTTTTCCTTCACCGAAAAGCGTGTGATAAATTGCAATTATCAATTAGACACATAAGTTTTAATAGAAAAACTCATTGGTGCCTGCCTGGGGTTTGAACCTATGTCGTTTCTAAAGAGTCGCACGGTCTCACCGCTAGGCTATCACAGCTTTTTACTGAGACTACTGTGTGGCGTCCTGAAAATCCTACCTCAATAAAATATCTAGTCGCAGCATACGATTGCATATTATATATATAAAAAATAAGCTTACCTTTCTCTATTCAAAACATTGCACGTGTATCGCCATGGCTGAATAAGACTAAGCCATAATTCCATTACCAGCCGAAATGATGCGTCCAATGGCCAAGTTGTAACCAAATGTTTTACATAATGATAGGCTCTTGAGCACATCATTTGACCTGCATATTTCCTAAATGTACATAATGTAGTATGCTCGCTATTATATTTAGCAGAAAATGAATGAATATGTTTTACTAAAACCCTCACTATTCTAACTCGTTCTGGGCTTGAGGACACTGATGAATAGTTTCTTTGGTACATCTGGAATTTAATAAATTTAGTTATGTTTATCTTATTAGACTACTTAGCATAACATACATTTAAAATCATCTATTCTGTGTGAAAAGATATTAAAAGCCTAAAAATACCCTCAAGAGCATTTGTTGTTAAATACTAGACTGTATGAAATACTACAGTATAAAAATAATAATGATAGAAATTAATTATTCCCATAAAAAAATATAAAAAATTGAAAATAAAAATTTTGTAGCAATTGAGGAAACACTGGAACTGCAACTGTATTACTTTACCTCAATATTTCTATTACTGAAATTTTCAATATTCATCCATATATCAATAAATACTTGCAAAATTGTTTCTGATCGCCATATCTCATTTCTGGATTGAGTTTGTGAAGATGAATGCTGATTACTTATTCCTGATAAGTCTGATATAACCAAGAGTGATGGTGAACACAATGGTCTAAAACAAATATTGTTATTATATGCCACTTTTTAAGTCAAAAATTATATAAATTTATTAAAACAACTATTTTTCATAATGGTAAGGAAATTAATGGAATGAAAATAATACAGAAACTTTGATACATACCTATTTGCTGTTTGTAGTGGCGCTACCATTGGAACTTTACCTGAATAATGAGGTATATTTGGGGAAACAGAAATATTGGGATCACCCGGAAGAAAATGCATAAGATAATCACAGACAAGAGCAAAGTATACACTATTCCAATTGTCCCAATTTTTGTTCTGGCTGTTCACAAGATGCAATGCAAAGTTGAAAATATAATAGTCAAATGGATCTATGCTAATGTAGGAAGGAACTATATGAATATAAATATTATTTTAATTAATAACAACTTACACAAATTCTTTGACCTGGTGAGATGATATAAATCCAATAAAACTCATAAAGATCAAATACAAAAATCTAAATCAGCATAAATTAAAATTTTGAAAAAAATAATTTACAATATTTAAACATAATTTATAGAACACCACATTTACTATTTTTATGCATCAATGTTAAACAAGTTTTTATGTCCAATATATGTGTAAAATAAGCTATCTTATCAAGTATAAAATTTCCATCACACATAATATTATCTTAAATATATTGAACACATTAAATTTAAATTTAGAACTATAAATGAACTCGTAAATAGTTTAGAAAGGATACTTAGAGCTAATGCTACAATATTCATAGTTTGTGAATCCATTGTTAATAAATCTGCATAGAACTGTGGGCATCTGCCTCTTTGAAGTGTTATCTGTAATTGCAACTAAAAACACAATATTTTTAGACATTATTAATAAATTGAAACATTATATTTTATGAACCTTAAGTAGTGTTTTACTTCAAAAGAATTTGTAAATATTACAATTCTATAAGAGTAACTAAATTTTTTCAAGAAGTTTGAAATTAAATCACACACTTCTTACTTTAGTAAATGTGTACTTAAAAGTTAAAAATGAACCAATTTAACTAATATGTTATAAATATTATTACTTACAGGCAAAATATTTAATGGAATATTATATTTCAATTGAGGATCTGACAGCAGTTTATAGCACAACTTAAACATTGATCCCTGAGGTCCTAAGAAACTTAATAAGATATCGTATTCATATTTGTTTCCTTCAAACGTGATTTGTCGTATACCCCATCCATTTTGAATACATGGAGAAAAAATGTTTGCTATAAGTTGTGGAAAGAGTACTTGGAAGTCTTTATGATAACCAGACTGATCTATGATTCTACTCATCTCTAGTACTTTTTCACGTAATGGCAGATTTAGGCAAGCGTAGAACTGACTCTAAAATTTGAAAAGAAGGTTAGTAATCTAGTATATGTTTAATATTTTGGAGCCATATTATTACACCGATATTTAACCAGCTTACCATAACGTCGTGTGCCATTTTATATTAAATATATGATATATAATTCAATTAGAATTATGTGCTAGAAGTTTCTAATAATAAAATGAAATGTTAATATAAAGTTTGTCTTTATAATCTAATAATAATAAAAAATAAAGTGCTTTTATTTCATTATATATTCTATAAATTCCTAAATGTGTTCTTTATTCAGTTTTTTTTGTGTTTTCTAAGCAAGTTTTAGATTTTAAAGGCTTCTGAAAATTAAGATCAACAAACTTTGCTTGAGCCAACTTTTTGTCACAGACTACTAAAGAAAAAAAGCTTTTCAAAACTTTAAAATCAGTATTATAGTTTGTAGTCTATGACGACCATAGTTTATAACAATTTAATATTCATTATCTCTATTCGATATTCATTAGTATCCTCAAGGATTGTCCTAGCCTCTAATATGCATAGAGTAATTATAAAATCTATGATGGTGATAATCATAGATTAGTGATAATTCCATGCATAGATTACAAAAATAATTATATGCGTCACCCCTCGTACGCACGAGATGAATTTTATCGCACGTAAAAATTACGCAAAATTGAAACAAATGGGTATCCAGGTATCTGTTCACACGACAGCGTATTTATATCGCGTTGTATTTTTATCGTGCAGTGTTCCATTTTAGTCGTTAGAGCGAGGGCGTTAAGCTGAATATACCATACGAAACTTCTTATAACGCCTATTGTGGAATTTTAACGCGAGGTAATTTTTATGTCCGTCGTACGAGGGGTAAATGCTAATTTATGCCGATAACGTCAGATCTTGATTTAGTCTATGTTGCCGTTGGTCTATGTTGTTTATGTTATTTGTCGCGATTGAGGTTAGAAAATATGATGATTATTGAAGTTATTTTTACAAGTTTTGTATGTAAAATAAATTTTAGTATTTCTTTTGAAAATTTAGTACTAAAGTAGATTATAAAGAAAGAAGAATAATTTTCTGTTATTAACTTGACTACCTACATATTATTCTGATGCTTCTCATATAGTATTCAAATTTGCTATATATATTCTTCAGAAATAATCAGATATTAAGGAAAAATTGAGTTAATATGAGTTACGATTGGTTTGAGTCGATAGGGCGGCCTAAATTCGTAGTCGCGCCAATGGTAGATGCTAGTGAACTTGCTTGGAGACTTTTATGCAGAAACCACGGAGCTACACTATGCTACACTCCTATGTTACATAGTGCAGTTTTCAACAAAGACCCTAAGTACCGAAAAGAGAACTTTACAACTTGTAATGACGACCGTCCTTTAATTGTTCAGGTATTTATTGTGATCTGTATATAGTTATCTACCCCTTTTTCACTGAATTTGGCACATTATTATTGATTTTTTTATTTAAATTATTATCTTTTAAGTTCTGTGGTAATGATCCAGAAACAATGGCCGCTGCAGCAAAATATGTGGAAAATGATTGTGACGCAATTGACATAAACCTTGGGTGCCCTCAATCAATTGCTAAACGTGGTAGATATGGTTCTTTCCTTCAAGATGATTGGGAACTTTTAAAAAGAATTGGTAAGTTATCATCTTCATTTGTGGATTTTCATGACTATAACATATGGAGGTTTTGTCTGATTTAACCCTGTTAATTTAATAGCAGATAAATATTATTTATCTGAAAATGTTTTAATGTAATCCTTTCTTCTTCAACTTAATATTTTAAAAAATATCATGCTGATGGTTAATTATGAGTCTATTAACCTGTATCTTACTCTAAATCAGATTTATATAAAATTAAAAGAATCCAATAATCTACCTTGACTTTGCATGGGTATGTTATTTATTTATTTTTTCACGTTTATCAGCTTTTTGAGGTTAGAATTAACTAATATATTTAAAAGTAGTTAATTTAAACATTATGATCCCTTGGAGGTATTGGTAAATGTGTTGAATTCTAACCTCAAACAGCTGATAAAGATGAATTTATCTCGCTGAATATGCAAGTACTGCATTGTAAATTAAACATTTTCTATCAAAGTGTCTAGGCAGCTTGAAAATGTTAAAGAATTTAGTTCTTCATGTTTTAATCAATATACACAAAAACTAAAATTAAAAATAAAGTTATGCACCTGAACTTTCCTTACGGATATCTATTTGATGATATCTGCACATAGTCTTTTATAAAAATACAGGTGTCCCTATAATAAATTTTATTTAATAATATGTAAACTGGTATTATATTGCAGTCACTGCAATGTCTGAAGCAGTTTCAATACCTATATCATGCAAGGTTAGAATTTTTGAGAGTATAGAGAAATCTGTACAATATGCAATGATGTTACAACAATCAGGCTGTAAATTATTGACAGTCCATGGAAGAACAAGGGAACAGAAAGGGCCATTGACAGGTATTGCATGTTGGCAGCACATTAAAGCTATTAGGTTTGTTATGGGTAATTATGAAATAATACAAATAAATATTTACACAACAATTTTATTGTGGTGATAATGTCACCAGGGTTTAAAATAAAAGTATATTATGACACTAAAATTTTGTAATAAAAGTTAGGTCAATAATTTAACTTCTCCTATCTATTAGTATCATTTGAGAGTATGAGAAATCAAAAAAAAATGTAAGGTATATTATGTAGTTAAAATTGTGATTGTTTGCAAATACTGCAAGGAAAGTTTTTAAATTTGTTGATTAGATTGTTTACACAATTGGTGTATAATCACAGTATTATAGGATATTGCTTCTATAAATAATTAGCTAATTTCTATCAGAAAAAAAAAATTTTGTAAATAAGCTCTATAATATAGAGCTTGGTTTAATTTGAGATTTATAATTGGTATAGTTGGTTGGTTTATAAATGTTTATTGAATTATTTATAAATACAACTTTATCTTTACTTTTACAATATACAGTTTGAACAATTCATTACTATTGTTTATCAATATTTTAAAACACATTCTATGTTTTAAATTAAAGTTTATATATTTTAGGGAAGCTTTATCCATACCTATGTTTGCAAATGGTAATATTCAGTGCTTACAAGATGTATACAGATGTTTAGATTATACCAAAGTTAATGGTGTGATGAGTGCTGAAGGTATTCTTACAAACCCTGCATTATTTGAAGGAATTAATGCGGTTACATGGGAAATTGCTCTGGAATATCTTGATATTGTATTTAAATACCCATGCCCATCATCTTACATAAGAGGGCATTTGTTCAAAATATTCCACAAGGTGTAAGTAATGTTACTTTGATTGATATTTGAATGATGTATATCATGTTATTATTAAAATTATTGTGTTACATAGACTGATTGTACTTATTTATGACTCAAACTAGAATATAATCTATTCAAATTTACTTATCAGTCACCAAGAGCTATGGTTGCTTTGCTATTAGAACATATTTCTAACATATATTTTGCAATAGCTGTATTAACATTGCCTTAAATTTTATAATGAACAATTAATGTTTGCTAAATTAATGGTTTATAGATATTAGTTTCTAAAAACATTGTTATATAAAAGTTTTTAATAGGGTACATTTTAAAAAATCTATTTCTCCACAAGGATCCTAGTGAAATTGATTTTAAGATTGTTGTAATTTACTTTGAATCTTTTTTATAAGTGACTTATTTAAAGTTGTTCTTAAATTATGTTTATGTGAACATATATCATTATGTTTATCAATTTTCATTGTTAAATTATTGGTTTCAGATTCACTTTTGAAAGTAATAATGAAATAAGACGATTGTTAGCGACAGCTCAATGTTTAGATGACTTTAGGAAAGTTTGTTTGAAAATAAAAGAATATTATTTACCATTTCACCTAGGAGAAGCAACTTTTGAGGATAATGAAGGCATCACAAGAATCAGATTTAGCTTAATATTACCACCATGGTTGTGTCAGCCATATGTGAGGATCTCTCCAGAAGAACATACACAGAAAATGGAAAACTTAAGCAAACATCAGGTACAGACACATTAAGTTCTATTTGATATTTTGGGTATCTATATTATATACTAGCTGTGCTTGCGGCTTCGCCCGCGTGAAAATCATTGTATTAAATTTATTAAGTTAAGTTATTGTGAGTTAACCATAAAAGATGCTGTTGCGGACTTTTTTGTAATATTTTTGTAAGTCTACAATTCTCTTATACATTAGTGTATCTTTGTTGGTATACGCGGCGCACGCGACTTAACTCCCAAGAGGCGAATTTTTGTTACAACTGCACGAACTCTTCAACACAATTTACATAAAACCATAATGTACTATTAACCTAAACCTAAAGGAAGAATTGCACTGCCTTTAAGTAAAAATCGTACAAAAATCGGTTCAGTTCGGACTGTTTTATAATAAGTATAGATTTTTCCTTTAATTATACGTATGTCTCCTTAAAAGGTACTTTACTTTGCACTGCAGCAGCTTATCCAGTATAAAACTGATGTTTTGCAAAGAAGACAAAAATACTTGTAATCTATACTTATTATAAAACAAAGTCTCAAAAGCTTTCTGTCTGTATGTAATTGATTTTCTCAAAATCTACTGAACAGATTTTTGTACGGTTTTCACCAAAAGATAGCGCAATACTTCCGGATGGTTTAGGTAAATAATACATATCGGTGTTATGTAAATTGTGTTGAAGAGATCGCACCGTTGTTAAAAACTTGCTTGCTGGGAGCTTTAGTCGCGTTCTCTACGTAAACCAGCAGAGATACCCCAAAATAATGAACTAGAGAATTGTAGATAGCTTGTCTCTATCTCTTATAGTTAAATACTTTTGTTTAAGATATGAATTTAAAAAAAAATTGTGACACGTTGATTTCCACGCAGGCGTAGCCGCTGGCACAGCTAGTTATTAATATAGAATAAATGTTTGGGGTGTAAGGGGAAAATTCTCTCAATCACTTTCCTTTATTATTAACCTCACCTGCTTGTAGATAAATGAGGCTAAGGTGACCGACTGGTGGTTTGATAGTAACCATTCTCTTGCAGCCCTAACTAATGCAGGACTGACAGTTGGCATAAACACTATCTGTCAGTGGGCAATGAAGTGTCAAATAACGAAATCGATACATATATCGAATATAGATTCATTAACCGTACAATGTAAATTTCAAACATTTTTAGGAGACCTGCATCTCTGGAGAATTGGGATATGTGTAAAATTTGCCACGTTGGGTTGGTTGGACAGGGTTGGGTCTTAAATCCTATTCTGTTACAGTCTGTGGGAAGCTAAATTACTTCTAAGCTACCACCAATAATGAAGTATGATAGATAACCTTAACATGTTCTTAATAATGAACATCGACCTATTTATTATTTATGTAATTAGGCCCGCCAACGGAATTATGTGCAATTCAAATATAAAGAAGAAAACGCTTAAGATTATATATAAATTTATAACTAATGATATTTATAGGCAGACGATTATATAAATAAACGGGTCACAATATAATACAATAATAAGTATGAATCACGAAAGTTTACTATGCCCACTGCTGGGAAGGCCTCCTCTCTCCGTTATTGGAGAGAAGGATTGGAGCTAAGACCTACCACGCTGCTCCAATGCGGATTGGTAGGTTACACATATCCCTAGAATTCTCTAGAGATATGCAGGTTTCCTCACGATGTTTTACTTCACCGAAAAGCGTGTGATAAATTGCAATTATCAATTAGACATATAAGTTTTAATAGAAAAACTCATTGGTGCTTGCCTGGGGTTTGAACCTATGTCGTCTCTAGAGAGTCGCATGGTCTCACCGCTAGGCTATCACAGCCCTTTTTTTTTACGAAAGTTATAGAATCTACCATCGACCCATAGATACTACAAGCTACAATATATATATTTTTTACTTGTTGAAGTATAATAAAAGTGATGCGAAGAGAACAAGTGAAGATGCTATCGACGGGACACTCTTATCGAGAAAGAAATTAAAGAAAATGAGAAGGATAATGAGGCGACCACTTAAACCTGAATTTGACCAAACTGGAAGAAGTGGTGAAATTTGCATCAGCGAAACATGTCCGAATCCATTAGTAAGTAATAATTAATTTGACCTTGTAGTACTTTCGATTGTAAATATACCATATTTTTCTGATGATGCTTCAGAGTTAAGCTTGCTTAGTTTAAGCCGTAATTTAATCAAGTCCATACAGTTAATAATTCTAAAACCTTTTTCAGTGTCTCATTAAGCGAACATTTAAGCTGTGATAGCCTAGCGGTAACACCGTGCGATTCTCTAGAGACGATCATGGGTTCAAACCCGGGCAGGCAGCAATGAGTTTTTCAATTAAAACTTATGTGTCTAATTGATAATTGCAATTTAGCACACGATTTTCGGTGAAGGAAAACATCGTGAGGAATCCTGCATATCTCTAGAGAATTCTAGGGATATGTGTAATCTATCAATCCGCATTGGAGCAGCGTGGTAGGACTTAGCTCCAACCCTTCTCTCCAAAAACGGAGAGAGGAGGCCTTAGCCCAGCAGTGGGCATAGTAACAGGTCGCTACTTTACAACCCTTTTAAAAAAATTACAGAATTAGAAGTGACTTTGTGGAGATCCATAATACAAAACTATTAATAGCTTTCTTAAATCCGTGGCTATATCGTGGATTATAGCAATATAATATTACCATTACTTTTGATAACCGTTTCGATATTGTTTGTTCACATTGTGAAGGTCTACTAACACTGACCTCAGTGTGTTACCATTTTCAGTATTTAGAGACCACAATGTCCATGCGTTCTTCGGATTTGTAATCCGTCTAACTTCTCTTTAACATCACAATTCCGTTGAGGTATATCAATGTCATTGTTTATTAGGCATCATCTACGCATTGTTGATTAGAAAAACGTTGTGATGCCCTGAGCATGGAACTCTCCATCTTTCGAGTAACTTTTGTTGATATAAGTAACTTTAATTTCTTATGAGACCCATACTCCTCACTAGTGTACACTCTATTATGCTCATCAGGCACTAAGAAATATTTGTCTGAATGATCTCCGTAATTTCCCAACCGCCGCGCGCCCAATTTCTATTCGCCGCCGACCTTTTGCAGAAATGTGGACCTATTCTAGCTTGGCTATATGACCCACATATCGCCCTATCCTAAGAACAAAGTCACATCTCCCATCTTCCATACATAAGCATAGAAAATGTGACTTTGTTCTTCGGATAGGGCGATATATAAAGACTCGTGCCTAGACAATCGACAGCAAGCATTACTCTGGCGCCCCAGATCCCTTTTCCCCATTACCAAAAGGTTTAAGCGCCGCACCCCCAATGTCCGGCACCCGGGTGCGTGCACCTTCCTACACCATGGGTCTGGACGGGCCTGCATCAAAGTACACTTAATTTTTCATTCTAGACACAAACCAACATAGTGACTCCAGTGACGTACCAATGGATATCACCATATAGATATAAAAGTAAAGTAAAGTAACAGCCTGTTACTATGCCCACTGCTGGGCTAAGGCCTCCTCTCTCCGTTTTTGGAGAGAAGGATTGGAGCTAAGACCTACCACGCTGCTCCAATGCGGATTGGTAGATTACACATATCCCTAGAATTCTTTAGAGATATGCAGGTTTCCTCACGATGTTTTCCTTCATCGAAAAGCGTGTGATAAATTGCAATTATCAATAAGACACATAAGTTTTTAATAGAATAAACTCATTGGTGCCTGCCCGGGGTTTGAACCTATGTCGTCACTAGAGAGTCGCACGGTGTCACCGCTAGGCTATCACAGCTTAAGATATATATAAGTAAAAATCTTGTTATCCGTATGTATATTTTAAATGCAAAAGTTTGACTGTCTATCGATTACGCTTTAAGGGCAAATCCGCTGGACAAATGTTAATGAAATTTGGCAAAATCAAAGCTAACACCAGGCTAACATATAGAACAACAAAACACATACCTACCTACAACGTTGAAGTACTCAATAGAGGGTACTTTAACGCTTAAGTTTACGCGAACGACTTCGCGGATACAACTAGTACTTATATAGTACAACTAGTACTTATATTTGTAATCTATTGGTCTCATTTTAAGCGTTTCAATAATATTCAAGATTAAATATAACTTCTTCCAGGGTGGTAAGTGCGAATATCGACTTTGTAAAAAATGTTGCAAAAATAAATGTTTTGAGGAAGATTTGGATTGCAAGGGTCACAGAATACTTGTTCGCACCAGACGTGAGATGGCTATGAAATTTGCGGATCAAAAACAAATAACAGTGTAATTTTGATGTATATTATAATTATGTAAATAATATTTGATCGTTATTAAATTTTATAATAAAATTCTCAAGTTATTATTTCTTTATATGTTAGGACCGGTTATTATTTAGTAGTGATATTAATTTAACCATTGGCGCGATATTATACGACATTTCTCAATGGATTTTTATAACAATAATAATAATAATATACAGAAGGAAAAACTAGCAATGCATTTGATATATCGAGTATAAGTACACCTATAACTCGCAATAGCTAAAATCCGCCTCTGTATCAGTTTACGTCTACGAGTCTGTTTCACGATAATATTACAGTCATCGAGCACCATTCGACCAGCACTACGTTATATGGAGAGATCTTCGTTTGAGTCGGGTTCTTTCTAAACAAATTTTGAAGGGATAGCCTAATAGAATAAATAATAAATAGTAGTAATAAACCTTCATGTACTAGTGATAAATAAAAGTGCTTGAGTGCTAGTATTGATTAGTTTTACCGAGTTTTACCCGAGGCGATACTCCGAGGCATACAGAGAAAATAATTGCCCAAAAGAATACGTTAAAAGAACTAACTTTTGTATCTTTAAAGATTAATTGCTTTGCTTTTCCACAAATTCTGACAGTATTGCTCACTTATATTATAACAAATAAAAAACAAAGTCAATAGAACTAAAAAACACAAAGAAAATTGTTTTGAATGTGCGGAATTGTCTTAAAGCAAGGTAGATAGGTATTTAAGATTTAATGATGGTTAATATAATTTTGTTTTGTCAGGCCTTATTGTTAAGAAATATTAAAATTTCAAAAAAGTAGGGGAAATACGTACAAAATGACATAGGTGGGTTATTATGTGTGCACTTATACTTAGTATATAGTGCACTTTAACAAGAAACTGCCAGTGGCACCACGTGTCCGTAAAGGCACTTTATATTCTGTCAAATTTTAAGCACATCCATTTCATTCGTCTTGATGCCATTGCCGGTAATAGGTATTCACTCGTTACGAGTTTTTTTCATATTGACAATGTTTCTGTTCAAATGGTAATTTTTTTGCTATTAAATCCATTTATGTAGCATTTGTTTCATTCCTCAAATACTTATCTTAAAATTAAAAAGCTTTTTTTTTAAAAGAGCACTTCGTATATTTTTCAGGAATTTTTATTGTTTTAAAACGCTCTACGGACAAAACGACATACATATGTAACGGACAAAATGGCATGCATAGTATTTATCGATATGATTTATTTCCTGTGACAAATACGTCTTAGTTGGCTATAGCTGCCGCGTTATCTCTTTCCAGCCATGGTTCTATAACAGGATATCTAAACAATATAATCCAGCCGAAATAACAGAACTTACCAACCCACAAGCTGAAAATTCACCTCTGATTCCGACAACAAACTCTGGTCTAGAAGTTTTAACTGACCAATAAACCTACATCGTCTTCTGGTCTTACTTTTTGAATTAAGGTAATTTCTCTGATGCCAAAAGTATGTTTTATAAGTGGCCAAGGGAAACGTAAATCAAAAATCCTACAAACCTCATTGGTATTTACTAATACTGTGTTGGAAATGAAACGACATGAAAAATACGCCCAAAGACTGATTTGTAGGGGGAGACAAAGAAAAAACGTACATCTACTAATAATTATTGAAGAAAATGATGAGGAAGAAGATTTTCGTGAAATTCTTCTCTTGCATTCTCATGACGCTTGCATTTACTGTAACGCTCTTATTCAAAATCTTAGCCCAGAGGAGACTGGTTGCTGTGATTACAATGTTCGCTTTGGGCTCATGCTTCTTATGCTGGTGTTCTAGAAGAACTAAGCATTTCATATACGTATCATGCTAATATTTTTCATATGTAATAATATGTATGTCATTTTGTCCAAAGCATATGAACAAAATGGATTTCGGGTGATCTCAATTAAATGTTTTTTGTTTTTTTTTCTAGTGAGTTTTTTCTAAAAATGTTTATTAGTTTAGATAATTTAAGGACCAAAGTTAATTGATGTAAATTATGGATGAGATGGGAACTACCAATAAAAAGTTATTATACAAAAACAAAACAAAAGTAATAATAAAATTATTTTGCTATAATCCGCGATACATGTATCGCGGATTATAGCAAAATAATTTTGTTATTACTTTTGTATTATGGATCTCCGCAAAGTAACGCCTAATTCTATAAATTATTTACAAAAACAAAACTATATGTCATTTTGTACATACTTCCCCTACGTAATTACGAACCCCTGGTTCTAGTCCAGCAAGGATTTTTGATGTCGGCTGCGGCAAGGTATATCTCAAATCAAATATCAAGGTATATCAGAAATATGGTTGGGTTCAGTACAGTTGAAATAACTTAACTAACTATTTATACTTAACTTGTTACTTAACTTAATACTTAACCTGTTATTTATTTCCGATTATACAATATACCTTCACATTACTAGAATTCATTACAAGGTGTAAATTCTCATAAGTAAATGAACCTACATATTTGTCATTTAAGTAAGTACCTACGACTTATACGTCGACCAATAAAATAATTGCGCGCGCATACTTTCGATACATTAACTTTCTTTTAGAGCGGTCACTTGTGATTAAGGTTACAAAGTTACTATAAATTATTCATATAAATGCACAAATGTTGTACAATACAGAAGACGCAGAGGACACAGAGGCGGACAAATGGATTGCAATTTCCTTTAAACTATCTGCAAATTATTGGTTGGATTGTTCTCCTTATCACTGGTGTTGTTAACTTTGTTGTGTTAATTAACATACAATTTTATGAGTTGAAATTGGTATCAATGATAGTATATACTTGTTTGTATTCATTCCACATTATTTCGCATCTCGTCGCTTTATTATTGGATCCTGGAGAAGCTGATGTACGTAAATTGGAAATAAATACTCTTCCGGAGTTCGACCGTGCGATCCACGCGCATGTTATTGAAAATGGCAGATGCCATTTGTGTAATATAAATACCAGCTCTAAGAAGACTAAACATTGCGGTATTTGTAATAAATGTATTGATCGTTTTGATCATCATTGCAAATGGTTAAATAATTGTGTTGGTCATCGTAACTACGCAGCTTTTATCCTTAGTGTAATTTCAGCATTATTAATAGCTTTATTTACGTCGATTATGTGTCTAACAGATATTGCGTTGTTTTTTAATAATACCCGTCGATTGAGTTTAATTACGCAAAACTTTATAAATTGCACTCAAGTAGAATTAAGTAACACTAGTAAATATTGTGCGAGTTCAATATGTTTTTTAATATTCTTATTGGTTGTATGTTTTTCAGGTATAGCTATAGCATGTGCTTTATTACATTTATTATGTTTCCATATTTATATATCGATGTTGGGTGTATCAACATATGAATATATTATAAGAAATTCGCAAACAACTTCCAGAGGTGTATGTAGAAAAATGAAAAAGCTCTATATAGTTAATCAACCGAAACTCAAGTCGAGTGAAGTTGATAATGAAAAATACGTTTATATATCTGAAACTGAGCCTAATGTGAAAAGTTTTATAAATACTTTAATTAACGAAGAGATTAATAGAGCTAAAAAAATTTTATATGATAATAATAAAATACACCCAGAAGATACTAATAGTTAGTAAAGCTATCAGTGCACAAGTCTAAGTCATAATAATACAATAAAGAACAATATTTTTGAAAACCAATATTATGCTAATTATAAGTATTTTTTTTTATTTGTAGCGTTAGTTGTTGATTAATGTCTCATAAAAATTAGTTAAGTAATAAATTATTTAAGCTATCAGTGCCTTTAAACCTGTATAATTTAAATTCTCAAGTCCACAGTATGTACCAAAGATTGCCGTTAATATTGGAAGCATTTTAATATATTACTAATTATATATAATGTACGTACGGATAATGTTTTAAACAGTGAATGTTACTCAATATTAAAAATCACAGCAGTACGTTTTATTTATATAAATAGGTAGTAATAAGAGATTTTAAGGTTCCCTCAAGTGCCTAATTTGTAAAAGAAATATTTGTTTCGTAATTTAATATTTATGTTGAATAAAATAAATGTTTTATTAGATTCTTGAAAGCGTTAATAAAGTATTTCTTTAACTTTACAAGATAATTCATTGAAGACTAAATAATACTCATAAAACCTGTTCCTAGTTATAACTAGTGTGTAGGTTATAGAGTTTTAGAACCTTTCATTCCCTTGAGACAAGTTATATACGGGTAGCTTAATCAGGATGGAGTGCTTTAAGCTGCGACTGCACAGTGAACTAGAACGGTTGGCAGCTCGGCTAACAATGGCAGCTTCAATCTGTCGAGTCTGACTGCAAGAGCGGTACGTGTATGTTGATCACTGGCTAATCGCTCGAACAGTCCGTGTAGGGTTTAGTTTATGATTTTTTAGTTACTGAATTTTATTATTTTGTATACTTTATATACTCAACGCAGATATCAGCTTCCAGCTTTGACCTAATATGGAAAACTTATTCTTCGAGATGACGATATAAACCTGAAAATATCCTAATATTATAAATGCAAAAGTTTGTATGGATGTTTGTTACTTTTTCAACTGAACCAATTATGATTATGGATGTATGCTTGTTACTGAAGCAATATCGATATTTGGCACAATTATTCCTTATAAACCGGGATAATATAGGCTCCAGAAATCATGTTAATTCTACAGGAATAGGATGACGTTGAAAAGCGTCATCTATTATAAACCTATCAAAGTATTTTTATTCACGATGTGTCAACAGTCAATTGAGTCGTAATTTATATGGCAAAACAACGTTTACCGGTTCAGCTAGTATTCATAAATTAAGAAAGACAATAAATTTAACTCAAATAAATTTTTGAAGTATAGGTACTATGATTACGATAAGCAGAATTATGATTTAAATGGGCCACTCGAAAATTGCTATTTTTCTCAAAGTTAATAGGAATATAAAATAAACGTGCTTTTTAAATACAGCCTATATAAAGCATTTAATATAATAAGTCAAGATAAAAAGGCTTTTAACAAAATTCATTCATTCATATTGACGGTTGAGGAGTTCCCTCGTCTGGAGCCAATCCTGGCAGCACCATCAGGTCATGCTTAACATAAACATGCGTTGTCATCGGGACTGGACCAGTATCTTAAATTTCAGCCCAATCGGACCCTGGGAAGTAGGGCAAATGTAACCTGCAAGATTCCACCTCCACATACATACACAGCAAAGTGAACGGTTTTTACTAAAAGACAGTGCAATTTTTGAGGAAGGTTTAACCTAAACCTAGGTTACTTTTAGGTTAATTGAACATTCTCCAAAAAGGCTAAATCTATTTTGATCGGACTTTCATTGGAAGATTAGAGGTTGAGGAGTAACATATTGACTATTTTTTATCCTAAAATTCACGCGGGGTCGAAAATTTACATAGATAAATCTTCGTGACACACTGATCTCTAAACAGGCGAAACCGCGATATAGCTAGTAGTATATAAAGTGAAAGGTATTAACTGCATGAAAAGTATTAAATTTCTCAATGATAAAAAATTTTAAAACATAAAACATCGACATTTACAACGTAAGTAATAGTTTAAGATATAAAATGAAAAAACAATTACTATATAGTTATAATTTATTTAACAACAATAAGCCCCAACTACATTTTTCCGATATGTAAGAAAAAAAATCACCTTTACAGATACTGCTAACTGTTTAGGATTTATTGACAGTATAAATCAGTCTCGATCATGAACTGTGTATTTATAAATTAAAGCTGAAATAAAAGCAAATGTAATACAATTTTAATAGGTTCTCAACAAAATACACTTTAACATATGATTGACAATTGAATATATACAGCATAATATCCTGGATAAATTTTCTTGCAATTATTATATTTAATGACATTAATTAATTTTAATGACATTGAAAATATTAATCAGACAGAATGAAGTCGGATTACAACAAATATTAATAATCATATTGGATTATTAATATATTATATGTAAAAATCGCAATAAATGAAATGAAATAAAAACTTCAAATTATTTCAGGTTTTACAGATTTTACTAATATTATTTCTTATTTACTTCTAAATTTTCTGTTAATTTAGATACTATATTTTTATAAAATATAAGTATTACTAATCATCATACATAAAAGGTTATTATAATTACAATATTGAAAAAATCTATAGTACTAAATGTTTTATGTTATAATTAGTACATGATGACAGTTTAATTAAATTTTATATACATAAATTAAAATTTAACTCAAATGCCAAATATATTATAATCATTGTATAAAATAAGGTTGTGTATTTAAGGTTTTTATATTTAAAAATACCACACCATAAAATTTCGAACATATTAACAAAACCTCCATATTAGTCATTACGTCTGCGACGGCGGTTATTTTCCTCTTCCTATAAAGAAAAAAATATTCTTGTCATACATTTATGAAACATATTAACGAAAAAACAAAAAACAACAGAAAACATGTCTGTGAAAATATAGTTCAGATCTAGTCTTTTTCTTAATGAAATGATAGACAATTTATAGTATTAGGTGGTACTTTGTGGAGATCCACAATACAAAAGAATAAAATTATATTGCTGTAATCTGCAATAAAATGTAGAAGTAAAATTTATCGTGGACTATAGCAAAATAATATTATTATTTTTGCAAATAATAGAATTGTTGGTGATAGGTTTCTCTAACAGATCTCCATAGTACAGTATCAATGCCACTTGGATCTAACATTACCAATACAATTCTAATAATAATTTGTACATAGTTTTCTCGAATATGCTGGACTAACCATGAATAAATGGTTGCTTGAACTGGTCTTTTATTTATTTAAATAAAATATATATATATATGTATTTGTATTTAAGTATGTATTTAAAATTATATATGTAGCATATTTACCAGTTGTTCGTCACCCATAACACAAGTATTAAGTTACTTACTTTGGGCTCAGACAAACAACTGGTAAATATGCTACATATATAATTTTAAATACATACTTAAATACAAATACACACCCAGGCTCGAAGAACCAACAATTTGTTTATAGATAATGTTGGCCCCCGGCGGGAATAGAACCCGCGACCCGCAGAGTTGAAGGCAGGGTCACTACCCACAGCCACAGTGCCAGTTACACACTACACACACACATTATACATTACACACTTTTTCACTCCCTGTAACCTCCTCAAGGCTGTAAACCTAGTGGGTGATCCACAACTATGTTATTTAGTGTGTCACCAATGAAGCACTTAGAACTTACTAGGTAATAAATAAAGACTTTGTTAATAATTGTATTATATACATACTTTTTGTGTTAAGATAATAAGAATCCTGCGGAACATTCCAATGAAGTCTATGAACAGCTCAAGTGCATGCTGTACAAAGTCTTTGTTTCCCATCCTGCGTTTCTCAATAATCAGTTGTGTATCAAATAACACAAAACCACTCATTGCCATCAATCCAATATACAAGTGAGCCTAAAATGGAACATTGTTAAGCTATCAATATTTTCATTATTATGTTACTTTCTGATCACCAAGCTGACTTTTGCCATTCCATATTAAATTATTAAGAGTAATTCAAAATAACCATTAATTATTCAACTTATGTATTAGAAAATCTAACTATGAAACAAGTAATTATTATCTTAGACCCATTTAATAATATAGGGTGTTATCAAGTGCATCTATCTACACATGCTGAGTTAAAGACAGTATTTTTATGATAGTATGTATTAATTATAATTCATTGAGGTCAATATTATTCTATACCATTTGAACATTGAAATTACAAAAAAGAAAAATAACTCTCAATCACCCTTAATATTGTACAAGAAAGGGGTCTTTGACAAGATAGACCTTGACATTTGTTTCAAGAATAAACTCAAGGGGTATATTGTTGTATACAATGTTTAATAAAAATGTAATTATTATTCAGAAAGCTATTTCTTGTTTCATTACTATAAAATATTGTGGCGAGTAGCCGGACAAGCAGACAAGCGTGTTCGTCCTCTACAATGATCCATCAAATCGTATGATCCAGCGATAAGGAATGGAGTGCGGTGATTGGCCGAGGCGCGTGGACAAGCAACTTAGTGGCATTCACAACTGCATACAATACACTGCTATAATATAAATAAATCAAATTAAGATTTTAAACTCACCTGACTGATGACATAAGATTGCATGAAAAGGTTTAATAATGTCATAATTGACATAGAGGTTATTAAAGTCATAAGGGGGCCACCTAAGAACAACCAGCTGCCACGTTCACCCAACATAGCAGCAATAGAGAAACAAACAAATACCAAAGTTGTTCCTAAGAGTGCTGTCACAATTATGGCTGGATTGACAATGCTAACAAACTCCAGCAATGTGCCCAGTCCCATTCCTGTAATAAAGTAAAATCATAGTAACTTTATAATGAAGAAATAAAAGGAAATTTGTGCAAATTACATAAACCGTTAGATGGATGATATTATTCTTTTTGCCATAGTATTTATTCATCTCTTATATGTATCCTTCATATAAGATAAAATATATCTAAATTTAAGCCATCTAACTTATCTACTAGTAGATTAATTCATAAGGCACAGACTGAATTCAATTTTATTTCCTTTCTAAGAACACATAAAAAAAAGACATTGTAACAGTGGTGAGTGATGCAACATTGCATTATTGTGTGTTAAGACACTTAGTACTAAGAATTTTACATGTAGAAATAGATTTTAATTAAATTAAATATATCTGAAAGAAAAAAATTATAAGGTAATTTGATAAATACTAGAGACTCCACTTAAAAATTACCTGTTGTCAACCCGAATCCTAAAAGATAGCCAAGACGCAAATGAGTATTTTTCCCATTATCAGGTGTTAAAAACAGTAGTAACATTAGAATTGCCCCAGCAAAAGCTGCCAAAGTACTGGCTTGGAACCATGTGTACATATCAATGTAAACTCCAACACATGCTGCTCCACATGTCATCATAAGTGTACCATACACATTTTTAAGATGTTGCCGTACTGGAGGTTCCCTAAAATATAAAAAAGGCTAGCTAATAGCATAAAACTGCAAAATAGGTTTAAAAGAATTACCTTTGTTATAATCAAACCAAAAGATAAACTACCATTAAATGTTATACAAGTAATATTATATGCGATTTAACAACATTTAAAATTTAGTAACATTTAAAATGATGGTTCAACAAAATACAATAACATGGGTAACGTAAGTCTTATGCAAAAGTGTGGTTGTATCATAGTTATTTACTTGGACGAAATTCACTAGTCTTTATATAGAGAAATGATTTGTGGGTTTTGCTCAATTCTTTAAACCACTAATATTTATTGAGTCTATAAAGAGCCCTAATAAAAGATATTTAAAAAAAATTAAATTAGCGTGACGTCACGTGATGACCATTGTTAATCTGTTGTTCTAGAATCGTAAAGAACAAAGTGATGAAATATTACGATTAAAACTTTTATATTATAAAACAAACTTTTGGAAAAATTTTGTAATGCCAATTGATTACCTAAATGATATCCAAATATGTATTAATCATGAAGATTTGAAATTTAATACTTACAATCGATTTTGGAAACTGTTGATAAACGTTTGTATGTTTGGCGTCATGATTACAAGTTTAGATGAAAAATTTCCAATATGAATAAATCACCGCAAAAAGTTTAAAAGTTAATTGATTTGGATTTTTTTTGGTCTTTTATCCACAGATTTGAACACGTCACAATTCACGAAATAAGAGTTCGCGCAGATTATAAATAGAATTGTATTGATCCGTGATCGCCTGTCGTATAGAGGTGATGCGTATTTATCGTAACAGGTATAAATACTAAGTACTAAAATGTAAAAGTCTGGAACAGGTACGCAAATACTCAAATACTAGCGACGAGTATTTAATACTTCCTGTGACAAAATAATCATCGAGTATTTTATACTCCCTGTTACAAAATACTCATCTAGTATTTTGTAACAGGTATAAGATAGCAGTTGCGGACGAGTATAAAGTACGCCTCGCAGGGACGCGTACAAAATACTAGGCTAGTATTTACGATCCCTGTTCCAAAATACTATGTCGGCGTCTCACTTCAATCACATAAAAAGAAAAGAGAAGCGCGTTGCATTCTTTGTCACTTTTGTTTCTACAATAATATTCGTTAGAATGAAAGAACTAAAACACGTATGCGGCGCTGCTAATACATTCAGTATTCATTGAACGCAAAATTTATTTTTTATATCATGTACACGGGCAACGTTTTTAACTCTTTTCTAACAAACTTAAGAAGAAAACCTAATAAGAAATATTTATGATTGGTCAGTATTGATTAAACAAACAATAATAAACTTTATTAAGGACAATTTCAACATATGAAAAATAAGTTTTAATTTGGAGACTGCTTTTAAAGTCATGTACCATATGATCAATCTATTGACCACAAAAGTTAACTTTTTTGAATTGTATAAATATAAGTTGACATTTTATTTTAAAGATATGTTTTGAAATAATAAAAAGAATTTACTTTGTTTTTTTTCTGAAAATGTGTTTGAGAAGTGGATACAAAAAACTTGTTGTTGTTTTAGTTCGAGTTGTTAGTATTTTGAAACAGGTATTTGTCACAGGTATTTTTAAATCAAAGTCACAGTGATACTTAGTATTTAGTTTTGCCTAGTACGACCAACCCTGCAGTGTCGTAACAAAATCACACTTTTTAATTATTTTTATTAACGGTCTGGAATTGAGTCTTTTAAGGCCTCACAAAATCACAGACTACTACTAGGTAGAGATAATACCTACATATGAAACGGTTGCCTGATTAATAACTTAGCTAGAACTCTAGAAGTTTAAACTGTTTGCCAAGCAAAATGATAAATAACGTAATTTTTGCAGTTTAAGACACCTGATATATTACGTTTATATAAATAAATATACGAAAGTATGAATATATAGTTATCAATGTATACTGTATAATTTGTACGAATTAACATATTTTTTACAATTGCTTTAATCTTCTTATATATTTAGTGATTGATATTTTATATATGAAACAAACCAATAGAGAAAAGTGCTCATACTTGTGTCCTTAAATTTTCTAGACTGTATCGTACTTATCCAACTTCTTTTCATTTCTTCATTCTTATTAATTTAATATTAATTAATTAATTATTACCATTTGATTAATTACAATAAAGAGAAGTAAAGGAAAAGCAAAAGTCTATCTGTGTCACTTTTTTGTGTGATTAGACATAGACTGGCTCGTTAACGCAGTGAGTAGTGGCCCAGCCTTCAACTCCGCGGGTCTAGGGTTCGATTCCCGCCGAGGGCCAATATTTTATATAAACAAGTTGTTGGTACTTATATATATTTGTACTTAAGTATGTATTTAAAATAATATATGTAGTATATTTATCAGTCGTCAGTCAACCATAAAACAAGTATTAAGTTACTTACTTAGGGGATGGACGGCCGTGTGTTTGTGTAATTGTTACAGGCCTATGACTCCCCTTTGTAGTATGTACATATCTATGATGTAGTATTGGTAGTATATATATGTGCTCTATGGATGGTTTGTGGCTTAACATGTGACCAAAGACTATAAAAAAAGGAAAGTGGACGTCAAAGATTGCTATGGTCAAAGACTACAGTCAGTGTACATATCATAGATAATACACTTTATTGGATTATACATACTGAAACTGGTGTACATAGTAGAATACGGTAATCTATGGTAGTACGTACTACGTATAGAAATATGTATAGAGAATTAGAAACATGAAATGATATAACCATTAGTAGTCTATGGATATAACCTTATATTTGAATTGTATACGCATGTTATCCATCAATTTCTTTCTATTGTAAAAGTAAAAAGTATCGAGAGAGATATTGAATAAGTGTCTGAAAATGTTAAACTATCTGTGAAAAGCTAATTAATTTCGAATATATAAATTTTTATAGAATTTAAAATGGGGAAGAAAACTAAAGTAGGGAAACAGCGTAAAGATAAATATTATCAACTAGCGAAGGAAACAGGTACGCATTCTTAACTATATTAAAGAATATTACTCATCTCAATTGAAAATATAACAGTATCAAATATAATGTTCGGTTCTTTTTAGGTTATCGATCTCGAGCTGCATTTAAACTTATCCAGCTAAATCGAAAATTTGGTTTTCTTCAAAAATCACGAGTATGTATCGATTTATGTGCTGCACCAGGAGGTTGGATGCAGGTGGCACATCATAATATGCCTGTGTCCAGCATAGTAATTGGTGTAGACTTGTTTCCTATTAAACAAGTGCCAGGTTGTATTAGTCTTACCGAAGATATAACTACAGAAAAGTGCAAAGCAGCAATTAAGAAAGAAATTAAAACATGGAAAGCAGATGTAGTATTGCATGATGGTGCACCAAATGTTGGCCTTAACTGGATACATGATGCTTATCAGCAAGCTTGTCTCACTCTGAGTGCAATGAAATTGGCATCACATTTTTTAAGAGAAGGTGGATGGTTTGTGACAAAAGTTTTTAGATCTAAAGATTATCATGCATTATTGTGGATACTTAAGCAGTTTTTTAAAAAGGTTCATGCAACTAAGCCTCAAGCTTCTCGTAACGAATCATCAGAAATATTTGTAGTCTGCCAAGGGTATATTGCTCCACACAGTATTGACCCTAAGTTGTTAGATCCCAAACATGTATTTGAGGATCTAGACATAGTAAAAAAAACACAAAACAGCATCTTACATCCTGAAAAACAGAAAAAAGCTAAAGCTGAGGGGTACAAAGAGAATGATTACACTACATTTACCAGTATTTCTGTATCAGAAATTATAGGAAAGGATGACCCAATAGATGCTCTTCAAGGATGTTCTGAGGTAATGTTGAATTGACTCAAATGTGTTAAAAATAGCCATTTGTTATTATTTGAACTATAACTTATTTATTTACAGATTTTATTGGATGACAAAGATGTGGTTAATCATCCTAGAACTACTAATGAAATAAAAGAATGTTGTAAAGATATAAAAGTACTTGGAAGAAAAGATGTAAAAGCATTGTTAAGTTGGCTTAAGCATGTGAAGGACTGGAAAAATTCACAAATTCAGTCAGAGGTTAGTATAATAATAAATCTGTCAATAGAGTCCCTATATTATATTATTTAGTGTATATAAATTGTTTTTCTTTAGTTTAAATTTGGCAGTTGCATTTCGACATTTCTCAGTCCTTTATGAAAGTAAAATTATTCAACCATTTATATAAAAAATTTCCACAAGACTACTTTTATTTGTTCATGTTTAAAATTAACAGTCATAATTTAGCCTATAAACAAATTAAATGTTTTCAAAATAAATATTTCTAGGTTTCTGTAGATAAAACACAAACCAAAAATGATGAGCAGGATTCTGGAGAGGAAAAGGATGGTGTTGATGCTGAAATAGCAGAACTACAAGTAAGTTTGAATATTTTTTGACTTAAGTATGGGCTTAATTTAACATAAATAAATAAATATATAAGACACTCACTACACACATGATTGTCCATCCTCAAAGTAAGTAATGTAATAGTTGTATTATGGATGACAGACAACTGGTAAATATATACATCTATAATTTTAAATACAAATATACACCCAGAAATGGAAGAAAAAAATTGTATGTAGAAAATGCTTAGCGGGAATCAAACCACCAACCTGCAAAATTGAAGGCAAAGTCACTGTCAACTGCTCTAACGGGCCAGCCAAACATATATTTATATAGCATCAGTACAAGTTTTCATTTTAGTTACCTTTTGTATACAATTTTATTTTTCGAGTTGATGTTATATGAGTTAAAGTTTGATACATGTATAAGACTTATAATTTAATTTTTGAAATATTCAATATGGAAACAATATATTAAACAATGTTTTTATATCACATAGGAAGAAGAGAAAAGGCAATCAAAGCGCAAAAGAAAACAACTCAATAAGCAAAGGCAAAAGTTGGCTGAGAAAATGAACCTTAAAATGGTCTTGAAAGGTGATGACGGCCCCATTATGGAAAGTCATGATATGTTCAAATTGGCAGATATTAAAGACAGTGAGGTAAAATATTATGTGTAATTATGTGAAATATTTGAAAAATTTTTTTTAAGCCCACATTACTTTCCAGTCCTGGAAATGTTTTATCTGTATGTTAGTCAGATCTACAATGACACTTATACTAAGCAATAATTAGCTAAGTTGTACCAAATTTCAATGTGTTCACCTTTGAAATGCTCTTCCTGTCAATACTACAATCTGAATCTTTGCATATATTAAAAAAAATGTTTGAAGCTTTTTTTTTTTTATGTGATTTTTTTAAAACTCATGGGTAGAATGTAATAGTAATATATGTTGTTGTAATATTAGTATTTAATTGTATGTAGTTTATTATGCAACGTGGCCACTGTAACAGTCTGCTAAGCTAAGATTGTTTGTGAGAGACCACTATAGTGATAAGACCACCTTTGCATGTTAATCATACTTTCATTAAATAAATAAATATTGGCCCAATGAATTACGTGCAAGAATATTACAGAGTTTTGCATTTATAAATTTGGTATACTAACAGTATTTTTTTCCAAATTTTAGCAGTTGAATATGATTGTTGATCAACAACCTGATGTAGTTGTGGGTGGACAAGAGGATTCTGATGATGAGTTAAAAATAAAAGCTAAGTATGTGAAATATGATGTAGAAGCCTCCAAGCTAGATTCCTCTGGTCTGTTCTATAAGGATTCTGACAGTGAATTGGAAATGGAATCAGATTCTGAGGATGAAAAAGATAAGGAGTCTTTAGGTAATTTATTTACGATATAATATGGCTGATAATTATTATAATAATAATAATAAAGAATGCTAAAGAATGGATAACAGTAAAATAAGCAGCACAGTAAAATCAAAGCAAAATGTAATTGATTGATTATTTTATTTCTTATTTCTATATATATTACACACACAACAAAATTTATTTATAAAATAAAATGCCATGCCATGCCAAAAACTGATACATACAAATATTTAGGATGTTGATAGGACATAGGATTGGATTATACTCAAATTAATTATGAGTTATGGAAAAATAATACTTATTAAAGACAATATTAGACAATATTGTCTGACATTTGCACGCCACTTATGACAGTTTATGGCTGTGTTTAATTATTTTTAAAATCATTTATTGTACCCATTTTCTGCAAATAAAGATTATTATTATTATATTATTATTATAATATTATTATAATATTATCAGGAAGGAATACGATTAATACATATGCAGTTTTAACATACTAATTTGGAATTATAAAGTAGACACACAGTTGTAACTGTTTTATATCACACTGATTTATATCACTTAAACACAGTTTTAGACACATATTTAGATGAACATCATGTAATAAACTCTATATACACTGCATTCACTCAGTAACAGAAAAACTCAACTTTAAAGTAAATTTAGGTTTAATCGACGTAAACATCAACACAATAAGCGAATATAAAACAGTTACATGAACATGAAAAGTAAAGATTGTCCCATATATAAAGCTGTTACATTAATGTTGTCTGTAAGTTTGCATACAGCAATAAGATATTGTGCCTTTGTACATTGTAAATTTACCCTTAACCATTTATTTATATGTTACTAGCTGTGCCAGCGGCTTCACCCGCGTGGAAATCAGCGTGTCACATTTTTTTCTAGAATTCAAATTTAAAGCATAAAAGTAGTTATTGTGAGTTAACCATAAGAGATAGAGACATGCTATCACGGACTTTTTGTAGTATTTTTCTAGATCTTCAATTCTCTGGTACATTACTTTAGCGTATCTCTGCTGGTTTACACTGCCCATGCGACTAAAGCAAGCAAGTTTTGTAACAACTGCATGATCTTTTATTTTGGGGTATCTCTGCTGGTTTACGTAGAGAACGCGACTAAAGTTCCCACCAAGCAAGTTTTTAACAACGGTGCGATCTCTTCAACACAATTTACATAATACCGATATGTACTATTTACCTAAACCATCCGGAAGTATTGCACTATCTTTTAGTGAAAACTGTAAAAATCTGTTCAGTAGATTTTGAGAAAATCGATTACATACAGACAGACAGCTTTTTGGGATTTTGTTTTATAATAAGTATAGAAGATTTAGTACAAAAAGTATTAAATAAATAATATCTATCTTAAATTAATAATTATGCCATTTATTTGTGGTAAATTGCAAAATTTAGTAGAGGATTTCATTAATTTTTGCAATAAATTAGTTTAGCATTATGTACTATATGTAAATTATGTATGTATTTATAAGTAAATTGTCCTCCACGTATTCATTTGGCTCTTCAGTGTAAAGGAAAAATTTGATTTTGATGATGAAAATATTAAAACTTGAATGAAAAAAATCATAAGACTAAAATTCTATATAATGGATTTGTTTTAGTTAACTTTGTATATTTAAGTTTTGATTTTATATTTGAAATGGTTTTTTAGCGTTTTCAGATTCTGATAATGAATCGAAAAATATAGACAAAATAACCATGTTGAATACTTTACGAAATAGTAAACTGAACGTCGCCCATCCCAAGAAGAATCCTCTCCTGACAGACCTGGATGATACTGATGCTGTATCAAAAAGGTCGATGAAAGCTGAGCTCTGGTTTCAAAAAGACAGCTTTAAAGATATTGATGAAGACGAGGATGAAGGTGTTGATTTGGATAAGTTGGCGGAAACTTATACAGAGAAAGGTAATATTTCACTTTTCAGATTAAAATTTACTTCATGAAACACATTGAACAACTGGTTTTACAAGAATACAAATCTCGACTTTGTTAACCCATCATTGGCTTATGTATATCTGGGGCAAAGAATCTCCCTAGCGCGATTCCGTTTTATTAAAACGCTGTGCAGTGCCATCTATGATTCAGTAGATAAATTAACGACTACATTTAAAAAGGTTATTTAGCGTTTAACACACATTAACACATCATTGTATTAACCCATGCACATATGAGTGTTTTAATAGTTTTTAGGCTTGCCCCACAAAGCCTAAAAATAATAGTGAAATTTTTTTATAAGAATATACACTGACACAACAAAAACATAGGCTCACAAGTTAATTCTGAGCGCACAGTATTGATGTAAATTAATGTGTTTTTGAGTATGAACATAATATAGTCAGATGGTTTACTACTATATGAGTTTTTAAATGATTAACAGGCGTTACTTTGCAGAATTCTATGTTACAGAAACTATAATTGGACTACTTTGCTATAATCCACGTGTGTTAATTTTGCCTGCTTCATACACTTAGGGCCGTAAGATCAATTGTAGTTTAAACAATGGATTATATGATCTGAGTTTATATTTAATCTATCGTTTAAACTATGTCCTTAAGATCAAATGCACAATATGAATAGATAAACTAAACCTTGTTTAGTTACTTTTGTACTTTGTTACTTTTGTACATGGCAATATTGTCAAAAGTAATAATAAAATTATTTTGCTATAATCCGCGATACAGTAAATAGAAAATATATTTAGTGCTAAATGTATAGTGGAATATCTGTTTTTTCATACCCTATTTAACTATTCAAAGGGGGCGTCCCCTTTGAATAGTTAAAACTAATCGATAGTTTAAACTAGTGTTGTTCGATTAACTTGAATTGATCTTACAAAAAAATTGCAGATAAAGGATAAAACTGTTATCCGTCGTTTAAACTACAATTGATCTTACGGCCCTTAGCATTACATACATTCGCTTAACATTATAGATTATAGCAAAGTAGTTCTGTTATAGTTTCTGTAATATGAGTTTTTTTAATCATGTGTTAAACTTACTTTTCAAACTTCTTACTTACCGCCCATTGGCTCCGCGGGTCGATTCCCGCCGAGGGTCAAAATATAAAAATTTGTTGGTTCTTTGATTCCGGGTATATATATGTATTTAAGTATGTATTAGAAATTATATATGTATATCTTTGCCAGTTCTGTCACCCATAACAAAATTGTTAAGTTATTTACTTTTGGGTGATAGATGGCCGAGTGTATAATTGTCCCATATTTCATTTATAAAATTCTCGTGCAACAATTAGTTACCATACCTCCGAAACTTGACCGATAGAAATTCCCTAGAGATATATATGGCAAAAAAATGTTTACCGGGTCAGCTAGTATTTGTATATACATATTTATTAATATGAGTAATATATTTTTCAATTTCATCCAGGAAGAAAAGTAACAGATCTTCCTTCCGAAGATTCTTTTGAAGGTAATAAAATTGGAGCAAAGAGAAAACATGACGATACAGAAACTTCTGATGATGATTCGTCGAGCAGTGATTATGACGTGGAAGATAATGTGGCGCCTGCTGCAGAGAAATCTGGGGTGAAAACCACTAAAAAGGATGGATTTGAAGTAGTTGCTCAAGACCCTGGTATGAATTTAGTTGGTCCATCAATCAAGTTCACATTCACCCCTTACTTTTAAGGAAACTAATGTTCTTGCATTATTTATAATGTTTTATTTTATTTTGAGTGGTAAATATGGGATGAATGTATAATTATTATTATTTTAGTGTACAACACAAAAAAGAATTCATAATGAGCATTGTGGTGGTATCAATAGAGAAAAACAAACTAATCCCAATTAAAAATTACTTAAAGTTGTTACTTAAGCATTTAAGATGTCTCAATAATGTATATATTTTGCTTGTTCCTGAAATAAAACGGTATTTTTTAATACTTTATGTTAACCTAGTATAAAAGTAGAGTAAGGGCCTGTTACTATCCCACTGTTGGGCATAGGCATCCTCTCTTCGTTTTTGGAGATAAGAGTTGTAGTTATGACGTAACACGATGCTTCAATGTGGATAAATAGGTTACACATATCCCCAGAATTCTCTAGAGATATGCAACTTTCCTCACGATGTTTTCCTTCACCGGAAAGCGTGTGATAAATTGCAATTTTCAAGTAGCCACATTTTTTTTAAATAGAAATAATAATTGTTGCCTTCTCAGGGTTTGAACCTATGATCGTCTCTAGAAAGTCGCACGGTCTCATCGCTGGGCTATCACAGCTTGTTCCTAGTCAAATATATAAAGCTTTAATAGTGCCAAATTAAATCAATTTTGCTCTAGTTAATTAGCTGCGAAAGCGTAATAGACAGACTTTACAGAGATTTATAATATTAATAAGTATACCGAAGAGAATACACAAAATTGTATATGTAAAAAAGGAATTCCAAAAATCGTTAATTTACAATTTTAGAATTAAAAAGATTAAAGAAAAATCTGAAGATGGATGCCGAAACGTTAGCTTTGGGCACAATGATAGCAACATCGAAAAAGTTCAAGCGGGACCTAATTGATGACGGCTGGAATAGATACGCTTTTAATGATAAAAATTTACCCGATTGGTTTGTTGAAGATGAAAAGAAACATATGAAAAAAGATGTTATCGTTCCCGAGGTAAACAATTTACATTCATACGTAGAATTGAATAATATCCGCATGTAAGATTACATAGTTTTACAGGAGTATATATAAATATAGAAATATAAATAAAACGTCAAAATTAAGTAGTTTTTAAGTGTATAAAATCTTTTTAAGAAAGAATAATTAAAAAATTTGGGCAGATTACATTTGCGTTTGTCAGTTGATTAGGTGAAGACGCTTTACCTCAATTTTTTCATTGATATCATATAAAAAATATCAGTTACATTGAATAATAATATATTTTATATAGTGCAAAATAAGTATACGAGGTTGTGAAACAAAGTGTGGAACATGGTTCTGTACTCCTTTGTCATATTAAAATGATATTTACTTGCGTCAAATTGGCCGTTGTTCGATTATAAATCGCGTCGAGTTATAATATCGGTCATAGGTCACGGGGCGGATAGTGGAAATATGAAATTTTATCCCCCCTAAAAAACCCATCCCCCTTGAGCGCGTAGGTGCGCTAGGTATATATCCTCCGCCCTCCCTGTTGATGTTATTAGGGCTATATTTTTTTTTTGGTGGTAAGTAGGTTGTTAAGTAAAACATTTATAATTTTTGTTTGTCCTGCTTAATCTTATATATAAAATTTTCGTGTGACAATGTTAGTCATCATAATCCTCTGAAACGGCTTGACCGATTGTTATGAAATTTTATATACATGTTTAGTAGGTCTCAGAATCGGCTACTATCTATTTTTGTTTTTTACTATCTTAGGAGTGCCTAAGTGATAACAGTTGACCATCCCTAACATTTTACTAATTTTTTTGTTATTTTTTTTTTAATTTTTATAATGTAATCTAGAAATTCCCTAGAAATAATTTATATGGCAAAACAAGGACATTTAAAGTGTATTTAAGACATTAATCATTATAGCAGTTTAAAAACACTGTTAAAAAGAGGCTGATACATAAAGCCTATACTGTTGAGGATTACTTAGATGATAAGAATGTGTGGATATAGTTGCACTTCTACCCTGTACAAGACAGTAATGTCTAAATGAACTAGTTATAAGTTTTATATTTTAAAAAAGAGCAACCGCCGAGTTTCTTGCTGGCTCTTCTCGGTAGGAACATCTTTCCGAACCAGCAGTAGAGTGGATTGATCAAAAGCATTTGTTTACAAGTTAACATGAATAAAGAATATTTTGAATTTGAATTTGAGCTTTTGTTAAATATTGTGTTTATCAAAACTGTGTTGAACAAATAAATAATTTCTAGTATCTGAATACACATTCCGTCTATTACAGAAATACAGCGAGGAATATAAGACTAGATTACAAGATATAAATGCGAGACCGATCAAGAAGGTGGTTGAAGCTAAAGCAAGAAAGAAGAAGCGCATGATAAAAAAAATGGAGCGCGCCAAAAAGAAAGTGGAAGCGGTTATGGAGAATGCTGATATGTCTGAAAGGGAAAAGGCACAGCAGGTTAGACAATTGTATAAAAAAGCGCAGACCGATGGTAGCAAAAAGAAAGTAACATATGTCGTTGCGAAGAAGCACACTTCTGCAAAACGCATGAAGCGGCCAGCCGGGGTTAAAGGACGATACAAGGTCGTCGATCCACGCATGAAGAAAGATTTACGCGCGCAGAAAGCGAAAGAAAAAACTAAGGGCCGCGGCAAAAAAGCCCAGCCAAATAAAACAAAACATGCCAAGAAGAAAGGTAATAAGGCGAAATAAATTCTGTTAGATATAAACTAATAAAGATAAATTTAATAAAATATTGTTTATTTCACTCCCGTGTATTATTAACTAGCAAAGCCCCGCGGTTTCACCCGCGTCCATACAGATCTCGTGGTAGTGGAAAGTCTACGATGTCCGACTATAGATTTATTTTGTAGATTAATTTATTATAAAAAAAATGGTTATCATTAGTATTCTTGGAATAAGAGCTAACTCACCAAATGCAGGCCCTGCTTATAACGGTCGCTACAATAAATTTATTATGGCATTATTTGCTTTCGATATACATTCTTAAAATCGTAATATCTTTTGATTGGGATTGCGGATTTTAATAATTTAAATAGTGTTTTACTGGTATTGAAACAGTTATTAATAAAATATCATTTAATGGGATAAGGATTAATACAGAGATATGAATAAAATGGTTTGATTATTGCCGGCACTTTTACCAACTTTTACAATGTAAAAAAGTAGTTATATTGGCATAACTATAATTGTTAGACATATGGGTATCGCGGACTTTTTTATGGATATTGATACGTTCTACAATACTGTAGAACATTTTTTTGTTCTATCATCAATAGTTTCCGCAGCGCACGCGATGAAAGATGTTTACGACTAAATTTTTCCCAACTTATTACAATTTTATTAGGGATCCCCATTATTTTTGAAAATGACATATAGCCTATGTTGCTCAGTGAAAAAGCAGCTTTCCAATGGTGAAAGAATTTTTGAAATCGGTCCAGTAGTTTTTGCGTGAAAACGTAACAAACATACAAACAAACAAAGAAACATACAAATCTTTCCTCTTTATAATATTAGTATAGATTTATTGATGATTAGCAACTGCCCCTTCAGTGATTGATATTGCTGCTGTAGAATTGTAACAGTATAATAGGCATATAATTTAATTTTATTTGTGACAATATAAAGAAATAATGAAAAAAAGTTGTAAACCAGGATATATTTTAACGATATTTCATGAGATTAAAAAAAAATAAGTTAAATACCAGCCCATTGCTGAATCAATGAAGGGCGAAATTCTATCTCCTTAAAAACTTATGAATTTTCACACTTGTTCTTCGTTGAGGTTTTCTATATCGAGAAACTTTTCTTGATCGTAGTTTTTTTTTATAGAAAATTCATATTTTCCTGTATTTTGTATTGTGAACCGATGAGTGAATATGACTTGAAAGAAGAATTTTTTTCAGATTATTTCCTATTTATTTATAAAAAATTAATGTTCAGTGATATATAACTAATTAAGGTAACAAACGCACAGATTATCCACTAAGACATAAGGTGATACTATTTTTTGTTCAATATTGTAAAATTGCTAATATATTGATCATTATATTTATTTAAACTTTAGTTCACTCCCATTGCGGATTATTGACTGGCCCGTTGGCACTGTGGTTAGTGACCCTGCCTTCAGCTCTACGGGTCGCGGGTTCGATTCCCGCCGAGGGCGAACATTTTCTATAAACAAATTGTTGGTTCTTCGAGCCTGGGTGTTTATTTGTATTTAAGTATGTATTTAAACTATGTAATGTAGATATTCTACATTACATATATAATGTAGTATATCTACCAGTTGTCCGTCACCCATAACACAAGTATTAATTTACTTACTTTGGGGACGGACGACTCTGTGTGTAAATGTCCCATATATTTATTTATTTACGCATCGAAGTACACCAGAAAAGTTTTCAAAACTGACATTAGATGCCTTTGCTTTGACCTGGTAGTGTATCGAACGTGGGCGATACCTGACATTACCAAAGCTTATTTTTATATCAGTTCAGGGTCGGATATATTCTGAATGTTCGTGCGTCATTGTGCCTAATAGCTAGAGTTCAGGGACAGTCGCGCCATAAGTGATATTGTACGGGCTAACACGTACATTTGCACCGTCGGCATTTACGCCATATTATTGGTGTCACTTAATACAAATTTGAGATCAGTACGACGTTAGCGGCCGCGCGTGCTCAACATATCAAATCATTACTATCAATCATTATAATAACTATCAAATAAATCTATCAATTAAGCGTCGCAATTATCAATATCATTTATCAACAAAAGATAGTACAGGGTAGTAGCAGCCCGTACATCTTTTTGGTCCTTCGAGCATCTTAACCACACGTGCGGGTTGGTTAAAGTGCGGAATATCAAACACGTGGCGCACTCGAATTAACGCGTGTGTGTGGTGTAATCAGTGACTTTGGACTACACGTGTCCACAAAGCATCAGCATTCAGCATTCATCAGCAACCAGCAATCAGGGAGCCACATCAGTATACAAGCAAAGGTAGAGAGCAAACTCCGCAGCACCAATCAAGTAAGAATTTTCCATTTTATTATTACTCATAAGCAAGCATCATGGAAGCTTTGTACCAAAATCAAAGAGAACTAAATGAGGCTATCGCCAAGTTTTTCGTTAATTTAAAAAAGACCGGGGCTGAAAGGAAAACTGTAGAATATTTTATGAGGCGATCGGAAATTTTACAAAAGTATTGGGGTGATTATGAGAAAAATCACAAAAGCATATTGAGGTTCGAAGCAGAGGACCACCCATATTTTAAATATGCTGATTACGAGAGCACTCGTAAGCTGTATGTAGCAGCCAAAGCCCTCGTAGACAAGCAGCTACAAGAGGTAGGCACAGCAGGGGGGAATGAAGGGGATAGCATAGGCCAGAGCCCAAACATGGAGCAGGAAAAAGAAGCCCACCGCCCGAGCTCCCCAAGACTCAGCCAGCCTGGACCATCCAGGTCATATTCTACAGGGACAACAAGTAAGGGCGACGATCTGCTGCGTAAGCAAAATATCAATTTTCTTGCATTCATGCGAACAGCACGAAGAATCAATATAGACACGGTTAATGAGAAATGGGAATTAGAAGATATGCTTAAAGAATTACAGTCACGATGGGCAGCAATAGACGAACTCCACTGGGAGATATATTTAGAGTTAAATGGAGAAAATGAAGATTATGAAGAGCAATTTAATAGTCACGAAAACACATTCCTAGCTTTAAAAAAGGCCATTTCTAGCAAAATGTGGTCTACGAAGCACAGAGCAAATATCACTCCGCAAATGGAGATTCCCGAGTTTAATGGGTCCTACAATGAATGGACATCATTTAAAGACTTGTTTACTGAGGCCATTCACAGTAATACAAGTTTATCAAAAGCCCAAAAGATGCAGTTTTTGAAAAGCAAAGTTCGCGGTGAAGCCGAAAGGTTAATCCAACACCTATCAATCAGTTCAGAAAATTACACCACTTGTTGGGATATATTAAATAACCGCTATAACAATAAAGCGCTCATATTTCGATCACATATCGATCAGCTATTAAATATTCCCGTTGCTCAACAGACATCCGTAAATCATATCAAACGCATTCACGATACCACCTTAGAAACGCTGAATGCAGTCAAAAATCTCGGCGTCGATGTCAAATCCTGGGATCCACTACTCGTGTATCTCCTATCACAGAAACTAGACGTCGACACGTACAACGGATACGTAGCTTCAGTCAAACAGCCGAGGGAATTGCCTAACTTGCAGGAATTTTTATCAATTTTAGAAAGTAAATTTACTAGTTTAGAATCCTCTCGTAAAAAACCTGAAAATCATACAAGTAAAGTAATGAAATTTAATACCAATCATTCACCTCAAAAGTTCAACAATTATCAAGGGAATTTTAATACGCAAGCATTTCCGGCGCACAATAGCAATATTTCGCAACAAAACAGAAATAATGTGTGGAATTTTTTTAAATGCGGACTTTGCAAGAGCAATGCCCACTGTCTATATTACTGTCGCAAGTTTTTAAATATGACACCATATCAAAAACGCAGGACTGTAACACAGTTAAAGATATGCGAAAATTGTCTCTATTCGCATAACGGTAAGAAATGCATTTCGGAAAAAAGATGTTCCGAATGTCAGCAAAGTCATAATACCCTTCTACATCAATCATTTTCACAGCCACATGCAACAAATAATATCACACAAGTATCACGGAATCCCACATCAGAGTCTTCACAGCAGTTAAGCAGCAACTCCCACGTATCATTACAGAACGATATCCCTGAAATACTTTTAGCAACAGCTATCATAAAGGTTCAAAAGTATGATGGATCCTTCGTTAATATGCGCGCTCTCATTGATCAAGGTTCCCAAACATCACTTATCACGGAACGTGCAGCTCAGCTACTTGGTCAACCTCGATTAAAATGCCGAGGGGTGATATCAGGCGTAGGGGTCAGAGAAAGCAACTGTAAGGGAGTAATTTCTATCACCTGTGGGGCTATAAGCAACAATTTTGAATTTAAGACAGAAGCATATATCATGAAAACTCTCATCAAAAATTTACCGAATTACAGTTTTTCCAAACCCTCGTGGAGCTATTTAGAAAACATAACTTTAGCAGATCCCGAATTTTATATCAGTCGTCCCGTAGATATACTTCTGGGGGCGGACATATACTCATCTATTTTGCTAGAGGGAATTTGTAGACCTAATGAGAATATCCCCATAGCTCAAAATACGCGTTTAGGCTGGATATTAACAGGCAACGTAAAAACTTTACAATGTAACGTAATTATCAATAATTTAGAAGAGATCCAAAAATTCTGGGAGATTGAGGATATCAGCGAGGCATCATATGATTCTTCAGAAACTCAACAGTGTGTTGAATACTATAAGTCAACAACAACGCGATGCAAAGATGGACGATATGAGGTTCGATTACCAATGCTTCCAGATTTTCAAACAAAACTGGGAGACTCAAAATCAAAAGCTATAGCACAGTTTAGGTCATTAGAAAATAAATTGAACAAACATACCAACATAGGAGAACAATACAAATTATTTATCAATGAATACCGCGCGCTCGGTCATATGATTCCCGCCAATGGAAATTTGAAGCCTGAATACTTTAATACACATCATTGTGTGCAGTCTAATGACCCTATCAAGTTTAGAGTGGTATTTAATGCCTCAAGCAAAACCTCAACGGGGATGAGTTTAAATGATGTGATGGAATGTGGTCCTAATTTACAGCAAGACTTACAATCTTTAATTTTGAAGTGGAGACAATATCAATTAGCTTTTACAGCTGATATAGAAAAAATGTTTAGGCAAATATGGGTACATCCTCAAGACCAAAATTTACTTAAGATCATATGGCGTGATTCTGCCGCGGAACCGATCAAACAATATAAACTTACAACGGTTACGTATGGTACCAAAGCCGCGCCTTTTCTAGCTATGATGACGCTCAAGCAGCTTGCCAATGACGAGAGAAAAAACTATCAAAATAGCAAAGCAACCGAAGTTTTGGAAAATTCATCCTACATGGATGACCTTGTCTGTCATGGCTGTCACAGCATAGAGACGGCAAAGAGGTTACAATTAGACATTATCAATTTATCAAAATTAGGCGGATCTCCATTGAGAAAGTGGATGTCGAATAAGCCCGAACTACTCGCTGGGATAGAAATTAGTCAGGAGAACACTCCGTCATTGTTTTATTTTACAACACAGAGCATGATGGCATCGACTAAAGCTTATGCCTGCGGGATCTATTCACGAGTTGTCCGAGAGAATGAGGTGAACATAATAACACTGGTCACATCCAAAACTAGATTAGTTCCACGTAGCAAAACAATTTTTTCGTTCTTCGCGTATAGGGTCAAGCGTATAGCGCAGGTAATAAAACCTGATAGATGGAAATTCGTGAAATCAGCAGAAAATCCTGCTGATGTAGCAAGCAGGGGTATATTAGCATCTCAATTATCAAGTTCTAGATGGTGGTGGCAAGGACCAGAGTGGTTAAAATCATTTGTAGAAGACAGCAACAAGCATACTTGCTATAGCACAGAAATCGATCTCAAATCAAAACAAAAAGTTAATGTTGTTCAGAAAAGTCACGAGCAGAGCATAGTATCATTATTAATGCAAAAAACAGGTTCGTTCGTAAAAATAACAAGAATTTTAGCGTGGATTCTAAGAGCTACAAATACAATTACATTTAACAATTCAGCAAATAAGCCGCCTTGTGGATATCTCACGTTACCGGAGGTGAAAAATACAAAATTGCTTAACATAAAATATGTTCAACGAACGGAATTTAGTATAGGTATAGAAGTTAAAGCAAACAAAAGACGTAGAATAAAAACTTCTAAATGTTATATTCCATCGGAGAGCAAAGAAGAAGAACTAAAGAAGAGCATTAAGGATGACAAAAGCAAAAAAAGGATACAATCTTCGTCTCGCTTGTTGTCTATGGCAATATCGTTTATGCTTTTTATGAAAATGGTTAGCGGATCGCAAGTATCGTATAACCTTACAGCATTAAACCCAGACCAAGGTCTATATTTAGACAAAATTGGCGAAATAAAATTAATGCGGGACACCTGGAAACTTGTCGTCTATTATAACATGGATCCCTATTGGCAAGGAATAGCCACATTAGAAAAGTATCAAACTTATTTGAGCCACAAATGCTCACGCATTTCTTCGGAATCATACTGCGACGTAGTCCTTTTACAACTTCGTCATAGTACGTTAAACTTAGAGTTCAACAATCGCATACTTCTTGGTCAGCGAAACACGACACGTCGGCGTAACAAACGCGGGCTTATTAATGGAGTCGGATATCTGGCAAATTCATTGTTCGGAGTATTGGACGAACGTTTCGCCGAACAATATCAACAAGACATACAGCTTATCAAACAAAATGAAAACCATTTAGCCACCTTATGGCGAAATCAAACATCAATTATAGAGGGTGAATATAATGTGCTGAAAAGGATGGATCGTTTGGTAGAAATGATAACAGATACTCATCAAGAGATTTTCAATTTTCATCTTCTTTCCCCTCAGCAGTTACAAGATGAACTGAATATCATTTCCGGGCAGTTAACAAAGGACGTATCTCTTCCTATCGATAACATATCTCAGGATATTATAAAAATATATAAGCTCCTAAAAGTGAAGGCTCGCCTGACAAGCAAACATTTTATATTTGAAATACAAATTCCTCTCGTCTTCCGAGACACCTTCGAACTACACAAAGTCATAGCTGTCCCACGTCATACACTAACTGGAATGATTAGCATTATTCCCATTTCCGACTACATAGCAATAAATGTTCAAAAGGATATATATGTCCAAATACGAGAAGTGGACATTCAGCATTGCATGAACTTTGACTCAGACACCTATCAATGCAACCTGCCCTCTAATGTATATCATCTATCATCTGATTTTAAATTTTGTGTGCCCGATGCCGCTACTCACAAATGTCAACTAAGCATATCCGTTTGTGAAAGTAAATGGACTCGATTATTCCGAATGAATACGTTTTTGTTTTCTTGTTGCGGTAATTGCACACTCCGCATCCTATGTCCCGATCACGTTGCTATGGAAAGGCTGAGTGGATCGGGCATTCTTAATGTAGCAGCAAATTGCATTATAAAAGAAAATAACTTTTCAGCACACTCTCATAACACTTTGAATATGAACCAGATTTCGATCGATTCAGATTTTTATAACCCCCCAATCGCTCCAATAAATCATTTATTTAACCTCACTCTTATCAACTTTGGTAATGAAACAACGCATACAAGGCTTCACCAAGATATAGCCAAGATCGGCGAAGAACTTACCCAACTGCGACAGCTAAATAGTGATTTTCCGGTGGACGATTTATCACCTCATCATATCCACCACTACATTGTAAGCTATGGTCTGCTATCAGTAGCCATAGCTGTAGCAGCGGGGTTCCTGTGGCGATGGAGACGTTATAAAACGCGCCGGGCCGGCTCTCGGCGGGCCGCGCCGTCTGCCCAACCGGAGTCGGCCACGCCGAATAACAGTGAGAGTGTGTGTGAGCTGAGGACTAGGGACATGGCAAACTCTCCTACGCCGAGGAGAGTTTATACTTTAGAAGACATAGTGTAGTACAGTGTAAAAGTGGCTATAAGTAAAAGCAAATCATAAGTGCCTCAGTGGGTGTTGACTATCAGTGATCAATTTAATTAAGATTTATTATTACTTTGTATTTTATTTTATCATTATTTGTTTTTTGTACTAGTTTAAGCAAAATGCCTATCATCTTGTAGTAGTTTAAGCTACCTCATCAGCTTTCTTATCATTTGGCCGGGGAGCATGTACGGGCTAACACGTACATTTGCACCGTCGGCATTTACGCCATATTATTGGTGTCACTTAATACAAATTTGAGATCAGTACGACGTTAGCGGCCGCGCGTGCTCAACATATCAAATCATTACTATCAATCATTATAATAACTATCAAATAAATCTATCAATTAAGCGTCGCAATTATCAATATCATTTATCAACAAAAGATAGTACAGGGTAGTAGCAGCCCGTACAGATATCATTCGTTTCTTGACCTTGATATTTTTTTCTGATCTACTACGCTGTCTGCCTACTAAGTGGTTTAAATGTATTTATATATGCGTGCATTGATTTTGCTTAAAACCCGTATGGCAAGATGGATAAGCTTTTGCCGTACTTGCCATTATCCAAATATGCTACTGATCAACCTGACTGTTAACCATACTACATAACTTTTATTTTATATTAAAACAAATAGAAATGTTATTATTATAATCCATCGAAGGGAAGATTATCAAATAAATAAAACAATTTAAATATTTTGTACCGACAGGGGTCGGCACAACATGTTAAAAACATGTTGTCACATGATTTGGCTCTGTACAAAAGTAAGAGCAAAATAATTTTATCATTACTTTTGTATTATGGATCTCCGCAAAGTAACGCCTAATTCTATAAATTATTTGGCTATGTATTTTACGACCGGCTGCCTGTCTGACTTACCTTAGTCGTATTTTACTGCCTTTATTGTTAATATTCAGTATTAAGAAACAAATTGCTAAAGTGAAACTTCAATATTAAAAATTCAATAATTTAAAAGTGTTGCCAATTCTTAGTAGGTACCAAAAAAATGAAAAAAAATCGAGCTCTTTTTTCGTATTCGATGTATTATATTTGCCTTGGAAAAATCCCAAAGATCGGGAGATTTGGGTACGCGCCCCGTGTGCTCCAAAGGTAAAGATGATACATAGATCAAAAATATTTTTTTCGGAACTTATCTATCGCATTTACGTCAATAATGTATGCAATATATAAGGATATTGTCGGTTCATATTTACGCGGCAAATAACCAGTATCTCAATTAATATATTACGCAAAAAGTTACATAATAAACAATTAACAATAAGTGGTATCACTTATGGTATAATTCACTTAACAGCAGAGCAAATTATTTGCATTACAATTGTAAATCAGTGACGTGGGTAGCTTTATCAACAGAAATAACCAGAGAACATCACAAATTCAGAATGGTGTGAGAAAATGAGGAGGGAAAACAGGGTGGTAGGTGGGTGGCGGGTCGGCGCTATATCGAGCGCGCGATCACGGCCAAGGCCGCACCGCCGTCATCGCCCCGGCCCGAGCTGTGCCCCTTACTGTTCGCTAGCAATTTATACATATTTTACAACATAAATGTTGGTATCATATATTCACTAATTATATTTAGATTTGTAATCATGGTTACTTAAAAGTGACTACTAAAAATAAGTAAATCGCAAATGATTTTTAGTCTCGTGTAACATGACTAGCAGACACTGAACATACGTTATTGCTATTATATAATCGAAGGCGCATTATATATTTCTAGACGCGTCAGTTTTTTAATAACTCGAAATAAATGAGATAAATAGTAGACAATTAATGTCTGCCTATTTATACTTGTTATAGGCCGGTTGGTTATTTGAACCCGAAGTAGGATATGTTTGGGAATTTACCGATACCGAGTACAAATTTTCGATGTAGATTTTATTCGGCTGATTCATAAAAATTAGTTTAAAAGCTTATAACTCTAAAGTTTATATTTCTAGTTTATTGCTTATTTAAGTTTATAGTTTATAATCATAACTAATTTTAATATTTTCTACTGTCTATGAGGTGTATGTATAACAGTATTAACTTTTTTATTTTATATTTAACAGATTCGTCTTTTCAAATACTGGCTTAGAAAAAAAACTTCAATATTGATTTAGGAATAGGTGTCCTAAATCATGACCTTTGAATTATTTGGCATATGGTTATAGACTATTTTTAGACAGTAAATAATTCTCACGTCATTACTGCCGCCAGATTAAGTGCACTTTACCATTTATTAATATCGTAATGAAATAACATGATCCTAAAATACAAACATTAGTCATCATTATAATTCCTAGCGACGTAGTTTCGAAAAGGTACGTGGTATAGCGTGCCTACGTATGTATAGCGGTTAGAGTGACGTTCAAACAGGTAGGTAGGTGGAGGGCGGGGTGACCTCGACCTCACAAGGTCGCACAGACGTTCCACTTGAACGCCACGTTCCTGACTCGGTATTCTTCCAGGCCATTATATACTAGTAATACATTAATGGTTAAGATTTTAAACGTTAAAAAATGTAGATGTTAATAATTTTAACAAAAATAATTACAATATATTTATATCAAGGAGTTATATTCCTGTTTGGCACATCTCAAGTACTTAAATCTGTGTACTTCCCCAAGAGTTATATGTTAAAAAACGAAGATGACCTTTGTCTTTCTAATATAGATATTACAGAATTATCAACATACAAAACACTTTCTAGAGATTTGTTATACAGCAGTTCACCATCCTCTTTTCAAAGTCTTATGGATAAGTCAAATCTTATCAGACTATGTAGCAGTATCCCACAGGGCGGGGAGCGGGCAGTGTAAGGCACCGTCCGCTCCAAAGAGGAGAGGAAGGGGGGGTGATGGCCCGAGGGTCCCCTCGCCACCCACCGCCGCCCCGGCTCAGCCTTCTACGAGCCGGATTATGGAGGATCCAATGGAGGTCGTTAATTGATGGCCGCCATACGATTCCTCCAGGCGAATATCATGCGCTCCACCAGGGCCCAGGACCTCATATTCCAGACCTTGGCGGAGCGTATGGTGCATGTGGCAGTGGTCTCCGAACCCCTTTTCGTCCCATCGAGCGAGGAGTGGGTCGGAGACCTTAATGGAGACGTGGTCATCGCATCTAGGGCTGCAGTCGGCTCCCCAGCCCTAGAGCGCGTAGTGAGGGGACGCGGATACGTCTCCGCCAAAATTGGGGACGTATCCGTTATTGGGGTGTACTTTTCGCCGAATAGACTGTTCTCCGACTTCGAGCTCTTTATGGCTGAAGTTGGAGTTCTGGTGAATAGACTATGACCCGGCAAAGTGGTCCTGGCCGGAGATCTCAACGCGAAATCCGCCGCGTGGGGCTCTCCGGTTACGGACGTCAGGGGAAGGTTCCTGGAGGGTTGGTTGGCCTCGGCTGGGATGGCCGTCATGAACCGGGGGACGGCTGACACATGCGTGCGTTGGAATGGCGGCTCCAAAGTCGACGTTACCTTTGTCGACGCCGCCATGTCACCATGTGTCAGGAATTGGGAGGTAATAGTGGGTACGGAATCACTCTCGGACCATCGATACATATGGTTCGAGGTGTCCTCACGCCATACTCCCTCCCTCATTTCTCCCTGGTCGCGAAGAGATGACGGCCCTCGGTGGTCCGTCAAGAAGATGGATCCCGAGTTCCTCGTCGAGGCTGCAATCGTTCAGGCGTGGGCCGCTGGGTCCACGGGAGGGGATGTTGCCGCGGAGGTTGAGGACCTTCAGCGGCGGATGTCGCTCGTCTGCGACGCCAGCATGCCGAGGGTGCGATGCACAGGGCCAGCATGCGGGGTGTACTGGTGGTCGGAGGAGCTGGCGCACCTGCGTGATCAGTGTAGGGCTGTGCGCTACCAGTATACACGGTGCAGGCGTCGTAGGCGACGCGACGTCGAGGAGGAGAGGCGCCGTTACGAGGCCTATAGGACTGCCCGTGCTACTTTGCGGGCGGCCATCGCCGAGGCAAAGGACAGGGCCCACAAGGAGATGGCCGAGGAGCTCAGTAGGGATCCGTGGGGGAGGCCTTACAAAGCGGCGCGGAAGAAACTTCGCGCTCGCGCCCTCCCCCTCACCGAGACTCTTCGGCCGGATTTCCTCGAATCCGTGGTGGAAGCCCTGTTCCCGCAAGCAGCCGACGTGGAGCCGCCTCGTATGGCGTCTCTCGAGGAGGAGGACGGCACTGTGTCGGGTGCGCCAGCGGTGTCGGAGTGGGAGTTAGCCGGGGCGGTGAGTCGTATGAAGGCGAAAAACACCGCCCCTGGCCCTGACGGTATCCCCGGGCGCGCCTGGTCTCTTGCCCTGGGTCCGTTGGAGTCTGGACTCAGGGCGACGTACAGTGCCTGCCTCGAGCAGGGCCTTTTTCCCCGTAGGTGGAAAACGGGGAGACTGGTCCTGCTCAGGAAGGAGGGTAGACCGGCCGATACACCCTCCGCGTATCGGCCCATCGTTTTGCTGGACGAGGCGGGGAAGCTACTCGAACGCATAATAGCTTCCCGTATAGTCCACCACCTCCAAGAGGTAGGGCCCGACCTCAGTCGTATCTAGTGCGGATTCCGCCAGGGCAGGTCCACCCTCGACTGTATCGAGGGTGTAAGACTTTTGGCGGAGGAGGCGACAACCCGGGGCGAGGTTGTGTTGGCGGTGTCGTTGGACATCGCTAACGCTTTCAACACCTTGCCCTGGGGAGTGATCAAGGAGGCCCTACGCTTCCACCGCATCCCCATGTACCTGCAGCGTGTTGTCAGTAATTATCTGGCTGACCGCGCTGTGCGGTATCCGACGGCTGGGGGTGGGTGGAAGGAGCGGAGGATGTCGTGCGGTGTTCCACAGGGGTCAGTTCTAGGCCCCCTCTTATGGAACATCGGCTACGACTGGGTGCTGCGCGGGCAAATGCTTCCGGGGGTGCGTCTGTTCTGTTACGCAGACGACACCCTCGTTACTGCTCGTGCGAGCACTCACCGGGAAGCCCGTGTGCTGGCAACCGCAGCCACCGCTCATGTCGTGGCGCGGATCCGCCGGTTGGGACTGGGGGTGGCTTTGGAGAAATCCGAGGCCATCTGCTTCCACAGGCCTCGGATGGCGCCCCCAGTGGGCTCCCGGTTGGTGGTGGGCGGGACGTCCATCGAAATCTCGGGTACTCTACAGTACCTAGGATTGCTCCTCGACAGCCGATGGACGTTCGAAGCCCACTTCCGGCGGCTCGCCCCCAAGTTAACGGCGACCGCTGGAGCACTGAGCAGGCTCCTCCCGAATTTGGGGGGGCCGAATGCAGGCTGCCGGCGCCTTTACGCCGGAGTGGTCCGCTCTATGGCCCTGTACGGCGCTCCCGTGTGGGCGGAGCGGCTGACTGCCAGGTCCCTGCCCTTGCTGCGTGGGGCGCAGAGAATCATGGCAGTCAGACTCGTGCGGGGCTACCGGACCATCTCCGGCGAGGCGGCCTGCGCCTTGGCCGGGTCTCCTCCCTGGGACCTGGAGGCCAAGGTGCTCGCTCAGGTCTACCGCCGTAGAGTCGAAGCCCGTTCATCGGGGGGAGACTCGGCGGTGGTAGAGGTGGACTGGCGGAGGAAAGCTCAGGAGGAGCTCCTCTGTCAATGGAGGCGGCGGCTGGAATCGCCCAGTGCAGGAGGATGGACGATTTCGGCCATCCAGCCCATTCTCCAGGGCTGGGTCGCCAGGAGGCATGGGGTCCTCACCTTCCGCCTGACACAGGTACTTTCCGGGCATGGTTGTTTCGGGAGATATCTGTGGAGGGTGGCCCAGTGCGAAGCATCTGGTGTGTGCCACGAGTGCGGCGCCGAGTTTGATACGGCGCTGCACACGCTCGCGGACTGCCCAGCTTGGGCGGTTCAGCGGGCGAAGCTCGTGGCAGAGGTGGGGCACGATCTCTCCCTGCCCACTGTGGTTCGTGCCATGGTGGACAGGGAGGGATCGTGGGCAGCGATGGCCTCCTTCTGCGAGGATGTTATCTTGCGGAAGGAGGCGGCGGGACGGATCCGGGAAGTCGAATCTTTGGATCCGATCCGCCGCAGGCGAGCGGGGCGCAGGCGACTCGCCGAAGTCCGTCGCATGCCGCCCTAACGGGGACTTTCTGGGCGTTCCGAACGGGGTTTATCGGACGCCCTCTTTATAAGGTCCCCGAGGCGGTCGATGCATCTGGTGCTCCCGATGCATCGTCCAGCGGAGGGAGGGGCCACTTTTAGAGAGGCCCCGACCCAGAGGTGGCGCACTCTGGGGTTTAGAGTTGCTGCTAGCGGGAGTGGGGTCAAATAAGGCACCCTGCACCCGCCACCAGCAGCGTGGTGGAGCATACAGGTTATTTTAGTCGGTGCGAGTCCGACATAACCACTGCCCGTTCCCGTCGGGCGATGGTACCTATAAGGGGTTTTTTTCCTGTATAAAAAAAAAAAAAAATGTAGCAGTATATATTTAAAAACACAAAAAGGCATTCCATATGTACGTATAATATGACAACATAATTTATTTGGGGTTATATTAATTATTTTATAGATTTCCACTTAAGGATTTTTATACTTTGCGAACTTTTCAACTTTTTCTCTCCGCCTAGTTGGGTGGTCCACCAATTCTATGTTTTCCAGTGCGAGGTCGACACTCGAACACCTGAGGATACCGACGCTCATAGGATCTTCGTACTACGTGCCTCCATTGCCTCTCTAGCTTCACAAAACGATATTCTATAAAAGTAGCTCTTGTTTGTTTCTTGTATATGTATATAGCTGTAATACGCTAAACAAAGTTCGCTCGATCGTTGAGCGAAACTGATTAAACTTATGATGCCCTTAGTCAGCGACCAAGTTTTAAGTCATCACCGGCAACATGTTTAGTTCGAATAATTTGTATCTGAACAGTTTTCGAGTATCGTTTCAAACGCTGCCTATCCGAGTTAGATTTGACCTAATTGAAATACATCAACACCTAGGTATAATATATAGAATTAGGCGTTACTTTGCGGAGATCCATAATACAAAAGTAATAATAAAAATTATTTTGCTATAATCCGCGAAACAGTAAATAGAAAATATACATATATTATAGTGCTAAATGTATAGTGGACTATCTAAATGTATAGAAAAATAATTTTTTACTATTACTATTGTACCTAGGTGCTAGTGGAAGTTGGCATGGTTGAAACGATGTAACTAGGGACTGTCGCAATGAGCACACGTCTATAATAAATATATCTGGTATATAGTATTTTTTCATAACATCCAGTTCCTAATCTCAACAGTGACCGGTTGTAGCGGAATATGTGTAAGACATGTTATACATGTTTTACCCAAGTTCGTTTTATAGCCCAGATTTTAAGATACCATGTTGAAATCGTCAAGCTGTGTACTAACCAGCATAACAAACGTTTAATTAATGATGAAGGTTTATCATAGATTTTCGTGGGCTACGACAAATCACTTAGGTATATGACTTGTCCCTTAAGTTTTTTTTAAATTAATTTTTAAGCGAATATATCACTACATTTGAATTCAATACATTACACCTAGTTACTATCCGTCAAGTCCTAATTAAACAATGGGTAACTTGGCCCATTGAGTCGTTAAATGCGTTGTTACTTGCTACATTGTAGGTATGTAATACCCCAAGCGGGGCAATAGCCTGCTTTATATGTATCAGAGTTGAGTCATAAGGCTGATTTTAAAAGATATGTCTACACTTAAAGATTATGTTTAAGAATGCACGCTTACACATTAATTATTTATTCATTTAGTTTTTTTGAAAAGCAGTGTAGCAATACAAGGATTAAGGGGATGTTTTGATAGAATTAAAGAAAATTAATCGGTCAAATTAATTTGATTATTCATTATGAACATGATTTAAATAATTATTTATTCTGTAACTTGACTCTCCTCTGTCTGTCTTACACCGACTTTACATTGTTTTGCAAACGATGCAATGACGATGGTTTAATAGTAGTTTATGATACTGTTGCATAATAAGGGTTCTTATAACACGAGTTTGGTTTAAAAAAACGAGCCGCAGGCGAGTTTTTTTTTTAGTGTCACACGAGTGTTATAAGACCATGTTATGTACAGTATCATACACTACTTTATCTACTCTCATAATATAATACGTAAAACGTACGTTTCCATTCCATGAACTCGTGGTAACATTTAATATAGTTGCTCCTAGATTTCGTCGGCAACAGGTTCACGGTCATGTTTGACGCAGCTTTCAGAATATCTGGTGGTGTATAATTACCACTATCCCCGCTCTCAGACATGTTTTTACACAAAAACTATTTTTTTTACAAACAAAACTAAACTTCATTTAAATATTGAAAACATTTTTTAAATGTCATATATTGGCGCCAAGGCGCAAACATTGATTGCGCATGCGTGTTGCGTCGCCGCGGACCCATTCGATGAAACCTTTATTTAAGGTGTATCGTTATGATTAAAAAGTTACATTATGATACAGGTGTCCATACAAGATTTGTATCGTAATGAAACTTTTTAATTTTTTATTTTTGTTCTGTACGTAATGTTTGTCATAAGAATTTTGTTTTCAGTTTTATAATCTTTGTATTATAGTATCAGAGTAGATAAACGTATTATGATTATGGGAGTGGTTGCAAAACAAACAATAAATGCATTTATATGTTCGACATTGCAGTTAATGGATAATATAAACGTCAAATATAATTATATTAACATTTTTTTTATACATTTCTAGCACATGTTATAATTTATTTTTTGTTTTAACTTTAAGCATGTTAAACCTCACACGCGCTCCTGTGTGCGCAATATAGAATATAATAGAATAGAATAGTTTAAAAGAAGTAATTACACAGTTTTCTCCTCATCTATAATAGATAGAATAACAAAATCGTAATAATTTATTCAAGAATTTATAATTTTGTTTATTTTAACTCATGTTATGTTATGTGAAAAAGCTCATCGAGTTGTGTATTGACCATGTTTCAGAGGGAACATTACACAAATCTTACGGACAGTTGGCCGCCCCCGTGCAATAAAGTTCAAACTTTAGTATGTGAGGAGCGGGTAATCGACCACGTTCACGGTCAAAGTTGCGGAAATACTGCCGAGCGGAGAACAGCCGCCGGTAAACAAAGCCGCAGTCCACAACAGTTAGACGCAGGTGAACGACGATCAACCTCTCGGCGAACGGTCGTTAGCCGAAATGGATTTGCGAGTAGGTGCACCGATTTCGACCCGAATACCTTTCAGACATTTTATGCGCTCGTTCGACGATAAAGCTTGTGACGAACGCCGACGTGTACCTTCGGTGGCCTTTCTCCACTTTGTTAATGTTTCGATCACTTAAAGGTCACATCAAAATGATGCAGCTCTTAATGAGAACGTATAACTGTAATTGAAATAAATTCAGTTAGTACCTCAAAACGTCTGTACGATACGAACACAATTTTCCATAAATTTATAATTAATAAATATATGGGACACTTACACACACGGCCGTTCATCCCAAATGTAACTTAATACTTGTGTTATGGGTGACGGACAACAGGTCAACATACTACATATATTATTTTAAATACATACTAAAATACAAATATACACTAAGGCTCGAAGAACCAACAAATTGTTTTTAGAAAATGTTGTCCCTCGAAATCCTCGGGAATCGAACCCTCGACCCACGAAGCTGAAGGCAGAGTCACTACCCACTGCGCCAACGGACCAGTCAATTATCTATTTTATTAGGCATACTTTAAATCATATTGTTTTCATTTAATCAAGAATATATTGGTTTTATTATTTTTACGGTCTAACGTAAATTTTAATCCGTTTAAAAAGAGACGATAGTATAGTGTCATAATAATAGTACAATTGGAAAACAGTAAAAAACTAAAATCCATTTTTCTTGATACGTCTTTAAGGCTATGAAGCCTTTTATATTATTGTAAATAATAGATAAAAATTATTAAATATTTTAAATTTATGAAAAGGCTTTGTTTATTTATACTTATAGAATAATAGCTGCAAAATAACACCATTTATAGTATTTATTTACACGACAAATTTAAAAATGTTCCATTGACTGAATGTGAAATTCATATAAAATAGCTATAGCATGGGTAGCTCATTAAAAGCAAATTATTATTTTTTAAAAACTTGATGCTTTTAAGTTTTTTTTATTTTATATATGTTGGAGTATTAATAGTAATAAGTAGTAGTGACCAACGACGTTTGTATATAGCAAAAATATATTCACTCAACTGTACTACGCACTAATTATTTATGGGGCATGATGTATTGCTTGTATCGTATAGTAGCGGGATCGACGACCGACCGTGACAACATGCTACATGTAGGTAAGAAACCCACATATACAAGCGATTATTGTTTTTTCAATGAGATTGTTGCAATTCATGTGCATATTACACAAATATCGAGGACGTTTACACGCATACCGGCGCGCTTAAGCAGGCCCGATGTCGTAATCGAAGATTCGAGAAATGATAACAAAAAGGCTTATAACTTATAAAGTTATGATTATTATTATTTTATCTTAAATTATTTTAATGCCTTATTTACATATTGACAGGTATATGACAGTTAAACAAAATACATAGCGTAACACTGTTTATTAAGGTATGTTATCGCTTTCTATCAATACAAAAATATCATCTATATAAGTTTTTGAAAGGAAGAAACTTGGCTTAGAATTTGCTAGGTTTAAAAGACAGAAGGTATAATTAAAATCCTTTTTTTAGAATAGTCATTATACTCAAGTCTTATTGCTTTTGCACATAACTGTCAGGAGGTTGAGCGCAAAAGTATCATCGATAATGCGAAATACGGAGAGTATATCTCAGAAGTTCAATACTCAGAGGAAGTTGAGGTTCTGTGAGGCTGGACCACGGCTTATAGCGAAGTGATGTAGTGAAGGGCAAATAGCTAGCACACCGTTTTGTGTGTGTGAGACAGGAAACCACAAACGCCACTAATGACCCTGTTTTCTATATAGTAATATTATAAAATAATGAATAATTCATAGGATCACGGAAGTCTTATAAATAAATAGTGATTAAATAATATCACCATTAATGCCAACTGATTAATTTTCTTTAATAGTGTTTCAAATTTTATCAACTTAATAAAAAAATTAAATTCATTTCATTTCATTATAGAAAACAAAATATAAAAACACAAAAGAATGAAAAAACACGCTTTATAAGCATATATAAAGGTGGACTGGTGTTGTTAGTTGATGCAGTTGGGCAGATTGCAAGTGGGTTGTTCGCTTGTGTATTATGCGGGCGAAGCACAGGCCGCGGCGGTCATCGACCGAGGCCCTTGACTCGCCCGGGGTTCAGCGACACCGCGTGACACCGTCGCGCCTCGCCGCGCGCTTCGCTTGGCGCGATGTATGCACACAGCTTACTTTGCCCGTTCATTGCTGAGTGTAGTAGTGATGGGCAATGAACGTAAGAACAAACAGGTGTTACAAATATGTAACACCGGTTTGTATGTAATGGATGATCTTTGAAGTTTACCTTAAAAGTCTTGTTAGTCAGATGCACAAATATGTACGTGGCATTTTTATTCCTTCTCTTTTTAACGTATTTAAGTTGATAATACATAATACAAAAATACACAATTACTTATAATTGTAACAGTGTAACTAACAATATGTGATCTATAATTGGTACTACATAATTAATTTAAGAATGTATAGGATATTTTTTGGATTATTCAATATGCAATGCTGTTGGAGATCCGAATAAATAAATAAGAATTAATACTATATCTGTTTGAAGAATATTTAGTTCATATTTAATTATACATATGTACCGGTTAATCGTCTTACATGTGATCTCTCACATGTAAGACGATTAACTTGCTTTAGGGACGGACGTCCCAGTGTCTAATTTTCCAATTACCTTATTTAATAAATTTTCTTAAAAGTTTGTATGGGTATAGTAAGCTATCTTTAAAATATAGGTTCATGCAATCGCGGTCATTTCTGTAAATATCCCACGTCCATTATTATTTTGTAATATCTAAAATGGATAGGACAACGCTTTCTTTGGCAGCTAACAGGCGGCACAACTTCTGGTATTTTCAACAATTATACACCTTAACTTTATTATAATGATGTGAGGAAATTACATGAAAATTCGTAGTTTTTGAGTTTATCGCGCACAGACAGACGCGGCAGAGAACATCGCTTTATAATATGTAGTTATTAATGTAACCGTAACTCCGTTGGCGTTTACTTATGATCAGATAAAAAAATGTTTTACCTATTTCTTTGAGAACAGTTGAATTTTATTAATTCTGTACGTTATATAATCTTTTTTTATTAGCGCTGCGTAAAAAAAAAACCAGTTGTTAAAAACATTTAATTCGCAACATGAACTTGACACATTACGAAAATTCAAGTCATATATTCATTTTTATATTATACTATTTTGTACCTCTGGAAGAGGGCATTTTAAGCATTAATGTTTATCAATTTTTACGTAAGTTCGTTCCATATTTAATTTAGACATTAATATTTTTTTATATGTACCTATATAAACATGTATATTTCAATAATACTTCATAAGTAAGAAAACAACATAAAGTGCAACTTCCCAATACATTAATACATATTTCGTACAGTGAACTGTATAAAATTGTAGTGCGTAGTGAACCATGTCGTACATCGTACCACATTTCATTCACATTTGAATTTCAGTGTTTTTGAATATACTGCTGCATAAATTTTTTTTCGAATTCACGTATCTTAGTTGTTTCTAGACCTATTTTATTAAAAAACAGTTTTCAAATACCGATTTATAATGCAAATATCTGTAGTTAATCAATATATTGTAGCACACTTTATAGAAATGCAGGCACCATGTGATTAATACCGTGTGGGATTATTGAAATTAACATAACTGGGATTGTTACTTACTAATGAGTGAAAAAAAAATTTTGTTAAGTTGTGTTATTTAAGCACAAATAAAGGTATTTAAACTTATTTTAGTGTTAGAAATAATACCCCCCTCCCTGTATTTCTAGTAGTTACCGATAGATTATTATAAAAAAAAATACTTACTTACGTAAAAATATACTTACACTTACATACACCCATATTATATATCATAAATATAAATAACTTAAAAATAAACTTGTTTTAAATTTTGTTATTAAAAAACAAATACAAACACTGTATGACTTATTAATAAGGAAGGGCAATGGCTCCTGAAACACAGTTAATTCTAGTTTAGGGGCCAGGGTTCCAATATATTATGTCAAAATTGTATGTTTGCATCAATAAAGATTATTGTTATTATTATTATTATTATTATTATTTAATTGTATTGTTCAAACTATTGGGTAATTTGTCTCATAATGTGTTATTCTAGAAAACAATGTCTTAGGTCAAAGATATTATTTTCTAAGTTGTCTTTATATTAATATAGTGTTCTGTAACTCTCCCCTAATTTTACCCTATTCTTTATATTTTCTGTTTTTGAATAAAAAATAATAACTATTTTTAAAATACGAATAGACTCCAGGTACATGTCATCTAGTTAGGGCCCTTCGCTACTTTGTGCTTGTCAAAACTAAGGATCTTTTAGAGAGGCAATTCATCGAAATGGACGAGTAATTCCATATAAGTTTTGCACCTGAGTTTTAATGATTATCTCATAACATAAAGTGGTTATTTGTCATAACTATAGGGTCATTAGTATTGTTGTATATTTAACATTTAATAATTCATTATATAATAAACATAACCAGAAGGATCGTATTAAATATCAACCTCATAAACTTTAGATACTTCTAAAGTCTTAGGTTAATAATAACTTCCAACATGTGCTAGTGTCAACTAAACCACCGTTGACATAGTAGGTATTATGTATTATGTAAAAGAGGTCTGAAATTCAAACTTATTAGCTTATTCCTTAGGGTTGAAGGGCCACTTTTTTATGGAATAGGATGGCAAACGAGCATGCGGTTCACCTCAAGTAATCACCGTCGCCCACGACCTTTCGCAGAGTGAGTTTGTTGCCGTCCTCTAAGAGGATGGAAAATACGGATTTTGAACGTACTTATGTCATACCGATCCGGTAACGTTGCCAAAGGGAGATCATTCCATCCAATGGTGGTGCGCGGAATGTAATTATTTGAAACTGCACTTTAGTGGGATCGCCACGCATTCAGATTGTGAGTATGACATGAGGGTGTTGTGTTGTTGCGGGAGTGGTGCGGACCATGAGCACCTGGACGGGATATCTGATCACACGCTACAAAGCGCGTTTGCACAATGCATAGGAGGTCCTGACGATTACAATTCTGCGGGATTATCGCACCATCCATGCGTGGCAGCGATGTTAAACTTTCTGGCCGACACAGGGTCTTTTAGCGCATGGTTTCTTCAGAAGAGTTAGAGCCGTGAGTGTGGTGGTAATGCTAATAAAAGTGAGAGATAACAGCACATTCTCGCTTAGTGCCCAACTTGGGTAATGCAGGGAGCGAGCCTTATAGTGGAGCTGGGACCACGATAGACGCGATAAAAATTAAATTACTCTGACAACTATGAGCAAAATTCCAAATTTAAATGGAATTTCTGTAACGAATGTTAGTTAAATCATATTGATAATGCATTTTGAAATTACTTTTTTTGTGGCACTTTTGATTGATTTCGTTCGGTTGTCATATACTATAGATTTTTATTTGATGATGAATCAAAAAAATAAATTCGTTTCTATTCCACATTGATATTTTTTATTCTCCGTATTATTTATTCTCTACGTTTTAATTATTATCTATTTATCAATAAAGTGGAATATTGATATATTAAGTATACAATTCGAATGTAGTAGAAGTGTAGGATCGTGTAGCGACAACTAGGGGCGGTGCAGCGCGTGCGGCATCTGGCGTTTGCGCACCAGAGCAGTGAAAGTGGGTTGAATGCGGCGCCATTACTTTCAGTTTCTCTTCTGCGCACGCTTCATCGTGGACTCGTTACAATAAACATTGCATCCCGTCGATTTCTCACTTCGCTAAATTTCACCTTTTTCACTCTGTTATACCTGCGCGGGCTGACCTGTACGTTATCACGCTGATCGTTCATAGAAAGTAAATATGTACTTGAAATTTTCTGGCTTGTAAAATAGTGGGAACTGGTTCAAAAGTACTATTCACTCTAAATTTTTTTTTAATGATTTGTTTTTAATTTTCTAATATCCTGTAAAGTTTGTTGGCGATTGTAGTTTTTTTTAACTGTATAAATAAATAAAAAAATACACACACACAAACATTATAAATAACACAATAATACATTAAAAAAAATTAATTAAATAGACCAATATTGGGCTTTATTTTATATTAAAAATGTAAATATAATTTTATTAAGTAATACTAGAATCCTAAAGAATTTAAGTGTATCCAAAATATAAATATAATTTATTTATTCATCAAAATTATTTTGGAATCAATAATTTAGAACTTATAATAGACTATAGAGTCTACATGAAAAAACGCCTTTATTTTTATTTTGTGTGCTAGAAAGAATCAAATAACAATAAATAATAATTTTGTAAAGACATAATACTTAAACATACGTACTTTTTATTTTTGGTTTAACTTAAGAAAATTTGTAAAGCTGAATAATTCATGGATAATAAATTTCACTAATAATCAATCTAAATTTCGATTAGTTTATTGACGTTTCTATAATTGATTATGATGATTTTGTTCAGCGGTAAGGTTCACGTGAAAATACAAATAGAAATTATTACTAACATGCTACATTTACCTACATTGAATTTATAGGTTATTGTGCTTTGTTGATTAGGAAGATGAATTTTTAATGGCTCCAAGTAGCGTACTAAATTTGTTTACGTCGCATATAGCATTAGAAAACTTCTGTGTTATAAAATGCGTGATTAGCGTGCAGTGAAGAGCGACCTAGAAAGTTAAACTTTCGTTGCTCGCGTCCGCGGGCCGCGCGTTTCTTTATAAATTTGTTTGACGCCCATTTGCCTAAAATCCGGTTTACATTTAATGGCACTGTAATATTGGATATTTTAAATTTAACTTAGCATTGCTACATTTGACGAGTTAAAGGATAACTTAACAATTACTATAGGTCCATTTTGACCTGCATTTTTCCGCGTTTTCAAATACTTTGCGATACCTACAACTTTTGTTTTAACAGTTGGTCGTAGAACGCCAGACAATGCCTATGCCGATTTAATCTGTAGATTTAACTGACACATAGTATAAAAAAGGTATAAAAAGAAAGCTTATGATATTTAAAAAATATCGGTTGGTGATATTTACCTACATTAAGTATTATCAGACCAGAAACTTTCGTTATAAACTAAAAACAATATAACGAATAAAGCCGATTTACATTCCTGTAACCATAGAGAAATGTAGTTCTAGCAAAGATTATTGCAAATTATTTGTTGCGACACTCTCCTCCTCTATTATATGTATGTTTTTATTTACTTGTTTATAAAGAAATAAATTATAAAGAGTGTAAATAATTTAAATAGACGATATAAATAATATAAATAGCAATAATAATTATAAACCATATTATGAGATAAACAGATAGGAAGCATAATAAAGTTATCACTGCAATTTTTTTTCAGCAATCCACTAAGAATAATTATTTCTATGGGCATAATTTAAAGAATTAGGCGTTACTTTGCGTAGATCCATAATACAATAGTAATAATAAAATTGTTTTGCTATAATCCGCGATAAAGTTTATAGAAAATATAATTTTATTATTACTTTTGGTTTTTTCATGATCGTAAATTGGAAACAAATGGCTAGATCTTGTTTTTGAAAAAACTTGTTTTCATTAACTTTTGTATCCAATTAATTATATACAATTGACTAGCAATACAGCACGCATAAATTTATAAGGAATCATACTTTCTTCCCTAAAAAGGTATTTGGCAGTAACACGTCAGTTTTATGTAAAAAAATTTCTTCAAAACAGAACCTTATATTTATTTACTGCCCACCACCTGATGCCATTTCCCTAATATACGTACAGCGATCCACTCGTATATTCCGACAACTTTTCTATGACACAAGACTTAAGTCAAATTTCTTATATTATTGTGAAACATTATCGGATCGTATACGTGTGTAATTTACCTACTATAAATGTTATACCATTAATAGTTATAAAAAAGATTTATACTATATTGGAGGGCTTATCAAATAACTGAATTGTACGGCATAACGTCATTGATTAATAACATCGTTATGTAATATTGAGGAATAATATTTATTTATCAATAAACTACAACATAATTAATAACGCAAGTATCGTATTCTTTGCAATTTAAACAAATATAAATTCCTAGTATTTGGAGAAGCTTCTGTTCTGTTCTTTAGCACTAAAGAAATTTAATATTTTAACGAAGTAAACCTTCACAATAAATGAATGGATAACGCGATAAACAGTGTGTCGAATGTCCATTGCGTTTGCATCCAAAAAGAAATTAATGAAAATGAAAGTAGCCTACTTAGGCGCGCGCTCCCTGCGCAGCAGCACCCGCGCTTTCTCTCGTTTTTTTAATTGTTAATCTATGCTTTTTATTTCTTTATGATTTGTCTAGAATTCTACAGAAACACTAGATTTATTTTCATAGTTTGATTTACTATTCGACATTTTTCAGCAAGCATATAGTAAACCTTCTTTCTAAAACCAAAGAATAGTGTTTATAATACTACTCGTATTTAAATTATGGCTTACTTTATTGTAATTTTTAGTAAGCAATCTCGAACGCCACAAAATTTAAAACGAGCTATCGAGCTTCAACAAAGCAATGGTCAAAAGCCTAAAAATAAAAATAAAAATAAAAATAAGAAAATAAATTAAAATAATCTGAAGGAGTAAGTATATTATTTTTAGCAGTAGGTATGTGTTTGTTTGTCCTGTCTTGGTAAGATTTTTGTATCAGAAATTTTTGTTATGGATTTGATTGAGTAATTTTATTATTGTATAAAATACGAACAATATCCATTGAAAATTAGTTTATGTTAGACTGTGTTTTATTACACGCCTTTATTTTATTACACGCTACTTTCTTATTTTTTTTTATTAAAATAATCATATATAGGAAGCTTTTAAGTAAATGTCTTTGTGATTTAAAGAACCATAATGAATAAATGAATGAAGATCTTAGATGCTTCGAAATGTTTAGAAGTGCTGGTCTTCTTGGTATGTTCATAGTAAAATGGATGTAACTAATGTTGCAGCATTTTTTTGATATCGGTTTGTATCTCAAATAGATTTTTGTATCTTTAACCAAAAATATGTTAACATTAACTACTGCTACTTGTTCTTATCTGCACAAAAGATAGACTATGCCAATAAATTTGTCCCTGAGTCTTTCTCCGTAATTAATTCTCCTTAATTAAATACGTACTATTTTTTTTATAAAATATAGAAATTATAATCTTAATATACTTTATGCTGCATTATTTTTATCAGACAATAAAAAGTGTAACACAGCTGCATGGTGTTGGTCTAAAAAAGGGCTTCCCAAAATTTTTTTAGTCTCCGATCCCTTGATTAATTTTTCTGAGTCTGTTATATGTTTTATCGAATCACCTTTTTAATTCAATCTTTTTTATCCGTCGCTAAAAGTAGATCGTAAGAAGATGTTTTATTTAAGAAGAGTATTTTAAAACTTTTAATATAAAAATTTAGAAACTTCTACTTACTACTTCTACTTCTTGCTTGAATAATATTATTCAATATTAATTTTTAAATGAAATGTTTGGTTTTAGGACGAAACGAATTTTGAGATCGTGTTAGTAATTGTGAGCATTGCTAGTTTAGTATGGTAGTGATTTATAGTGCATCTTCTAAAGGTGTAATCTTCTTTCGAAAATCAGCAAACATTAAGGCAATTTGGACTTTCGATACATCTGCTCTGAATAGGAAAGATTGCTGAACCACTGACGTAGACTTTATAGCTAAGATATCCTTCGTCGGCTCACACTTCGTTTTCCTTGGATTTTGCCTTGCAGGATAAGCCGCAGCAATTCATATTTAGCGTTCCTCATGATGTGGCCAAAATACTCAAGCTTTCTTTTTTTAAACTAAAAAATAGGACTGCTGCTTTTTTGTTCATGCGACCTAACACGATTATACTTTCCTTTTGACTCTCCAGGGTATTCCTAACATTCTCCTCTACATCCATATTTCAGAAGCTTCATTTTGCTTTTTTATTCTCCACAGTTACGCAGCGTCTCCTTATACGAATTCTGCAAGCATTACTTTCGAAAACGGATATTCCACTCTACTATTACAGAAACATAGATTTTCTGTAATAGCGAATTATGAGAGAATAATTCTTTTTTTTATTATTATTATTTATTCTTTGTTACATACATAAATAACAATTCCGTACTCCGTATGGAACTCCGTAAAGTAACGCCTGATTCTATAAATTTATGTTATTATTTGTTAACTGTAAAACTCCCCAGTATTGTTAACAAAATAATTTTCACGTACCCTCAATATTCGAGGGTACACGTACCACAGGTTAATAATAGCTGGTCATCCCTTAGGATCGCGCTCAAAGTATATTCCATAGATTTATTTTGTCAATTAGCAATATTATTTATTTACTCATAATATTATTTTCATGTTAAATCACGTAGTAACTCATTTCCTCAGTCTTTAACCAAACTATTGTAACTTGGTGGTGGTGTTTATTCGAAAATCCAAATCTAAATATTATACTATCAATATTATTAGATAATTAAATCTGTGATTTTTTATAGAAAATTGTTATTAATTATTATTAAATCAAAAGCCAACATAAAGGTTAAGTTGAATGAAGTCTAGAATATAAACTATAGCATATTATAGTATTAAAGTTTTCTTTTGAATCGGTAACAAATGGCCATTACACTGAAAAGTAGGCATTTATTAACATCTTATAACACGTCACGGTGCCCACAATGGGATGTTATTTTCTTGATTACAGTTTTTCCTGTTATGAGCTCATGGTGCTAAAAAGAATAATATTTGTTCTGGCAGCTAGCCACATATTCTAGGTCCTTTCACAAAAGAAACATTAAAGATAAGCCACGTCTATGTTGACTTACCTATGCCCTCAAATGGAATGAACCGTATTATTTCCCGTTTTGAACAATGTATACCTTCAGAGAAGGCGTGGGGAGATACTGAACGAGGTCAACAACCTCGCACAAGTTGCGTGACACGATTTAAATATGACGTATAAGTAGTTCGTAACGGTTTTTTTTTTCAAAATAATGTTTATGCTTATAAATATTTATAAAGTAATTGAACAACCTGCATCAGAAAATTATTTAATACTTATTTGAAATTAAGTCCACACCTCGACTTTGTATGGTATACATATTGAAACAAATTTATTTTGTACACAAAAATTCATATTTGTGTATTATTTTTATTATCTTATAATAAATAATAAATATGATATTATAACCGCTTTATACCTATTTTTGAACGAATTTACTGCTTTTAACAATTATAGAAACAAAATATGTTTATAGCATTTTTCCTTAAGTAACAAAGTATAGGGTAAATACTCAGAAAATAAAATGTTTTATACAAATATAAATAGTTGAAAACTTAATACTTCTAATCTTAGTTCTTTTTATTGTTTTATTTCAAGTTATTGAACAACATATTCTTCCAACAGAAAAGAAAGAACATGATCTATGAAATATGATACGGTACGTTAAAGTTGTTTTCTTTATTTAAAATCATTTTTGAGCTTGGTATGGTGGTTGGGTCATAGCAAAATTCTATAATTTTGTCTATACTTATATTTTTGTACAGCGTGCATGGTTCGAGAGTCGAGAGGCGAGCGGAGTGCAGGCTGCGAGCGTGCGCGTGCGGCTAGCGAGTAGCGTGAGCGGCTAGAGATAGCCCCGGGTCAGCGACCGACGCGAGGCCGACGCCCGCTGACGTAACATTACGCGAATTCCACTGCCCTCCCCGCGCTTGCACCTCGCACCGACCTAATTCCTTCGAAGCCACTTAGTTTGTGCATCGCTAATTATAAAACGTCGTCTAAACGTTGTTCTGCACTCAACGATTCGTCCTATTTATAGCTAATTTAAGCCAATGCTAAAAATATCTAATTTTGAACTTTCAAAACCTTGCATTGCAAAGTGCATTGACTAAGTTAGTCTCTAGTTAAAATTTATAGATTAATTTCCTGGCTGACATGATATCCGCCATGATTCAATGAACTTGGTATGGATGATCAATGCTTTAATAACTCTTAGTTCCTAACCCTCGGTGTCGAGAAACCTGTTTATATAAATTGATAGAAAAGTTTTGTATCAATTTCTTTTGCTATCCGAATAAAAATGAAGAAAAAAAATTTTCCTATGTTTATAAAATGATAGATACCCTTGGGCAAACATTATTTCTTACAGATTTATTACAGATATTACAGATCATAAAATCAATGAAAATATAATATTAATGCGTTTTTTACTACACCTATAGTTTCTACAACAATAAGTAGTAGAATAATTAATTATGTATGTCAATAGACAGAAAATGAAACATTTAATTTTAATCACAGAATCTACCCCTTGAAGAGTATGTTATGTAAACATAATTTTTTTTGAACACACTAATTTATTTATTTATGTACCTTAAAAAATGTAAGAAAAACATAAATAAAGAAAAAATGTAAAATTGACAACTTAGCCCTTTGACATTTACTAATATGGAAATGGATTGAAACATAAAAACACACAAAAAAAAACATAAAAGGTCACAAGTTCAATCCAGGCTTGTCCAATTAGACAGGCCCTTTGTCTCATTTTACTGTAATGTATCAAATTAACAAAAATTACGATAATATTGTATTTATACGAGTGGTATGATAAAACCGCCTTAACGTCAAATAACTTGTTTTAAGCAAGAACTGGACAGTTAAATAAACCGAGACAGAGATAAATAGAGCACATAGCGGGGGTTTTTTTTATAAAATACATATAACAACTTATACAACATATTACACATATCTAAGTTCTTAATATAACTTATACTCCATGTTTTTAGTTTACATAGAAGTAAAGGATTATATATACTAAGTAATGCCCACATATACATATTGAAAGGAAAATTGTAGCGTTTGAACAAGAGACATAACGCTTAACAGGGAATTGACATTTCATAGCTACCTAAGGTCATCTAAGAATAATTAGTACCCGAGCTCGCGTCTTACCTCTTATTCTTCTTATTTTAAAAGAAAAATTTTTTTTTTGATTTCCAGCGGACTTCTATATAAAAAAATCAAAAGTTTTATTTTAATCTGTCCGTATTTATTACTAACATTATTATACTGAGTTTAATTTGAAATCATTCTGACGAGACACAATTGTTGTCGGATCAATCATTAAAATTTGATTGACGCAAGTGTTACGTACAAGTCGTGGGATCTATTGTCTGAAGTATGCATTATGACTTTACCCGCAGTTATGACCACAACCTCAACTTCATATTTCGAAAATACGAATGAAGGTGACATTTTTGTCAAATAAATGTCCCTTTAAGACAATATTTCGGCCACCGCATAAAAAATACACCGCTTAACCAATTTAGAAGGTGTGTTAAAACCTTGATGCACTCTACTTTTAGCTTTAAATTTATTTTTTCTAGTCACAGATTAGAGCAAAATAATATTATCATTATAAGGTACAATTTATACTATCCTTGTGTAACTAGTCAGTGTAGATGCGAAAGACATATCAATCGCTACACGTAAAAAGTGATAGTTTGTCACATGGTATGAGAAATATGTAGACTCCATAGAAGTTACATACTTACAGTATAAGAAACGAAAAATATTATAAGGCAAACTATGTACATACCTGTCATAAGAGAAAAAGTATTTTTAAAATTATGCCCCTCTACGCTTACTAAAAGTCGAAGCTAAGACTTAGCTTATGTAGCATTGCTAGTTATTCAGAGCGTTTACAACAGTTCAAGCAACTACCTTGACACAGTAAGCAGCTATCTACGTATGGATTTCATAAAAAGAGTTAAATCATGCAATTCGATTACACACAAAGTAAAAAAAACCTAACTGCTCAATAGTAGACTAATTATTTTTAATTTAAATTCATTAATCTAATAATAATAAAGTTTTTAATTCTATTTTCATTTAATTTGGTTTTATTTTTTCTTTGTAACTATGGGGATGGCATATGCAGCACAGTTAATACTATTGCAATGTCGCCCTCGCAAAATGATCGTTAGATTCGTTGTTATATAAACTTGTAAACTAAATAAGTTTAGGATTTGGAATATTCCCATACTCTTATGACATTACATCATTTCAATCACCAATGAGTCTGTTATGTTTTATCGAATCACCTTTTTAATTTAATCTTTTTTATCCGTCGCTTAAAGTAGATCGTAAGATGTTTTATTTAAGAAGAGTATTTGAAAATGTTTAATATAAAAATTTAGAAACTTTTCGATAATACTTCTCGCTCGAATAATATTATTCAATATTGTTTTTTAAATGAAATGTTCCGCGAACGTCCAGCAAACAATTATACATTAAATATATGACCTTGTTAGTTTTTGCGTGTCAGACAGACGTTTGACGTCACATCATAAATATTTCGTTTGAAAAAAGTGTCGGTCATGCAATGTCATCCCCTTCCTATAGGAGCGCGACGTTTGCAGTAGTCATTTTTCAATGCGCTGAGACGGCGGTCCACCTGTTCGCGTCATCTAAATAGGATGGATTCATAAATAGAGAATACACAAATTACATTGTGTATATCGCACGCTTTGTATTAAAGTGACCGAATTCAAAATAACGCTTATTTGAGTTAGATACATCGTAATTCTTATTTCAATGCTATCTGTAACATCACGCTATACACTATTATAACATATAACTGTTTTCTAGTTTTAGTTTTCTAGCTCTTCCAAATTATCGGTCTCTTGAGTTTTGTAGGCGCTCTAAGCTTTACTACGTAGGTTTTACTTTATTAAGTCACTTTAATACTAATTGTGCGGTATATGTAGATCTACAGAACAATCTGCTCTAGCATATAACTAAAAATCTTTTAGGGAAAACAGTTTACCCATTCTAACATCTGATTTTTTGTACATACAATTAGGCAAATGGAAAGCTAATTTACAAGGATACTGTTTTAATTTTTGGTGGGAATATCCCTCTCTTGTAAGGCTACTAAAAAGTCTGCGATTACCTTCTAAGGATTACTTATTATACTCAGTTTATTATTTATTATACTCAACTTTTTTTTTAATGCTCACGTACAATGCGTTATTTATTGGAAAGCTATTTAGACGGATTAAAACAAAATAAACTTTATTCAATAAGCTCTTCTCACTTTTGAATCGATACAGTATTACAAAAGTAATAATAAAATTATTTTGCTATAATCCGCGATACATCTTATCCGCGATACTGTATCGCGGATTATAGCAAAATAATTTTATTATTACTTTTGTATTATGGATCTCCGCAAAGTAACGCCTAATTCTATAAACGATACAGTATTATTTTTTGTCAAGTTTATTATTTCAATATCCCTAAGCATTCTACACTCAATATCATGACTTTTAATCGTAAAACCGAAACTAATCAACTAAGCGTCACAATATTAGTAAAAGAAAAAGCACACACACAAACACAAAAAACAGATAAAGCATCAATATACAAATTTCAAATATACAATTACGATCACATAATCCGAAAACATCATTACAATGGAAATTGTATGATCGCAGATAAAGATAAAATAGGTCCTTAACATAGATGGTATTTAAAATTTTTGACAAAATTTTTATTTAAATTATTTAATTCAACTGAATTCACACGTACGTTCCAAATATTTATTTAGTATGTTCAAGGTGTCACGAATGTTACTAAAGTCCTTGAAAAGTGTAATTGCAAAAACTGTGTTCATATGAATGAGTAAACAACACGTAGTTTGATACCGAATGTGTACCTACGAGTACATTAATTTTGCTTTTATAAAATACGTCGATTTAAATGACTGTTTATAGACGCTGCTTAGTTGAATATCCTAGTGTGGATATTCGTGTAGAAAACCTTACTGAGCAAATAGTGCTATAAAATGTCGAAATAACTAGTTTTAGTATTTATATTGAGTTGGATTATGCATAAGCTGCTTCTACAAAATTGAGTAGACCAGACCAAGGTCAGTAGTTAATAAAAGATTTCAGATCGAACAGTCGGCTGGGAATATTATTCACAGCTTCGGGCATGTTAGGCACTTGACCAATAGACGTCTACAAAATACTGTAATTAGTACAACATAAAGTACAAAAAAATACCATATGGAAACATGTAACGAAATAACCTGCATTAAACTAGAATTATAAATTAATTTAAATTATATATACTCTTTTAATTTACTAATTTCATAAAAATCTAAAAAATGAGTCCCGAAATTAGTGGCGCATAATGAAATTTTTGCACGAAGCACACAACTGTCAGATGAAATCTAAATTATCATTTAGATCATAGATCATACACTATAATATTTAGATCATCATGCCACATTGACAGGCACATACACGTATTTTATCCCTGATTTTTAATTAATTAATACGAATTATCAAGTTTTGTTTCATAAAACAAGCTAGTTAATTATAAACCTTCGTATCTTTGCCAAGTTTCGTCATCTCAGTACGGAATTTCTTAGTGCATAGTCTCTAATTTCTTTGAAAGCGTCGCAAACACATAATTACGTAAACTGAACTCTGATATACAAAGATGACACTATCTTAATGAAGTAAGATAGGTAAGATGATGATGTAACGTTTTCTTAACATTGCATTATTAGTGAATAAATAAACTACACTGTGCTTCCTGCATACAAGAGTGTTTTGTAAGGAATCCTTACTATTCGCGTAAAAGAAAGTTCGGGGTTTATTTGGACGAGTATGATTTCAATTTGTGTATGTTCATTCACATTTTAAATATGAAGGAAAAGTATTTTCTAACCCAAATCAAATAAATGTTTCGTGAAAATTATAACTAAATTTACGCAATTCTGTATATATCAAAAGTACATTTGATGTTGTATTCGGTACATTTGAAATCAATTTAAGAAATAATATTTCTATTACAATATTTTTAATTTGCTCAATCCAATGATAATTAAGAAATAGATTTCTATTCACGCGATAAGACAATTGTTAAATCTTTGTTCATTGATATCATATCACTTCTATTGTAGTGTGCAATAAAGTACATAAAAAAGCCTTATTGCCTAACTATTTTTCATAGTGAAGTAACGAATGTGCTATTTAGACATAAAATAACAATATTAATAAATTTTCACTAATGCCAGCTGCAGTCCTTAACTGTCGGAGAGAAGTTTATCAAAGGCGAAATTTTTTTTTTATAAGTCCTTCGAGTTTTGGTCACATCTATACCCCAACACCGAGCGCGATTGTGCAAAAGCAACGCAATCGTTGGATATATTCTGTCGTAATAAGAGCATACCACTTTCGCTGCTAAACTATAATATTTGTAATATATCCATACATACAATAAAACAAGTAGACATGGTCAATTAAGTAAAAGTAAAGGCCTGTTACTACCCCACAGCTAGACATAGGTCTCTTTAGGAAGGTTGGAAATCAGACCCACGCTACTCCAATGCGAACTACACCGCGAATTAACCTAGGTCGCGCATATATAGGAATTCTTCCGAAATATTCAGGTTTCCTCACAATATTATCCTTTACTGAAAAGTTCGTAATAATTTGCAAATATTTATTAGGCACGTAAGCTATAAGTAACAGAAAAGCTCATTAAATCTCCTCTTCCTTTTTGGTCTAAAGTATGCGATGACATATCTATCTTTATAGGAAAGCTTCCTATATCAATTCTAACTTCTAAGAAAAATCGTACATACTGTACTGATACTATATTAAATCATATTAATATAAATACGTTAGTGCTTAATGTTAAATGCTTAATGCTATGAACTCTGAAGTGGATTAGCCGTGAAATCGTAAAAGGCAGACAGAATTTGGCTTTTTTAAATATATGTTTGGATGTATAGACAATAGACAATAATTTAACATTAACATGTAGCCACTTTTTGCCGTGTGGCATCCGGCTAAATAGAATAGACCACCCTCATTTCTTACCAAGGTTACTCCTTAGTCACTTACCTTAAGTCGACCCTCCGTGTGGTATCCGGCTGAGTAGAATAGACCACCCTCATTTCTTACCGAGGTGTCGTAAAAGGCGACTAAGGTAAGTTGACCCACTGTGCTTCATCCGGTTGAATAAAATAGACCACCCTCTTGCTTGCCGAGGGATCGTAAATTACGACTGAGGTAAGTTGAGGTCACGCAGGTGGCCGGTCGTTAAATACGTAGCCAAATGTGACAACATGTTTGTAAGATGTTGTGCCGACCCCACTTAGAGTGGGATAAGGGCAGGAAGATGATGATGATGTAGTCACTTTGTCATTATTCCAATAATGATATATTCATAAAAGTAAGATTTGGAATGAAATGTGTTAATTAGTTTTCCGAAGAACGTTGTCCTAATACATAATGCAACTTGCACGGAATTATTGTTTCGCATCCTTTGAATATCGTTTGTATCTTTGTTATTATTATATATTTTGTTGGTGTAGAGTGACTAAATTTCGATACAAATACATTTACCGTATTATTCTCTTGGAAAAATATGATTAACACCGATACTTGTACAACATGTTAATTGAATATTTTGTATCTTTTTTAGATATTTGGTATATTGTATAATAAAAGTACAACAATACAGATTCATTTATTTTCTCGTAGAACAGATTAACAGACTTATACGCATATGTACATGTCAACATAAGCCTGTTTAAATATTTTTTGTTATAAACATTGCGAAACTTCTTTCCATAATATTGGAAGGTCCCTGAAAAGTCAAATTTTTTACAGCCATCCGTAACGATTGTCAATGAATAAATTGGATATTTATTTATGACAATTGAATCCAAATTCGAGAAGGTACGTACGTGCATAGACATATTTAGGCGGCGAGCGGATCTACATTTGCAACGGGTAGGGTAATCAATGAGTCCATTTTATGCGACTTTGCGTTTAATAAGTAGTTTTGATCAGATAAAAATATTCCTAGTATACTAGGTGTTTTAATTAAAACGAAAACGTAAAAACACTGCAAAAATTATATATGCACTGTTTTATTTAACATACTTTCAAAATAATGTCATGATAATCGTCCATTACTTTTATCTGAACTTGTGTTTTAAAGTAGAAGAATTGTGGTGTTTTAACGTTTTTTTTAAAGAAATATATGTAGTCAACCCTAGTAATGGGCTATTACAATGGCAGATATAGTTACCGAGCGCATAGGTGTCGTTGTTCACGAAGCCGCGAGGGCGCGCGCGCGGTCGTCTCAAGATCAAGGTCGTGCGGCAGACGCGCGGCAAGGTCACCTGTTCCCTCCGCCGCCTCCTGCGCCCCACGCCCCGCCTCTCGCCCTGGCGCGCCTCTAGTGCGCGCAAATATTTGCGACCGTCTGTCCTCCACGACCGATAGGCCGAGGTCAGACCGTCAAACAGACCTTCAAGTAATATCATTCGGCTTCTCCAGAATAAAAAACTATTTTATCGGTCAAACCAACAATACCTTCTCCAACTGGTTGTTTGGTTTGTGGATGATCTAACTGCCGTGACCAATATATCAAACGGTGCGGCACTGTAGCCTGCCTGGTTTACTTTCTTATTTATTAAGCAGTAGCTACTGTATGTAGGTTGTATAAGTCATGTTTATTTATTATAGTTTTTGACTTAAAAAGTGCTATCGTTTAGCGAGCTTGTACATTAATATGTTAATCCAAAATAATTATCCAAAGAAAGGTATTCTGTTGAAGTTATTTAACTATACAGAACATATCTCTTTGAAAATAATTGTTAATGACAATTATGTTTTTAAATTTAAACTATCGTGAGTAGTATTCATAGTTAATATAGATACCGGCTATACTCACGTCTAATTAAACGTTATCGCGCAGTTCCCGCTGCGATAACGTCGTGTAAAGAGCTCATGAATAAGTGCCCCGGACGGGTTCGAAACTAGTCGGGCCAATCCGATAAAATTAGACGTGAGTATAGCCGGTATCTATATTAACTGACAATTATGTTCTTAGAAAGATCTATTTATGACGCTTTACACAGCGTAGAACGTTTATAGTTAATTCGAATTTGTTATGTGTATATATAAAATAATCCAGATCTTAAAATTTAGTTTATTTGTAAGTCATTTAACTTATTATATAGATCTCTACGAATTATTATGCTGTATTTCAAGCTGATATCAAACACAAATATTAAATGTCTCATCAAAATTTTTCATAGAATTCAATGCATTGAAGACATTTTGGCATAGTTCAATATTCATTACCATATGTTGCAACAATTTAAAAATATATAACTTGGTTGGCGTCTGTAAAGTAAAAATTGTAAGAGAAAAAGCGTTTAAAGGATGATAACTTACATTTATCTCTATGTAAGATATTGGTTTTGTTTTAACTTATAGATTATTTATCATAATGTTGATGTAATTTATGGGCCTCATAAGAAAGCTCAGAGTCACTCAGCGAGCTATGGAGCGAGCTATGCTTGGTGTATCTCTACGTGATCAAATCAGGAATGAGGAGATCCGTAGAAGAACCAGAGTTACCGATATAGCTCATCTTGTAGCGAAGCTGAAGTGGCAATGGGCGGGACACATAGTACGTAGAACCGATGGGCGTTGGGGTCCTAAGGTGTTGGAATGGCGACCCCGCACCGGTAAACGCAGCATTGGAAGACCCCCCCACGAGGTGGACAGACGACCTCAGAAAGGTCGCGGGGAGCCGCTGGATCCAAGCGGCACAGGACCGTGTGGTGTGGAGATCCCTTAAGGAGACCTATGTCCAGCAGTGGACGTCGATCGGTTGAACAAGAAGAAGAAGAAGAAGAAGAATTAATATATATTATGTTTTCCAACGATCTATAACCAGGTACATATGTATCACTTAATTAAAGATGCAACACCGTCCCATTTCTCCACAATTAGAAAACACCTACTACTAAACACTTCACACAAAAATCATTGTTTATTTTATAACTTTGCAACCAATATAGATCACTAACACTTTTTTTATAAGACTCAAATGTATATGGGATAAAACTGAGAAGAATTGGTTTAAATCGATTCAATTGTTTTATCTTGATGGCCACACAACGTCAAACCTCTATCATTTTATTTCATTTACATTATATTCGAACCTAAAACTTTTGATTCTTTTATAGTAGTTTATATATTACTTAATCTCGAAACATTCTAAGCTAAGCTTTATCGTTTATAATCAATACTTGCCACAAAAATTCGATGGAGAGCATGAGTATGAATAATGTAATGGGTCTAGTAGTGTAGTAGGATAAAGGTATACTAAGGAATTATTTAACTGGATTAACGCTGCATTATTTTAATTATACGTATTGGATACTACAAGGAATCAATTGACGGACGGCGAAGTTGGACGTAGATCTGTAGGCCTACCATGAACTTTTAGAAAACGATTCAATTCAAAGTCAGTACCTAAACCCAACCGCTTTCTTTACGTATCATGAAGTGTGTTTGAATACCATGACGTCTTAAAGACGCACACTTTAAGTCGTTGCCGAATGAGCGTTCGGAATGCGTCCTATAAACATTTGAGTAAAAGAGACAGAGTTATCTATAGTTCATATAACGTTATACTTTTCAAACATTACGACCCCAATGCAATTCACACTTCATGGTACAAAAAGAAAGTGGTTCGCGGTCGTCGTTTACGTCTTCAATTGAATCGCAATAAGAGTTCATGGTAGGCCTATTGGCCGCTATAGTTCAGCAGACCTACCATGAACTCTTATTGCGACTCAAATGAAGACGTAAACTATTTTTTTTTATTTCATACCATGACGTCTTAAAGACGCACACTTTAAGAAGTTACCAAATGACTACCTAAACTGGATGGCAAACGTATTTCATTCACTCTATTTTCGTACCATTGACTATCAAAATAAATTAACTTATTAATTTAATTTTCCTAAAATTCAATTCTAACATAAAATATATATAACTACGTTTTACGTGCATCGTTAATAAACAGTACAAAACAGAGTCTGTTATGCATTTTGCCTATATTCATTGACAAATAGATTTAACTTACAGAATTTCAAGACGAATATATAGAAAAAATTTCTTTCGGAGTGCGTTCTAAAAACATTTGAGTAAAATAGATAGAGTTATCTACATAGTTCATATAACGTTTTCCTTTTCAAACATTACGACCCCAATGCAATTCACATCTCATGGTACGAGAAGAAAGCGGTTGAGTTTAGGTACTGACTTTGAATTGAATTGTTTTCTAAAAGTTCATAGTAGGTCTACAGGAAACAATTCCGGTCCACTCTCGTATGTTTCGCAACCACGATTTTTTCGACGTCCAGCATCTTCCCGTCAGTTTTGCCAATTATTATGGGTTGAAGCAACTTGTATCTCAAGTGCCTGAGAATTTGTACGAAGTACTAAATCTTAGTTAGATAAATGAAAGAGTGATCTATAATACGGATATAATATAATACGGATTTTATCATTACAGACTTTATCTGATTTATTTTTAGTAAGGGTTGTAACACTTCTTGCTCCAGCAATCCCTTAAAAGTGCTATGGATTGAATTAAAATATCTCATAGAATTTAGTTTTGTTTAAAGGTTCCATGTGAGAATGCATCACGTACATATATCATAAAGGATAACATGATTCATGAATCAATGGTACAACATATGTAGTGGATATTAATGGAGTGTGAATGAATGAAGTGGTGGCAGCACATTTTAGGATGTTAACAATACTTTTGTGTCATCCATTCTAATGGTATCGTGAATGCCATGATGCTATATATATATATGTGTATTTTGGATATAAAAATAATGATTTTGATTCACTTTTTATATTTAATATCTACTTTTGGGTACAGTAACAATTTCCTTAAAACTTAAGTACGTAAAAACATACGTTTTAGGATGTTAACAATACTTTTGTGTCGTTCATTCTAATGGTATCGTGAATGCAATGTAAACAAATTCCTTAAACTTTTAAAATGTTAAAAATGTATTTATGAAGCATTAAATCGTTTAAACATATGTTATCAAATCATTCTGGGAGCCAAACTTCTATATAAGTATTTATCTTTAAATATAATTATTTTTTACATGAGAATTAATAATGACATCACATCGTAAAATATGTAAAAAAAAGGAAAACGTGGGAAGAAAAATAATTTATTATCTATGACCACATATTATGAGAATCTGGTATTGGTAAGGAATTTACTTCATATCAGTTGGCTGTTTATAACAATGCTTATTATATATAGCTTATGTCAAGGAAGTCGCTGCATGATGTGTGTTAGCTATTTTTACGTTTGAACGAAATTCCCATCATTGGGAATTTTACATTGATACATTTGTCGACCTTCACACATTCCCTGTGTACGCCTTCGGAATCAAATAATCAGGAAACACGCAATTGCATTTGAAGCGAATACGTCCATATCAATATTAATATTTAATTTAAATATTTGTATCGTTTGCCTTGATTAGCTTACTTTATATACTCTCAGAAGAATTTTCCTTCAATAAGGTTAATTAAAAGTAAAAACATATAAAAATATAAGTTTTTCGAAGTGTTTTATTAGTGAACAATGTAAGAATAATATTTGTTTTGCTCTATTAAAGTGGGGTGTATTTTTGCCACCATTAATCGAACAATGAAGGAGCATTATAACATACTTCAGCGCTACTTCTTTAAAGCCTCTTAAAATAGTTTTATTGTTAATTATTTACAGTTATTTTGATATATAGCCATACATGCATTTGCCCTTGCAACTCTTACACACAACTCACACATTGTAAGTACAATACAGTTCTTTGTTTATACAAGTGTTCACTTGTTAAGGACACCGTTCGTTATTCACAAGGATTTCGAATAATAAAAAAAAAACAATTGGTGTCCATAGTTAAAGGTCACATGAGAATAGTGAAGGCATTCGTACCACTTCGCCTTGCTCTACGTCAAAGATAGATTATTAGTCACCTTAGTATAATAATGACATAGGTAACAGCAATCAATACTTTGTTTTTGTTGTTAAATTTAATAAAGAGACATTACAATTGCTTTGTTGTTATATTGTTATTTTGTTCTTGAAAACCACAACTGCTTAATGTGATTCATATCCACGCCTCGGTGTTTATATTTAGTTATTATAGTTTAGTCTCGACAACTTTTTTACGTAAGTTAAATTTGAAAATTTAAATTCAAAATATTCTTTATTCAAGTAAACTTGTGAACAAGTGCTTTTGAATCGTCAACTCTACTGCTGGTTCGGAAAGCTGTTTGCTACCGAGAAGAGCAAGCAAGAAACTCGGCGGTTGCCCTTTTAAAAAAATATATTATATAACTAGTTACATTTAGTCATTACTGTCTTGTACAGGGTAGAAGTGCAGACATATTCACACATTCTTATCATGTAAGTATTCCTCAACAGTATAGTAGTAGGCTTTCTGTATATACCTGTCTGTATATATCCTCTTTTTAACAGTGTTTTTAAACTGCTGTAATGGCAATGCCAAAATTAATTGCGGAATTTTATTATAGAATCATAAGATTCTATGATATATTCTATGATGATTATATGATAGGTTTATGGTTTTGAGTATGAACCCAAAACCATATACAGTTTACGTACTTGCTAGGCGCAAAAAACAATGCATTTATAAAAGATGAGTTTGGTATATGTCGAAATTTGAGTCAATGCGTAAAAACTATTACTAACTGCGTAGTAGGTACTAAACACAAATATCACCTTCGGTCATCATCAATATATTAATTTACCTGAAAATAAATACGAAAATAAGTAGTTTTAGCAAATATTATATTATAAATATATTTTAATAGCTTGACGTGACTTTCTCAATTGTCATGTTTTTTTTGTAACCCTGAATATCAAAATAAACTTAAATTCTGTTTAGGATGTATGATTTTATAATATCATAACGTTTACTTAAAAAACAAACAAAACAATAACAAAACAACATGTTATTATTTTTTTGAGAAGATATTTGTAGATATTATGTGACGTTGATATCACATGAATGGCATTTCCGCCTTTAAGTTTAAAATGGCGTGGGATTAGGAGCAGATATTTGAATTGAGCATTTTTTGTTTTTAAGCCTTTGTCTGAAAAAATCATTGTATATCTTCATGACCTCCCACTGTATGACTCCGTGAAGACTCGGACACGAGGCATCGGGGCCAAGGTTTCTATGAATTATGGAGTGTATGGTATTATTCAGGCGCGATGTGTGTCAGTGTTCTGATTTCGCGGCCGAGTCGATCATTACAACTGCTGAAGGTTTCAACTAACTGTTATATCAACAAGTGTTTCCTGGTATTTAATTTTTCAATGTAATTTTACAATACAACTAGATTTTAAATACATCATACAAAAATATTTTAATTTGTGATATGAACTCAAAATTTACGGGATTTTTTTTATGTAATGAGACAATTAGTAGATCACACGAATATAACTTATATGAAAAATGAATTTGATTAAAAAAAAAAATTTAAACGGCTATAAAAATACACATTTTGTACTTAAAACGGGCAAACGAGGCGCATAGTCGCGCCGGTTCAGTCTAAAATGAGGTCAGTGGAACACGAAGTATTACACTTGACCTCTTTCCGAGTCCTTACCTCCGCCAGACCTTCACACTTTTTACAACGCTTTTACGAGCTAGGTCGAGCCAATTAAGTTTGGTCGAACGGTCGTAGTAACAATGACGCCCCCGGCTCAAAGCGGCAGATGCTTTGCGCTCGGCCGCCGCGCGTACGCAGACCAGCCGCACTCTTGACACACATTCGGATCACCATTCAATGTCTTTACTCATTTTTTGTTGATTACATACATCTACGAGTCAATGCCTTGGAGTACAAATGTGTTAATGAATACTTTTGATAAATTTAAATGAACCTTGATTGATCTTGATGATGCAAGTATGTATCACTAAATTCTATCACATTTCCCAAACTCAAAAATGTCACTGAACGTCTTACATAAATATTTTTTTATAAAATAAATAAAGCACCTTTTTCTTCGTCAACTGATGGACGTCCACAATTGTACATAGGTGTCTTCAAGGGATCTTCACACAACACGATCTTGTGTCACTTGAATCCACCGGCTACCCACGACCTTTTTGAGTTTGTAACTCCACATCGTACCGACGCTGCGTTTTACGGTGCGGAGTCGGCATACCTTAAGACCCTAACGCCCAATGGTTCTCCGCACTATGTGCCCCGCCCATCGCACTTCGCTACTTCGCGACACGAAGAGCTATGTCGGTAACTTAATGAGGAGATCCGTATCTCCGTATCCTCTTTTTTTGTTCAGAAATAAAGAGATCCATATCTCCTCATTTCTGATATTATCACGTAGAGATACTCTGAGCATAGATCGCTCCATCGCTCGCTGAGTGACTTTGAGCCCTTCCAATCCAAAAGCAAAAAAAAGCACCTATGCCAGGTATTGTTAGAAATCGCTGCTTTCAGTTAACCAGCTTACTTATATAATTCATACATAATATGAGCTAGCTTAGTCTAAAACATGGACAATCTACTTACTTGCACTAATTAGATACACGAGACAACAATACGTGCTCATCTCTACTGTATCTTTTACCTTTCTAGCTATTTCTACAACAGTTATTTTAAAAGATTAATTGAAAGCTATAAATTAAAATGATAAGCATTTTTTAATACAATATTGCCCAAAGCCAACAGAAATAATATGTAAAATCTGAAAGCAATAGTTAAAGTAATATGTTTTAGTAGAAAGTCATCAGTATATCTGATAGTCCAATTAAATTTTTTAAACAAGGTTAAATTAATTAAATCGAAATTAAGGAAGCTATTGAAATATTCTCATTGAATACCTTAAAGGACTATAAAGAAAAGTCTTACTGTTTTAATTCGCTAATTATGATGGTGGTCGGCTTAGTATTGCGTGTCAATGTGTGAGTCAATAATATAACTGTGCTTCATTTACCGATAATAATTATTTTAGTACCCTACTCTCCATTATTACTCGACATTATATTGTTCTTTATTGTTAGGTACAGATTAGATTATTTAAAAATTATAATTATGAAATATGATTTAATTTTTTTTGTAAAAAATGCAGTTTGCGATCTCTCAAATATAAAATAAATATCCAAATAAGGAGTAACTTGACCTCATATACAAAGTCTTAAAATATGAAACATAAAATCTTAATCTTGTGTATGTGACGTTACCACATCCTAATTCCCTGTGGTAAGCTCATGTCGGAGAAGGAAAAAAGTGAAATGATATTTGCGGGTATATTAGTAGTTTTATTGTGAAAATATTGATTATTTAGTTCTTTAAAATTGGAACACAGAAAAGAAAAACAGAAGCTGGAAACAGCCAGGCTCGCTATCAGAAAAATCTTTTTCTGTTCTTTTAAGCCACTAATAATCTATGGCATGTTAAGAGATCTCATCGTTGTTTTAATGGGTCCGTTCTTAAGTTCCGTGTCCGGCCATATTCATAGTCTGTTATGTGTTTGGTTTGTAGTTCCTTGTCTACTCTCATTTAATGGACTGTGTTATTGTAAAATATCCACATAATTAGTATTCCCTATAAGAACAACCATTGAGATTCTTGCCAGTTCTTTTTAGTGCATATCCGTATTCCAAACTAAGTAGAGTTGTTCTAGCTACTTCATATTTTGCCGACAATTTATTCATAGCATTAAATATAACCTCATACGTCCTGCTCCCAGTCTAATTACCTTGTTTTATGGTTCAGGTTAATAAAGTATATTTTTGTAAACATATTGATCAACCCTGTGCGACATTAAAACCATGAACCGTCTAATGAAATAAGTCTGAACATAAACGTACTGCTTACATTATAATAATACACACTTACACATCAGTTCCTAGTAAACAAGGTCAGCCCAACCTTGACGGTAAATTGTATTTTTATTATTATTTTTAAAAATATCACATCAGCAAACAAGGAAGTCATCACGTATTTTGCGAAACGATTAATTGAACTTTATGTAGATGTGTTGTTTAATGCCGTTTAGTGTTCAAGGTCACAACAATCTAGTAACACGAGATATGATTCAGGCAGGAACTGACTGGGGATCATTTGTTCCTAGCCAATGACGTTTGGACTTTTATGAATCAGTGGCAGATGTTTGTTGCTAAGTTATGCTGGTATAAACAAGGAATATGAGTAATTTCCGCCGAATAATACAAAAAATATATACATTTTAATGCTTTTATATACTTGTTAAATATTTTCTAATCAAACATAACTGGCGCCAGATTTTTACTTACCTCGTATTATCAAATTCAATAATGTCATATTTTATTTCCCTGAATTGTACAAAAAAAACAGTAAAACACACTATCGATATTGGGTTTAAATGGTTCCGTTGACACATGACGTTCATAATTTTATAGGAAAATTAGTCTTCGATGTTTATTTATAAGTTAGTAGCAATGCCCCGCGATTTCACCTTAGACATATGGTATCGCGGACCTTTTTGTTGATATTGATACGAATGATTTATAATAATGTAGAACATTTTTTGTTTTATCATCAATAGTTTCCGCAGCGCACGCGATGAAAGATTTTTATGTCTAAATCTTTCACACCTTATTACAATTTTATTAGGGATCCCTATTTTTTTTGAAAATGTAATATAGCCTTTGTTGCTCAGTAGAGAAACAGCTTTGCAACAGTGAAAGAGTTTTTGAAATTGGTCCAGCAGTTTTTGCGTGAAAACATTACAAACATACATAGATACAGACATACACATATACATACAAACATACAAATCTTTCCTCTTTATACAATTATTATAGATATATTAGTACCACGAAGTAGTTAAAAATACTTAGTTCTCAGCTTTAAACCTCAAACACATCTTCGTGTGATTCTTCTTGTTAACTCTTACTTAATCATGCTCCAATTTTCTCCACTTTTCTGTACAGGCGACAAAGCACTAGTTTTGATCCTATTCAATTTACAGCCCGGCAAACATTTACTGTGATGAAATTCTTGCTCCGAGAGAATACTGTAGATTAAAGATTCCTTCATTTGTCACCCGCGAATGTCAAAATTTACAAGATTTTTAGATATTGTATTAATACATTTCTAAACGGTAAAGCTAAACTTGTAAAATTAATGTTAGAATGAGCTAGTTGTAAATTACAATAAATTGTACACATTGTTTATAAAGAATGGAACTATTTTCTTTACATTATATACCATAAAATACAAAAAATGTGTTTGTGGTTTGTTTTGTTTGAATGTTTTACATCTAATTATACGAACAAGTAATCATAGTTGCTATGCGCCCAATGTGATGTCAACTGACATATATATCTGACCTTGTTGAAGCTGACGAATTGTATTAACAACGTATGATACGGTACCCTAATAATCGGGTCAATATACATTGAAAAAAAAATTATATATATGAAACAATAAACAACAAGGACTACACGGCCATATTCCAAGAATATATAATACACAATAAACTCGTTGTATTGAGTAAATGCGCGATTCTGATAATTTATCGCTAGTCCTTATACCAGTTCCATAGAACTATAGCATAGGCTCTTCATTGTTTACAATAAGTTTCCTAAAATTGTATTACAGAAAAACATTTTGTTGAAATTTTATTTTTTAAATACAATTATTGTGCTGAATTGTCTCTATTTATTTATTTAAAATTCTGTGAATTTTCCCTTCCAAGCTTAAAATTCTACTCTGTTGTTTTTTCAAGTTAGCACTCGAAGTTTATAACCTGTTAAAGTTTAAGCACATAGTTTTTACAGTGTATATACATTATCTGTACTTAGCCCACTATTATATTATACCAAATTATTATAAAATAAGGTAATTTTTTTTATTAATGTGTACACATGAAAGTTTGCGTTTATTTTTATCATACGAATCAATGAAGAAATATTTCTTTCATATTTGTACTCGTAAGTCTCCGGACGTGACGCGAATATTCAATGCACAGAATAGGTAAGATTAATATAAGATTGTAAAGAGATATGCATAGATAAGGCTTTTTTCGTTATTGTTATATAATTAATTTGTTTTGACTAGGACTATATTTTATACATTCTGTCTAAAGAGGAACAAGAGTACGTCGCCACCCTACATATAGTACTATATAGCATGTACAAAATGCAATTAATAATCACTCCCACGATATGTTGATTGGCAAATAAAAATACTCACCAGATCTTATATTCAAAACAAGCTGTCGTAATCGCAAATTCGTAAAAGCGACTTATTTACCAAAATTCCAAGTTAGTTTCGTAGCTTAGGCTAAGCATTCTTATTACGTGTAATTCCTGAAATCATTTTCATATAAAATTTGCATTGGTATTTCAAATAATGACTTAATCACTAACGAGGAAACAAGTGCCAAGAGAAGACATAGTTTAAAAAACACGCCTCATAATAATTTCATTAAAATTGACATATTTCTAAGAATAGCTTTGTACGTATTGCAGCAGTTTACGACCACACAGTCTAAGTCATATTTGACTTTACTTCTATCGAAAGTACAAAAGTGATAATAAAATTGTTTTGCTATAATCCGCGATAAAGTAGATAGAAAATACATTTAATGCTTATATTTATCGTCGTCCACCGCCAAATAGGGAACTTAATACTTGTGTTATGGATGACGCACAACTGGTAAATATACTACATATATAATTTTATAATATATAATTTAATGATTATAATACAAATACACACTCAGGCTCGAAGAACCAACAAATTGTTTTTAGAAATGTACCTTTACCTTAATATTTATTCTTACTTACCTACTTACTACATTTTATGATTTTATATTGCACATAAGATCACGTCACGTACGTGATATTGCAAGGCCATTTTTAAAAGATACATAAAATAAATGTTATAGACGTTATTAGATATAATGTAATGAATTTAGTTCAATGATTTCAAACCAAGTCAATATATTTTAACTAAAAAGGCTAGCTAAAAGGTTTCCTCAATACTCGGCCAATTTTGTAATTGTGTCCATTTTAATAATTCCGTATTTCACAATATACTTTAGTACTACTAATTAAAATTCCAAAAGATTGGCTTCAAGACTTGTGAAGAAATCTAGTAGTAAAATTTAAAAAAGTTGCATGGAATTTTAAGGAAATAATGATCTTATTGAAGAATAATTTAAAAAAATGGCACTTGTAAATAGCTTGTAAAACCATTTCGTTTTAGCAGGGCTGATTAAATTATTTTATAAGCATTTGTACTAGTGCTTATAAAATTGTTATAACTAATATTATTAATGCGAAAGTATGTCTGTCTGTTATGTTTTAACGGTCAATCCGCTAGATTAATGTTGATGAAATTTACTTTAAAGAGTTAGGTATAATAGTTGCAAAACTATTTAGAATAATTATTCTTCTACTGTCGCTATAACAGTTAATAACCGCATTAAATTAATTTTGAGTTGTAATTTTAAATTGACTAGAAGCCATTCAAAAACTAGCAAAATTACTTTATTTTATTAGAAATTATACCTAAAGTATGTTTAGATCATTAATATGTTTATAAAAACAAGTGGCGTTGATAAGGAAAGGGCGGTGCTCCGGCGCGCCGTTTATATCGTTCAAGATTAAGGTCGTCCGATCTATGTATGTAAGGCATCCTAAGGTCGAGTGGATCATGTTTACCTCTCGCCTGCACGTTACGTATCACAAACACATATTTGTTGTTTAATCAATGTTTTCGATTTAATTATGTCATTTATAAAACTAGAGTAGAGAATCATAGGCAGGCAGGGAGAGTGTCACCATAAATAATGAGAGGGAAGATTAGATTAGCATCCTTATCTCTGTCTGATCACACATTTGCAGAGAAATATTTATGGCGGGTTCTGAATTTAAAAAATTACTTAAAACATTTTAGAACACCTTTAAAATGACGTTTACTCACTACGCACGTGAAACAAACACCCAAAACTCATTTGTTTTCTCTTTATTATAAGGTGGCACATTTAGACTGCATTCCCTACTCCACATCTCTATCGGATGGATAGTATTTCAATCCTCAAAAACAAATTAGTTATACTTTATTAAGATCTATCTGGTTGTGTTAGTCATAATTATTTCGATTATTTTTCTCAAGAATGCATTTCTTTTAAGTGAAAATGTTCAAATGTTTTGTTACCTAAGTAGAAGTTTTATTTATTGTTAAACATATAAAGTTTATTTTTTTATATATAATATAATGTTATCATTTTAAAATAAGGTTTGAGTGATCAGCAGAGCGGTACTAAAGCGGTGTGCTTTTAAAAGTTTCCGCGCTAAGTTTCCCATACAAATGCAATTATTAATAAGGTTTAATTTTTATACTTATTGATTGACTATTTAGCAAGTATTAATTATCTATTGAGTCAGTGTACTGTGAGGGGTTGTTTTGCTTTTTTAGACCTCATAATTGTTTACATAGCCAGCAATAACGAGCGAGACGTGCGCGAATGTTTGGAAAATATTGTTATGCAATAAACGAGAACAATGGCGAGACTGGAGGAATATTGCCATAACATTTGCGCCTTCTAGAAAAACCCTAGTATTAACCCAAGGCCATGATTGCGTAACGCATTCTAAATAATAATTAAATTATTAAATTTTAAATTACATGTATAAAAATAATTTTATATGTTCCATTCTTATTATTCGTATAGTAGACGTACCCGTGACTTCATTCTCGCCAATTTAGGTGTTAAAATACCTTCAATTATGTGATATACATTTTTTGTCCTATTGCTATAGTATAATTACAAATTTTTACTTATACATATTGTCCGGTGCAATTGAACTTAAAAACCTCAATTGTACCAAATTACATCAATTTTACTGCTGAAGATCAGCGTAACAGACAGACTTTTGCATTTACAATATTAGTATGAATGTTGTAAATGCTTGAAATCACGTCATTATGATTATTTGGTCAGGAAACAAAATATATATAATGTCAACTGTTCAAACGTACTTAAATCTATTAGAACGCTTATTCTATTAATTATTTTTTTTTTTTATTTATTTAATTTTTAATTCAGATACAATATCCATACTTAAATACTTAAATTAGTTGTTAGTAACAATTTATCTTAAAAACTATGGTAGTAATAAACAATAACCTAACCTAACCTAAACTACACTAAGAACTAACATTATTTACAAAAACTGTACACCACTTCATGTGCACCATTCCAGTGGTTCAGAAAGGGACTGTCAATTAATTAATAAACATAAAACAAATATTTTTCATTTATGTACAAAATGGGGGAGATGATTATATGTAATCCATGTTATTCAGAATATGATATGTATTTCAAGGTTTATGCATTAGGTCTTCTGTATTATGATAAAATTGATATCGCAATCGTTCTTAATCTAACCGATATTACCTCACACACAGGCTAAAGAACGGGTATAAAACACTGAGTATTGCTTTCTGAGAAATTTATCTTAGATTTATTTCCGTTTTCCTATCTTCTCACTATGCTGTCATAAAAAAATATCCTAAAGTATATATTTTTTAAATAACTTAATGAATCGTGAACTTATTTAATTCAGTTCAGAAGTACGGCTTAATATATCTTTAAAATTCTTTTACAAATATTATGAAATTTATATTATATGTGAATGTTACCAGTTAGATAGTTCATACGTATTTATTAGGATTTAGTTTTTTTTTATTTGTCTGTTTCTCTGTTATGCTTTCACGGCTAATCCACTGAAGCAATATTTATGAACTTTCGCACAATTGAAGCTTGTATAACGGATTAATATTTAGAGTAAAAAAATCCCGTATTTCTCTAATAAATAGGAAAAAACAAAATGTTTTTTAATTAAATGAAATTCAATTAAATTGGTACATAATCGAGGCTATTCTATTCTAACTAAAGAACGAAGTTGCGGGTTCCAATAGTAAATATACCATATATGCGTTTTGGATATTGTGTGTAAAGTTTAAATGTAAAACACAAAAACATGTAAAATTTATTAAATAAGTATATTAAAAAACGACAATACTCTACTGTGCCGTGAACTGAAACTCAGTATATGAATATTTTGTGCAAATTTTGGTACTACGTAAGCCATATAAATTTATTTGATCAAGAATGATAGTTTAAGTTATAAGTTGTTTTTCCGCAAATATGAATGGCCTTCAATCTTTTCCGCGACGTAGTGACTTTATAAAGATGGTGATATTTCTGCCATTTTTTATCATTCATACACAGATAAAGCACATCATTTCTTCAAGGTCAATTTTGAATAGGTCCGTTATAATATACATTATCTTAGTTCTTTGTAACGATTTGGACTGCCGTAGATTCTTTTCAATCATTGCATAAGAATAAGTTATGACACTGATTTTCATTCTCCTGTCCTTATCCCACTTTAAGTGGGGTCGGCACAACATGTTTAAAAACATGATATCGCATGATTCAGCTATGTATTTTACGACTGGACTCAACTTACCTTAGTCGTATTTTATGACCCCTCGATAAGAAATGAGGGTGGTCTATTCTACTCAATCGGTAACCACACGGCGGAAGTTATGACACTGATTTTATGAAATTTAATACAAAAAATATTGGGTTATCAAACTTGTCTAAAATGATGCTTTTCACATCGATGTTCATATATAGAGACGCACAAATTAACGAGATACCTGTATTTTGACTTCTTTTTAAACAGTTTTTTTCTAGAAGTATTCAGCACTTTTAGTTATATATAGCGTTAATAACAAAATATACGATGAGCCTACATGTAACTCTACTTCCTATATTACTCATTTTAATGATCTACGATATGACATTGATACTAAGTCCCTATGATGTAATAGTGCCTGTAGTTGAAACATGTCGCCAGACGTTTAACGCACTATTTGGATAATTTTAACAATATACTCGTATGTAGAGCGGCAGAGCAATTGTTAGAAGAGAGGCGAGCGAGCGTGGGAGGAGGGGCGAGCTGCCGAATACTTTTTCGCACACGCAAGGTCGAGGTCACCGTTTGACTTCCTATATCAGCTTGACCTCGTCGACCGCCAGAGTGGCTGTACTCTTCAACATTTTAAGACTATTAAGGAAGCAACCGAATAAACTCATCCGCTGTTTTAGTCATAAAAAAGAGAATGACTTTACGAATACTTTATGTACAATGGATGATTAGGAACCATCTAATTTTATAAAGGTACCCATTAGTTTTCCGTTATAAGGCTATACAGTCAAGCAGCGGTTATACTTATAATGCCTAGGATCTTTTCTCACTTTTGGAAACAAGGATTAAAGGTAAGTTAAACCACGATGCTCCAATGCGAATTCATAAACTATATCCCAGGAATTCTACAAAGATATTCTAAATTTTTAGAGACAATTTATTACATTTCGAGATATTTTTGTAGATATTGACTAGGGCCTGAAACGCCTATCTCTATCTATCTATCTTGGACTAAATAATAGTTTATTGTTTTTTTAACAAACTATAAGATGGTTACATTTTTATCTAGCTCGAGTACCATACACTGTAAACAAAATCCAGTGTTAACATCGGCGAACAGGTTAATATTCTAACTAGGCATTTGGTATTTTAAATAATTTTTTGTATATTTAAATATATATAGTAGGTATTAATACTTACATTTTATCGAATACCAAAAAAACAATCGATTCCGATATCTACAGTTTATCACGTAATGTCGTACGAACACAAATGTATCACATTGCGGCGTCCGTATAGATACAATATACATTTGCAAAATATCCGGATAAAAATATTCATGGCCAGCCTCAAGGCTAAACAGCTTTTCTGATTAGAAGTATGACGATAAGGAAGACACGAACAACGCAATATGAAATCTTTAATATACATAGTAAAGTATAGTTTTCACTGTTAACAATTGTTTATACGAGTATAAAAAAACAATAACTGTAAGTCTGCTGATTTGTTACTTTTGCAAGGTTACAGCGTACACATGTTGGATACAGATATTAAGATTAGTAATGTGTAAAACCAACAATAATTATAAAAATAATTTTTGTCGTCTTAATTATTAAAGTTGATTATAAATATTCAGTGACATTTATTTTACTTTTTATTTATTCTTACCTTCCGTAACTTCTTAATTTATTTAAAAATATTTTATTAAAACTGTAAAAATATATATTTTCTTTCTTTATTTTACGTAAGATAAGTTTAAAATACACATTATTTGTATACATGGAGTTAAAAGCAAAACTAGGTAATAAAATTCTGTATTTATAAAAAGTTTATGCTTATTATATGCCTTATTATTTGATTGATTTATTTTATCTATTTAAAAACCTAAAACCCGAATCCTCTCTGAGGAGACCATTATCATGCAGTGGTATAATAAACAGCCAATATTTTGCAAATAAAGAGTACTTAGTGAAACGATTGACAAGGCGGTATGGTCAACGACCTTAGCCTGCTCGTTTAAACACGGGCGAATTGAAGGAAAAAAAAAAGAGTACTTAGTGAAATATGAAAAAACAATATCGAATATCCAATTCTATTCCACTGTCAATATTTTCCCTTTACCTATTTTGGATAATGGTAAGTATTTAATAGCCTATATAAAATATTAATGCTATAAAACAACAGTCTATATATACAGTGAGCGCAAAAAGTATTGCGAAAATGTTATCATGACGGTTCCGCGTAGTGGAGTGGAGTGGACCGTCGTAGCGCAGGCGGCAGGGTGCGAGTCTTGACCTTGTGCGATGACATTGGCGGGCACGGACGCTTCCTGTTATCACATTGCGATACTCCTCGACACTCGCGGCCGGCATTAATCATTATTGGAACAAAGAATGTCCACTCACGGTAATTGTAATTAGCACGCGTCGGCCTTGACGCGCTCATTATCTCGGCCACCGCGGTCACCATAACGGATCGCGTCACAAAGGACTATAACTATGTACTTACTCAGACTGGAATGTTTTCCTTGATTATTGTTATTTTTATACTTATTGAATATTACAGATTTTTTTAATAATTTTATACAACTTATAATGCCAATAAGGAAACATCTCGCAGTGGATTAGGAATCAAAAATCTCTTCCTGCGTTGTCAGAGTTAAACCGCAGTTAAACCGCAGCTATGCCAATCATAGCGCGCTCGTTTAAATATATTTATTTATTTATTTAAAGATCACAATATTTGTATAATATGGAATAGTATGGAATAATGGCAGGAAAATGTGTCAGTATGTTTATAATTTAATACTTTTCTTTGGGAATATAATTCTTTCTTACAAACAACATTGGTTTGGTACTGATAGCTTTCGAAATAATTCCTAACATTCTATTTATAATTTTAGGATTTTTCATATTGATAAACATTTTAATATAATAGTCATCAACCTATAATAAAAGGGCTTACAAAGATCAATACACATATGGTTATACGTCTATATAATAAAATATAAAAAGTGGGCGGTAATCCGAATATTGTCGTTATAATTACGAACACGTGCTGGAGTGTGGCTGAATATAAACCGGTAAATAAAATACATCCATGCACATAATATAGGCTGAAGTTATACGTCATAGCCATGTTGAATGCGCAGTGCTTGCTGCGCAAACATGTTTACCGACAACCACTCAAAGTTCAAGGTCCTGACTAACGACAGCTGTAGTACGATGTACTTTTTCTTACGGAGGTTGCCTCGAGGACGAATCAGCTAGGCCATATGTTTCGAAGCTCCCAGGCCGTGAAAACAACTTTTATGCTACTCTTACATTATAGGAATTAATGGATATAAGCGTTTTTTTTCATTATTTTACATGAATACATGTACATTAGAACAAAAATAACAAGTATCTTTTTATGTAACAATATGAAACACACTTTTACAACTAATACCTATTTATAATTATTTATTTTCGATATTTATTAACTACAGATAGTCTACAATTTGTCTTCGTAACATTTGGTTACTAAACGAAAGATTTGTACAAACAATGAAAAACTTGTTGACTGGTAGAAAACGCCTCATTTAAATTTACGTTCGGTTTTCGAACTCTTTATACGTTATAAATTGTGCAATAAATATATTAAAAAAAAACAAATTGTCTTCTAAAAGACAGATATGAAATGATGATTAAGTAAGCTCAGATATTTTTGCAAAATATTTCAGGTCTAAAGGTCTCAAATTCGATTGTTGAATCTGAAAAGGTGCACTATAGTGTCTTACAGTGCAATAATTTAAAACATTTTAAGACCCCATAGTTGATAAATTCATTGAGCTACATTTTTCGCACATCAGGCCTTCAAATTTGTGATTCCCTTTATAAATCGATTCGTTAAAAATTAATGTTGTTGCGTTTCCTTAAGACATACATTATATATTGTTACTAATTAATAAGCGGAACCCTAAAATAACAAAAGCGAGATGATTCGTGTGGCTAGGTCTCCTGACATTGGATGGGTTTCCTGTCTATTTACATTACTATAGGTTACCTTCACACAAGCGGGCTAAGGTCGTTTCGGCAGTCGTCCGCAAGATCATCAATATTACTTGCCTATTGTAGATGTCTTATGTAGATGAGTATAATAACGTTTTAGTAAGGATCTTTATCGTATGTGAAAAAAAATAAATATAAATAAATATATGGGACATTTACACACACGGTCGTCCGTCCCCAAAGTAAGTAACTTAATATTTGTGTTATGGGTGACGGACAACTGGTAGATATACTACATATATAAGTTTAAATACATACTTAAATACAAATACACATCCAGGCTCGAAGAACCAACAATTTGTTTATAGAAAATGTTGGCCCTCGGCGGGAATCGAACCCGCGACCCGCGGAGTTGAAGGCAGGGTCACTACCCACAGCGCCAACTGGCCATAAATATATGATTGAGACGAATAACGTGTCCTAATAATGCCCCATTGCTAAGAAAAAGCTTTCTTTCGACAGACCATAAGGTGATTATAGCCACCCTGTTCCATTACGTAATCGCGCTTATAAATATTATCACTCTAAATAATATAGTAACTTTAGAATTATGTTTTTTTTAAACTTAAATCGAATGTGTGATTTAACTGTAAAGTCTTATATGAAACTAGCTTTAAGTGCAAGTTCGTTCGCGTGGACTGCAGTCTTATTATTTGAGTAAACCCTTATACTTATATTAATTATGGTTAAAGTGGGTTAACCTTAAAAGCTAGACATGCTGTCGCTGACTTTTATTTAGAACTTTTAGAGGGGAACAATTTTGTAATACATGATTTTTCAATAACTTTCACCTTTTACTTAGCGCACCCAAGGAAAGCTTTAAATTATGCCGTTTTCGCAATATGTTTTATCGCTGCTTCTCTTCTATTCATCTTAGCGTGATGTTATATGGTCTATGCCTTCCTCGATAAATGGACTATCTTACACTCAAAGAATTTTTCAAATCGGTCGAGTAATTCCTGAGATTAACGCGTTCAAACAATGAATCAATCAAACAAACAAACTCTTCAGCTTTATATATTAGTATAGATTCCCCTATATAATTATCGTACGTTTGTTCAAAGTTGAAGCAACGTAATTATTTCGCCTTGCACGAATTTTTTCTTCTGTAAAATATACATACATACATACATACATAAACATACATACTTCAATTATTTACAAGCTGGAGTTAGAATACCACGATAATCAGTCCTTTCTTTAGATAATCACTTGTTTTTAATTCGGTGAATTATCAAGAATGATGTTATTCTGTCGACTACACATTTCTATTGCGCATCGATAAATTGTTCCAAGCCCGATATTTTTAGATATCTCATATAGAAATGGACTAATACATATGTAACTTTAAATTATCAATTAATGAAAGACGCATCGACATGAAGAATCTTTCGATGATGATCTCAACATAACTTTACAGAACTTACTAATATGGAACTATACCTTCCAATGTAATGTAACTAATACACAGGCGTGTTTCTTTTTCTCTATTTTGAGCCTTTTAAGTATTTTTATATTTACTTAATACACTTTATGTCACTAGAGATTAGCCTGAGTCCTCAATAACCAACATTAATTGCGGCTAAGTTTCCACAACCATCCAGCTGTTACTATTTTAATAATGACAGCTGTATGGCTATGTTATAACGGCTAAGTTATAACGGCTATGGTATGGCGGCTATGAGTTAACACGACTATTAGTTGTTGTTATTATAAAACCAAGCTTATAAATACACATACAAAAGGTTTGAATAAAATTTAGTGTGTGTGATCAAGAATTTCTAGACTAATGTGATTTATTACAAACTTGACTATCTATGTTTGTATATACAAATAAAATAAAGATGGACTCTAATAAGCTCTCACGAGTTATATGAACGAAACGCCTCCTTAGGGATACACAATTTTAAGCACAATTGCAATGCTAGTTGTTTTTTAGGCGTGAAATTATTAGGGTATAGGAGATAAATCGCTTAGATCGGTATTGGAATAAAGACATTTTCGAAATATAAAACGAATTAATCTAACTTCCTTTAAGTTAACCAAGGTCCCTTCTTAATACCAACCGCCAGTTAAAGCATTTGTATTACAATAGCACGTTGCCCTTCCGGGGGTGGCTCTCACTCCACGTGGAAACTTGACACGAGCAAGTCACGTAAGCGAGTGGAGCCCGACGGGTGACGGGCGACCCTGACTCTTGAAATAGTCTTCCGCATTAACGCGGAGAGCGAAAATATCGCATGATGCTGCCACAAGGTCGCCAACACTCCTCCCCCGGACCCACCTTATAAGGACACAAATATACAAGTTCCGTACCTCTGTGTCACATATTAACCTAATTGTGTTATAATTAATGTTGAGAGACCGGCTATACTCACGTCTTATTTTATCGGATGAGCCCGACTAGTTTCAAACTAGGGGGCTCTTATTCTTCATTCGATAAAATAAGACGTGAGTATAGCCGGTCTCTCAAGATTAATTATGAATTAAATTCAATAATTGTGTTATTGTTAATTTACATTGTATAAGTGTTCTGTGATTTCAGGTGGAACATCTCGTATTGAATAGAATGGAGGGTTATTTTTGCGAAATTGGCAAGAGAATAGTTTGTTGTTATTAAAGACAACATTTAACGGAAATCAATAATGGTGGCGTTTGTAAAAAAAAACTTGCAAAATGCCAAATTTAACACTCCTTTGTACGTTCAATTGTATTTATGTTGTATGTAATTAAAATTAGCTGTCCCTCCACGTATTGCTGGGGCTCAGTCTGGTTTCGAATTCCTCTCGTAACAGAACTAGACATTTTAACTTTACAGGAACATCCGCTGGGTCAATGCAAAGATTATCTGAAAAGTCGCTGTTTCGGAGTGTATAACTGGCATACAAACAAACTAACATTTTTATATATAAGAATGGTGTACACTGTTTTAATCTAACGTAGTAATATGTATTTAGATATGTTTCAAAGGTTTGACTTTTAAGAAACCGTCAATTTTCTTTCTAGTTCTTCTAGGTAGGAGCAATTTACTAATCCAACTATAGCAAAGTAGACGATTCAATACAACTTACAAAAGTCTTCTTTGATTACGTTAATCTCGAATTTGAGTATTTGAAAATAAGAAGATGGCACTGGTCTATTTTGTTGCTGTTATTAAAATGGTATGGTTTTAAAGCAAAAAAGGGAACATCGCTACTCCCTACCGCTACTAAAAACATTAATATATTTATGGCCTATTTGAATGTATTTATTACGATCAATCTCTATTAAACTATCTCTTCTTTTATTATTCTGGCACAAAACATAAATGTAGATGACGTCATATATAAATATTTATAGCAATATAGAAATCTTAATACAACGTACATCAATGTCCTCCTCCGATCGAGCGTTTTTTTCCGGGTTAGAGTTATTTGAATCGACTTATCAATTTATATTCGTACTTACAATTTATTCATACATTTCCTAATGGTCTCAGTGCAAGGTCTATCTAATTGTTGATTTCGTTGCATACATATACAGTAAGGTGCTATCAAGACTGACTCAGATTGCTCTGTACCAAAACCACACTTTTTCAATATTAATATTTTTTTTACGATATAACATTACGTAAAATTAATGTGAAATTGATGTTAAAATCCCAAATCATAAATTGGGATTTTAAACACCTGAATGCGCTGAAAGATGAAGGAAAACGTCGTGATGAAATCAGCCTGGACAATTTCTTAAATACGTGTAACCACCCCATCCGTTGGTGGATTTGGTGGTTTCAATTATGCTAAGCAAATGAGGAATTCGCCCACTATTGGATTAGTAACAAACCGCAACATAATTTAACGTTATATGTTTGAATAGATAATTTGTAGTGTAGCATAAAGAGATTTATCCCGTTGAAGGTATAAATACATAATGATGCATATTTTATTTAAATGAAATTAATACAGGCTAAAGTTTATAATTTTAAAGAACTCTTTATCGGAACCTTAATCTTTATATCTGTGAACTTAAATTCATAAATTTTGGGATCTACTTTTTACAGCTGTTGTAACACTTTAGTAAAGCATTTTGTTTTATGCACTCGTAAATGTTAAATTATGCTATATGGCCAAAAGATATGACTAAAACTTTATAGATTGTTTCGCGTGTCACCAACTTAAATAAGTATAGCATACTTGCGTTCATTTAAAAATTGTGTTTATTAATTATTTACCAACAATATAGTAGAAATTGAGGTTTATTTGCAGGAAATGATTGAAACCATGTGAGGCTTAGCTAAGTCACACTTTACCATCCTTATCTATGATATCATTTTCCTTCTAACAATAATTAATGCTAGCGGTATAATCCGTTGCTCGCTATTGTAATCAATTCTTATTAAAAACGTCACGACCTTGGAGTCCATACTTGCCGTACTACCGAACGTGTTTAAAGTACTAAATCACACACATCGCAATTGTAAACAAATCGCCCACTCTCTGCAAAAACGCCAAACCGAAAAAATGCGCCTGGCAAGTATTAGAGACCTTGTTGAAATTTTGCTCTAAACAGTTTTCACAGCCAAAGTCTGCAACAACTAATGACAATTCATATTCATATTAATTATTGTTCACTCTGGCCGCTTGACATTGTAAGTATTTAATTCATTATACGAGGATTTGAATTAATAGTGATGACAACACTACTTGCACTCATATCTTTAATACCATTAAATAATATGTGTAAGAATATTACAATATTATCATGCGAATTCAGTTATTCCATATTCTCTATACTACGAGTATCTATTGTACCTATATTACGCGGTATATACCACAACGCATTCTCATACAAAAATTATAAATAGAAAGGTAGCACAAAAAGATATATTAGTGCAAGGCAAGAACTTCAAAAGGAAGCTACCCATTACTAGAGATCCAAAATCTGGAGCTTGGAGTTGTCAGATTGGATAAAAAAAACAAGTAATAAACCGTGTTAACAATACACCTATTCAACTGCAAACACCTCCTGTCTTCTTAGAGAGGGATATTAGGGGTTCTACGTTCCATAAATTTTCAAGGCATATAGATTTCATCACGTTAATTTTTACTGCGATGCACGTGGCGAATAAGAGCAAAAGATTTAAAAAATAAATTAGTGATGCCTGTCCAAGGTTTGAATCAACTAAATTGTAGCTTAGAAAATTTTAGTTAATTATGAAATAAATAAAAATATACTCAGATATATGTAATAGAAAAGCGAAGTAAAAAAGCAGTGTAAATTTATTTCGACAAGTTGTGTGAGTTACCACAATTTTTAAAATAATTATATATTCTCACATTAGCAAATGTTTTCAAAAGTATAAAGGGATTGAATTATATAGTGATACGCAATTATTCCGCGTTCAGCAGGATATAAATGACCGATCAGTGTGACCTTGGTTGTATTAATACGATAACGAACTTTATAGCTATATAGGCAACTTTGATATATAAAAGAATGTATGTAGATATGAAACAATTTTTGTGTAAAATAGAGAAGTTAACAATAATTTTATCTTTCTATGGAGTCACAGTTTTTACATTATAAAACAAATTAATGTCGTTTCAATTTAGCAATGGCCATATAGAGAATATGGTTATAAACTAACTAAGCATAGTCAATAATCATAAAAAAATAAGCTGTTTATAATAAAGGTTCTTCCTTTATTATAAACAGCTTAATATTTTGTTTTTTTAATTTGTGTTAGAATAATAAAAATATTTATAACCGTTGTGTTCAGACAAGATGTTGAAAGCTGTAATGAAGCAATCAATCATTTTAATAACTATGAAAATCATTCACTACATCTTTAAACTTAATACATGATATGAGAGGGGAAACAACTGCTTTCAAATTTTTTAATGTAATAATGAATATTTGAAAAAATGTAATGACAATCTAGTTGTTTTATTTATATTGCAAAGTAAAACTCGTCAGTTCGGCGGGCAGCGATGCGTGGCTCTGTGGCCCGCTGCCCTGACCTACATGGATGATGATTGTATGTAGATTTTGTAAGTCATAAGTCAGGCGAATCGAGAATACGATGACAGCATCCATATGTTTTCTCTTCATATTGTACGAACACCTCGGGCTCGGTCACCGAAACCGAGTATTACAACTCTGAAATGGGAATGCTATCACTCATGACAATATGACGTTTTTCCAAATAGCCTAGTGAGCACACAAATTTTATGGGAAAATTATTATATTTTAATAAGAAATAAACAAAGACTGGAATGAGGTGTTAAAATCATATGTTATGGACTTAAATATTTGATAGTTCATCAGTCAGCCTTTGAGCATTCAGTCGCCTAGTAGAAGTTAAGTAAAGGATGTAATTAATCAGATTTGTTTTTTAAATAGCATATATTTAATTTTGAATTAATCATTATTACAAAAGATTAATGTTTCTTTTTTAATATAATAAAAAAATACATTATCTATTTCACGCAGCATATAGCAGATGCCATAGAAGAGTAAATCATCACAGTCGAAAACTATTAAAAGGTTGTAATAATCCTATCCTTTTGTATCTGCTATTTACCTGAAAATCCTGTTAAAACTAAGTCCTTAATTTATTTATAAAGGATCCTTAATTTGTAAATCCTTTCTCTCATGCAGGTCGCACTGCCTTTCTCGGTCGCAGCATCCGTGCCGCCTAAGATTTCTCTCGTGTCCGTATTGGGATTCAGGTCGAGTTCGCCTCGCCCAAACACATTGCTCTACATTAACTATACCAGTACTGCGATACTGTTTACGAAATGTTCTATTATAACCCAAAGAGATACTTTATTGAACCTATATTAAACTTGTATGCTAAGTAATAATTGTTGCCCCACAGCCAGACGAAAAAGGTTTATGAAAGTATTGATGAAATATAAATATAATACAATTGTTTTTTCAATAAAGTCAAGATTCCTATTAATCACAGCAGGATGAAAGAAGGGTTGGAGCTAAAACCCACCACATTGCTCCAATTCGGATCGGTATGTTACACATATTCTCAAAATACTATATATCAGAATCAGAATACAGAATAGTGTGATAGATTCCAATTATCAATAAGACACATCTTTTAACAGAAAACCTAATTGGTGTCTGCCCGCAATTTGAACCCGTGACCCTCTCTACAGACACACACAATCTGACCGCTGGGCCATCAAAGCTTTGTAAAGCTGTCAAGTTGCTTTTAAGTTACTAAAATTTAAGGGCTTATATTATCATGAAAAACCGTCGCCCCTTGAGTATGATTCTTCTATTGCACATACTAGGTTATACAAAGAAGCCATTCTTTATATCTCCACCTTCATAACTACGACTAACTGCTTACTACGCGTTTTTAAAAAACAACAATTAAAGAAGCTTAGAACAAAAGAAAATCGATTTAGAGTCAGTACCTCATATTGACAATCACAGCTGCAGTTAATACCATTATAATTTTAGATAAAACATTTTAAAAATAATAAATGAGTTCAAGAATTTCAATTCAATTATATGTGAATAATATTTAATATTGATATCTATAAAACAGGATTATCTAAATGTGTATTAGCGCCAAAAACTGATTTAAAATTAGATAGATATTATAAAGCATAATTTTTCTTCGTAATTCCAAAGCAAAAATTTGTCATGCAAAACACATTTAGGTAAGACATATGTAGGTTTCTTATTAATGATATAAAAAGTGTCATGACAATCCTGTTCGTGTTTTTAATAAATTCCATTATTACGATTTTGATTTATTTCGATATATCAAGAAATTATCACCGACATATTTAAAAGAGAATTTATACTTCTTTAATAGGCACACTATTTAAAAAAGGTTTTTTTTAATACATTCAAACAAAATTCTTGAATGAATACATTATGAATATTGTTATTTTGTATATTGTTTTAATAATACATGAAATTTATTAAATATCCAGCCATAATATTATAATTATGATAGTTTGACACCGTATATTGTACTTCTACAATTAACAAGCTAGTTTTAAAGAAAGAGAAGAATAAAATCCGCCTTGGGCAGCATCCTAATTGCTTAAGGATACCTCATGAGTCGTATTATTGTGAGATTAAGCACAAATCTTTTAAAGTTTTTTGTATTGTTGCAATCTCTTGAGCAATCGCACGGTCAATTTCATAGCACGATAAAATCATACATATCACACGATCGCTCGCCACTGGGAACGACGTCTATGGTTTCGTCTTTGTATATAATCAGGAGATAACTTAATCTTTAAAACGAAACATAAAAATTTAATGACTTAATTGATTAATATCGTGGACATAAAAAAAATCAGAACCACATAAAATCTTCATCTATAAATTAACGCCTATTGATGAATGAAGATTCTCGTTATCTCGATTCGAGTGATCCAGTAACGTAAAGTGTATGTATAGATACTGTATAAACTTTATTATTTGACCTTTTTTATATATTTATATACTTAAAAACCTTCATCATAACTCAGTAGGTAAGACGTCAATTCGTCGATCATCTCTTAACTTCGTGTTAACTTACCGTGTTTTTGTATCCTTTATTCATAATAAATTTTCATTACCGATAGTACGAAAAATACTTTACCACAAAGTACCATATTCGATTACACTAAATAGACAGACAAAAAAGAGATTTTCTTTCATTTGAGACAGACACTAGTTTTAATGTAAAACTTTTTATTGAGAGTATATATATGGGCATAAATATAAAATGAACATTTATATGTTCAAGAAATATAATTGAGTGAATTAAATATATTTGATTGAGTTCCTCTTCTTCTTTTTTAACCGATTGACGTCCATTTTCTGGACAAAGCTATTATTCAAGGAATTTTCACGTCATACAATCTTGTACAATAAATACTATATGGATGTATTTCTTCTGAAATATTTTTCAACATTTCTTTTTCTTATCATCCTGATAATATCGATTATATCGAAAAAGTAAGGAACTTTCTAATAATAATGAAACCTCAGGAAACAATAAAAGTCCATTATTTGTGTCATTAGTTCCAAACATTACCGTGTCTCATTTAATATGTATCTGTACCAACAATCTAAAAATTGTAGCATGGCCTCGAGGATCGAGTCGTGGTCAATGTTAATCAATGTTTCCTGGTTAACCACTTAAAGATAGGAAAATCTCTTAGAATGTCAAGTCGATATTTTTGTGCGGCCATGAAATTACAAGGTCGAACATATATTTTTGCGAACGGCACCGATAAGCACGTAGAAAGTGATTTCGATCGGTTGATGTTTTATTTTGGCCGTATTCCAATTTTTTGAACTCACAAAATGGCTGCGAGATTGTAGGTTTTGTCGCATTACTAGGAAAAGTTACTTATTTGTGAAATGATTCATAATTTATTTATCGAAAAAAAAAACTGATTACAATCTTTAGGGCATACTTTTCAAGTTTTTTTCTATGATAAATTGTTGGATTATGAAATTATATTTCTTTAGTAATCTAGTCAGCACTGAAAAATGTACAGACAAAATTAACGATTGATTATTATTTTTGTTTTGACTTTGCTATTAGCAGCTTGGCTAAAATACAAAGTTTTAGTTACTTTTGTAGCAGCATAGGAGCAGTATCGGCGGCGTCAAAGATTTCATACTGCGTGCTTGCGACACCGTGCGACCACACGGTGCGTACGCGCTCGGAACTAATGTGCGCGCTATCGGTCGCCATCGTTTGCCCGCGTTATCGCGCGGGCACCTCAACGAAGGTCTTGCGGAGGTCACCCACTGACGTCATTCTGATAACGATTTGCGCGGTGACCTTGTCGTGCGCGCCGAATCTCAAGGTTGCTGCTATTTGTAAAGTCAGATAGAGAATACTGCCGCCTGTCGACACCCGCACCGCTGCCTGCCCGCCAGCGCGTCACTGGGCAACCGTCAATTTGCCACTTTATTCTCCATACTACTGTTAGCAAGTTACGTCGTTTATATCGAAGTAATTCGAGATTACTTTTTATGACTACCTTGGTCCCATGTTGACAAATACGATATAATTCAAAATTATAATAATATATTATTCATAATATTAAAAATTATAAAAATGTTAATAATCTCAGAATGAAGTTTACATAATATAATGCTTTATTGTCTCGATTTTTAGAATCATTTCCTGGTACGTATCATAATCTACAATTAGTTAAACATACCTATTCACGGAAACAGAACGAGATAGAAGCAACAAGTTCGCGGCCAGCTAGCGAACTGAGCGCGGCGTCAACAAATATTGTTATTACACAGGGTGGCCTCGCTTCGTCGCGGAAGTGCTGCTTTGCAAATTAGTGCTGACCAAGGGCGAACTTGCCTAGACAAATACCACATATAAGACAATAATGTGTGACGAATTAATGTTGTAATATAACACAGCCTGGTAACCTTGACGTGTTAATTTATATTTAAACTCGATTTTTGCGCTATACGAATTTTAAGTATAAATAGTTTTTGTAACCTGGATAATTGACAAAACACTTCTATGCGGTGCCACATTACAAAGATAATAAATACAAAGCCAGTTTGACCTATTTTGGAACATTGTCAGAACGAATTTCAGCTATATTTAAAACAAAGTCAAATATAAAATTAGGTTTTAAAAGTAATAACTGCTTAAAAAAGATATTATGCAATAATAAAGACAAATTAGAAAGCCCGAAAAAGAGTGGTATTTACAAAATAAAATGTCCTGAATGCAATGATACATATGTGGGTCAGACTGGTCGTAATTTTGAAACCCGTTTTAAAGAACATATGGTCGCTTTCAGGAATAATAAGCCACAAAACTCACATTTCGCTAAACATTTGTTAGAAAGCGGTCATAAAGTTCCTAATGACCATTGTTTCGAAATACTGCACACCTGCGAAAAAAGCTTGAAACTAAATATTTTGGAACAATTAGAAATCATTAAGCATAACAATGGCACCCTCATTAACGAGCAGATAAATGTCTCTAGTTCAAGCTTGTTGCACGTGTTCCGAGGTAAATAAAGGGTGGGGATGAACCAAGTACTATTTAACAACGCTTGTTTGGATAACGCTTCACTTTGCGATTTTGTCGTGGAGTCTATCTCCTGATGATGCTTCGGTTGCGGGGCGAAACGATTGTTGAGTTTGTGATAGTGAAACTGTGTAGTGCTTGTGTATTGTGGTGGAAGTGGTGGAGGTTAGTGCATGTGCTTTTACGAATCCTGCACGTATCGGGTATGAAAATACTGATAGTCCACTATACATTAAACACTATATATATTTTCTATTTACTGTATCGCGGATTATAGCAAAATAATTTTATTATTACTTTTGTATTATGGATCTCCGCAAAGTAACGCCTAATTCTATAAACCTGGATAAGCTTTTTATAAACTTACTATGATGTGATGTATGTATTTTTAAACGCAAATGCTTAGAAGTAAATTAAAATAACGTAAAACAGCATCGTAGCATTCAATTCTGTAGAATAAAATATGAGTTTATGACAGAGAAAACAAAGAGAGATTGCTTTTCTCTAAAAGCATTGCTTGATTTTGTACAATCATGAGCACTAAGGATAATATGTGTATATAAAAAAGTATTGGCATTCAGGAATATTCAGGTTTTGAAATGATATTATGAACCGCATCTATTCCAACCATTATAAAGCGCATGGTGAATTTATCCCGCAACTTCTTGTTAAAGATTATGTGTTCTAACCGCAGGCATGCCACAGCTTTTACTTGACTATGTAGATATAAAATTCTGGAGTAAAATATTTTATTAGAAATTATATTAAAAAATATGTATATGTATATAAAATACAAATTGTATGAAATAGATAAGTCAACTAATAAAAGTGCACAGAAAAAAACATTTAATGCAATGTGTTCTATTTTTCGAAACTGCAAAGCTGGCAATCTGCCAAATTTTGTAATAATTCACCGAATTAAAACATTACATTTATTACATTCGGAGAGGTTTACACTTTCTAAACAAAGTTTCCAAAAGCTGTCTGTCTGTATGTTATCGATTTTCTCAGTATCTAATTAACGGATTGTATGATGATGTAACTTGCATAGAAGAGGTCGCGAACTAGCGTACTGGGGGCTTTAGTCCCGTGCGTCGCGTATACCTGCAGTATATATATATATATATATATATATATATATATATATATATACTGCATATATATATATATATATATATATATATATATATATATATAATAAGTAATGTTTATTATACACTGTAATAGATAATTATAGCAATGTAATAGAGAATTGTAGATCTACTAATATTTTACAAAAAAGTCCGCGTCGGCATGTCTCTATTTTTTATGGTTTACTCACAATAACTGCTTTTATGTTCAAAATTTTAATTCAATACATGGATTCTATGGGGAGACTGTGCTAAGGAGGACCTCAGACGCATGGGCAATGTCACATCTTGGAGGCGGGAGGCCAGAGATGGAAAATCCTCGTTTAGGAAGCCAAGATCCATGAAGGGTTGTAGTGCCGCAGGAAGAAGAAGAAAAAGACATGAATTCTTCGCGGACGAAGCCGTAGGTACAGCTAGTATAAAAATATAATGGAATTACGTCTGAATAGACAAATTACAAATTCAAATTCCAAATATTCTTTATTCAAGTAAACTTGTAAACAAGTGCCTTTGAATAGTCAACTCTACTGCTGGTTCGGAAAGCTGTTTTTACCGAGAAGAGACAGCAAGAAATTCGGCGGTTATTTTTTCAAAATAATTCTTATTACGAGTTTCATTTAGTTACTACTGTGTCTAATCTTAACGCTACTTACTCACGCTATGATTAAAGATATTTGTCAAATCCTAGCAAGTAGATTATTAACTTCTAGAATAATAAAAGTAGAGATTTCAAAAATATTGTAATTTATCTATACTCAAATCAAAAGGGTCAAAACAATACCACTAATATTTATGGAAATTATATACTTTTTTAATCGTTATGTTAACGTTAACAAACGTAGAGTTTTTTCGAAACTTAGATTTTATGCAAGTTTCCAATAACTTGGGGCATCGTAAGAAAACTCGGAATTAACTTAGGCCGTCAAATAAACGTGACCAACAATTGGGCGAACTGGTATTAAATAACTGGCACTAATGGAATAAACGCGCATGGCTCGAGTGAAATACTTACAATCCCTGGCATAAATTTGTATTAGCAAAATTCCGAAAAACCTATAAATACTTTATGTATCTATTTAACCACAGTAAAAAGATCATCACATCTATGTCACGAAGGATATTCTAACGGTAAGTATGAAATATTCTGAATTCGGTTGTAAGTAAATATAACTATAAAATTCAATTACTTACTGCCTAAGACAAATTTTTAAGCATTCTTAAATAGTTGTGCCGAATCTAATAGATGTCGATCTTCGTACTATTTAGGCTGGCCTATCTGCTTCCGATTATGCGGAAACAGTGTTTTAGAACAAATAGGTTTGATGTGACATGAAATTAAAACTGTAATTGAAAATTGTATCTCAAACTTAAGTTACTGCGACATTTTTTTGCGCTGTATCTATTTAACGCCGCATTGTAGATCTAATTTTAAACGATTAGTCAAAAATGATGCGATTAGTCAATAACATGTGAGGGAAAGATATTTGGGTGCGTCGAGAATTACGCAAGATGTTTCGTCGTGACTCGTGATACCTTATTGTATTCAATGTCAATGTTATAATAGTATCAAATACCACACGTGGTCACATCACGTGTATTAATGAGCCATTAAAACTCCCAAAAAATCTCACTACACGGCGAAAATAATCGAAATTGGCCTTATGAACAATTTCCGGTCATTCAGGTCATTTGACACCCACACTTATGTACATACACACGTTGTATAAAACCGAAAAATATACCGAGCAATTTTATCATAATAATAAGCTTCAGATTTTTTAATTATTTTTTTTTATTTTATAGGCATACAGGGCCAAGTGCAGACGTTAATTGGATAAATAAATTAATTTGAAACGTAAATTAGTCATAATAAAACTGTGGAAATTAACCTCTCTGTATGATAAATCAAAGTAAATGTGAGATGATGACTATATACTAAAAGGATTTTGATTGATATCTGTTGATTTGCTCATGCAATAAATTTTGCGGAAACCTATGGTATTTAAATGTATATATTTTGCAAGTTTCTGAACTTCAAACTTCTTCAGCAATTTTCGTAAGCAACTTTCGTACTGCTCAGAAATAATTCTAAACAATATATTTATATCAAAAATTATATAAACCCGTTGCCCTCCTGGGGCTTAAAAAAGAGAGGAATGATAGTAGAAATTCATCCTCCTGCCCTTATCCCACTGTAAGTGGGGTCAGCACGACTTGTTACAAACATATTGTCACATGATTTGGATACGTATTTTACGACCGGCAGCCTGCCTGACGTCAACTTACCTTAGTCCGCTTTTTACGACACCCCGGTAAGAAATGAGGGTGATCTATTCTACTCAGCCGGATATCACACGGTGCCAATGATATATAAATTGTGTTATTGTCATTTTATATTATACTAGCTAACCCGGCAAAAGTTGATTTGCCATATCAATTATTACTAGGGATTTTCTGGTGTACATTATTTTAAAAAAAATTTTTTAGGGGTGGACAACCTATATTACTTAGTAGCCGATTCTCAGATCTACTGAATATGCATATAAAATTTCATAAAAATCTTCCCAGCCATTTCGGAGGAGTATGGTGAGTAACATTGTGACAAGAATTTTATAAATAAGAAATGAAAAAATTGCCTGTATATGTGTATTTGTATGTATGTAATGTTTTTTATACTATATCTGGTCATGACTGATGCCAGTTAAGACGTCCGAAGTAATGCGGAGTTATTACGCAACTCGTGCGGTGCCGCGTGAAGCTGAAGAGTGAAGTTCAATGTCACTCACACGCACACAGGCGCCACTCGCGAATAAATACCAGTAGGTATTTACTCACAGGGTTAACACATCTATATTTTTTCAAAATTAATTCACATTTATATCTATCTTATATGCGTCAGCGACTTCATTGTTTAAGCAGCTGTGAACAATATGAAAGGTTTCATTATCTTACTATTAACATAAAATATGGCTTATGATTGACGCATTACTATACGTCTATAGGCTGAAGGAAATCTATTACTGCCAATTTATCGATTAATAGTAGAATAGTGAATACCAAAGTCTGCCCGTATGTCTGTTACGCTTTCACGGCTAATCGGCTGGATTAATATTGATGAAATTTGGCACATTTATAGCTAAAATATCATGGTAACATCTATATGTTATATTATTCTATAATAATAAAAACCCGTTTTTCTTTCGGGAATTTGAACCTTCTGAATTGAATTTTAATTTTTTACAACTAGAGAATCTCTTGAGACATAACGTAGTTGTCATACGTTGTGTTACCGCAAATTCGAGTAAATTTTATTTGTATCAAACAATTGCAGCTATTTAACTAAAGAACACACTGAAACACTAAGGATTAAACTAAATTTAAAATAAAGTATTATCAGAACAAACTATAATAAATATGCATAATCATACTTTTTGTAGGGTTGGTAACCCTGACATGGCATGCCGATGTGCGCGAGATATCTAAATAATCGCAGCCAACCCGTTACTCGCCTCTATCAGTACTTCCCGGAATAATTTGCGAAAATGCGATTTTCCTTTGTATATTGCGTATGAATGTGTGAGATGTCGATCGCGGTATTTTTGCGCAAGGTCATGGTAATGTCACGTCGCTATTTCTAGCGTATACGCCTTTTTCATAGCCGTATTTTAATTACTTTACATTATTATACCTTATTTGTCATACTGAAAAGTATCGTTTACTTTCAGACTTCAGGATGTATACTGCAATCCATGTGCTATTAAAAGAAACTTTAAAAAATGCCAGGTATCTAAATCTTGAACCATTTAAAGCAATAAAAACTTACTATAGTATTCAGAGTCGTTTGCGTTTACTAATGACAGTCCATTCTGAACATAGGGAGTGGCTTCTAATTAGAAACACCCTGTGGTATGCGTCACATAAGGTATTCCATCCACCTAGTGCAAATTGGTACAGATTGTGTCTTTCGATGGCCAGGCTTTGCGTTCAATATTCTTTTACCCTAAGGCCTCAAATAAAGAATCAATCTCAGAAGAATTTCTAGAACTTAACAAATATATATGCAGTATTATTAAGTTCAAATGAACACCAGTGTCTTCAGACAATGTGTATGCATTATTAATTCTATGATAATTTATCCGTTCCGTATTACATTCATTGATAGCATCACTCTCATAAAAGATTATAAATTTTGTAAGATTGACATATATTTATTAAAAGATATCAGTGCGGTTGTAATAAATTATAAACAAGGTTATTTATGTTTCTTTTCATGTTTATAACATATACTAACTACCCGAACGATAGTTCATCATTTAAAGAACATAAGCAGTTTCTAAAAATAGCGGTTTTCTATTTAACAAATACATTACGATGAATAAATACTGAATAATGTAAAGAATTAGCTAATATTGTTAATTAATAATAACTAGGTGTCGTAAATATTTTGTCTACCTTTTTAACACCCGTATTCATAGACATTACCAAAGATTACAGTATACATAATGAGACATTACATTAAGGACAACAAGAAGAATAGTTCTACCTCTCAGGAGTTGCAGTGCTTGCATTTAAATCCAAAGGCCAAGGCAATCTACTAAACTATATTTTATTTACACCGCACAATACACAAAATATCATAGAAAAAAATATTAACACGATCAATTGTGAATTACGGGAATACCAAAATAAGGTTATTTATTTGTTAACAACATTGACATTTGTCAAAAACTAGACTGAACTACGCCACATCAAATGGACAGAGAGCGGAATTGGACGCATAGCGTTCTTTTAGTTAAGTGTTGCCTAAGTATTGTTTATGAAATGGAAGGCTTTACACGAGGAACGCATAGTAAACTAGCCCCCTTTGCATAGTAATTTGTAGCTACTTAGCTAAATATGCTTCTTGAATACGGGTGTAAGTATCATCCTTCATATGGAATATTGTCGCAACATTAAGTAACCCTATCGTTGTTTCTTTAAACGGTCTAATAGCAGAGACCTTGCTAAGTATGCTATTTTTATGCCATTAAATGTTTTTAACTTTTGTTTTAAAAATGTATAATATAATTATAATTATTTTTAATTATCATTTATATTATGGTAGATACTCCAGACTAAATCACGGCTGAATAAAAGAAGTGTCAATCTTATATATAAATTACTATGTCTACAATATATCTTAAAGAAATCTAAAAAGAAACTTACTAACTCATTTACAAAATTGTACCTTTCATAATAAAGGGAAACAACAGGAAAAACAAATTATAAATAAAACCTTTCGTCAGTCCATATTCTTATACAATACACTTGCACGTACTTGAAGATGAATTTACATATTATACAAATGATTTAAATTGAATAGAGTTCTTAACTGGGGGGCGCCCTTGTCTTGGCACCCGTTGTATTCGGGCCGCGGTGTTGTGAAAGGCGCGAGCTTGGCGTAGGTCAAGGGTAGATAATCTCAATGACCTAATTACAAATGTTTCTGTATAATGAGCCACCCCTCAACTCCATAATATATAAAGATAGTAGATATGCAAGTATATGTAAGATACTTTCACTAAGCAATCGAGCAATGGCCGAGCACCTCAAGTATACGTACAATATTACCACCTTTTTATATTTCTTTAATTTTTTTAAATAATTATAAACCCCAGTTTCTTGCTAGTTCGCGGTCGGCGGTTCGCTTCGTCGCGGTAAGAGCACCCTTCGGTAACTTACGATTTGTCGATTTGTAAGTATTTGTAAGAGCAAACTCAAAAAAAAAATATTTCACCAGTGATTTTTAACATTCAGGCGTTCCGAAGGAGTGTCGTAACTAGCATTGTTACACGAAAAGTTTATACATAAGATTGTACATAATTTTAAGAATAGACAGACTCTCAGCTACATAAATCTGTGTAGTAAAGACTAACAAAAATCTAATAAACTACATAACACTACAATGTTTTAATCGTTTGTTATACCAACATAGTCAGAGATATTGGGGCCGTAAATAGCAAGTCCAATTAGAAGGTGTAAGGTTGGCTACCGATGCCGCGACCCCGTGTCCTTATTGTGACCTTTCTCCTACGTCCTCGATCCCTATTCCACCCCACCCGCTTCCAGGACTCGGAATAAGTTAAACAACCGTCAAGCCTAAGATTATAGAAATACCAGGTAAAACGAACGTACGAAAAACACATCACTTTCAATTATATTTATATTTTCATGCAGCAAAAAATCGGGTTTTAATTCGTAGAAAACAATATTTGTTATGTTTATTACAAAATAACGTCGATTCATTAATTCATACATCCAATAATCCAATCTCTTTCTCCATCTTTCTCTCTCTCTCTCTCTCTATCTCTCCCTCTCTCTCTCTCTCTGTGTGTGTGTGTGTTTGTGTGTGTATGTCAGCCCAGTAGCTATATGGTAATTCTATATATAGCTTCGATTGTTTCAAATTTCATCAGTGGAGCCACGAAAGACTTACAGACTGACAGGCATTACATTTATAATATAAGTATAAATTCTTAAACGTTAATTGATGTTAAATGATTTCAGCGCTTAATCTTACTGGTTTTCAAAAGGACTTTAATGTCATAAAAATTCACGACTAAAATTGCCTGATAATGTAACGAACTAATTAAGTAATAAAAAGCTTTTATTATATGTACATTTACAAAATAGAAAAAACTAATAAATTATATAATTTTTTAAGAGTAGAGTTTCTGGTGGTGTTATAAACTCTAGGTAAAACAATTTGAAGTTCGTCTGAGCAAATAATACTTTTGATTCGCTGAAATATTTTTACCATTTAGATTCTGTGCCTTGATTATAAGAGTTAGAAAATAATATTCAATTCAATCGAAAAATCGTATTAGAATAAGAATTACTTATATTACTAATAATATAAGTAATTCTTATTCAAATACGATTTTTGTATAATTTTGACGTGATTGATTTTTGACGTGTAAAATCGTTGCGGATGAGGTTTCAATTTATTATATAACCCACATATATCTGTGACTTTGTTCGCGGTACATAAGTGTTTAAGTACTCGCATTTAATAGTGTGTGTAGGAAAAGACACGGGACACTTTATGAAGTTAGGCAGACCTACGCAACCAAGATATTACTAAATCGATATCTCACAATTGACTGATGAACGAGTTGAATATCTCGAGAGGTGAGAGCGACTGTATCGTATCTGAACATGATGTCAAAACTAACCACGACCTCGATGAAATAACGTCTAATAACCAAAAGAGTTATCGTTTAGAACGAGACTTATACAGAATATGGCAACCCCTACCATTTAAGGACTTAATTAGGCTTTAATGTTACCAATATGTTTATAACTATGCAATATAATAGTATAAAATAGTATAATATAATAATAAAAAAAAAAATTTCTTCACATAGGCTTAATCACTTAAACTTAATCACTACTTTATACATACAATCTAATATTTAGATATAAATAATAATTTGCCCAAAATTTACCTCAAGGATAAATCTATTCCACGTTCTAAATAATTCAGAATTCTTATATCTAGGCCAATTCGTTCTTGTCCATAATGTTGTTTGCCCTCGATCCCTCCGCTCAAATAACCTAGATTCTGTCTCCAAATGCCATATCATCGAAGCCAGAAAGGGAACGTTAAGGACGCTTTATATACCTATAGTATATAACCTAATTCGATCTCAAGGACTTTTTCCCCTCAAAGAGCTACTTCTATCTTCTATCGAATAAAAATATCAGAGTATATTGATAAAATGAATAAGGATAAATATTGTTAACGCACACTAAATAAAAATCCAAATCAATTTTTAAATGATACATTAATAATACATTAATTATGGTCACTGAGCTTTTGCTCAATTGCTTCTTGTTTAGAACTGATTACATCCATTGATGATCCTTCTGTTTTCCAAATTTTTTCGGCTTGACAATATGCTGATAGTCTCAAAAGGCTAATACAGCGAACCTGGGCGGCTTTTTTCCTTAAAAACTTACGACAAGTAGGTGATTTGAACGCTGATCCTTACCAGTGAACAGTGATATTTAAATCAATCGCTGCGAATGGTTATATACTGGACCAGAGTCAATCGATCTCTTTTACCACGACAGTTATCTTTTTAGTTACCACGTTGAATCATAGGCAATAGAGCAACCGATCTAAGAGTAAATTTATTTTTTTCATTCCTTGACGTCATTAAATTGACCATATTACAATATTAATAAGGCAACTGTATTACAGAAAACTATGTGTAACATTATAATAAAAATTCTGTAATACAACATTGTATAATCATTAGTGACATGCGTAACATCTGTACGTATAATTAAGTACATCTTGAAGGTCGAGGACGACACATCCGCACACGCTTTGTACTGATAAGCGAGTCTTTACGTAACAGATAAGCGTTATTATTATAGCCACGAGGAAACACACCGAGAAATAATAATTTTAAAAACTTAATTTATTACCATAAAACAGAAAATAATATACATATGTAACATAAAGAACTTGTAGTACGCGAATTCTTTCGTGCCAACTTAAGCGCTTAAGTACTCTCAATCAAGGTTCTCAAGGTTCTGGCACAGAACCTTAAAGGTTTACAATTAGAAGTTACTACGTCAAATCGCTGTTTAAACAATAAAAAAGGACACTTAATTTCCATTACGGCAAAAATAAGACAATTTTTTCTAAAGTGGGCTTATTTATTTTGTATTGTCACGAGTCAACGTTCATCACTAAATGATGTCGGTATATATATTTTTTTAAGTAAGTCCCTTTTAGTTTCGAGAAAAATTTAGATTCAATGCCGGGAGCATTAAATGTAACTGTTCGGTATAAAGGTTGTAAATGTTAGGTCAATGGAATGCAATAAAATATGTATATGTCAAATACATTTTTGTCAATGCAGTTATTAAATTATTCAACTATGATAATCCTAATATTTGTGTTCATATATACGATTCATCAACATGTTACAAACATGTAGTCACATCATTTGACTACATATTTTACTACCAGCCGCCTGCCTGAGTCACCGTACCTTAGTCGTATTTTACGACTTCTCGGTAAGAAAGAGGGTGGTCTATTCAACTCAATCGGATACCACACAGTTGATCTACTTACTTTAGTCGCCTTTTACGACACCTCGGTAAGAAATTAGAGTGGTCTATCCTACTCAGCCGGTTGCCACACGGCGGGTCGACTTACCTTAGTCGCCTTTTCGACACCTCGGTAAGAAATGAGGGTGGTCTATTCTACTCAGCCGGATACCACACGGAATGATATACGATTATTAATCACTATTTTTAAAACGATGCACCCAGAAATACATTTTAAATAGGGTTTTTGCAGCGAATTATTTTCTTTAATATTTAAAATCTTTATTTTTACTTCGTCCTTTACTCTAAGTTTTTGAGTTTGTAATTTTTCTTGCAAAGTCCAACTTGTTTAGTACTTGTAAATCAATTTAAAACATTCACAATATTTCCTGAGATTAGTTTTCACTAGAAATCGAAGGTCGTCTACCGTATCATGCGCTTAACAGTTCACATATTAATTTTAATCGTCGTCCTATAAAGATATAAACCTGGTGTTTAACCTCGGAGACAGTTAATTTTTCGCAGGAACTCGTTAATGGAGTATTAACAGCCCGCAATAGTTTAACATTCAGAATTCTGTTAATATTATATGAAAAGGACTAGTCCTTCAAACGTCAAAACAATATGTCCATGATCCATATACTTATATTATAAATGCGGAATTCTGTTTGTCTGCAACGTTTTCACTCTGAAGGCATATTAATAAAATTTGTTACGATTAGGGCTTATAGAATATATATAAAATATAGGCAAAAATATCCCGTTTCTTCTTCGGGAGCAGGAAAAACCACATAGTACGTAATTAAGATAGTTATGAAAGCCCAGCAGTGATACCGTGTGGTTTTCTTGAGTGGGTCACAGGTACAAATCCCAGGCAGGCACCAAAAAGTTTATCTGTTAAAACTCATGTGCCTAATTGATAATTGAAATTTATCACACGCTTTTCGGTGAAGGAAAACATCGTGAGAAAAGTTGCATATCTCTAACGGATTCTTGGGATATGTGTAACCTACCATTCCACATTGGAGCAGCTCGGTAGCTATTGGCTCCAATCCTTCTCTCCAAAAACAGAGAAAAGAGAATTGTAACAAGCTGATTCTTTATTTTACCACTAACTGAGGCTGTTTTAACACTTATATTGACGTGAACGTACTTGGCTACAGCATGTACGCAATATACACAAGTTTGGCCTGCATGCGACCCTGAACAATTGGACCCATACTGATAAAACTTTACTGAGTTCGGGACCCTCCCCCATAAGGTTCAGGGGCGGTAAAAAAAGTTTAAAGCCTGCATCTGAGTTTTACATACGTTTCATTCCGCAGTTATAGAGGGAACAGGAAATGTGTCGGGATTATAATGTTATATATCATATAGAACAATGGCATCTCATTCAAAGTTCGTAGAACAGAAACAATAAATGTCACAGTTCGTTCAACGTACGTATAGAAAAATATAGATAAGATAAGAAAATAGAAGGAAATAAATGCGCAAAGTACGTCAGCGTTGCTTAAATATCAGCGCAAATATATGTACCTTTTCATCGCTGTTATGATTAGTATCCTCATAATCAAATGGATTGTTGATTTTTATTCATTCCTCGTCACATTAAAATACAAAGCTTTTAATAAAAATATGATAAATTTATCTCTAAAGTGTATAACATTCATGTGACCTTTACAAAAATTTGCCAACCTTGCCAGTGTACCGATAAATCATGCTATTTATGTCATAAAATAATATTTAATGGTGTTATTAAAATGATTTAAATAACTCTACTTCCTACTAATGTGAAAACGGCTTATACTTTTTTTGTAATACGGTAATGTATGTTTTACGGCGCTTTTTACGTAATAATCTGCTGATCTACGTGATTATTCCAAAGTGGCAAAAGATGAGTCAGTATACCAGTCTGATAAAACGGTATAGATGTCCGATATAGACAAATATATTTGAATACATATAGTACCCCAAAAACAGAAACAATTATGCTAGTTAATAATTTTTATGACCACTATTTTAGTATTTAATGGTTATCCTCTAAATTAAATTCAAATTCAAAATATTATTTATTTTAATAAACTTGTAAACAAAACATGCTGTTCAATCGCCAACTGTACTCCTCCCGAGAGCTCGGTTTGTCTTTTCAAAATATAATTCTTATAATTTATATTACATCTTAATAGTTACATCTCGTCAAACCTCTCTAGTGCGAGATCGGAGAGTAATTAAATCCAAGCATTTTTATAACTTATTTAACACTAACTAGTATAAATAGGCTTTATATATCAGCCTCGTTTAAAAAGTCATTTTATATTGTTAAATTCAGAAAGCTTGATTGGTTGTAGAATTTCATTCTAGTATCGTTATAATCGTATTCATTAAAAACGTAAAAAAGTAAGTTAATCGCGTTTATTTATTATGGAAAATGTTTAAAATATAAATTTATAACGTGTTAAATTTTAACACGAACATAATCTCGAATACCAACTTTCAGACTTGGAAATAGGTCGCGTTATAAGTGCGAAATATTGCTGTTATTACCTACTTATAATATCGACTTACCAAATAAGTCGATACAATAACACATTCACTTCAATTTAGATATGGATCTATATATAGTTATATCCGCGTCGTAGATACTTCAATGACATATTGAACAATAAGATTATTCACACATTTTCCAGAAACCGATAACCTTGCTTGTGTTACGTAAGCCTGAAAAAAATTAAGTATTTATGTATGTATACAATTACTTCTCCGGAGCATGGATAAAGGTCGCGTCCCACGCAAATGGAGGGTGTTATCGGGTGTGCGGGAGGCGGTGCGGGGCGAACGGGTACGCGCGGGCATGGTGACCTTGCCCGGCTATGACTCTGCGACCTTGGAGCCGACTGCCTGCGCCCCGCGCTCCCCACACCCCGCACTGGGACACCACTCTACCACATCTCACCCCCAAGCTCACCCCCTCCCACACATCAAATTACCCCTCCGTTTCGATTACGCCCACCACCATTTGCAAATTTTAATATCCTTCCAAGTATGAACTTTATTTAATATTAGCTGGAAATGGTTATCAGGAATATTTTTTTATAATATGGATATTTTAAAAAACAAAATGAAAGAAATCTTTAAACAGCACTGAAATCAGAATAGTCTTAGATATAATATTTTTATATACTTAATTCATTTAAAATTCAACAAAATGTCTTACAGTTTATTTCAGAAGTGGTTTGTACGAGCCTAAGTTTTAAAAATGGCCCTAGGTTCCAAAAGAAATCTTTTTGTTTTGACACCTAATGACACTTGTAACGAGAGACACTAGACATGAACATGGAAGATATAAATATGGTTTAAATAACCTCTTAATGATTGATCGCTAAAGGTACGTAATTTCATATGAAACAACAGGTGGACGCGCTGCAAGGACGCAGCTCTTGATCGTTTTTGCTCTTTGTTGCAAAATAAGGTTCGGGTTAACAAATTGTTTTATTCAGGTAGATGCGTCATTGACCCTCGAAGGTTTAAGGTTTTGATATATTAATGAGTTTTCATGATTATCATAAAACTTGTTTTAACAGTAGTGCCTATATAATTTGAAGTTTGTTCGTCATTATGTTCAGAAACGTTCTTTCTCGATATTACTTTGTATATGTCTATATTTTTTGTACATCTTGTCTTTCCAATTATATCATTATAAAATAATTAAGTATTCAGAATGTATATCAGTTAACTACATAGTTAATGCTAATAAGCAAAAGAACATAATCAAATTAAGACGATATCTAAAAATACCTGTCTCAGATAAGTTCGGCCACCTGCTAAAACACTTCCTATTTCAAATAATGTAATTCCAAATTTCTTCTTCCAAGGTGTCTAATTTTTGAAAACTAATACGAAGATTATATAAAATCCCGATCCCTTTGTCGATACTTAAATGGTTTTGACTAGTGTTCGTTTTAGCCATTTTAAATGGCGTACGTAATAGGCGTAATCGTAATGCATTACGATTTTTGTCGTGGAGCCTATCCTCCTGATGATGCTTCGGTTTCGTGGCGAAACGATCGTCGAGATTGTGGTGGTGGGTGTGTGTGCTGCTTTTGTGTGTGTGCTGCTTTTGTGTGCGTTGTTGCTGGTGAATTGCGCCTTGGGGTGCATGTGGTGGCTGGTCCTGCATGTATAAGGTGCGTAGATTTTGCCTGCTTCATACACATTGGCTTTGCATGCATTCACTTAACCCGTGCGGATTATAGCAAAGTAGTTAGTTCTGTTATATTGCTTGTAATATGGAATTCCGCAAAGTAACGCCTGCTTCTATAAATCATTTACGCATAATGTGTTGTTTGCCTGTTTGCGAGAGGAAAATGTCACTTTTTTATCCTAAATATTATCCCATTATATAAGCTTTAATTCATTAATCAATTAGGTACCAAGTTTCATTTAAATTGTGTGGATTAGTCTTGAAAACCAAACAAACAGACACACACACATATTTATAATACTAGTATGGATAGACCTATATAAAAGTATGTGTATATTAACAATCAAGAAGCTTATTGGAATAGTAATGTAAAATTAATCAAATTAAAAACATTATTGTATTAATAAAGTTCATATGCTATCCTGTTTCCGCGTCGTGAGGCGGCGGGGGAGGGGACACGACCTCGGCTCACAAGGTCGCGGGCAACCATTCGGGGTTTTCCGTGTGTCGATGTCGTCTGAAGGTCCCTAACATTGACTATTTACAGCTTTTATTGTGTAGCCATTACATGAACAATGGTTGACATTTCAGGTTGTTATTGAATATCTTTCTTTGATACAATCCAACATAGACTTTGTGTTATGTTCCCCACACAGTCAAAATAATTGCGAAACATAACACGAAGAATAGTTTTTTGTTGCGAATGTTCAAAAATTAACAGAACTTTTCATGCTTTAATTTACTTTCCTGTGTATCTTCGATAAACTTATTAATAAAAATTCATTTACAGGACAGGATAGTTGAGTTGTATTTTACTTTCGTGGACAATATAAATAATTATCTGGAATGTTAATCGCGCTATAAACAAGATTTTGATTCAGTTCCTGATAGGTGCGCTAGGCCCTTACTAGTTACTTACTTTGGGGATGGTCGACCGTGTATGTAAGTGTCCCATATATTTATTTATTTATATAATATAAGCATCGATAACCTTAGTTACTGTACATGGGATATGTGATTTATAAATAGATATGACCGTATCTGTAGTTAAAATGTCCATTTTCCCCAGAATGTTTTTATGACATTCATCCGGTGACCTTTGGAAGGATTACGTGGGTTGTGCGGAGGCTGTCACCCCTAGGGGTGTGGGTGCCAGGGGCTGAGGCAGGTGTCGGGCGGGCGATGCACCCGCAAGGCCCCGAGGCCCGCGAGTCAAGTGCACGGCCACTGCGCCGATGCACGCTGTTAGCGACTGCGCTCAGCTTATGATCCCCGGTCAATAGCCGCTATCTCTTATCGTCTTATATACAATAATACAGGCTACGTATTCGATACATTATTTTAATATTTTCAAATACAATTACAATTGCATTTTCATTCGCGTTAAAATACCCTCAATAATGCAATATATTTTTCCCTGTTTTGGAAAGAAAAACAAGTTTTTTTTTTAGCTTTTTCTATGTTGCCCGGGTGTACACACTATAATTGTTCTAAATTTGTCTATATTGTTCCAGCGGATTTATCGGGAAATCGTAACGGACAAACAGACAAAAACTTTCCAATTTATAATATTAGTAGGTATCGGTCGTATTATTTATTTCCGGTTCAGGCTCTTATTTTTAAATGATTGTTTTATGGGATTGTAATTGACGGAGTGGCGTTTAACATTAAAAGTATTTCTCATATATATTTATTATTTAACTAAAGTCTTATTTTATATAAAACACGTTATGTTCGAATCACGTATGTTACTTGCATAATTGTTACTTATCCATTGGGTTTGTTAATTAGATCGAATACTAAGATTTCTAATTGTGTTTAGGTCCATAATTAAATTTTCAATTCTGATTAATGTGATATATAACAACTCGTGATTTTCTGTATATTTTAACGGAGATTTATCTTTATTTATGGACACGTACTTTTGTTTTTTATTATTTAAGCATACGGCTAGGTTTGGTATCTAGGCCGTAAAACGATGTATGGGTGTAGTTTAATTAAAAAATATATCTTATGGAATAAAGGAGCCAGAGATCAATAAAACCATCATTCCAGTACCTTTCAATCTTTGTGTAAAATCTTTCGATTAGGACTTGTTACTGTTAAGTGGATATAACAAATCGTAGTCCAAATTGAGTAGTGTAATAGGAACCGAACTCGCCCCAAAGTGCGCGGTATCTAAAAACTGACTCGATTCTACCAGATTACGTCGTACGAGTACGAATGTCGACAATGAACAATGAATAGAAGTGTTTACGATTATATTGTAGTCACCTATATATTTGTACCCGCGACTTTGTTTCTGTCAACATTAGAGTTGAAATGTATTGATATAGCGCATAGCACGTTTATTATCTATAGCGCATAGCACGTTTATTATCTATAGCGCATAGCACGTTTGTTATCTTTTGGATTGGCAACTCCAAATTCCGTTCATTGCATCGGACGAATGCAAAAAATATTAATGAAAGTTCTGTAATGTGTCGATATATCAATGTTTTTGTAGTAAGCCTTGATTATAGTGATTCTCAATGTCGTAAATTAAATTTATCCGGCTTATGATTGAGGAAACGTCGACAAACAGTAGCACTGTGTGCGGAACGAGGAAGCCGCCGTAGGGTCAGCCAGACGGCAGCCGATTACGGAACAAGGAGCGAGGCCTAAACCGGCCGTCGACCTGTCTTCTATATAATTTTATTTATTTCTTGAAAAGTTCCAGTGAAAAGTTCTTGTCTAGGGTCATGCTGATACTCATATAAAGTGTAATCGTACAATTTATTTTTTAATATTTCATAATATGAGTGGGTATCTAACTTTTCAAGAAATGTTCATTGAATCCGTGGTTGTAATTATTATTTTTTCATATTTCTGCGTATTTGCATATTTTCCATATTAATCAAAGCAATTTATAATTTAATTATTTTCTTAATTTTTGGTATTATATATAAATAGATAGGTATATTTAAAACTAGGAAAATAAAATTGTCATAGTAATTTTTACAAGTTTGTTTTATTTTAATTCGACAACAACCTGTCATTATATTAACAAACAAATGACTGAGCACGCTCAAATACGCACAGACAATACACACACAAACACACCGCGACCGGCGCTGCATTGCATTATAAATTATACTTATATAGTCTTAAATTATTTTTCAGTCTATTGCGCTCTCCTCGTCCGGCACCGGCCCCTCACGCACGCGTCTTAACCGAATTATCACATATAATATATTAAACCAATTTGCGAAAAATTATTAACTACATAGTTTATTTAATTTAACGTAGGTCGGGGTGGGGTAGCGGAGACGTAAGGCTCCGCGGGCCGGCCTCACGCTTCCAACATACGGGGCATATAGGAGCGCGGCGGCGACGGCGACTTCTTCGAGAGGTTCAGCGGGGCGTCGGCCACGTCCACCTGCAGCTCCAGCACCGGCTCGGGCGCCGCCGGGGACGCGCTCCGGTAGCACGTGAGCACGCCGCCCGCGCGCAGCGGACAGCCGTCGGCCGCGGAGCTGGCGCCGGCCCCGGCCGCGGACATCTCCCCGCGGCGCATGTACTGCTGGATGATGTCGGTGCGCTTCAGCTGCTCGGGAGTCATGCGCGGGCCTTCCATCAGGCTCTTAGCTAGCACTGAATGCGTGGATGACAGGGAGGCGCGCAGAGGCCGCGGCGAGTGGGCCGGATGAGCGGGGCTCGCGGGGTGCGGATGCTGAGGTGGCTGTGGAGAGGGTGTAAGCTGCACGGGGCGTCCTTCAGCCTCGCCGGTGTCACGTCGCATAGCGCGGAATTTTTTGTGTCGCTTGTACGCTTCATCCATTAGCAAAGGCGTGTCGAACAACGGAGGCGCTTCCAGAACGCGTTTCAAAACCGGCATGTCATCCGCTGGGCCAGTCGGCCGTCTATCTTCCGTGTGCTCCTCGAGAGAGGACCGTGGGCTCGAACAACCAGAGCCGGTACCGACGATTCTTTCATGCTTCTCGTTGCCAGATTCGATGCCAGAATCGGTAGGGGAATCCAATTTGCGATAGCGTGGCGGCGGTCGAACTGGAGTGACTGTGAGTCCGTTGTGAGCAAGGTGGGCAACACCGAGTGCTTCTTCATCAACAGAACCGCGGGAATCCAATCTTCGGCGTCCGGCAAGCGTTGCAGCGAGTAAAGGAGTACCGCAATCGCCGATCGCTTCACCCGATTCACTACTAGAAACTGAACCAATAGGACTACGGGCCGATTCGTCCACCACAGAGTCTGCCCACGAGCATCCTTCTTCGTCTCCCCACATTTGCTGCCTCAGTAGTTCCTTGTGCTCCGTACGGAACACGACAAGTTTCTCCGTATGAAGAGTACTTAATGTACGAAGATCGGGCAGAGTATCCATTAATTCCCGAAGAAAGCCAGGTCTGTCAGGTCTGTTTTGCGATATGACAGTCTGGAGACAGCCTTTCAGCCGAGTGTGCATTCGTTCAACTAATTCGACGTTACGAAGACCTGGACGATCGGGTGTGATCAGAACTATGGCGCAGAAGAGGCCAATCTCGGCGTCTGTTAAATTCATAGAATTCATGCGCTCGGCGAATTTAAAAGTAGAATCCACAAGAAAACGTGCATTCGCTCCACTTTGGATAGAATCTCGTTTCATAAGCTGTCCGTTGAGACATATTATACTATTAAGAGGAGCATCAAACATACAAATGAGCCGCACGAAGAGGGCATCAAAGAGACCACTTTTTAACAACGTAAACTTGTCGTCTTGCGTGAGCAATTGGAATCCAGGTATGAGGCCGGCGAAATCGATCACGCCGCGGATCACGTGGGCGAATCGCTGAGAAAACTCTTTCTCAGACTGTAGCTCCGGCGCTGGATTCAGCGGACACGCCTACAACAAATGAGAAGAACCAGTTAGGAATAAATAAAATTAATGAGATTGTATAGGTATAAAAAAAATCATCGTATTTACTTTATTTAAATTATTAGAAAGCAAAAGTAAAGTATGCTCACCAAAGTGGGTTGAGAGTAGGTGGGACAATCGCGGGCGCGAGCGCGCATGGCAGCCACGCGGTCGCGGGTGAACTCGCAGGTGTCAAGGTGTGCGCGAACCACCCGGGCCAGCAGCCGCGGGGCATCGTCCAGCTCGGCCGCCGCTGCCTGCTCCTGCGCCCGCGACGATGACGATTGCTGCATCGCCGCTAATATACGCGCTTTCTCGCGTTTAGGCACACGCCCGAATCGCACAGCTGCAACAACAGTAAAAAAATTGTTTACTAAATAATATCGATAACCAATACATAGTAGTAAGCATAGCACTTAACAACAGGATCATTGTGCGAGGTCGCGCCTGCGGGGATACACAGACGTACACAGTTGGAATGCAGCTGTCGGTGAAGGCGCGTATATGCGGGTGCACACCGAGCCATGTGCACGCGCAGCTGACGGTAGGGTGTAAAGTTCATCGCCCATTGTAATAATTGCTACAATTGCTCATGTAAAAATGCGGGATTCACGAACTTATTGCGTTCGGTTGAACTAGTTTGGAAAACGAATGACAATGCGCGAACCGCGAGGTCATACTGAAAAGTGGTACAACTTTCTCGCACGAGGCGTGCCGCAAATCGAAAGGTAGTATACGTCGGTGCCGAGCGCGCCGCTTGTGTCCTTCGTGCTCGTACGTCGGTGAAAGTGTTTGCGCGCCGGCGCACGATTGAAAACGAAAGCGGAGAGCGCCCTCTCGCCATTTCTCCCGACTTTCCCTGCCTCTAAGTATGCCGCGCCAGATGCATGACCTATTGTTCGCAATTGCCAATACATATAACGTTGAAGTGAATAAAGTAGTAGTTACGCAGCTAACTATTAAAGGATATGAAAAAAAAATATATATATAAACAAATATGTTGAATAATAATAACGATTGTTAAAATATTTCTACAAACCAAAGAAACATTAATGTCATGTAAACATCTATGTTCACTCTGGTAAAAAAAATACCTATATTTAATAAATAGTATTTTTTTTGTAATATAGTTCTATATAAAAAAAAGTAATACTTAAATATTTATTTTAGTAAATAAATATATATTACTTATATTGTTTTCACACTTCCTTTTAATATATTATAAAATCCATGTTAAAATATGAATGAAAGTTTAATTCCCTAAAAGCTTTAATTAATAAATGTTAATGTTCGAATTTTTAAAGACAGAAATGACAATAACAAAACTAATACGTACGAGCATTGTGATATTTCACGACTCCATTTAGTATTCCTTTAAGAATCGGTAAATCTTCTCCCATATCTGAGACCATTATAATTATTTTTCACTATTAACTAGGTTATTCACAGCCAATGGCCACTGACAAATAAGTTTGGTAACTAAAATATTTTTTACTAATTTAATTCAAGTGTCACATAGCACGATTATAAATAAGCACAAGCACTGTAATCCGAAAGTGCAGTTGTAATCCAATGTTTTGTTAATATTCGCACACCGCGATGTAGTCAGCGGTTTGCAGCCGAGCGATCACTGTGAGCTAGCCTCGAGTTCTCGTGGCGAACTGCGGAGCGACGCACTGACATAGCGGTACAAAGAGGGCTGACGACCGATGCGCGGGCCGGACTCCCTCGCACTGCGCCGCGGCGCGCGCCGCGCCAACCTTGAACTTGAGGAGGGAGGGCGCGCGGTGGCGGGCGGGAGAGGGGCGCCGTCAATAAACTCCGCGCAGGCCCCTGCCCCCGCGGACACCTCACCGCGCGTCCTCCCTGACTCTCCTACAATTGCTACTCCTGCCCACTGTTAATCCCAACATAAAATACCAAAATAGGTTTAATTAAACTACGCGTATTTTATATTACTGTAACATTTAATCTACATGGTTTTTTATTTTTTGAAATAACCCCATAATTCTTTTATTCGTTAACAATAGCCTCCTAGAGACTATGGAGAGTACTTTAAACAATTAGTTTTCAGTGCCTTAAATCGGACAATTAAATGTTAAACAGCATCAAATTCAAACCTCTTCAAAAAAATTTTTTATCTACTTAAGTTTTTGTACCGTAGTTTTGATAATATTGAAATTTAAATTACATGGAATGATATGTACGTGGGTAATAATGGTTGAAATAAATCAAATCGAAACATATTTATAAGATTTATTACTATCTACATTTTAAGACTTTTTTGGTCACTTTCTTGATAAGCAATCGATATGAATAGTGAAGCAATTTCAATTGTAATAAAATTGTATTACATTTTTAATTAGTCTATCAATTATGTTTGAGGTCAAATTATTAATTAATTTCTATTCAGCACAAAAGTAAAAGATAAATGTTTAGTGTGTGGTTGATTTACTCTTTTAGAATAAGACCACCACAAAATTAAGTTCATACCCTCTTGAAACCTTTGATCTTCACATAAAATTTTTACCAACTAAAAAAATATCCAAATATTTTCTTCGTAAGGTAAATTATTACTATCAAATTTGAAACTACTCCTGTCACTTGATATAGTCTAATGATAAAATTACATAGTAATCAGTAATAGGAGTAATTGATGTAAAGAAAGACATTAACTTAAACAATAGCATTATAACGTGTGAAATGCAAAGTTTACTAAAAAAAACTTAATTTGTGAAATGAATATAATATAATAATTACCATTTGAGGAGCGCCTCGCGTTCCTATAACAAAATACGTCTAGCGCCATCTATTACTGAGTGGCAGAACTAGGTACTTTCGATGGAAATTATTAACTTGGGTTCTTATCTAAAAATGATGTAAAAGATGCGAATATTATCAACTTGTTTTTTAATTTTTTGATGTCTAATGTAAATTTACACCTATAAATACAGATTTTATAAGTTTTATGATTATTTAAAAATAACTTGATTTTATATATGTAAATATTCATTTAAATTTTCAGGCATCGAATAAATAAATTGTATCTAACAAAGAAATATGGAAATGAAATCATCTCATTCGGTCTATAAAATTGCCAATCTTGCTGTGATTTTCCCATCTGACGAACCCGCAAAGCTAATGATGTATAACCATTTACAAGGCTTCACCTAAATAAAAGTAGATAGAGCAAATCTTGTCAATAAACCTCATAGATAATATACACCTCAATAGGCCTTAGGTCCCTTATGTCAAATTAACAAGGAGAGTGATCAATGTTGAAACCATAATATTTTACATAAATAACCTATATAGACATATAGATAATTTTTAAATTTAATTTAGAAAACCGTTGCACTTTTCTAACGGTACAGGTATGTAATTTGGTTACGTATTGATATATCTACGCGAGGGCGATGAACCGCATTATGAAAGTGAAAACGGAAATCTCACTTTCGCGCTTACGAAATTCACCTTTCTCCGCTTTCACTGCTCGCGGTTATGTTCAAAGCGGCAAGCGCAAGCGAGGAGAATGTCGCAACGAGCGGAGCGGAGCGGGCAGCAGTAGTCCTCGGGCGTCGACCCGCTTAGCGTGCGCTCACCCGCGCTTGCATAACCGACCTCCCACACCCCGCACGTCCCCGAGCCAGCGCCCGCCGCACGCTCGCGGCGCAGCGAAATAGGATCTCATCGCGGAGTGGCAATAACGCTCGCGACTCGCGGCCTACTTGGCGGCGAACTAAGTAACTGCGCGATTGCGCGATCGACCTTACTGTGTACGTTGCGTATATGGAGTGAAACAAATTAAATACATTTCTTTACTAATAAATTATGCCCATACAAGGAGGCTCTGAAAAAACCATATTTACCTGATTAAGATCGTTTTCTTATTTCGACTACAGCATAAAAATTAAAACAACTTCTCTGACTACCATGAATAATGGAACAAGTATTGGTTTATAAAAATAATAATAAATCTAATATTTTCAAGTAATAGTATGTCGTAAATAATACGAATTATATATGGACATTATTTGTTTCATTATTTAAGTATAAACTTAAGAAAAATAATTATAAATTCAAAATGTGAAAACTTACCATCTCTGCTCATGCCGACGGCGATGCATTTTTTCAGTCGGCAATACTGGCACCGATTTCTATTAATTCTTAAGATAGAGCACTGCTGATTTTTGGTGCAGGGTCTGTACTGGATCTTCTGCTGTATGGAGCGGCGAAAGAAGCCCTGGGGATCACAGCTACAATTAGTGTCTCGCTCGGGATCAGAGCTCTCGTCGCTGGAGCAGCCGGAGTCGCTGGACTCGCGCCGTCCTTCCAGCATGCTCACCAGCACCGCGTGCCGCTCACGCAGCTCCGCGCCGCACGCCATTCCGAATACCATTCACCACAACCGCCACTCACTGACACAAGCACAGTCCGCGTCTCACGCACCGACGACCCGACGTATGCGCCTCGCGCCTAGCCAGTTACGATAGTTGCGCTGCACCGACACGGATGGTGGCCGACGGCGGACTGTGCGGGCGCTGCGGCGTACGGCGCACAGTTACTCGCGCGACCTACTTGCCGGCCGCCGACCCAGCCGAGAAAGTGAGAGTGCCTTGTCCCCCGCGCGCCGCACCGCCCCGCGCGCGCTCCTAACGGTCCACGCCGCTCTAGAATGCGCCGCTGTCGCTGCACCGGTGCGCCGGATATAGGCCGGGCGCATCCCGGCGGGCGTCGTGGCGCGAGGCCGTTCACCCCGGGTCGTCGACCGCCCGATTGCACAACAGCCATACTCGCTCCCCCTTCGCCCCTGTCGCCCTGATCGTCGCCCGGGAGCTAGGATTCGAGCAGCTCGGAGCGTCGACCGACTCTACGCCCGGTGACGTCAGCCATGCGTCACGGCCTACCTCAATGCGCGCGCGCTTCTTACTAGGGGTGCAACGAGCTAATTTAATTATTGAATCAATCCAAACTGCGTTAAAATTCCGTATCAAAATTGACAAAACTATTTTGTACAAGATGTTCGTTAATCAAAATTCTAGCCGACGACACGTTGTTTGTGATTTTGTATTAACAAAGTAACGTTACAAATGATTCGCAGCGGAGGCTGTCGACGGCGCAGGCTGAGAGGCGCTCGATCCGCTGGCCCAATTTCGCGCTGCCATCGATCCATTGTGCGCTGTGCGAGTGGCCCATAATTGGTCGCAACGCGGGCACTGACCGGCCGCGCGGTCGTTGACCCAACGCCACGAAAACAAAACCTTTTTCCGACCGCCCGCAAACTATAGCGTATGACAAAAACACGTAACATCGTATATTTTATCATATTAATATACACATATTACTGCTTTATTACCGAATTGTGATATTGGAACTATTTAGGTGACTTTAAGCGGTTGAGCGTTCGACTTTGAGGACGTTGTGCCAGAAAAATATTTATTATGTTAGAATATTCATCTTGATATGTCAATGACCGTTAAACAATTAACACGGTGACATCGTTTATTGTTTTAAACGGCAATTTTAAAGGATACATTTTTCCGAATAAAAAAAATTAAGAAACTTTGACAAGACCCTAATCTAAAAAATGGTAATTTTTTAAGTAAGTAATTTTACGCAATCGTAGTGTAACGTAAATGCAAAATCCTTATCTCCTATGTAATAATATAACTTTTCGTTATCACCTAAAAGTTGGCAAGTGTATTATGTAATGCTTTAAATACATCATTTATTTATAATACACATTTTATTTATAATATTTTAGGTTGGCGTATATAATCATGTAATTAATGTAAATGTAAAATCAAATTGTTGTATTTATAAAGTATAATTGCTCTTTATTATGCAAATCGCTACAATACAAAAAATACAAAGGTTAAAATGATTTAATTTAAATACGCGGGTAAAGTTGGGTGTACCTTATAACATCATAAAAGGTAAACAGTAAATATCGACAATAATGACGACTGCGTCAAGCAAATCTAGGTCGACCTCAGTCCCCATCTAGAATATTCGATTGTAACAACGCGCGGTAGAAACGAACCAAAATTGTTTACTATCCAGTTTATACTGACACACATTTTTTAAAATTGGTAAACAAAACGCAAAATTGTGGAAATATACTGATACGAAAGTTATAATAAATAATGTTTCTTCTCTTCTTCTGAGGGTGTTATCTCTAGGGGCTTGTAAATGATACAAAGGTGGTCTTTCTCGCTCAGGTTAAATCGTCCGTATTTAAGAGTTTATTGTCCCTTACAAGTTCAAGTCAATATTTTTAAATTGTGCCAAATGAGGCAGACAGACATAGAAAAGGTCCAAACATAGAAATTAATTCTTAATAAATTACTTTTAGCATACACTAAACTAAAATATTGCGTTAATAAGTTTTTAACGAAGTCTTAAAATAGAGGGCTTTAAATTTTTTTTTTGAGTTAATATTACTCGCAAGGCTCATAAGGCAATATGATATTATATTATTAACAGCTTAAAGATAAATATGATAAAGTATACGTTTTTATTAATTCCAATCCAAATTTAGTTAATCTCATAAGTAAGGTAGGATAAGTTATTTACCTACTTAAGTGATAGTTACAAAATTTTAAATTCGTTCTTAATCAAAAATCATTTTATTTTATTAAATAAGTTACTTTTACTTTTGGCGTTTATCGTGTATAGACAAGAGAATTACATTTATATAAATACATTTTGGAATTACTTTAGCAATTAATAAATTATTTATTTTAAAAGGCCATCAACAATATACACACCATACAACACCATACAATACACAAAATTAAACTATTATTAAACTAAGTGCTATATTAATTATAGATAGCAACGACAATTCGACAACAAAAATTTAGACAGTTCATATAAATACATATTTGCTGTCAAACTAAAATATATGATGAAAATACGACCTACTTTAAAAAAAACAGTAAATTACATTAGGCATTTTATAACTTTAAAACGGTTTAAAAAAAATGTTATATCTGTCACAAAATTTTGTGTGTACAGAGATGTATTTATGACCGTTTGTGGTTGCGACACCAGAAGCGGCGAAGTCTCTAAACGGCTAACGGTCCCGCGGACAATGACTTGCACGCCGGCTTAGCCAAAAGCTCGGGATCGCTGACGCACGGGCTTTCCGTCGAAGCATCGACCGATGACCGACCTCAACTAACAGTCCACTACGTGCCTGCCGGTGTACAGATGTTTGCCTGATAACACTATGAATCATATCGCTTGTGATTCATTTCCCGTTCGCATATAGCAAATCTATATTTGTATTCTGCGTAATGCAAATATACGAGTATACTTGTCGTATCAGTATAACGAATTTCTTGTTTGAGGCGTCACTAAGACCCCCTAAATAATTACAGGTTATTAAATTCGTTAATTTAAGTAAATTGAGTGGATTTTAGGAGTAACCAAATTTTATATTTTTAAAAATAGGTTTTTAGTAAGTGCATAACACAAAAGTAATAATAGAATTATTTTGCTATAATCCGCGATACAGTAAATAGAAAATATATATAGTGTTTAATGTATAGTGGACTATCAGTATTTTCATACCCGATACGTGCAGGATTCGTAAAAACATGCACAAACCTCCACCATTTCCAAGTGCATAACGCCTAAAATTCATATTACACTATACAACCATTGCTAATGTATTATCCATATCAATATTATAAATGCAAAAGTCTGTCTGTTACGGTACAATTAAGGCTTTTAAACCGGTGTAACTTATACACTAAAAAAAACCGGCTTTTCTTTCGGGAACAAAGAAAAAACATAATAAAGCTATTGATGGTACTATAAATCTTAAGGTGGCTATAGTATAAGTCTATTTCGAATCTAAAACACACACTATAAAATGAGCTTTACTGATTTAATTAAATGAGAAATAAAGATTTCCTTAATTTAATTTAATAGCTATATATGTAGGTATATCTAGAATTGATTTGAAAGTATAAAATTGGTGTTTCGACCTTACCTGGAAAAAACGACTACATTAAGTCATAGTAGTATTACTATTTAGTTGTCTTTACAAAAGTATCATTTCCTTGATGTCATTTAAATACCTACTGAGTCACAAAAAAGTGATTCAGGTTTTGTAGAAGCACCTGTTCACGTTGACACTCGTATTTATAAAAGTAGGTTTCTGGAATAACAAACAATGCAATCACTTCAGGTCTAGTGGTAGTTTTCGAAATTAAAATATCATACTACAAAATTCCAATATTTGCCCGTGTCGTAGATATTCCAAAAGTGTTGTAAATATGTATTTGAATTTTAATGTAGGAAACTATAAAAGATATTGTCTTAGACAATCTTAAAAAACTTGTTATTAAATTTATATATTGATCAATAATTCACTATAATAGCTGTACTGGTTTTTATAACGTCACTTCAAATATCAAAAGCAAAACGTTTCTTAACCGCATTTATCATAAGAAAATATACCGTGGGATGTTCTTATTAAAAACGAACGCGGCGAGATCAATGAACTTTTAAGCTGACAGTTCAAAAAATAATGTGGGTTACGTTCATGTTGCGTACATACATTCGTTGACCGTAAAAGTTCTTACGGCAAGGAGAGGCTGGAACGGTGCGAGGCGAACGCACGGGGTCGTTGACCGCATGCCCTGCACTGCGGATCGGTGCCGAAAAAATAAGCGACCCACAACGCGAAGTATGTCGGTCACGGTGCGAACAAAGAACGCGCGTAGCGATGATTTACGTATATCGCGGTTTTTGTTACACTAAATTACTCTTTAAAATCGGAAATACTTATCTAAAGTTATGAACGCGCTAAAGGTTAGAAATCTCATTGAAATTACAACACCATAATCCTCAAGCGAACGTATAACTGACATAAAATTAAAATACAAACTGAAGATTGGCTATGTAATAACCTATCTAGAATGTATCAAGATTATATAGTAAAAATCACCGTTGAATATTAAAATAGAGATTTGACGGTATTTTGGTCCCATAAGAGCTAAAGACCAATAAACAAAAGTACATAGTACCTACCCAAATATATTATTTTTTCTCTTACATAGGTAGAAATATAATTAACTGCTAAAATGGCATTTAATTTAAAAGTAATACTCGATTATACCTTTAGACATAAAAAGCGATAGGTCAATAATTATGAAATTATAAAACGTGTAGTAATAAACAAAGGGTTCGTTGACATCAGTGTGCGTACGGAGCGACCCGTTCATGGTAGACTGTAAAAACCATTCATTCAAGTTTTCGTTTGAAGCGAAACATGTGAAGCGGACAGCTCAGGCGCACAGCGCCATCTTGAGGCGAGTAGTGGAACCACAGTGTAATATTTTATATTTGAGTTACTAGTTGGCGCTAGCACCACATTTACCTTTAAAGATGTATGTGCTTATTACGTGTAATAATCTTTTCCTTTTATATTTGTTTTTCTTTTTTTTATTATAAAGTATGTTTATAAAGTTTTTGACTTAATATAAAGTCAATTGCATTCTTAAAAATAGAAAGGCCAATTGTGGCATTAAATTTATTTCTACTTAATTATCAAAATTGCCAATACATTTGAGGTGATGAAAGATGCTGTCAGTCGCCTACAAAAGCCTATAAGAACAATTGATTCTCAAAACAATCCAGACTGGCGAGGTCGAAGGATAGTTTCTGATGCGCCGACTACCGATCAAACTTGTAACACCGAAACCGGTTCTTCTACACTTGCACTTCTATTGTCGCCTTCCTTGCATCGCTTTCACGCTCAAAATAAACGACTTCAAGCCCGCAATTACAGACGTCACGTAGGGGATTAAGTAATACGACTCGATTTAACCAGCAGTCTTTTCCAAAATTTATGAATCGATGTAACTGAGACGCAGGGGTTATGTGAATAAAAACTTGGGATTCTATTCGACTTCCAGCGTGTATTATTAAAATGGTTGTTTGTCCAATAAGCGTGCTATAAAATAATAGCAACAGAGAATGTCAGAAATTGCGTTAATATGCATTGGTTGGATAATTTTAATTTCAGGGAATATTAAAATTTTTATCTCCTAATCAATCGGCCATGGTTTAATGTTAGTATTTAAAAGCTATGTATTTAATTTATTTTCTTTATGTATTTAAGATATTTCGTAATGAAATAAAGAGTTTCTCATTGTAAAAATTATAAAACGTGTCAGGTATGGGTTAGAATAATAAACATTGTTTTTTTCGTCATTTAGGCGAACTTTTACAAACTAGTATACAAAACTGATTAATTACCCAGACATCATTCATTACAGTACAAGTTATTAATTAACAGCATTGATTGGCACACTTGGCTGGGTTACACACCCCGAGCTTAATAAAGACAAATAAGTTGTTGTAAATTCGACGAATAAACTAAATAATAACCGAAGTAACGAAACTTCAACCACTTTATTATTAATTTACGGTTTGGGAAGTATCGAAACTCGTTTTTAAATATATTATAATTATGTTAGTGATAAGGATAATTAGTAACTGCGTATTGTTAATGCGTATTAAACATAAAAAAATACGTTTTTCGGATTCAGTTTACGTGAAAAAAGTCTATTTTGCTTGTTTTTTTTAATAGCTCTTTACCTAAAGGGTTTATATTTTATGTATTCTTTTTAAATTATACCTTTGCTTGCTGATTGCTAATAAATATATCCTTAAGTTCTTTAAGTGCTTTACTTCAGACAATATAAGAGCTCTTAAATAAATTTATGCAGGAAGTACACTGTTCTGAGATAAAAGATCAAGTGGGATATATTGTATGCGGGCATCTGTTACCCGGTTAAATAAGAAACATAGTACACTTATATAAGGCGATACATCTAATATAAAAGTAATGGATGAAAATTATTACAGACGCGTTGTTATGTGCCTCTATAAATTGTATCCTTTATATATTGTGTAGAGGAGTGGTCATAATGTCGATTGCAACATTTTCAATTGCAGTTTTTATATATAATAAGTAATTAATATTCATATAATTAAGATATTTTTAATCGCCAAAAAAATCTAAACCTTATAGCCTTATTTATGTACAATATTCAAAAAATATTTAAGACGCCGTATAGCTTGTAGCGCCGTCTATCGGGCCATAGAATAACAAATGTTGACTAGTGTACAAAAGTTTTAGGATACTTTTTTTGTATGCTAAAAAATGAGAACCCTTTGTATGCTTCTGAATGAAAAATTATAATTTTGGTTTTAACTTATTTGTTTGCAATAAGAATCAATATACAAATCTTAATAGTTAATAAGATATGTTTTTAAAGTAATAAAGTTTTAATAGTTATTCACTCTAATGTGACTGTGCCATCGTACAGTAATTTAAATAGTTACGACATCAAAGGTGTAATATGTTACTACATTATAATTAAGTGACAAAGATGTGACATTTTTATCTTCAATGTCTCAGATGTTGTCTATGAGTCAGAAACGTAAACGTTCGGTACATTAATATTATTTATAAATATACAGGAAGCCGTTTAACCTTATCTTTATTTTGCTGACCTCGACCCCGGGGCACGAAATATAAAAGAATTTGTCTATTATGAAACAGTTCTTAAAGACGGGCCGTTCCCGTGTGATTGTTCCGGGCAGGTAACAAAAATAAAATAGAATTAGGGCAAAGGGACTACCCGAATAGCCGAGGCCGACAGGTACCTAAGGACCCCGTCGACCTCTATATCAATTTAAACCATTTTCGTACCGGTTTCTGATAACTTTGAACCTTCATACGTATTTGATGGGAATTATTTCCAAATTATGGTATACGTAAACACGTTTTAATTCAGTTCTTCAAATTTGTTTTAACTATGGCTATGAAAACTTAAAACCCAATATGAAAAAAAACTAAAGCTATATAAATATAGATATTTAGGAGAATATACAATTTATGAAGAAGTAAAATATAAATTTTTTATCCCATAATAATATTATAAAAGCGCTTCCATGACTATGCGCAGGAGCAATATTGATAAATTTTTAGTATGATACATGCTTATATTAGATGACGATGCTTTGAAGCACAGAAATAATAAAATTTAAAGGTAAAATCGCTTAAATAATTTAGGGTACTTCAACAGTTAAGTTGACGTGCACGATGTCGCGAGTGAAACTCCATAAAGGATATTACTTCGAATTATATCACATCACACATTTAAATAATATTAACAACGTGGCCAACAAGAATGACTTGCAGGCCTAACATGAACTCTTATTGCGACTCAATTGAAGACGCAAACGAAATTGTTTTGCTTTTTCATACCATGACGTCTTTAAGACGCACACTTTAAGTCGTCGCCGAATGAGCGCTCGGAATTCGTCCTAAGAACATGTGAGTAAAAGACACAGAGTTATCTATAGTTCATATAACGTTATCCTTTTCAAAAATTGAAATGCAAACTTCATGGTACGAAAAGAAAGCGGTTCGCGATCGGCTTTTACGTCTTCAATTGAGTCACAATAAGAGTTCACGGTAGGCCTGCTGTAGATGTGAAAACAAACGAAAACGAAACGAAATATTCGAAAGAGAATGTACGGCTATGTCACAATATTTTCTTATTAAGTGCCTGCAAACTATTTGTGATGGAAATTAAATTAAAGAATTGTAACTTGTGAATAACTTTAATTTACATCGGTTAGTAGAACTATAGGGACAAAATATATTATAGATGACGAAAACGAAAACGCAAAGTATTCGAATGTTTATACATCAAAAATATCACGGTCGAGCTTTGTTATCTCTGTCCGTAGAGATTGTCTTCCGTGTGTCGCGAGTCGCGACCTTGCTGTTCAAACTCTAGGACATTGAAACACTTCCAGCTGGCTTTACAAGTGCCAGCTAAATATACAATTATATACTGATAGCGTGTAAACCTATAAAACTGTACATTGCTAACTGACTGACTCACCGGGAAGCACTGTTTGACGCGCAGAATAACTTCAATTTTAATTTGACAATTAAAGATATCAATCGGATAATGATACATATGAATATTTACAGTGAAAGATATTAGTCTTGTATAGTTTGATTAAGTATCGATCATCTAAAATAAAATCTATTGGAGATAGCGTAGTGGTCGCCCACTAGATAAAATGAAATACAATCGTCTTCAATATGATTATAATAATCTTACTAATATGTACTACATTATCAATGACTTTAAGATCAACCGCGACGAACACATACCCTTTATAAGAAACTAAATGCAACAATTCGATGATAAAAAATTGTCAATATTGTCAGAATAAATACATGGTACCTGCTTTTTGTACTGTTATTACGATATGTTATTTATCATCTTCATTCTCCTCATTCGTCAACTCTCTGCTGCTACTCTTTATATGCATATCATTCTTTACACATTCCATCGATCTTTTCGGCCTTTTCGTTATTCATATTTAAAACTTATTGGGCATATGATTTTCATCGCTACTCATCAAATACTTCTTATCTTTTCTATAATGGACGCAAATTTTATATTTTTCAATTGTATAGTTTAACATTAAAACAACGACGGTGTCTGTGTCTTTAATTGCGAATAGGTTAAATTTTCAATACATATTTTAATTTAATTTATCGTAAATGTCTAATGGTCAATTTTAAATATCATTCAAGAATATTATGGTCTGGCACTAACGTCCTCTAACATACTAGCATTGAAATACGATAAAACGAGCAGAATGAACAATATAAGGCTATTTCCATCAAAATGCCTAAGTCACATAATTTGGTAAACAGCGCGGTTATGGCGTTGGTGCTTTTTTATATAGATCGATACGGCGGTGTTTCGGCGAGAATGCTGGATGCGACGGTTGAATCCTTTTTAAAGTAAAGAGAAAAAGTGATTACCTTGCAGCCCTCACAAGAATGCACTCCGTAATGGAATCCACTGGCCTTGTCTCCGCAGACACGGCAAAGCACAGTTGTACCATCGAATTCTGTAACAATAGAGGACACAATAAGAAAATGATTTTATGCAACGAAAGTCGTTGGCGAATGTCAAATATCCTTAATTTGAAGCATTTGTAATATTAGCAAGTATTTCGCACGTGACCTGCGCTAATGAGGTGACCTTGCCTCACCTTCGATAGCATTTAGGTATGTAAATGTTTTCGATTGAATTTTTTTCCATAAGCAAAATAACAATACGCAATATGGAAAAATCTATATTTGTAATTCGTGATTTATGAAGACTTATTAAGAATGCCTTAACATCAAATTGCTCTATTCTATGGACACAAACAAATCTGATAATATACAATTTTATATACAGAGAGGACAAATTGTTCAAATAAACAAACGTGGTAATTTTTTATATGATAGTTCAATGTACTTATTATTTTATGTGCTATTAAAAGAGTACGTTGTATTCAAGTAATGTCGTAATAACAATCATCGACCTCGTGTACTATCTACTATATTTTTAGTTTTATTTCAAAAAATGTATTAGTTTTATTTAAAAAAATGCACGCGAAACTAATATATTGTAAACTATTTGTCCACTTCCTTTAAACAAATCTCTAACACGAGACATATTACGCAAGTTACATTCATACTATCAGTCGCTAATAAACCAAATGACGCAAGCGCATCGTGTTGCGTGCTTTGGTGACACTGAATAGTTATTTTAGAAAGCGCTAACTCTCCATTGCACTTGAGGGAAGTCGTTGACCCTTTCATTTGAGACTACATTCACATTCTACTAATTTCTATTCGGCTACACGTATTACGTTTTTATCTGTATTTTAATTGATACAAACATTCTACATATAACTCGTAATATTTGCTATCGAAAATCTAAACATGACTACTCTTTAATGAATAATTAGAAAATGTATTAAGCAGTCAATGTCTAATGATCGAATCGATTTGTTATTAGGACAGTGATAGATAACGTACCAGATGGAAGCAATGAACTATTCCAATATGACGTTATGTCGTAATAGGTTTGTGAAGAATAGGACGAAGGCAGCGCGGGACGCCATTTGGGAAACAGGTTCTATCGGCTCCCCTGACTGCTCTCACTTTCCCTTTACTACGTTTGTTTATTTGTTAAGGGAGCGTACCGGCCTTCAGGAAGGAACTTTCTATTTCTGGCGTCAACCACTCGCCTCGGGTCGATGTTCGGCGCAATCGCTTTCTATGGTGTTACTTTCTTTTTTTCGTGGCGATAAACAGCTGCCCTCAACGCAATAGCAGCCTCATTCAATGTTTACAACTAAATCGTGCAACGATAAAATACAGAGAAAACTATGAAAGATGAGGTACTTTTATTGTGAGCGAATCATAAATGTGCATTAATTTCTCTTCGTGATGCAACTTGAATGTTTTTCTGTAGAGCGCATGTGAGAGTCGCTCGTTCGTTACGTCAATTAAAGAGGCGAGGAAAGTGCGCTAGAAAGTGTTGGCTCCACGTAACACGCTAGGCGAAGGCGGCGATCACCCAGGCGTGTTGTTCGCCGAGATACAGGACCGACTAACAATCTGTGTCAGGGCGATGTTTAAAAATAATTAGACCATCCTCCGACACTACGAAATCATCAACACGTACGTGCTATACTTCCTACATTAGTAGCACGTTTGTTGTAGTACTTCCCTGCATTAATTGTTTACGAAGATTAAAGAGCGGTTACGACTTACCATGTTTATCATCTTGCAGCACGTTTGTTTGGTATAGATTTACAGTTAATAGACATGTTCGAATGCAATAAGGTCGAATCCAATGACATAAACATTTTCTTAAAAGTTGGAAAATTTTGCACATCAAACAAGGGATGGTTTTATTATCAAAGTGAAAAATAAGAATAGGAATATCCTACCATGCATTGTTTTATTATAGCACAAAGGTCTTAGGTTACAAAACCTCAAACACATGTGGTATTGGAAATCTTTCTAAACGAAACTGTTAAACGTACTCAATTTCATCGTTATTTAGTTAAACATTGTGATCCGTAATACCATTATCTTAGCGTGTTTTGTTACCTTATTTCTTACCGAGGTGTCGTAAGAGGCGACTAAGGTAAGTCGACCCACCGTGTGGTACACGACTGAGAATAGATCATCCTAATCTCTTACCGAGGTGTCGTAAAAGACGACTAACGTAAGTTGATCGAACGTGTGGTATCCGGTTGAGTAGAATAGACCACCGTCTTTCTTACCGAAAAAATACGATTAAGTTAAGGTCTGGCAGGCGGTCGGTCGTAAAATACATGTGACATGTTTGTAACATGGTGTGCGACCCCACTTAAAGTGGCATAAGGACTCCTACCCTTATGATGATGTATTGTTACCTAAATTATAAGGCGGGCGAAAATAAATTCAGGTCTCATTCAAGACATAATATGCTCTATCCGTGCAAAGTCGGGCGTATCGTTAGTTTATTTCACTACTCGTAATAGCTAGGGTGGAATGAACTAGTGAAACGAGAAACTAGAAAAGTAAAAGTGGTGGCTACAGAACGGAGGCATTGCATTGAACACGGTTAGTGCGACAAATGGTAATAATTTTTACGTATATGTGTGATACAAAAAATAAATCATAATTTTAGTTTAATTTACAGTGATGCGTGTAGTGTATTTTTTTTAGAGAATGTTTAGACCCTTCGTATACAATATAGGGAATAAACATCATTAACAAAATGCTGTTACGTCTTACGGGAGAAAGGATATTCAGTCCCAAAGCGGAACGATTAAACCTTTTGTTGTTAAGAATTTAAACTGTAAAAGTAATCAATAAAAAGCGATCACATCATTAGGAATCAAACGCAAATCTATAAAAGGCTCACGAAATCTCATACGTATCTGAGACCCCATCGATTCGCACAGGGGGCGAAACATTATGTGAAGTATTTGACGATATGCACAATAAAATTTTAATTGTTTTCGTCAAGCCCTTAGTAGAAATGTTCAACAATCAATCAATCAATCTTTCGTTCTACTACATCCATCTAAACGTACATTGTATAATACTTTACCCTTTCGATTGAAACATTTGAAAGAATACAGATTATAAATGATGTTTAATCAAGTGTAACACTACATAGAAATTGACGGTTAAAATTATTTTTATTACTATATTTATCCATACCTTGAATTTCAGATTTGGTTTCATTATATGCAAGGCAATTGTGGCATAGATGTTTACTCTTGTTAGGACTATGTTTTAAAAGTTTACTTAATTCTATTTTATGGTGACCAATTTGTTATTTACAGAATATACATATGAAGTAGCGGCCTGTTACAATCCCACACCTGGGTATAGGCCTCCTCTCTTCGTTTCTGGAGAGAAGGACTGGAGCTATGACCTATCACGCTGCTCCAGTGCGGATTGGTAGGTTACACATATCTCCAGAATTCTCCAGAGATATGCAGGTTTCCTCACGATGTTTTCCTTCTCCGAAAAGCGTGTGATAAATTGCAATTATAACTACACAAGTTTTTTAATAGAAAAACTCATTGGTGCCTGCCGGGGTTTGAACTCGTGTCCTCGAAAAGTCGCAGTTTCACCGCTGAGCTATCACAGCTTCGAATATACATATATCGAGGTGTAAATATTGGAACTAACGTGTTCTGCATATATATACCTATATGATCCATACTAATATTTTACATGAGAAAGTCGCGTTCCTGTCTAATCCGCTGAAGCAATATTGATAAAATTTAGTACAATTAAAGCTTTTATACGGAGCTACCATCTACACATATTATAAAACAAAGTCTCCAAAAGCTGTCTATATGCGATCGATTTTTTCAAAATAGTATACTGAACGGATTTTTTTAAAGATTTTTACTAAACGATAGTGCAAATCATGAGGAAGGTTTAGGTTACTCTCCGCGGCTTAACCGTTATCGATGGATTTTTCACAGGCAGATAGAGGCGGTTGAGGAGAGACATATAGGAGGGTCGGCAATTACGGGGGAAAAACTTTATTTACCAAAAAACTTTATGTAACTAAACTTATTACCACGCGGGCAAAGCTGCGCGCATTCGTAGTATACCATAAAAAAATCCAGATTATTTTGAAAACAAATAAAGCGAACGAAGTTGTTTTTAACTAGTAAACTCTATATTTATAATGTATTTATATAAAATATCTAAATTTAAAAATCTTACCACTATATTAAGACAATTATTTTAAGTTACGTACGTAAAAATTAAAATTTTAAATGTATCGAATATTTAAAATTTAAACAATTGTCTTACAGTTGTAGACCTACGATTATTAATTTTGAACCTATCTATTAATTTTGAAGTTACCTATCAGACATATTCTTCAAATCGTAACTACGCTGGAGTTTCTAAATTGGCGAGATTAAGTAATGCTTATCTTTGTATAGAAGAAATAAATATACTATAAATAATGACCCGATAATTGGATTGACCATGAGATCAATTCAGTGGTTGAAGCTGAATAGAAACCATATTTTAAATTACTTAACTTACATGTTTTATGTCATACGACCTTGATGATAACAAAAAAAAAAACAAAAGATACTTGAGAGTGAAAGTTTAGAGTGATGACTTTGGGCGAAAGCTAAATAGCTTTTTATATTTTTTCCTTATTTCTTTCTAAGATTTAATCAAGTTCTAAGATCAAATTAAAGCATTTTAGGCTGTACCAAAAATGTTTTACTGTATTGATGACCTCCGAAAAAATTTGAAATGTACAATAATATTAATTTTAAATAAATAATAATGTGTGATTTGATATTAATTACGTTAAAAGTTCTGTGTTTATCAATAAAGGGCCTTAATAATGTGACGTCAATTTTTTTTTGGTAATTATGAAGATATTAATATTTTTATATTACAAATTTTTAGTTCTTGTCATTAAAAGATTTACAAAAAAATTAGCAGTAGTTAAAACACAAACTAAAATGAAAATAATTTATTTAAGAGTTTTAGTATTGACAAAATTTAATTGTAAATTAGAAAGTCCTTAGTACAATATTACTTAACAATAAGTTTTGGTTTTCTTGGCAGTAGTTAAATGTAAACAAACAAACGGTACGCCATTGAGGCGGATCCTACCTATATGCAGCTCTGGTTCCCGTTCCTTGTGCGCCGAACTCATTATAGTATCTGCTGGAGGCGGCGCATCATAGCGCCCATAGCTACTGTCAGGAGACATCACTGAGTCATATGATATAAACTAAACAACAATAATAGTAGTCCCTGCACACTATACACTACACGATAGCCACATTTAAGCCCCACAACTTTTCAAACATATGTCCAGTATTAAGGAATATATGGGGCAGGAGTGCATAAGCCTTAACGCGCGTTCGGCACTTCGCGAAAGATGAAGGTCGCTCGTCTTGGGAAAACTGCCGCTGCACGCGTCGCGTGCGTCTCACTCGAGCTCGAAAGACGAACTGAGCTCGGGTAGCGCGCACTTCTGTTCGTAGCCGCGCGAGTCTCCCCTTAAGAGTGAAAGTCTGCAAAATGATCAGCGCTCCGTGCGATACAATCACTTCGACTGCGTGCTGGACTGCGCCGAGTAAATATCACCTCTATCGACACTCGGAGCCCGCCAGTGTATGTTTCGGAACGAGCCTCGGCGCGCTTCGAACTCCGGTCTCCGAGGTCATTGCCGCGTTGTCGATGGACCAATCATGAGCGCGCGTAGACGTGCGCGGCGAGCCATTGGAGGGTCCGAGGCCCCTCGTCCCGCGGCCCTCGCCGCGCGCTCGAGTTCGAAGACCTGAACCTTGCGGGCGCACCGCGGCCAAGGTCGCGCAAGAGCGGTACGGACTGAGACCAAAGCGGAACGTTCGAGAGAGACACAGCTTCTGTCGTGCTGGTTGCGTCACACTACTAAAATATTTTTGGTGATGGAACGCGAGTGAACTTGAACACGAAATCGAACTAATGGATGGCGAGTGCTGTGTAGGTCGCCGCGTGACGGAGTGACCCCTCTCGGCCCGCTTGCCTGCTTGCCTCATAGCCTAGCACTGCACTAATTTCCGGGTATTCCTACAAACTACTATAACAATTGCAATACCCAAACTCGAAATGTTTTTTAGTTGAAAGCATAATCTTGAGTCAACGTAACCTATATAATAATGATCGTATATTATAACAAAAAAAACGAATACATAGCCTATTATTACAGTTCTACTGTGTAACAACGGCCCTTCAGTTTCGTCCAACGATATAGAGTGTACACCCACTATGCTTCTTTGATATGGATTAGCAGGCTAATAAGATAATCACCAGGCATATGTATGTTTTATCGTGATGTATTACTTCACCATAAAGCACTTGATTAATAGTAAACTTTAATGAAACACATTGATATATACAAGATATAACTTCAAAGAAAAAGTGCCTGGGTTTCAGTCCCCCTTGGTAAAAATCACGCACTCTTCTCATTATATCATCAGGGCTTAATAATGAACTGAATCGGCTTATTTGATTGACTATATATTTGTTGTTTAGAATAAAACATATTTGTCAAATAAAACCCGCGTAAAAATAATAATTCATAATTTAGAATTATTTGTTTACGAACACAGAAAGAAAGAGCGTTGGCAAATACACGATTGTAAATAATACATACTTTAGCGTAAAATAAGTAATATACCGATGAAATCGTACACGCCAAGTACACTTCTTTTGTCAGCCTTATTATAATGTAGATCACTAGGAAACACATGAAGAAAGTAAGTTATGTAATACTCTGACCCATTTAGTATTAGTACTAAATGTATAACATGTAATAATTAAGAGTACAATACAATTTTGAAAGAGTGGTAGAATTTAAAAAAAGTCCGTTAAACTTGCCAAAACAAACGAAAATAATGACGTCAGCTTAATGTTAGAACGTATGTGCTTATTGATAAACAAGTTTCTATAACAGATACATAGGTACATAAATGATTTCATTTTATATAACATCCCCAGTTACACGTATCAAAGTGATTTGAACCGTGTCGCTATAGACAAAATATCGTTATCGGCTTAATGGTTAGAGTTATTTATGTGAGATAAAGACGAGCGGCGGTGGGCGGCGGAACGGGTGAACGACCTGGAAATTTTGGCGCAGGCCGGTCAAGGCCACCTCCCGCGCAGGCGCTTTGCGATACTCGCATCAGAACACTGATTTTAAAATTTGTTTCAATTTCACCGAGCTTCAATATAAATCATTCGATTAATTTAGAAAGGTCATGTCGGAGCATTGATTATTTAAACAGTTTCTAGCAAATATTTTTTTGTTTTTCATATGCGATGGCAACTGACGCCCGCATCCCGTAGAGAGGATTTGTGGTTTGGACAAGGAATTAATTAAGTATCAGATCAACGGAAATCGTTGACCTAAGGAAAAATAAAGGCGTAATCACGTGGCTTAACATGCTCTCCAAGGCCCGAAAACAAAGTATATAGCACAACGACTCAATTACCAATGAAATTAACCTTATGGATGACCCTATTATCTGATAACAGTCACAAATAGCCCATAGCGCTTTTACAAAGGTATAACATTGTACTATGTGACATATATGAAAGTTTTAACTGCTATCAGAATCTATTTATAGTACGATGTTTGATAGACAATCGTCTCTACATAAAAAAATAATCTGCGTTTAACCATATTTATAATGTTGCCATGTTTTATTATTTGTAAAATTTTCTGCAGTGCTCAATTGAGTTTTTAACGCTGAAGTTGCCGCGAACTAAGTCGCGAGTACAACTTGTATATATGAAGAAAAAGGAATACTACTTATTTGGGCAATATTTTACGCATTTTCAAAAGATTGTAATTTAAACATAGGAGGACAGTTTTATAAAAAGTGGCGGAAAACTGCTCAATCAAAGAATCTCACCTAAGATCGTGTGAAACCTAGTTCAGGGACCTTTTCCAAAAAAGGTAGTTTGTCAGTTGAAGAAAAAGGAAAAGTTACGAACGAATTACGTTATAGTGATGAAGACCTCTTGCTGATTTGTATGTTTCCTGCTCAACTTGATGAATCTCCTATTGTTTTCTATAACTACGAGTACCACAGTTAATTACATTTATGAAGCCAGATATAAATTTAATTAAACGGAAAATATATTTATCCCTAATTTTTTTGTTAAGTAGGATAATAATTTTGATAGCAATATCACTTTTTTGCAAAGAAGTAAAAGACATATTTTTAATTATCGACACACAGCTGAACTCACATTTATATAAAAGTAATGACAGATGTATAAAATTACATAAAAATTTTACAAAATATAAAGGGTTGCGCGGCATTTGATTGAAAGGAAAACCTACCTGAGGGTTTTATTTACAGTTTTTGCTGATATTATTTCGCTTCAATAATTTTTTTTTTTTCAATGTTGCACAAAAGGGATATTTTTTACGTTTTGCAAATATCCTCCCACGTGATAGTTTGATGTGTTAAAAGGAAACAAGTTTTTTGGTATTATAAAAAGCAATGTAACAATTTTTGAATTCAACCGGTAAGAGAAACTCTAAATAAGTACGTTGATTCAGTTTTTAGATGACGATAAATATAAACTTGAGTGTATTACAAAAATCACTGTTTCTTTAAAACTGATATGAACTGATATAATATGAATTGAAAAAAAATTACACACCAACAAATTCGCATATTCGTTTGACTCATTGAATAAGAGAATATTCGTAGTATAGCTTTTCTATCTTTCCGTGTTTAATATTAATGTTTGAGTGCGTATCGATTCTTATATACAAATAGGAGGATACACCACAATCGGCTCATATCAGTGCCTACTGCCTTCCACCTATATTCCTCTTACAGACCATCAAATCATTACCACCAGTACATTCACACATATTACACTCACAGCGTCTTTACCAGGGAAGTCGAGTTCAAATGTTCTTACGTCTTTTGCCTTTTGCTATTATATTTATGCATGAAATTCTTGAAAAAATGTTAAATAGGTTAAAATGGTGACTTCTTATTATCAAACTAACCTAATGGCAAAGATATTCTGTCATCCGATACGTTGCGATGCGTCCCAGTACGATTCGTTAGAAGATATGATGCCAGATACATATTCATCTTATTATTCGATCAAGATATATATGAAAGATAGAGGTAAAGCAATATGCCAGTTTTTTTGAATAAAACGCGTTTTAAGGATGCCCTTAAAACAAAAACAAACAATATAACAACAAAACCATATGTGCGCTACGAATTTGTGAAAGTGAAATGGGTGTCCAAATTTTTTTACTTCCTTCCGTTGCTGTAGTTTTTAATATCGGGACGCGAATATCAAATTACATGGTTGATTGTAAAATGCATTTTTAAAAATATAAATTTGAGCTTTATTTTCAGGCTCTTAAAACACATATTATCTTATTGTGTGGCTGCACTCGAATATAAAAAGTCAGCCTGGTGTCAGTCGGTAGCCACATGTATTAGAGGCATTGTTCGTTATGACCGCAGCCATCCACGATGGGGCACGATTTACTTTTAACGATCTCGATAGATCGGACTGGTTTTTTCGCAATAAAAAAGTAAGCAGACTACCATATTGTGTGCAATTTATGGCTTCCGTTTTTTCTATATCCGGATTAAAATTGAAAGCTTTCTTATGACATTATTAATGCTTAAATTAGTTGAGCGTAAACTTCAATAATAGGTTATGGGCTTATTTGCTTACTCAAAATTTACATTCATTTCGAATGATTTAAAAATGCAATATGACATATAATAACTGGGCCTCTGCCACATCGTTTTTTGTATTTGTACACTTATCATTGCGTCAGATATATACCTATAAAAGAGTTTCAATAAGAAAACGAGAAGTATATAACGATTTTGATCACAAACATTTATGTCTGCCAGTGTACTTCTCTATAGGAACACATTTTCCATATACTTACCGTCAGTATTGATCAGTTATAATTCAAAACTATTTTTGAAATTATGATTATTATTTTTTAAGTTTTTATATGTATATGTTTTCCCCGTTTCCGAAGTAATAACGGTAATTTTATATCCTTATTTATATTCTATATGTTAGCTTTAATTTTATCAAATTTCATCAATATTGTTCCAATTCACATCAGCTGTGACAGCGTAATAGACAGACAGATTCATAATATTAGTACGGATTATATAAGAAGTATATTATTAACACAAGTGTTAAAGTTGTTAAGTATAGGAACCGTTGTTTCTTCACAATCCCAGTAACCAACAATCGAGGACTAACTGGGCGGCCTTCTCGCTGTTCTGGACCAAGGGCACTGGCACAATGGGGGCGAGCGTGCCCAGCCCACACCGGACAAACGGGTCTTGGACATCGACTATAATAAATGTGTGTCCCTCATGTTTAGTTTTACATTACTTGTTTTGCAGTGTTAACTTATTACTTCAATGACGCGACGATGACATTGAGATTAACTAATTGGGTCCGTCGTGCGAGGCTGTTTAGTTCTAGTTTCTCAAGTTTTGACTTGAAGACATTTAGAGAGAATATCACGGCTGTGGACCTACATTAAAGAAAAAATATTCTTTAGTTCCTCAGGAGACTCCTAGTCATTCCCGGAACATATAAATTTTTTTTTAAGGATATTTTTATCAAGATCATACTTATAGTTTAATTTATATAATTCAAAATGAAACTAGAAAAATGAGATTTTTTAATCGGTTATTTTAATTAATCTTTAATAATTACTTAATATTTTAACTTGGTGATTTTTTTTATTTACAACAAAAATGTACAAGTTATGTAAATTACTTACACTTTAGAAATTGTGGCCACGTAGAATGGTCCCAAGAATGCTTGCTGGCAGCGTTTCCGCGTTGAATCGCTAAGCTGATTCTTTGTGTAAAAAAAGGAGCCAGCCCTCTTGTCACCTGATGAGGCAACCGAGGCAAGACCGGGGTGTTTAAACGGATATATTTTTTTTTGCACTTTGACCCTATGGTCTTAACAACAAACGGCACAAATATATATGAAATTGAATTAATTTAAACAACAATGTATGATGAATTGAATTCATTTTGCAAATAAAGGTTTCCCTAAATAGGCCTCCCAATACTAATCGAATCGTATATCTCGTTATATCATTACATCTCAATCCATATCCCATACAATATATAAATATTATAAATGTTACAATCTGTCTACCTGTCAGTCTGTTCTTGTCTGTCTGTTTACGCTTTCACGTCTTTTTTCGAATTTTTTTTCGAAAATTTTCCGGTTTTCTTTTTATCACTTCTATAAGGTTTTAGGTATTTTTTTAGGTAGTCTGGCATTTTAACTAACTACTGTACAACTAGCATGAAAAATAAACAAGGAATAGGGTTGACATTAGAACCTGTCAGAAGTAGATTTGAAGACAAGTTCGCAGAAGTCACGTGGAGGTGACCCGGCCGGGCGGATGCTTGTGGCCGGGCTCGGTCAAGGCCTCGCTGACAAGCAGATATCCGATGCGCGAAACACGAAGCGAACAATGTTATTGTATTTGAGACTAATTTTTATCTGTAGCTATGTTTGCGGAATAAATGTATACGTAGTGGTGTTAGTTTGATCAATTACGATTTACTATACTTTTTAATACTTATGAGTAAGTACTTAAGTACCGGTTTTTCATCCCATACGCTACCCCAGTGTGTAAGCTGTAATTGTGCAAAAATTCATCTAAATTGGTCTAGCGGATTAATGATGCAAGGTTAAATGACCGAGTTTCGTGTATACATATATATTATTAGAACTGATATAAACTTATTCATTGGGCACCTCACCCTTGTACTTTAAATCTCCTCAATATTTTTTTTTATTTTTATTTATTTATTAAAGAAAGCTTACAGCAATATTAAAATTTTTACAATAAATTTTTCGATATACGATAAACTTTAGTTTTTTACTTTCAATCAATAATTATATTACTTATAATTATTGATTGTACTAAATTATTCGTATAGTAATCTATTTATTCTCAGATGTTCAGTGCATTATAAGATATTAATATTCTACAAAAATTATAAAAAAAATAAAAAATTACCACACTTAAAATATTTATCATAAATAACCGTTTTTATTATTTTTAGCACGTGTTTGAGAAACAGAGGTTTATTGTATGTACATAAACTATTATCTTTAGCTTACGGATGTGAAGTAGCAAAATCGTTGTTGTATTTGCAATTTGATTTCGGAAAATTATTTATAATATAAATATTATTTTGGACTATTTATGACATATATATTGACAACTTTTAAAAAAAAAATTCCAAACTAGGAACTCGAAAACAGATCTTATGGTTTTTTGAATTAAGTTCTATGGTCTTTATATGTATAATACATTTTTCATTTTTTAAAGTAATTTACATATGTGGTATTATTATATATTACTTAGTATGTAATTTGAATTAGATTTTGGGTTGTGATGAATAACGAAATTCGGGCATATCTTCTACAGATTTGCCTAACGTAATTTAAAACAAAACACATAGAAATTGACATTAGAATCAATATAATGTAAACAAAGCATTTGGGAATCGCGCTGCGAGCCGAGTTTCGTCGAGTTTTTCCGAAGCAACACGAGGTCAACTGGAGTCAATTACCTCGCTCGCTGTTGCGCTTGCGACGATGATGGTGACACCGAACGAAAACATACATGTTTTGTATTTTAAAATGTTCCTACATAACATTATATATACTTGGATAATACGAGTTCCAAATTCGTTCCTTCTTAGATAGATAATGTCAGGGTCACCTCAAAAATTGAACGACAAAAGTATATTGCAAAAACAATGTAAGACTTCGACTTTTAACGTGTTTTAGAATTTTGTCATATGTGTTGTGTTCTTATATTATAATTTCTACGTTTACGAAAATTTATTTATTTAAATATATTTTGGAAACAGTGCTACACAAGTAAAATACAATTAAAAAATCACTTAAACCATTATCAGTTTCCTGTGACTAAAAATACATATAAACAATAGTATAGCACACAAATAGCTTAATTAAGTGCATGAAAAATAATATACGAAAATTACCTGTTGTAGTAAATTAAATGTTCAATTCGTCTCGGTACGTAGTCTATACTAATATATAAAGCTGAAGAGTTTGTGTTTGTTTGTTTCTTTGATTAATTGTTTGAACGGGCTAATCTCAGGAATTACTGGACCGATTTGAAAAATTCTTCGAATGTAAGATAGCCCATATCTCGAGGAAGGCTATAGACTATATAACATCACGCTTAGATGAATAGGAGAGGAGCAGCAATAAAAAATACGTTATTGCGAAAACGGCAAAATTTAATGCTTTCCTTGCATGCGCTAAGTAAACGGTGAAGTTATTAAAAAATCATGTATTACAAAATTGTTCCCCTCTAAAAGTTCTAAATAATGGTCCGCAACAGCATACGTGTAGTTTTTAACGTTAACCCAATTTAACCATAATAAATATAAATATTACGGTTTACTCAAATAATAAGACTGCAACCCACGCGTTTAAAAGCTAGTAAATAGAAAACTATATAATAGAAACGGATTGATGACTATAAATGTTGCATTGCGTTTTATTTCAGTACAAACTATAGTCACCCTCTTATCAATGTGGCTCGTGTGATGATAATTAACAAAGTGTTTGCATACTTCGAATTTTCAGTTTGCTTAAGAACTTTGTGTCCTATGTATAGTCCTAAAAATTCCTCTAGCTTTCGATGAAATCCCCATTGCAATCCATTGAGCAGATTGTAGAGGACCAACAGAAAGTATGACACGTAAACTCTAACTCTCCGTATATACACTCACGCCATACTCTAATGTGCTTTAGAAAAAGCAGTTACTTACTCATAATCTTTTAATTTCTAAACCATTATCATTCTCCTGCCCTGTCTTTCACTTCCATACTCTCCTATTGTTCATCAACGCTGGCGCTACTTCTTTTATATGCATGTCCATACTTCACACAATCCAACCACCTTTTTCTTCTCCAGTCACATATCCATCCACATTCATGTTCAATACTCGTTTGGTCACATGATTTTTCATCGCTCCTCATTATATGTCCATACCATCTTAATCTTCCACTTCTTGTAGTTTCTATAATTGACGCCACTTTCAGACTTCAGATTTTCAGTTTTGTCACACCACACATCAACCAACATTCTCATCTCATTTGCTTTCTTTATTCTGTCACTTTATTGCCCAATATTCTGATCCATGCAATACGACAGGCTATACCACCGTTAAATTTAATTTCTAAACTATGTTTAAAAAAATCTGTGTAGATATTAATTATTGTGTCTACTACCGCCTTGTTAAAAAAGTGAATTCCATCCGATGAGTGTTGACGTGACGTGATATTGTGTTAATATTATTAGAATGAATAAGCATGACATTCAAGCCGTGTGATCCGGACGAGCTCAATCGGGCCGACCTCGGCGATTCGGCAACCCGTGCCAAGGCCAAGGTCGAACCGACCGCGTCGGGTGTGCCCAATTAATAGCTACATGCGACGAGTGATGACTATTGGGGCCCCATAATACCACCTTTCGAAATCGTATCAAACGTCAACTGTTTCTGTGCACCTGCAAAAACACGATACTGAGTTGGTACGTTCGTGTCCATCGTCATTATAATCGATGAAAACATGCCGCATAAATTTTTACTTAATTCTTTACGAAACTCGAAGTCCCTATTTAGTCCACTCCGTTATAAATCAATGTTATAAACTAAATACATCGCGAAATAATAATACATTGCGAAAAACCTTTTGATACCGACAATACTGTTGCCGAGCTCATTCTAAAGATTGTTTGAAAATTTCATTAAAATCGGTCCAGCCGTTTCGGAATCTATATATACCTACAAAAAAACATTCATTTTGATATATTAAGAAAATATGTTTGAGATAATAGTGATATTAATAATGCATTTTGTTTCTTTAGTCAAGCCAAGTTCAACTTAACTTGCAAAGTGCAAGTTAAGTTGAACTTGGCTTGAGGTTTGAGGAGATAAATAGAGGATACCTAGGGAAAGAATAAAATTGAGAGGTTGACTTAAATAAACTGAAGTGAAAAATAAAGGCTTCCCTAGTGTTATTTAAGCTCTGATACAACTATAAATTACTAGACTACAGACAGACAGGCTGAGCCGAGACATAAATGTTAAACATCAAACGACCTTCAGAAGTTGGCAGAAACGAGATATTAAATTTTACTACGAACAGGAAGATCTATCTATCAGTGGATATCTATTTTAAATGACGACCATGAGTTTTAATGCAGGAAGATATGCTGTAAAGACTTTCCGAGGACAACTTATTTGCTACGTAAAATGGTTTAAAAATATTAAACTTTTCTTATCAATTTATATATAAGCAACAAAAGTGGTCCAATTTTAAGATATATCCTTTAGATACAGTATTTTAAATAGTCAAAACGATCAAATCAAAATAAGCATTTTTTTTAAATATTGTCGAGTTTTTGCTGGTTCTTCTCAGTAGGAGTAATCTTCTGGAGTAGTCTTCAAAAACTGTCTACTTTAATAAAGAATGATCTGAATTTGAATCCGTATTCTCACTAATATTAAAATGCGTAAGTCCTCTATTACGCTTTCATGGTTTCGTCGCTCGATCAATATTGATAAAATATTTTGAGACCAAGGAAAAAATGTTTTGCATTATCGAGGGTACTAAAACGCTTAATATTTCTCGTGGACGAAGTCGCGGCCACTACCATGTTTATAATACTACTTTAATTTAAGGTTTGTTTTGTTAGTCAGTGCGTGTAGTTGAAATTTTCGCTATTCGGTCTTGTAATACTTTCCTGAATACCAGAAATAGGTTTGTACCTAGGTAACAGTATTTCCGGATATAAATATGAAAACGTGTCAATGTCAAATTATACCAAATTAACAGTAATGTCTGTAACGTCAAGGCAAAATTTACACGAGGAAACATTGACGGTTTCAAACGTAACTCTTACGTTTATTATATGTATACAATAAAAGGCAAAATAGGTTAATATCATCTTCTATCTATTCTCTGAATTTTTTTTATTATTAGAAAGAATGTATTCTGTTTTCAAGGGAGTAGGTATCCAGAATACTAGAATTGAAAGGAATTCCTTTCTCTCACACGTAGATTTGCGTGCTACTTACCTTGATATTTACTCCAAAGCCAGACTTCCTGCTCTTGACAGAGGACGACTGCGTACTATACATAATACACGTCCATAAATGCGAATCTATATTATATTTATAAAAAATTCCACGTCCAAAATAAATATGTTAAAAACTTTAATGGGATCAATAATAAAAAAAACGCGAAATCATTGAACCCGGAAAAATACAATTCGTGTTTAAAGACGTAAATGCATATTTTAATTGATCCCATTCTAATTTAAAAACTTCGTATTTTTATAAGTTTTTATTAAAAGTAAAAACCGCATACAAATTAAAAATTTGAGACATTTTCCACTTAAGCGTAACGTATGTTTCAAATTAAATCAATCAAATCAAATCAAAATAATCTTTATTCAAATAAACCATTTCAGGCACTTTTGAATCGTCAAGCATCAATATGATTAATGAAGCTACAATGTCAAAGTAAAGTATTTATGTACGCTACCTATATTTATAAATTCAGTATTTGTTTTATTCAGAAATCATTGGCTCAGTTAAGAAAGTACGAGCTCTATACCATCCCACAAGATCTGTACTTTCTATATCAACCCAACGAATCATTTTCGTACAAATCTGTAATTTTATTTTGTATTATTATTATTATGAGAAGTCAGTCAAATAAGAACGCGTCATCAGGCAGTTATTCTTATAGAGATAGATAGACGTAAAAAAGAGTTATGAGGACACCCATTTGAATTCGGTAATTTTATGGTAAAATACATAACCACCGATTGTACTTTATAACAGTTTGATAATGGTTTGTAAATGTTAGAGCAGTTCTCGTACGCAATCAGAGCGCGGCGAGCCCGGGTGATGATGCACGCGGTTGTATAATGCGCCTGCGCAGTGCATGTTACGTTGCATTACTTACTACTACACAACAGGGACGAGAATGAGGAAGCTTATCGCATATTCGTTTCCTACTGTTACATTAACTTGGCCTCATTAACAAATAGCTTATAGGTAAATGTACCATTTAATTGTAAATTTTTCATTGACGATATATTTAAATATTATTTCCAGCTATAATTAAAAGTAGCTAAGTGTTGGAATTACGATAATATTTTGCTCTCCTAGATAAGTTTATCTGTTATTCACAAAATGTTTCACAGGAAATCCACACAATTATATGTACAGATTGGCCCTGATTTTTTGGCGAGCGACGCAAAACTACTTCCATAATGTATGAAAATATATCAGAACACTTGAACTCGAACCAGATACATTTTGATGAGCGTTATCAACTGAAAAACAAAAAGAATGAATTTAAAAAATTCTGACGTTTTTCACGTCTGTTTTTGGTGCGAATAATTTTTTTTTGGTTAACTTTTGTCAAAGCTTACGATTGAACTAGATAACTGGTTCATAAATCGTTTTTAGTATAAAACATAGCTCAGGGTAGCATGAATAAAAAATCAGGTATTGATAAAAATTGTCCAATGCTAGATAGAGTCTATTGAAAAGAAATCTATTATTAATTAACGTTCATCACAACACAACTTCATAAAATTATATGAATTCGTAATTTGGCATACATAAATGTAATAATATGGCATGATATAATGTGTATACGCCCTAAACGCTTTGATCGAGGAGGCCTTTTTACAGGTCAGAAAATATATAAATTATTATTATATTATTATAAACGGAGCAAAATTATGTCTTCACTTATCTATAATTGTAAGATACAATTTCTGCCATAACTTCATTGATTTTCCACAATCTCCAAAAAATTCGCGATTATAATTTGTCTTCTTGTTCTACAGGTTTCTTTGTGTAGCGTTCTCGCGGTGGCCTCAATTTAGTATGCTGGGTGTATAATAATTTGGCCGCGCCAAGGAGGCGCGGAGAGGGATTGCAGGACCGGGTAAGGTTTGGCAAAATATTGCGCAGCATTCGATCCTGAAAACGTGTCCAAAGAAAGTTCACGGCCGCGCGTCGACGCCACCACCTGCCGCCCGCTTGCCGCGCTCCCCCCGCGCTCGCCATCGCTTCCGCACCCGCGTCACCTTCCGCACTCCTAGCCTCTCACCTAGCACCTACCCACACTCCCTATCATTTCTATTACTAGCACTGAAAGCGCCCATTACTTTTGATAGCTCCAAGTATATTGTCATTTTTATATTTTGTAAGTTTGGTATCAGATATCTTTTCGTAATACCCTCGAAAAATATAATTTTTAATCTACGTTTATTAAAGCACTAGAAACTATTACAAATACGGAATACTTATTTTTCGATGATATGTTAAGTAATTAAGTTCGCTGATAAAAAAATATAATATATTGCTTATTTATTGATAATAAATATTGCATTTTTTTTGATAATTTTGTTGTATAGTTAGCACTAATAGACCTAAATAAATAAGTAAGGTCTTGTAATTAAAGACCTTTGCATTAATATAATAGAATGCCTGAGCTTGTTAAGTGAGCACTTTACAAAGAGGTCTCAATTCTTGTCAAGAAGAAAGGTAAACAATGTTACATATTAAAAATCAGATACTCTGCTTCCAAGAAATGGTCGAGATAATATGGCAAATGCTCTCAGTAAATATCAAAATTTTCCTCCGTGATGTTTACAGCCGCTTGTTGTGTGATATGCGCAGTTTCGGATGCTGGGACGGTGGTTCGGGTGGGAGCCGCCGCGCGGGGAACGCTAGGAGACCCACCATGGCCTTGGCGCGTTCGTTAACCGCGCGGCGCGTGTATGCCGCGAGCCGCGATAATTTCGGCGCGGGCGAGGGTGCGGGCGCGGGCGCGGGGCGGCCTGAGTCTACTGACCCCATCGATGTTTGCGACGCAAATGATCCTTGACTTTATTTAAATCACATAAGTTTTCTATATGACATACCTACCTATTTTAGTAACAACTGTATCATGTTACGTGGCATTTTATTTTTTTTAGACTTATTACTTCTTCAGCTTTTGTGAGGCTGTGACTCGCATGATTCGCATCAACTTAAACGTTCCGAAAAACACGGGAATTTTTAATCTGTATGTTACCCAGCTGCATAAGTTTTTCTTTGTACCAATTTTCATAAATATTGGTTCAGTGGATATATATAATATTAGTAATTATGGATAATACATTTCTAAAATAATATCTTTCAGGTTGTAGATTGATTACTAAGATATAGCCGCTATGGATAAAACGTATTAATCGTAAAACCTACCTTTCATCTGGCACCATCAGCGATGTCAGTATAGATGAATATGGCGCGTGCAGCTACGGTTCAGAAAACATTTTTAGGTGAACCTCGAATGCAGTATGCATCAGGAGAAAGTAATATGTATTGCCTATAGCCGACTTTCATTTTATCACAAACCGGTTTAAATAACTTTTTTAAACAGCGTCGCGCCCCCGCTTCTTTGTGCAACGTTTGGTCGCAAGTAGATACCTTAAATATTCAATTGCTATTCATTACATATACTCTCTTTAGTATTATTAACGACGATGCGAACATCTATGTAGAAAGTAGATACATACATATAAAACTACAGTTCACTTTTGATTAGAATCTACGGTTCACCAAACTTAGCCTTTAAATATTTTGCGTAGGATCAGATTAACATTAAGTTATGTACAAATAAAATGAAACAGTAAAAAGTTAAATTATACAAATTTAATCCTTACTATGGGGATGGAAAGTATAAAATCGCGGATTGTAAACGTTCGTTTGATAAAAAAATGTTATTAATAAAGAAGTCGTTCAACTTCGATTAATTTATATAATTAAAGGTAGTTTGAAGAACATACGGCAAAAGTTTTATTATAGAGATAGTTATATTGTGACGTTTTCGATTTTTGGCAATCGGTAATAACTTTTGTTCGTGGTTTGCGTATTGTGTGCACACTTCCTCGTTTTCCAGCTGGCGCGGGCGGCGACACGTGGCCGCCCTCCCGTCTTGTCATTAGTAAAAGTGGAAAGGCACAGATCGCTTTTTAAATTTTTTTATAGTAATTTTGTAAAAAGGTTTCCGAATGCTATTATTTCCGTAAGCGTACAAATCCACGCACAAGATGTTTCTGAGCGGAGCTGTTACGTGAAGGCAAGGGCATGAGCGATGAAAATTTGAATCCCTCACTACATAATTCTAGCTTAATTTGCAAAGTTATTTAATACTACTTGTCTTATATAATAGAGAACAGTAGTAAAAAATTCTATAGTCGTAGAGTGGGGATGGTAATAACCAGTGGTGTCGGCGACCGCTCGCGCGTGCACTCAACTCCGCGAGTGCGTGTAACGGTTCCCACCGTGCCTGTACCACTTTGCCACTGCTCTACCAATATAAATAAAGTAATTATATGACCGATTTCTTAAAATTGCTCTCATTCTTGTCAATGATATAAATTGCAGTACTGAAACCATCGAGAAAAAACAATATTGTTGAACAACGGTTCAAAAGCAAAACTATTAACAGAACATAACTTAGAGTATTACAAGCTGATTTTCTTGACTTTATAAAAAAATATGTTTAAAAAAATCTAAATGCCTATTTGTGACCTACATTATCGCCAGGGCATAGAGCAACTACCATCTGTATCCGAACAAAGATATAATCGAAGTTTTTTAACCCTAGCTGACTTCCTTTTAATTTCGATTTTCAAGGATAAAAGTTTTTAGCAAAAAATCAGGTAAAACGAAGATTGCATCTACCAATAAAAAAATCACGGTGCGAATCAACGTACCCTTTCTTTCATCTCAGATTTCACGAACAGGTAACAATTCAACTTTTTGCCCGTATCTTTGTACTAGTTTCGCGATATTTCAACTCTTCTGTGGAGTCGGAAAAAAACAATTATTGTTTAATCGGGACCTTTTTGGCAGAAAACCGAGGGATTGAATTTTTTAAAGATTAGTTTTTGTGCTTCCTTTTGTTGAGTCGATTCGTAACTGACATTCCCAGATAGATAATAAATACAATAATACATTTGTGTCGTCGCTAAGCGATCTCGTAGAAGACCGTCATTCAAATATTAGTGTTAATGATAAAATATCAGCGGGATACCTGACAATATTTTCACAGCAGAGTATTATCGTATATAAAATATACGTTTATAAAAATGACTTTAATTGCAAAACTTACAACTTTGATGAATAGTTCATAATATATCATTCAGTAGATTTTATCGCTAAAATTGATAAATTATTTCATAAAACTTTTTAGGACAAAAGTGTAAACTTTTTCTCAGCGTTTTTAATAACAAATAAGAAGTCCAGCATTGAACTATTGTTCGTTGCAAATTTGACGCGTACCTATGCATTTATTTCTGTAACAAAGGAAAAATATGGTAAATTTTGCGGTCCATATATTGTTCCTTTATTGTCGTTACACAGCGGGCCCTTCGGACATCATTAACGTTCGCATTAAAGAAGAAAAGAGAGAAGCTATTTGATTTATGGAGAATGAATACGAAATAAGTTGTTAGGCTGAGTACCGACGAGGCGTGAAGATTTATTGGTGTGGACGTTGATATTATGTATGCATTAGGAGTACAGTTGCAGTTGTATCAGTAGGCGATTGCACGACAATTGCGGCTCGATGACGGCAGTAGCAGTTTGCGATGCACAGGCGGGTATAGGGCGAGGTCCGTTAGGACGGGGTGACTGACTTCACCACTGCAGCCTGGTGCATTGTGCTCTAACGAGAACGCAATACGTGCAAAAATATAACTTGCCAACAAAACCTTACCGAATGTACCACTGGATCCATACGCAAGCATCGAGGAAAACGTGTTTCACTTACCTAGAACAAGGAATTAAACATTAATTACGACATATATCAATTTAAAAATATTGTCAATATTTTCTACCTACAGACCCGAAAGTAAGGCTAAGGTAAATGACGGGTAGTATCCGGCTGATTAGAATAGACCACCCTCATTTCTTACCGAGGTGTCGTAAAAGGCGACAGAAGTAAGTTACCCCACCGTGTAGTATCCAGTTGAGTAGAATAGACCACTTTCATTTCTTACCGAGGAGTCCTAAGAAGCGACTAAGGTAAGTTGACGTCGGGCAGGTGGCCGGTCGTAAAATACGCAGACAAATCATGTGACAACATGTTTGTAACATGTTGTGCTGATCCCACTTAGGGTGGGATAATGGCAGGAGGATAATGATGAAACCCGAAAGTATTTTTCTGGCAAAGGTTGATATTAAACTAGTCCTGAGCGCTCAGGAAGGTTTATAATATAGCCCCATACACATTGACGAAATGCGGGCCTTCGATAATAAATACTTAAAAACTTGAATTTTTGTATTATATTATCTTCCAGCATATTGTATGTAAGCCGTTTTAGTGTAAGCTGTTTCTTAGCCGTTTAAAATATGAACGGAATAATGTAATATGCGTGTTCAAAATTGTATCGAGTTATCGACATAAACTTTTATTTGCCGCACAGGAAATGTAGAGGGTCAACGCACGAAATGGTGTCATTCACAGTTGAAGGTGGCTACTGAACCCGGGCCCGTCGTCCTTGAAACTTCCACCAAAAATCGGCAATCACAAACACAAGCACGAAAATGTATTTGTGTGTTCCTTGTGTTACTGTATCATATACTGAGCACACATTTCAGAATACGCATTAAGAAAGGTGTAAAAAGTTTATTAACACATACAGACAAAATAAGGAACCTGATTGACGTGAGATAAGAAAATAATAGCAAAGTTCATTGTTCACTCAACCTTACCTAAACAAATTATGAAATACATGATACAGATATAACCGTAAAGCAGTAAAAAGGTTCTTATCAATATCCTTTTCTTATAACTTACGTTATTGTATGGTAAATGTTAAAATATATTGCTCATGGGCTGCAATAATGGCACAACTCATAAAGTAATGTTCTGAGATAAATGGGTTTAGGTTTTTATTGCTAAGGAAAATGCATCAAAAATGCTTTAGTTATATTGAGTTATGAGTTCTGCCGGTATTCCCGCCCGGTGACGCTGTAAAAGCCATTAGGGCTAACAGCATACAGACAGTTCGAAAAAAAAAAATCTGCCGGTATTGCTGCCGAAAGAATTTGTATTCCAACAATTACACCTACCTATTCTCAGACCAAGCACGTGTTTTTTTTAGTTGTGTTACCAATGAAGCCTATGATCGATATATCTATCGAAGTCAAGATTCTAGCGGACAAAAAAAAATATATATACGTATTTATTTATAATTTTTTTTCTATTACTACAGCTTATTTCTAATTTCAGCTTCGCAGTGCAAATAGCCAGGCTTTTGATAAAAATATGTATAATAATGAGCGAGGTCCGGGCAGTGACCGCTGCCGAATCTCAAGGTCTGCGCAAAACGCGGTAAACAAGTGTCGACGTAGATAGCTAGCTGCCTATCTAGACACACACGGTTATTAGGGTTGTCATGTAAATATTTGAGTAAAATATTGTCCATCGACCTATTGTTGTTTACTCCGTTGTTTAACAATGTACACACATTCTCCTACCCTTACCCTACTTTAAGTGGGGTCGGCACATGTTTTTCGCTTCCATTCTATCCTATCATTCGCCAACCTTGGCGCTTCTCCTTTTGTAAGCATTTCATACACACAATCCAACCATCTCTTTGGCCGCCTTCCTGTTGTCACATATCCACCCACATTCATATTTATTATTACTTTGGTCACATGATTATCACCCCTCCTGGCCACCATTCACCACATGTCAATTACATCTTGTTGACCATCCATGGTTTAGCAATATATTTATACGATACAAAAAGACTATAGAAGACATTAATTGGACCATAAAATTCATCTATATAAATAAAAAAGAAAGTATGTATGTGTGTTCCTTACAGACACCAATAATGGTGACCTAATTTAAATGAAATTTTCAATCAATTTAAATGAAAATTTGAAAATTGTTTCATTTTTTGAAGGGAACTGAAAAAATACTGTGCCAAAGCAAGGCGTATACGGATTGCTATTATCTTATAAGTGTCCATAAATGTAAAGCACCTTTATGAATAGTTATAATATTTAAAAAAAACAACTTTTGATACTACTTTATTTTAAATTACATACTTCTTTTAAGGTCGCGTACAGCGAACAAACTCACCTAGTTGCTAACGACAAAATACCTGGAAGTAAATAGTTATCCTTGAATTCAAAATAGAACCATCGAAAGTTCGATTGCGAATGTAGATCGGCCCCACATTGCTTAAACATGAGTCGTTTGTCCAAATAGTACTGTATTACAATTGTACAAAACACTATATTCAAAGCTACTTTTAAATAAAATAAGTACTTACACACGCATGTTTTAAGAAAGTGTCACGAAATAATTTTGTGTATCTTGGCAGAGAATGAGTGTTGAGTATGTTGTATATTTTCTAAAGAAATTTGGCAATATTTGTAAATATTTTAGGTATTTCAATATGTTAATAAAAATTGTAATTGTCCTGTATTAATGTTTTAAGTATTAATTTACAATTAGTATCCAACGCTTACTACATTCAAGAGTTTGAATCGTATGTCTTGTCTTTTAATAGGACAATGTATATTTCCGCTATCTTCATATTTACTGTCGGTTATTACAGGTTTCTCTTTAAAAATAAATTACTTCCTACAATAAATAAAACATTATTTGAAATAACGTACAGTTGTTGTCTCAAGCTGGGTATAGGCCTCTTCTCATTTTGAAAAAAAGATTGGAGCTTAAACCCACCATGCTACTTCAATGCGATCGGATGTGTGAGGTTTTCTGAAGATGTTTTTTCACCGCCGAAAAGCGTGATATTTCCGAAAAACTCTTTTGCCTTCCCGGGATTTGTGGATCTGTGACGGCCATATGTTAACTCCAGAAATTTATAAATTTTCCTCAAATTAATACAACATTCATAGTTATAAAATAAATACGAAAGTCTGTTTTTCTTTTATACTTTCAAATTTAATTTGCAGCAGTTGATAAAACAACGAACATATGAAGCTCATATACCGGGCTACCATATAGGATAAAGAAATCCCGTTTATCTTTCAGTATTAAAAACACAGCTATAAATTTTACGGCGTACGAAGTCGTAGATATATTTTGTATTAATTGGCAAAATACGGCCATTTGTAATGTTTGGTATATTTTGCATTGTCATTTCATGCTTCGATAAAATAAACATCTGCCACCAAATCTTTTCTATACTATATTCACACTATTTTTTAATAAGGTATTTAAAAACCACCTGATATTAATTGTAGAACTATGGCTACGCGCATTAAAGTTACGAGAATTCGTAGCACATGTTTGGTATTGACCAAACATGTGCTACTATGTGTATTTTCTCAAAAGATTTTAAAGGTAGACTGAATTAATGTTATTGTCAAAAGAATTACATTAATTGTATCTTGAACTGAAGAAGAGAATTGAATAATATATATTAATTCAGGAAGATTATAGAATGCCATGGTACGAATATACGATACCATTGTTATGCTTTAATCTGTAATAATTTATGTAGCGAAGAATTTAAACACACTTCGCATATTCGCTATCTATGCATGCAGGATAGGTAAACACACTAACAAGTAACACTATTAAATAAAGATTGAGATTTTATGTTTTCACAATTCTCCGATTATTGAGTAAAATATTCGATAAAAATGTTTAAATTAATTTGTAAGTTAAAAGTTTGTTTGTTTGTAAATTAATTACTTTGTCTATTATATACACAATACTTTCCAATTCAGGATGTATTTAAAGTTAGAGAGCAAATCAAATGTTTGAGTAATGATTAGTGATCGGAGCTTAGTTAGAGCGGAGATTAGTGATCGCATCGGATGATTGATGATCGGAGCGATTTTTATTTATATGCATGAACCAGCAGTAGAATTGACGATTCAAAAGCACTTGTTTACAAGTTAACTTGAATAAAGAATATTTTGAATTAGAATTTAAATATGATATAAACTATCATGACCATTATTGCGTAAGATATTATTGCTTTATTGGGTTTATTTACAATAAATACGTGCAAAATTATGATCTTGTGTGAACTAAAACTTGCTTTGATGAAAATATTTTTTTTCTTAACGGAATAGGAATCTATAATCTTTTTCATTTGTAATGCATGTTACCTTTCTATTCTATTGTCTGTTTAATAAATAGACTAATTTTCCTCGTTGTAACTCAAGCTTGAAGATAAATTTCTTTTTATCAAGTTCAGTGACATTTTATCAATTTACCTTGGATTTATCGAGTCAGTTTTGTCGCTCATGTACTATTCGTAAAATATAACAATAACACAAAGCTTATAAAAATATTTTATTACAAACAGTACCTGCAACATTCTTTGTGTCAACTTAACTGTTCAATTGCTTTCAACCGTCCTGTTTTTCTCAGTTATCTATTTTTTTTGGTCCCGAAGTAAAATAGAAACTTTTAATATTCTATAATCTATCTGTAAAGAGATCAGAATAGTTTATAATTATTTATTAAAAAAAGAAATAAAAAAAAGTTTACAGGGATAAATCGTTTAATTAAATTTCATTCCCTTAGTGTGTTTAATTCAGTTTTAATTAAGTTTGCTTGAGGGGAATGCATGTTACTCTCTGGTAATATTAAATTCAAAGAAGTATTAAATCCGATATACAAAACTATTAGATGGATGCGCCGCATCAGTGCAACTCTAGACGTAACGATCTCTTCCTGATGGGGCGGCTGAACATCAGCGGGCAATCAAGTGTCGTGCGAATTAACTAGATTTTCTAGCCAGTGCGCGCCAAAGCGAGCCGGCAAATCCTGTTTGTGTCGATGCCCTCTTTTGAACTTTCCACATGTTAAACTTGATTATTGACGTTTAGTTGCTTAAGGCTTCTAATTAAGGCATGAGCAAGGTAAAGCTGAGTTACGTAACAGATGAACAGCTAATAAAGTTGGTCGTAAACTTTAGATTTACTTTTTTTTTGTTAACATTTGGCCTTCTAAATTAACCGGCTTTTCTGAGTGTCCAAATCTTTTAAATATAATCTTCTTCTTCTTCTTCGTCAGCCGATGGACGTCCACTGCTGGACATAGGCCTCTTCATGGGATCGCCACACCACACGATCTTGCGCCACCTGGATCCAGTGGCTCCCTGCGACCTTTTTGAGGTATAATGAGGTATTAATGCTATGACTTGCAAAAACTGTTATTCATGCTTAAGAGTGCAATAACTAGAAATTAAAGTATACAACTCGTTGTTATTATAAAATTATTGTTTATAATTGTAAAAAATATTTAAAAAAAAAAGTGATATCTCTCAGTAGAATATTGCAATAAGTGGAAGGTCATTGGGCGGGCAATGGAAAGGGTTTCTTTTCTTGAACGAAATAAAAATGAAAAAAATTGTTGTTAAGTTCGAAGCGATTTGTAAAGACGAAACATGTCCACAAATGGTAGTTTGAGCTCTAACCGCTGAAATATGAAGACCAGTTGGAAAAACGTTAAACCCTCATTGGATTCAAACTCGTGTTCCTTGAATATTAATTTCCTTCAGAGACCTATATCCTACTGTGAGCGTGCATTCTAAGAAATAGGATTTTTTAGATCAAATGAACAGTAAGAAATTTAGTTTTTCAAAGATAAACGCCATTGTAAAGAAAAATTAAAAGTGAAGCATGTCTGAACAATTTGTTCGCGAAATCGCAATTATTCGGTAGTTTTATCGAGTAAACCACAAAGTCCACTACATATCTATGGAACATGTCATACGCATGCGTAGCGCGTAATCGGACAGGATTCGCATTTCACACGGTGAGGCCTGCGATGCATCAGGGTGCATTGTGCGAGTGGGACGGAGAGAGTTCAATGGTATTTGATATAGTGCATTGGAGTTCTTTAACCCCTTAGCCTACCTGCAATTCCTGCGAATGAGGCAGTGCGGCCGTTGTCCCTGACTATACCACTATCGGCCACGTCACTTTTTAGGTCGCCGCTAACCGGTGTAACGACAGCATAATCATCTTATGACATAATTTATTATTTATTTACACTGTTGTGTTAAAACACCCTTTTTATCAGCGAATTGGTTTATATTGATTACTTATAATGGAAAGCAAGGTCAACAAAAAATTACACTTGTACTTTAACAACGGTTGGAAAAGTAGTTCAGTAGGTATGTCTTAAAAAAATTTAATTTCATATTAAGGTCATCTTAGACTTAACTTAGGATTAACATGTGGAGCGCTTACTTGAAAACGTTCGACTTCGAATAATCAGTTAGACAGTATTAGACTTTATCTTAAGTCTTAACTGCTTTTTAGCGTCCGTCAAATCAAGAATGAAATAATTTTAGTAACGTAAATGAATTAAACGTGAAACTATCGCATATTTTGTCTACAGTCGTAGGTGATGTAACGTGCACCTCCTTTGCAAGCCAATCACGTCATATCGGGCCTGACCGCATGTCAACTATAATCTAGGATTTTAAAAATTCGCAGCAGGTGTAGTAGAGTGTGCAAGGAGCAGAGGGGCTCGCGACAGGGCGGGTAGCGGGGAGTGCTGGACTGGTTTCCGTTGTTTCGCAATAACACGAGTTCAATGACGCCTCCACACTTATAATTGCTTATGTGTCACGGCATACCTCCGCCCCTTCACTTCGGTGAGCTGTCCGCTAATCTTATTGATCCTGCCTACGTAAGTAATCCATCCTATGTGATTTGCTCTACTGTTCTCATGAAAAGATGTGTTTACATTAGGATTGTTTGAGTAACTTAATGTTCTATTTAATCCTGTGCGTTTGGAACATAATCGAGAACCTATATGTATATAACCTATAATTCTCTAGTAATATTTAACCGAAAAATGCCGCTAATGATACACTGTTGTAGCTTATTTGTCAAAACCTGATCTCAGTTATTTCTTCAGAATTCTATTTGATTATTATGCGTCTCTAGGACTTACTCGCTCTAAATAACGTTCTGTCCTATCAAATTTAGGCTCATTTGGCTAATACCATATCTAATTATTTCAAAATATTGACCTTTATCCTTGAAATAAATTATGCTTGAATTCGGTGATTTTAAAGCACCCTTATAGTCAGTCATTGGGCGGTATGTTGTGTTAAATTAGTCTCAATTAAACATTGAACCAAGAAACATGTCTGTCATTAATTTCTTTGTCAATTATTATGAGTAGTGAAGAAGAGTGAAAGTTAATTACATCGTCACTGTTACTTAATTTAATATTTTTTTTAGAAGTTTAACCGTTTTTGTCCTATTTATTTAGAAGTTTTTATAGTGTAGCCCCTCAAAATCATATAGAAAATATTTTTAATAATATTTTTATTTCATATGCTAGTAAACACATCGTTAATAGTGCGGTTACAGCAATGAAACAATGAACCGCAGATACTGTAAATAGCACCATTAAGTAAACAGTCCTGTCTACTGACCCACAAAACAGATATCGAAGAAAGTAAACTAACAAATAAGTTACATAAATAATTCATGTTTAAAATAAATAATAACAAAGAGTTGATATTGACCTATTTACAATTATAACTCTATATTCACTAGCGCTTGTGATATCGACTTGCTAATATTAAATCTATCAGTCTGGAAAAAATCAACAATATATACAGATATATACGAACCAAATTCAAATCGTTTATACCATATATGTTTGTTGGAAAACCAGTACAAAATTTGTTCCGATACATCGAATTTTGTTTTTGGGATGCGTTTGTCTTATTTGATCGATATTTTTAATTACAGTTGGATGATAAGTATATTATTCTCCAGTTAAAATAAAAAATAACATTAAATACAATCGCATCTTTCAATATGATACGTTTAACATACTAATTAATTATCTTCGTATTAAGAAAATTTTATACCACATTGTCACTAAAATTAATAATCACTTACCGATAAAATAAAAGATTTATTAATTGTTTTTTTAAATTTGACTACTAAAAATTATTAAACATGTTATAAGCGTAACACAGTTCCAATATACTATTATTGAGAAGAATTATTAATAACAACTTACAATGCTAAATGCGTATGGGGACTCAAATGCAGTCTTATTCCACGTCCAAGTACTATTTTTGAGAACTTTCTTTACTAAGTAAGAGGTTCAGTTGATAGTTTAATCTAGTTAGATTTAAAATTTGTAGGCTGATCATGCGGCTAGCGGAGTACGCGGATGGCAATGGATGGCGCCGCGACGTTGACCTGCGCGCGCGATCGACGACCTACGGGCTTAGCGTTCGCGGATATGCTATTTGAACCATACCTTTCACTAGGTATCAATGTTATATCTACATCGATTATATTACATTATGAATCTATATCTACATCGATAAGTTTCAAAAGCTCTACAAAAGTCTGAAATAATAAATTTATCATTATAGTGCAGGGTATTCTGCTTTTGTGAATTACGTGAATATTGTATACATAACAACTTGATTGAACATCTTTATCAATGGATTAACATTTAATTCAGATATTGTATAGAGCGATGTAAGATGATTAAATGTTAAACAAGCTATTAATTTTATTGTACGTATTTTATTATATTTATTTAGATATATGTTTGGATGATTTTATTTAACGTGTATTCAATAATAGATTGAATAATCAATAAATTTTAAAGTCTAGTCTGAAAGTCTTAATGCATTTCAATTACCGTTTTTTCAGAAAAAGTAGAGAGAAAACTTTCATAATCAGTTTGAGTTCAAAATCAGAATATTTAAATTTTAGAATTCTTAAAATAACGTCCGAGTGTACGCAAGCGAGTGTCGTAAGCAGTTTCGTGGTCGATGACTCCGAACGTTCTAGTACATCTCTCAACGGGGCGTTACGTAACAGCGAGAAAGTTGACATGTATCCGCTCGACGCCGACGCCTGCATCGCTCAGTTTCAGTCCACCACGTGTTACTACACACTATGGTATTAAAATATGGATTACCGAATACTCCTATGCACTTTTTGTAACGTTTGAACAATGGTTTGATAGCATCTTGCAGCATAGTCAGGGCGGTTACTTTGGATTGGAAATTACTATTGTTTGACATAGGTTAGGGTAAATTCGTAGTATTTAAATGTTTCGTAGCAAAGTTCGCATTTGTATTTTACTTCATAAAATATTTTGAATGTCAAGTAAAAAAATAAATATAATGATTATGGATTAAATAACAGAGGTGATCGATAATATTTTAGCAAACTTATCGCGGATTATAGAAAAATAATTTTATTATTACTTTTGTATTTTTACATATATTTAAAGGCGCTAAGCGAATATTATAATTTTAAATATTTTGACAAATCCACAATTTTGATATGATACACATTAATAGACCTCCTTATATTGTGCATCATTAGAAACTATTAGCAAATAGCAACGGTAACAAAGTGCAAACCTTACTAGCGTCCTCGCTCCTAGCAGTTTAAATGAAAGCAATGCAGATTCAAAATGTTGAAAGTGGACGGCGAAAATGTGATCGACAACAATTTGAGTTAGTAAATTAAATAATTCTTCTATAATATAACGATTACAAGATGCCTTGATATAACAATTATGGTTTTCTTTCCATACATAATAACACTACAAATGATTTGCATTATATTTGTTTTGTAAGGCATCTTGCATATTTTTATGCATTGAATTATTTTTTTCTGTAGCAGCAGTTGACCTTTTTATTTTGTGAAATCCATATTGAAAAGAAGTTTAATAATGGCAAAGCGTGTCCTGACAAAGAATTTTATTATAGCATTCGATAAAAGCGTGGTCAGCACGAAATGTCATTGTCACAACGTTATCAAAATCGTGTACTTTTTTATATAATACTGGGTCAATGTACCGAAACGATGTTTTGTTCGGCTTATCGGAGCCACGCTATCGAGCGAGCTATGTATGTCACTGATAATGCACTCGCTTCACCGTTTGTTGTTACTAAACAAAGAAGTTCTTATGAGTTTGAAGAACGTTAAAGCATTTGTGCTCGATTCCTATATGATGTCGATCGGTGTTTATAATATGAACTACCTATTACATGACAAACCCACCAAAGATATTTATTGGATCATGAAAATATCTTTAAATTATGTGATATCAATGAGTACAGCCCATATAAAATTACACAGGCATTAACAGATTACTTATGTCGGTAAAGGTAGGTAAATGGAGGTTGCTAAAGTATAAAATATCAAATTCTTCTATTTACGTGCAAACTTTTTATATACAAAGTTTAATGCACCGAATAACAAGTTTATGATTCATTGTCTCATTTTTGATTTCGTGATTTCGCGACTTAAGTACCCATAGATCTACTAAATCTTCAGTGTTCTAATGGTGATATTACGATTAGGACGGAAAAAAATATTAATAAAATATATATTTCACAAGCTATTTGGGCAAATTGTTTGTTTGTTTAAATTTGTTTGTCCGATACATCGTTCACAGAATTGGTATTTTTTTGGTTACATGATTACATATCATGTAAACAAATCACATGTGATTTGTTTACATGATATCGTTATCGTTTCGGGGCGAAAACTAAATCTTCAATTTTTTCGTTATACTGTTTGTTCCTAACCGCTTGACAGACGGCGCTAGCGCAGAAGCATCTTCAGGGATAAGCAATTACTTTATAATTGTCCTTACAGTTTAGTATTTACATTCGTGTGCATTAAATGGCAAGTCATCTAATTATACAGCTGGTGAAATAGCATCGTAGGGTTCCCGATAGTCAGTTTTAAACACCGACACGTCTTGCCGTTAAGTACCAACCTTTTAATACCAACATATATAATAACGATATATAGCATTGACGTATAGCTTACACTATGTGTAATATAAGCAAAATCACGCGTTTCTTATGTGATTTTTACTTAAACAAATTGTATTGAATTTTCCATTATGTCCCATTTTTTGTATCATCAATATGGTGGCCCTTTAGGTTACGGAAGGGCAATACCCCTACTAGGCAGGCCGCATAATATTAATGATCTATGTATACTATATTTTTATTAGAAGCCGGGTCAATTGTGTGTCGATATTCAAAGATTGAGACGAATTTATTAGGTACATAGTTACTAAATTTACTAAATTCTTTACTGACATCGTAAAACTACAGTGCTGTTAATCATGTGAGGTGAGTGACTCCAACGTATATCAATCATGAAAGTATAATAATGTACGTAATATTTATTGAATTGTTTTGTATCAAGGACGGTGTTTACGTCAATACAGAGAAATGTAGATAAAAGTGAATCATTTTTTTGTTATAACGATACGTATAATCGTTTATCGATCCATTTATTAAGCCTTAAATGGGGGGCGTCATCAGTTTAAAATGTCTTACTTATAAATACAAATCACTTCGGTCGCAGCTACTCTAGTATATTACCTCACAGATGAGCGAACTAAACCAATAATTTGAAGATTATGTCAGTAGTAAACTTTTATTTATTTATTTCAGGCAGAATTAAATTACAGAATCTTGCAACGTCATTATTGCTCACAGCAATCTCAACAACTTTTGATGTTAGAATCAGAGTTAAAGTTTATAGGGGGTTATAGGTTAACCCCTGGTTTGATGCCTGACCAATGAATTTTTCTATTAGAAACATATGTGTCTAATTGTCTCTAAAAGTGCCATTTGTCAAACGCTTTTCGGTGAAGGAAAACATCGTGAGGAAACCTGTACACCTCTAGGAAATTCTGGGGATATGTGTAACCTTCCAACCCGCGTTGGAGTAAAGTATTTCGCTCCAAACCTTCCCTCCAAATTCAGAGAAAGGAGGCCTATGCCCAGCAGTGGAATAATAACAGGTAGTTTCTTTTGTTGATTTATAAGTAAAACTGAAATTTTGAAGCCATAATAATGAAAAATATACTTATCTATTATTTCAATTGATCGTAGCTCAAATGATTAAGCAATATGATGGAAAGTTTGTGATGTCATGTGAAATTTGCATTCAACGAGCAAAGCTTATGTGAAGTGTCACTTGTGGCGGCGACACTCGCACGACAATACGACGTCCAGCGGTCATTCACCTTACACCCCGATTCGCTAGGGTCCCTAGCCTAGGCTATGAATATTTCGCTACTCCATATACATACTAATATTATAAATGGGAATATCTATCTGTTACGCTTTCACGGCTAATCCGTTGGAGCTACAGTGATGAAATCTGATCTGAGGCCATATCGGACTAACATCTATATTTTTTATAAAACAAATTCTGCTGAACTACTGAAGCTGAACCGATTTTTGTACAGTCTTCACTAAAAGGTAGTGCTCTTCTTCTGGATGGTTTGGGTTAATAGTGCATAACTATTTTATTTAAATTATGTGGAAGAGATCACGCAGTTGTAAAAAAAATCTCGTCTGCTAGGAGCTTTAGTAGCGTATACCGCTTAAACCAACAGAGATAGACTTAAGTAGGTAATAAAGTAAAGAATTGGGGAGAATCTACAAAAATACAACGAAAAATAATACAACGCAAAAGCATGTCTCTTATAGTTAACTAACAATAACTACTTTTATGTTAAAAGATACAATTAAACATACTGGTATATTTAATTGTATCTTTTCCATGCGGGCGAAACCGCAAGCACAGCCAGTAAAGTATAAAGAAATTACATGAACATGATAAAAGAACATATTTTATAACTGAGATTATTTTATCACTTATGTTGACGTGAATGAAATCGCGGGTAAAAATCGATTTTTTGAACACCAAACATGGTGCCTGAATTTAACTTATTAAATTCTAGTATGCTTAAATATTGTATCCCAAAATCGTAAACAATTGTAACAATTATTATTTGACTTAGTCAAAGGATAGCAGCGATTTACATTATAGAATGATAATGACACCACCAACGGTTTCGTAAGGTGTTGTCCTCGAAAAGAACCAACCAGTAACAAACTCATGGATGACTTTTTCAAAAAATATTTAATTTAATTATTTATTTTAATGCTTGTAATGCAAAGAAAGCTTGAGTATTTTGGCTACTTCATGAGAAACGCTATAAATTGTTGCGGCTTATTATACAAGGCAAAATCCAAGGAAAACAAATTGTGGGCCGACGGAGGATATCTTGGCTAAAAAATCTACGCCATCAAAAGTACTACAAAAGTGTTCCCTATTCAGAGCAGCGGAATCGAAGGTCTAAATTGCCTTATTGATCGCTGAACTTCGAGAAAAGATTGCACCTTAAGAAGAAGAAAAGTAAGCTTGTATAGTCTAGTGCGTATTTGGTTACAATTTAAATCCAAACTTTCTCAATAAGCTTGTTAATAAGTGTATTAGATAGTATTAGATTAGATAGTGAAACTGTATATTAAATAGGACTTGAAATAAAAGTTGGGGTATTAAGGGGGCTGGCTGGTTCTAGTTTAAAAAAATCATTTATCGAACATGTTCAATTATACTGTAAAGATTGTACTGTGCAGCAGAATTCGTATACAAGGTTCCCGAGTAATAAATACATTCATATAAGTCCAGAAGCTCGTTGGCAAAAATATTTAAGTAAATTGTGGGAAATTAATCAATTAGTATTAGTGGGACGCACAGTTAATTTACCAAAGTATATCGTAATGAAAGCTGCGATTGATTTAAGTAATAGATAATGCTCAGACACGTTTCTTAGAATAAATAAACAGCAGGAATGGATTTTGTATATAAAAAAACACGCAATGCGGTGTTACGAAAATGCTCATCAATTCAGGACGTGTCGTCCGATCCTATCACCGAGCCTGCACAGGATTGTTCTAGACTAGACCTGTACAGTTACCTAACGGCATAAACCGTTTCCGCGTTAACGCATTCGCTCTGCATTATTATTACCTACTCATATTTGACAACTTTCTATCATAAAATAAAACAATTTATTTTTAAGTCACATTAAACTTCTGTAACTACTCTATACTTTGATCTATTCTTCAGAAAAAGTCTCCTATCTATGACATTTGATTATGGAATAGGAATGTAGCGTGTGTATCGCAGACGTTTGAGTGGCGACGCGGGAATTATTTCCGCGCCACAGTTAACCGATATAGGGGAGTCGCGCACGCATCGAGCGGGCAACGACCGCGGGAACTTGTAACTACATACATGCACTCATTGGCAAAATAGCCTAACTCACAATTCGAGTACCCTAATACACTGATAATACAACTTAACTTCAGTAATTTTGAATATCGTCATAAGTCAGTATTGAATTTAGGACTGATACCGGCCGTCCCAAACCTACAGCCGGCAGGCGTTCTTCGCAATATCGACGACAAGTTGTCATAATTAAGGTTTAATTGGATCAATCTGATCGTGTTGGGCATGTAACTTGATTTTTTTTATTTAAACTAAAACTTATCATTGATTATTGATAGGCGATCAAACTGAATACATAAATTTTTTTTAACAAAATAATGTTGCTTTTCTCTACTGATATAATATGCTTAGTAGATTTTAAACTTTCGCGATTCATAATTATTAATATACGAAGATACGGGTCACATCGCGACAAAATCGAGTTACCGCCATGGTCACGAACTGACTGTCAGTCAGTTCGTGACCATGGCGGTAACTCGATTTTGTCGCGATGTGACCCGTATCTTCGTATATTAATAATATGCTTAATTTGCTAGTTAGGATTTTTTATTACAAATGTATAATGTAGGTACACTTTGGGTACCTAGTCTATAAGACTTATTATTTCTCTATCTCTTATTATTTACACGTTATTTTACTAAGAGTACGTGTCTTAAGAATGTATGTAGTGAAGTAATAATATTACATGATTAGTTTTACCATTGAACGTATTTCAAAAGTTGTTGTTTAGTTAATAATAATTTAAAAAATACAATCCTTACAAATGACCACAAAAAAAAAATTATTTCCCTGTCAATCTGAGCGGGGTCATGCGCCCTAAAGCGGAAGGCGATAGACACGTTTAGAGAAAGGTCTGTGGAATTTCTTCGCATTACGACATCGCGCGTCGCGGCGCACTGAAATTACCGAACGGGACGATGGAAATGGAAAATCGCGAGGCGCAGCGGAGGGGGCCGGGGATACCGCGGGGCGGGGGGCAGGGCACCGCGTGCACTGGCCTATATGCAGTGCGACGACACCCGCCAGGGAGCGATGCACTTTAAGTACATAGTCGCGTACTAGACGCACACTCGCATCGCACACCTATTTTTTTCCGTTACAGTTGTGTAGGGCGACGTCAAGTCTCGCTTTATAATTTCTTGAAAGGAGCCCACGTCTTGAAGGAGATTGAAAACTCTGTGACAGGCATTCTCCCAGTTTTAAGGAAAACTACTTGGAATTACTTGATATTAAACCACATACTCATGCAAGATTGCTATCAATGCCGTAATCATGAGGCATGGGGACCATGAGATAACCATTGGGCCATCACGTGTGTAATTATCGTATTTCTAACTTAAAAGAAATGAAATATCCGCAAGATCCATACTTATATTACGAATGCGAAAGTCTGTCTGTCTGTTAAATTTTTGCGGTTAATCCACTGAACCAATATTGATGGTTATTAGCACAATTAAAGATTTATACCAGGGTTACGTAATAAAGGACAAAAAACAAAGTTTTTGTTTCTGGAACATCGAAAAAACACATATTGCAACATTGCGGATACTTAAACGTTTAAGTTAACGCGAACGAATTCACGGGTACCACTCATAATCATATATACCTAAAATATATAATTACTGTTATTATTTACAAAACGGCAAGCACTGTTTTAATGATTCTTGTCTATAAATTATACCGTTGATGGATTAGTGATTCATTTAAGGAAAACGGACTTTTACGAAAAATTCCTAAATTTTATGATTTCGATTTAAAGTAGGTATAAAATATCCAAACTTACGTGACTCATGCATTCATCACTAAAATAAACCACCAAGAAAATACCTATAAATCTCATGGAATTTGAGCGACTATTTTACGCTATAAACGGTTAAATCGACGGGATACTTAGGAAGAGTTCGCGTTCCAACTTCACCTAAAAGATATAGAGAGCACCTTGGATAAGTGTAACCTAGAAGTGAGCAACATGCTAAGTTGTCATTCTTTCCTCCAAGAACAGAGGAGGCCTTTGCAAAGAAGTGACATAGTAGCTGGCCGTAATTATGCCGTTAAATTTTATTCAAATCGTACTAAATCGCCGGTTACGATTTTGGTGGGCGATAAATTTTACTTTTTTCTATCAATAACAAATGCTTGGATGGCTTTCACAACATCATCGCTAAGATGGGCGAGTGCATAAGCAGCGCCGGGACTAAAATGAGGAGAGCGGGTATCGAACGAGACTCGCAGCAGCCTGGGAGTGTTAACTTAAGGCCTGTGAGGCCGGACCTCGGCTTAAAACGACTCTTTGTGAAGCACAGACATTAAGACTTGTGGAAAAGTATGTCATAACGAGTGTAAATATGAGAGATTATATATATAATATTGGTTCCCGCGACTTCGTTCGCGAAAACTTAAGGGTTTTACTGTCCCTAATAATGCAATATACGTATAATATTTATATATACGTATTAGATGCAATTGTGCAAATTTTTTGCAATATAGGCTGATTAGGCTTGAAAGCGTAACAGACAGATAGACTTTCACATTTATAATATTAGCATAGATATTATTATAATTATAGTTCGGGTGAAGATATAACTAAAACCCCTTGTTAGATTTACCACAAAGTTGCACTTCTTAATAATTGCTCTTGACCACATCAATCCTAATACTGCGTACCTGTATTAAGGTTGACGTAATCACGTAATTTATATTCCTTACTACATATTTCTTACTTCCTTTAAAAAGTAGCGGCCTGTTACAATCCCACTGCTGGACATAGGCCTCCTCTCTCCGTTTCTGGAGAGAAGGAGCTAAGACTTACCACGCTGCTCCATTGCGGATTGGTAGGTTACATATATATCTCCAGAATTCTCTAGAGATATGCAGATTTCCTCACGATGTTTTCCTTCAGAGAAAAGCGTGTGATAAATTGCAATTATCAATGAGACACATGAGTTTTAATAGAAAAACTCATTGGTGCCTGCCCGGGTTTGAACTCGTGTTCCCCTTGAAAGAGTCGCACGGTCTCACCGCTGGGCTATCACAGCTCTTAGTTAAAACTTACCTACTTCCTTTAAAAGACTAAAAAGAGAAAATTTATTGACTGACCTAATGACTAACAACTAATTTACTGTAAATACATTTTACAGAACTTGTACAATTAGCTGTTACAGTAATATATATTTAAATTTTAAACATTTTTATATTCAACAAAAGGTTACATGGCATAACCCGATATTTAAATTCAAGAACGAATGGCCTCGTGAATGGTTATTGTTAGCATTATTTCAATAGTACTATTAAAAAATGTGAAACAAGTATTTTGTACATTCAATATATTAAAAAAGAAGAAAATGTCTAATGCGTATTCCTTCAAATTAAATACTAGTAAAAATCCTGAAGTACAAATACGTTTAGATGTTACTAAAGTAATTTTATCACAAATTTCATTACAGATCTATTTAAAAAATGAATACTAGAAGTGAAGAAAAAATACATTTTACGTAAGATAAATGAGATTTCACTAAATATAAGTACGAAACGAAGCTTTCGTCAATTTTGGGTGGGTGTTATTTTACGAAATAAAGTATTTTGAACTTTATGTGTTAAAATGGTTAGGTTAGACCTCATGCATTTTTCGTTATGTAGCAACCTGCTACTATTCCAGTATAGACCTAAGGCCTTTACCCTCCTGGAGAGCTTGTTTAGAGATACTGCATTGCTATAATGTGCTATGCAGATTTCCTCACGATGATTTGCTAAGCCGTAAGCATAGAGTTATAAATTAAACTTAGAGTGAGGAATCCAGCTTGAAATTGGATATATTGCAATACCGAGAGAGCAAATAAGGGTGATCTATCTGTCTCTTCTTTTAATGTTTGATTAGACAAAGATGCATCCCAGTGTCATCGTCCCTCACATTATTTACTATTCCACTGTTATTTAGAGACCTGTCTATAGCTCCACTACTCTAAGTATAATAACTTTATGGACGTAAAGCACTAGATGAATTGATAATATAATTTATGTTGTTTAGTAACGGTAACAGATTTTATACTAAGTTTACTTGACTAGGAAGGCGTTTTCTGGTAAGATTTCACCAAATATAAGAACATTAATAAGATAATTAAGTAATATATTATTACAAGTCAGAAAGAGTCGATTAAAATTCATATAATGAGACAAGATCTCTGCAGAGTATTTGACTACTTTCATTAGTAGTTATATAATAACAATTTTGAACATTTATTAACAGTGAAATCTTCAATTTTTGTTTTACTGACATGTCGAAATTGATATTTTAAGCGTTAAGAATCTTAGTTTATTTATAAGACTATTGCATTAGCAAGACATTCATACAGTAAATAGAAGAATATATACAAACAGTGAATTATAAAAAATCATTGTAGTAATATTCTATCTAGTCTGTTTGTCGGCTGTTACAATATAGTCACGGGTACCAATTATACCAACTACCTGACCCGGCAAACGTTGTTTTGCCATAAAAAATATTTCTAGGGAATTCTAGTGTAAAATATAATATAAATATAAAATATAATACTAAACATGCATATAAAATTTCATGAAAATCAGGCAAGCCGTTTCAAAGGATTACGGTACCTAACATTTTGACAATAGATTATAATATAGATAGAAATGTATAAGATTTAATATCTAGACTTTATACTCGGTGGAGAGGATATGCAGGAAAGTGGAACGGATGTGCACGATGCAATATGCATGGATGCGATGGTGCGCGGTGACCGTGCTGCCTGCTGCAGTTGAGGTAACAACAGGTTCCGGTCTGAATGCGTCAACTGAACAGTTGCCACACGTTTGCGAGCTTTTGTCAGGCTTCGATACCATATAACTATAATAAAAAATTAAGTGTTCCATACGTTTTGGTGTTCATAAAATTTAAGTTTAAATTTTAAAAAAGATTTAAAAAAAATTAAATTCTGAAAAAGATTTTTATTTGCTCTACTAAGTTAAAAGATGCTTTTGATAGCTTTCTAGAGTAATTTAACTTCTATTGCTATTTATTTTTAACAGCAATAAAATTATAACAAACATTTGTTATAAGAACAGTGTCGTCAAGTCATTTATATAATGTTTAGAGACACCAAAAATACAAAAAAATATTTACTTTTTTCAAGATATATATAGTTAGTCAATATGTATATAGCACTGTAAATAATAGTTCTACAAACAGTACGAACATAATTTAATAAATATTTGCGCAATAGCGCAATAGCTAAAAAAAATAAATTACGCGCAAATATATTATAATTCAAATAACACTTCTAATAATTTATCAATTACTATAGAAATTACAAATCTTTATGCATTATAGTTATCTGAGCTTAATCAAAGACTGTTAATCTACCGGTCATTCGGCACTTCGCCCGACTACGATTAAGGCGAAAGTTGAATGACCGCAATCAAAATGAGCTAAACGTGTCTACTAGGTTATAAAATGAAATATCTTACCTGTTATTCGAACAGGCGGTATCACGTTGTCGTGTTTAACTTCCATGTTGGACCGATTTTTAGGTTAGAGTTATGACAGGCGCGCGCCGAGCACCCCACCGGCAGTTTGGCGCGAAAGCGGTGCTAGGTCCGTTGAACGCGTGGTTGAACACCGCGCATGCGTCACCAACGCAACCCCCTCGACTACCCCAAGTTTTGTTTTCTACTAGTAATACCCGTGACTTCGTTCTTGCCAACTTCAGCATTTAACTACCCTCAAAAATGAAAATGCAATATTACTTTTCTCTGTCCCCGAAAGGAAAACGGGATTTCTTTAACCTATATATTACCTTGGTGTAATAAACTTTAATTGTATTAAAAGTCTTTTATATTAACTTAACTTACACTTATTTTTTTTTGTTGCAAACAAGAGTTCTGTTTTTATAAAACTCGAAATCAGACTGAGCCACAGCAACGCATGGCCGGATCGCCAGTTACAAATAAAATTAATAATGTCACGAACATGATAAGAGAATGTCCTATCCTCTTTGGTGGATACCGGGCCTTATTGTTAGTAGGTATTTTACTCAGAGGCGTAGTGCGAGTGGGGTCGGCAGAGTTCACGGTCAAGCTGCCTCACCCCCTCAGTACTGCTTAATCCACCACTCCGAGTTATATCAGCCAGCTATTTTTAGTTTTCACACTAATGGGCAATGTTTAATATTCATTGTGTACGAGTGCTGTTTAAAATTACACTAAGCATGCCATGTTGTCCTGAACTCATAGTTTGTAGTATGCAAATGTAGATTTTTTTGTTTATAATTATTTGAGTCATTGTTATTAAAGGGTTTTATTTAACTTGCAATGTACGTATGTGCAGGTAGAATCTTGCAAGTTAAATCTGACTGCCCTGCACTGCCCAGTGTCCGATTAAGCTGAAATTTTAATACTGCTCCAATCGTTTGTTTTAAATAAACAATGTTATTTAACAATAGTAAATCCGGCCTCGCGTTCATAGCGTATGACTAACTCTGTTTCTGACTTTCCCACCCTTAAAATTTGGGGGCGCGTTTGTTTTAATTTACTACTAATTTTTAACTTCTAAGATATTTATTTAAATTATATGGTATAAGGGATCATACTTGATAAGGCTTGGTTTAGTATACCTAAATTACCAACTTCAGCATTTCAAGTGATGATATAAAATAAGAAATGGTATGTTATCCTTAAAAGATAAATATATCCGGATTTATCTTTACCTAACCCGCGATTATGGCGGATTTTTATTTTTTTTTGTTTAATGGTTGCAACCTTTTAATAAAGGAAAGAGAGAAGGATTTTCCCAGGCGGATTGACTTTTTCCAAAGTTTTCAACGTTTTCGAATCGTCATATTTCAACTAATTCACACAAACTACATTCATTTTGAACTACTTGTCTATCTATTAGTGAAAATCGCATGAAAATCCATCCTTTAGTTTTTGAGGCTACGCGAACAGATAGACAGACGCGGCGTATGGACTGTATTTTATTTATATACGTATGTATATTATACGAAAATATTTTCATTGTCAATTTTACAGAATGATAAAAATCAAATTTAGTTTGTGTTATAATAATTATTATCTTAAAATGTTAAAACACTAAATATTAACACTAAAATGTAATTGATAGCATTAAAGTTACCAAAATGTATATTAATAGTTTTAAAGTTACAAAAAAATGTTTCAATGTTGGTGAAACTAACAAATAGTATATAGTAAATCTATTTATTACCAGTAAATCTTAGTAAATCTACTACCAAACCTCACGCGACATCTATTGAATCTATTTTAAACAATCTACTCGACGCTAGATGGCGGTAAAAAATTAGCTTTCTTCATAGAGAAGTTAAATTTGAACATATATGTCCTATTTTTTTATTATCTTTTAGATGTTTTAGGGTTTTTTTAAACGATTCCAATGGAGTTACCTTTTAAATTATTATATTGCAAATAAAATTGTTATATTAAATGTTAGATTTTTTATTACTTATCAGTTTTGTCTCATCAAAAATATCATAGATTTTTTTCTTTAAAAAAAATGTCAATATTAACACTATAAATTTGTGTACGTACATAAATTAATCAGCTAATTGTTTGTTCAATCTACCTTTTCTATCTCTATCTAATTATTAATATAACTAGATCGTTTGATTGATGCCATAGAAAAATTACTTAATTTTTGTGACAAAATTGACGCCGCCCGGATAGTGGAGGGCGGGCTGAGGTCGTTGATCCCACTCCCTAACCTACTCTGAGAATATTTAGAACACGTAGATTCCCGCTTACCGCCAACGGCCTACCACATCTGGGTCAACGCTGACTCAAACAGACTTAATCATCAACTTCAGCTTAGCGTAAGCGTAACAACTGCGTAGTTATATACATATGTCATAACAAAACGTTTGATCTATATTTTATGGAGCTATTTTATAGTACTAAAGCAAAAAAAGGGCTTGAATAATATTTTTTGCATAACATCTGTCTGTATCAATTAGTTTTTATATTAAATATAGTAAAGTTACAAAATTAGACATTAATGTAAACATATTTACAAATAGGTCTTACTGTAAGTTATTAAACGGTAGGTACCATTACTTTACTTTTAAAAAAAATTGAGGAAATCAAGCAATTTAATGAGTTCAGGAAAACTGCCGATTTAGGACGTAGCCAGGTTAACGGGCTATGAGGAAAATGTCCTGAATAATAAAAATATACCAACTCGTAATATAAGTTTAGGTTAGTGGTACACTTAGCTCGGCGGTTCATTTATTATTTGCATTCTTAAAAATTCATAGATTTCATGACATAACAAAATTAATGTTGTGCTTGAATGTGTGTATATGATAGTGTTTCTAAGACTAATGAAAAAGGTAAATACACAGTTACCTAATTACAATATCCTTTAGCTATGTATTTACCACCATTCATATACTAATTGCATTAATGCATTTTAGCAAATAATATTGTCCTTAGCATATAACATTAATCCGTGAACGATTAAATATATATATAAATAAATAAATTTACACATACGATTACTCTAATTTGAAAAGATAATATATTAAAACTACCAAACTCTTTGTTTAACTCAGGAAGGCAGAAAAGGCAAAGTAATTTCAAAGAATCCTTTAAAAAAAATATTTATCTCTCATTCGACAAATGATGATGATGAATGAATACCAAAAACATACTCAGACTTAGTTTGGTTCTTTATAGTTATTTAAAATAAATACATACATATGAAGCAAAAAAGACGGAATGAAAGAATAGTGCATGCAAATGAGATGAGGATATTAAGGTGTGACAAGATTGGATAAAATAGGAAATGAGTATATAAGGGGAAGTCTGAAAGTTGCACCCATTATAGAAAAGACGAAATAATAATAATAATAATATACTTATTTGTCTTAAATATATGTCAGTACAGTTATAAAAAAGTGCAAGATTGGGATGATATGGTACCAGTCGAGTATGAATGTGGTCACATATCCATTGTGACTAGAGGGTGGCCTAAAAAGAGATGGTTGGATCGTGTGAAGTATGACATGCATATAAAAGGAGTAGCGCCAGAGTTGACGAAAGATAGAAGAGAATGGAAGAGAAAAATCATGTTGTGCTGACCCCACTTAGAGTGGGATAAGGGTAGGAGAAAGAAGACATGACGTTATGTATGTTTCCGACGTATTAACGTTAGACAATTAATATAATAATAAATAAATATATGGGACGCTTATACACACGGTCTTCCATCCCCAAAGTAAGAAACTTAATACTTGTGTTATGGGTGACGGACAATTGGTAAATATAGTACATATATAATTTTAAATACATACTTAAATACAAATACCACCCAAATACAAATATACACCATAGAAAATGCCCTCGGCGGAAACCCGCGACCCGCGGAGCTGATGGCAGGGTCATTACCCACTGCGCCAACGGACCAGTCAATATTTTTGTGTTGGACCTTTCTGCAACACTTTCATGGAGTAGCTTATGTTGTAACAGTCAATGGGTTTTTCCGCTCGGTGTGCCTGGACGGAGGTCCGCGCTATGACGCGAGCGATTGAATCGGGGTCAGGGCGGCGCGGCCGTCGACCTGTAGCCTCGCTCCCCTCCCGACCCGCACCACTGTGCCCCTTCACCCGAGCCTACCCTTTTTGGACTGTTGCTACCCTGATATTAACGTCATTACGTACAAACAAAAGCATTAGTTTCAGATTTTACTTATTTATTTATTTAAGTAACTAAGTTCATTTTGGGCCTTTTTTTTAGTAACAAACAATAACAATAGTTTTCAAGTTTTACTTAACTAAATGAGCTTCGTTAAGCCAGAAGTAGGTTAATATTAGGCTTTACTCAGAAAATATGCTAGCTCTAATTTTATCCTTGGATTGTCGCTACTTACTATTTCATACAATTACTCGACAAAGCAAGTTTCTAGGCCTTAATACGACTGTGATAACAAATCTACTCAGAATCCTGAATGATTAGACTCGCTTTTATTTAGCTAATTAATTAGTTGTTGTTACTGTATTGGTCTTAACAGCTTAACAAGGACCGAATTTGCCGTGCTCATTTGCAAAAAGTTACAATTTGTAAGTTATTCTTTAAAGATATATGCTATCGCGAATACTTTGTACTTGTTTTGTTTATATGTATCTCAAAAGAATTAGGCAGTATTCGACGTAAGCTTTCGAAGTAAGGTGGCTTGATTTTTTAAAGAAATTTTTAACAATTGTCGTCATATTTCAACTAATTTTGTTGAAATAAGAAAGTCCGTTCAGTATCAAGTTTTTTTTTAATTTATTGAGAGCGGACAGACAGGTAGACATGTGGCAGGGATTTTTTTGTTAATATGTTGGGCAAAATTCCTGATATAATTCTGCAACTTTCGTCAAATACTCTATTACTAAGCTTATACTTCAAGAACGTTAAGTTTGAAATAATGAAATAGCATATATTAATGCAAATGTAATTTTATTACTGAATTAAATTTTGATGCGGATTATATGTAGACATTAATATTTTATAAAAGTAATAAATATATTATATTATTTTGCTAATATCGCAAAGCCTTTACGATTTGTCGTGGAGTGTATCTCTTGACTATACTTCGGTTACGAGGCGAAACGATTGTTGAGATTGTGGTAGTGAATGTGTGCAGTGCTTGTGTATTGTTGTGTTATTGGTGGCGGGTAGTGCATGAGCTTTAGGGATTCTGCACGTATCAGGTGTGAGAACGGATAGTACACTCTATATTTAGCATTACATATATATTTATTATTGCGGAGTATAGAAAAATATCATCATCATCCTCCTGGCCTTATCCCACTCTAAGTGGGGTCGGCACATGATTTGTCTACGTATTTTATGTCCGGCCGCCTGCCTGACGTCGAGTACAGAAATAAGAGAATAATACTGTGTAAATACAGAATAATAATGTTACTTTTGTATTATGGACCTCCGCAATGTAACGCCTAATTCTATAAATTAAGATTTTTTAATAAATAAAAGATTACTATTTCAGGAATCACTCGTAAGAGGTTAATTAAGAAAAGGTTTACTAAAAAAGGCAATGTTTTAAATGTTTGCAATATTCAGTTCGTGTTTCACCTGTTAGTCAGTAAGTTACGGCACAGCTTTATATGTATGGGTTGATTGTGGCAATAATAAGTGTATAGAATAAGTGGTGAAAATATTTTGCAAAGTTTGATGTCGAATGTCGACACATATGCAATAGAATGAATACGCGGGTCAGACTCTTGACCGGGTTAAGATAATTAAAGCCACCATTGCTCAACTGTAAGACCCGTTGCAATCGTAGAGATGGTTTTTGATTGCAGGTAAAGCGCTGATCTGTTATGCTTTTAAGACTAATATAAAACTTATGTGTGTACTTTATTAGTGTTGCATTATTGAGGGTACTAAAACGCTGAAGTTGGCGCGAACTTCTTTACAGTTAAATAATACTTTTAATGTTTGAGTATAGATAATATATATATGGTAAACATTTTCATATCAGTTCTTAGTCAGTGGTAGGATAAAGGAGATTTATTGATATTTAATTTGAACGTTTATTTTCTCGATATCTTCTGTAGTATTAATATGTATAGTTATAACTAAATCCTTATAAACAGGTATAAGATTTGATTTCATTTATATTACAAACATTAATAGGGTATTGAATACCTTATAATCTGAATAATTTCACTTTTATTTCAGGTTTTGAACACTACAAATATAAATACATACATAAAATAAACGTGAAATTGGCAATTTTTGTTTACAAAAAATTGATTTTAAGAAGGCAATGAAAATGTGACAAGCAGTTGCGAATATGCTATAATCGAGATACGATAATTAGTTTTCGCCTTAGTCTTATTTATACCTACCAGGTAATTATAAAATTAACCAACCTGCAAATAATTTATTATAAAATAATTCATGAAATTTCAAATATTGATTCCATAAAATGATATTATGTATATTACCGATGTATTACGTAAAAAAAATGACACCGACTAGGGTTCTTCTAATCGCAATAAAAAACTTCATTACCATTTGTATATGGTGCTAACAGTATACGACACGCGATTCCCTTGTCATTGTTACCTAAGTCATAAAGTATAAATAACGACAATTGCCTCTAATTAGGTAAGGTCTGTAAACATTTTTCAATATCATCGGACCAGTGTATTCTATTCCAAATCCCGGGTCATTGATCGACCGAGCGTGTTTCATTAAACCACAGAGTAATTAAGGTAATTATGCAAGCTGTTAGCATATTGTGACATTACAGGGACAGATTTAGTGCGGGTTTAAAACAGTTATTTGTGTGGGGTGCGGGGCGCAGGGCGGCGAGCGTGACCCAATTGTCGGCGGGTGAACGAACTCGAGGCCTTGATCGCAATACCGAGTCCACCGCTCGCCCGCGCCCCGCACACCTCTCCCGCCCTGCTCGCCTTGCGCGCTCGCTACGTCACCGGCAAGCATTGTTTTACTATTTTTGAAAAATCACGACCCATTAAATATTTAATTTTAACAAATATAAGTATTTAAACAATTACTATCCACAACATAAGGTCTTCTTATTATGGGTGACTTAAATGATTATAAACTTAATTGTTTTTGAAATGTCTTTAACGTTGTTTTTGAACTGAATTTAAATCTAACTTCTTAGAATTTAAAAATTATCTTGCCATTCCAAGTGGGCATGATTTGTATAGTACTAGCGTGTTAGTAATTTAGGATAGTCATAACTGGTGATTCTTATATGTAATTATAATAATAATGAATTAATATGAATAAGTTATATGACTATGGATGAGTTATATATTTATATGTATTCATAGTTGCCATATGGAAATGATATTGTATTTTTGTACACTTACAAGTGTACAAAAATACTTAAGTAATTTAATTTATTTAAATTAAAAAATAAATAATTAATGTTATTGCATAAAGAGGTTATATTTAATTCTGTAGTTATTGTAGGTAACAATTATTTGATATATTACATGCGTACAAGCAAAAGCGTGTTAAGAATGTTAGTTAGGTGGAAAGTTCTAGGCCTACTGATTTAAGTTTTAAAAATACACAAGTTTTTTATTAATATTAAAATTTTAATTTACGTTTAATCCGCTCCGAATAATAAGTTTGATCGCAGAGGGACTGTATGGGATTACTATGTTTAGTAAAAAACTGGTTGGTGTGGTACTTAGCCTAAAATATTTAAATCTACATTTATTCTACAAATGCATGTGAGATGTTATGTAATATACGATGTGATGATTATTAGAATCAAGATGAAGTATCTAACACAACTAGTTTTGTCAAGTGAGCTTCGCTTTCAAGAGAGAAGGAGATAGTGAAACCTAGATAGCTGCTGCCTATGAAATAGGTGTTGCGAAACGCGCATTGTAGCTATTCGTGTGAACGGGCGAGAGTAGGACAACAGTATGTCCCAAGGCTCATTTTAGATTATTATTAGAGTATCGGCGCTAGGTTATTCTGAGGCGACCTAGATAGTTGGGGCCGTTGACCGCGGGCCCTCCGAGTGCTCATGCGGCCTCCAAAATAAAATGGCATTCAGCAGCGATGGGCTCTCCTTGCGAAACCCGATTCGACCATGATGGCGATTGTCGTCTAGTATGTGCAGCTGTGGAGACCTACTATCTCAGAATAATGCAATAAAAATACATTGACTAATTCATTTGTTAATTGCCCTACATCAAATAACGTCGTTACAGCCGTGCTAATATAATTTCAGTATTTCAAAAGTGAAAATGATTTATTTAATATTTTTTTATAGGATAGGAAATAAATATCATTTAATATTCACATGTGAATAATACAATGATATTTATTTTTATTATAAGCGCCAACATGCTATACCATTGTTCATAAAGTAAAAAACTTTGAATAACCTTGGATATACAAAAAAAATTACTTGAAACTCTAGATATTTAGCATACTAACAGTCTTATAAGATACATTAATCTAAGATCGAAACGTCTGTTCTTAATATGTAAAGATAGGATGAATAATGGCAATCCTTTATATGTACAGACGTGTGTTAGCATCGAAGACGCGGACAGTGCGTTACAGGCAGCGGCGATTAGCGCGCGATGTCGAATATAGCCGGGAAGGCCGAGGGCAATGAACTCCGCTTGACCTAGATTCGCGTTATGCCCCTCACCGCACCCTCCCGCTGCCCTCACGACGTCGCGACTCGCAGGAAAGTGAAAAGGACATTATGGTATCCTTAACTATTTCTCTCCATAACTACCCATAATAATTATCTTATAATAAATATCCGTGAATGTTAATTGTGTAAATCAAATGAATATTAAGAAGTGCTAAATTTGATCTAGAAAAAGGATAGACATTGCATAGAACAACGCTGGAGCAATTAAAACGTAGCTTCTACACAAATTTGTGTAGTAAAAATACAAGTCGTAGTACATCGAAGATAGTAGTAGGTCCTGTAAATAATGTGGGTCAGCTGATTAGAGTAGGAAGCTGGACACTCACCTGCGAGAACTCGACCAAGAAGGACGTCGGCGTCGTTGGATGGTGGGTTCGGGGGGTCGACGTCATGGGTTCGGTGCTGACAGCACTCGGTCACAGTCATTTTTGGCGGGAGACGCATGAGCCGCACAAGAGAGCGCGTGCGGCCGGCGACGGCGTTAACGCGAATGGCGCCCGTTCGCTACGCCGCCGCGACAGGGGCGCGCGTAGACGGTCTACGAGCCGCCCGCCCCTACGAACTCCCCTTACAAATTCTATTCACCTGTTAATTAGACCCTCACAGCGTATACCGATGTATCGGTGCGTTCATATCAGTGTCAATTTTGTTTTATCAACCCAGATTAATATAGCCTACTACTTCATTTCAGTCGAACTTCTTATGTACTAGTTTTCGGACGGCTTCGCATTAACTTGAGCGTTAAACTATACTCATTTAATTTCTATTTGTTATTTCCTGATACTGCAGGAAAAATAATGTTTTAAATTTTATCACAGCATCACATTGAACTAGAAGTTTAACCATAAAATCATAATAGACAAATAAAATTTCGCTCTTCAGAGCTATGGATTATGATTTTATAATTTTTCAAATTACTGGCAGGAATTTGTAAAATAACAAGATATGAATAAGATTCAAATAACAGGTATGGTAAAATAATATGAAATTATATTAAAAAATAATACTATTAGAGATTAGGTGTTGCAATTTAGCAATAAGTTTTTCATCTCACGATTCTACATTAAAAATTCTTCATATATAAAAAAGATGCACATAAGTTCTTGGCCTAACCAAAATAAAATATGCGTCATCTTAATTTAATCTATACAAAGACGAAAGATAGAATGTAAATTGAAATAATACTTAATCAGAAACATTGCTTGTCGAATCGGAAGCGTCCAGCACAACCCACTGATCTGAAAACCTAAATCTAGAATTGGCGAATCGGTTGTTGAGCCGAGACGAGTTTATAGGCCAAGGCAACTAATTTACTGCTAAGAGCCCGCGAACTGCCGTAAACACAGCGTTTTTATGAGCACCGATAATTCTATGAAAATAAATCATACATCCTTTGGATGACAGTTGTGCGTCAAACTCAACCTTAAATATAGTTGTGTATTGTTCTGTAAAATTATTGCTGTAGATCTAATATTAGGATTTTATATAGGTTCGAAGGCTGCTCGACTATATCATTATTTATTTATTTATTTTATTTATATACTTTATTGTACACCACAACGAAAAAAAATGGACAGAAAAAAACAACAAATTAAGTTAAAAAAATCTTCAAGCGATTCTAGATACTATTCACCTATAATAAGGATTATTTTAGGGTTTGTGGCTACAGGGGCAAGTAAGTGGTATGAGCTTTTTAAATATCAAATATTACGAATTAGAGGTTATTAACAAAAATATTACAATATAATTGATTATCATTTACATTAAATATAGACTTGCACTTCTGCTATACCACATATAAGGTGGTTTTTACTTTGTATTGTATATATATATTACTATACTAGTATTTGAGTATATTTTAGTGAAATTCGATTCGATGCGAGTAAAATTGTCTTCGATGACAATGAAATCAAGCGTTAGTAGCGATTATTTAGAATAAATTGATTTACAAACAAAGATTTAAAGTTTACATACAAACTTTTCATTATCGACAACGAAAAATGGTTCGCCAAAAGCTTCCACTATATGCGGCACAAAGATATAAAAACTTTTTTTAAAATTTAACACTCGTAATTGGAACGCTCTGTATTTGATTTAATACATATTAAATCAAACAATAGATTACAATATATCATATGTATTTAATATATAAATTATCTACAAACCGATGCTCATGGTTTATGAAACGAAATTACGTAATGCAACAAATATATAATATGTAGTCTTTGATCAGGCCATAGTTCGGGTTAAGCTCGAGCCGGGCAGCATCAGGTCACGCTGACGTCATCCGAGGTCGTTGACCCGTCACCCCTTCGCCTAGCATCCTCGTCCCATATTCAGACTGCAATGATGCTTCACCTATATCGTATCCGAATTGCTTTTATTTATTAAATTTTTCTAAGTGTATTGTAGCGAAATGCCTTTGTTCCTTTTCGAAGCTTATTTATGCCAATGTAAGGTATTGTCACTTCTTCATCAAAGTTCTTCATAGATGTACTCACCATTAGTACAGCGACTGTTTATATAATACACATTTTTAAATATGGTAGGTTCTATAGTAACCCGTTTTCGGAAACTGTGATTGCTAGAATCGGATTCTAAATCTAATTCAACAACTACTTTGTCATCACAAGAATGATGGACAAATGTCTTTTCAGGCACTCATTATTTATAACATTGTATGGTTCCTACTTATGGGAGCTTTAGAAAAATAGTTCAAAGAGCGTTCCGTACTCACTGTTATATGATTCGTATATTTCTAATAATTAATAATATATAATTATATAAGGGCGTATAATATAATTAAGTATTTGCAGCTTTGTTTATACTTTGATAAGTTAATAGGCTTTCATTCCTTTATATTCATTTTCCAAAAAATCTACTTACACTAACATTAACGATATTAAATTTAATTTTTAAAAATGTGATGTGGTATTCGGCTGAGTAGAATAGACCACCGTCATTTTCTTACCGAGGTGTCGTAAAAGGCGACTAAGGTAAGTTGACCCGCCGTGTGGAATCCGGCTGAGTAGAATAAACCAACCTCATTTCTTACCGAGGGGTCGTAAAATACGCCTAAGGTACGTTGACGTCAGGCAGGCGGCCGGTCGTAAAATACGTAGCCAAATCATGTGACAACATGTTTGTTACATGTTATGCCGACCCTACCTAGAGTGGGATAAGGGCAGGAGGAGGATGATGAAATTTAATTATTATGAATAAGGCTGTCGTTTAAAATAGCGTAACATCTTTCTGGAGTAGCGATAATAGAGCGACCGCTTAAATTTGTAAACATGAATATATTTGTTATAATAACCTATACAAATAATAATATATAGTTATTATTTGTATAAGTTATTTTTTAATTGTTTAATGGTGTTACCATAACTAGGCATCCACTATCAATTTTGGGAAAGAACTCTGAATAAGTCTAATACTAACATTTACTTTAACTTCCCTTTATACTTTATCCACTTAATTATAATCATACAAAAACGTTCTATAATTGTACCTATTCATTTTACTTTGACGTGTAGGTGAACAGTTCTTTCTATAACTTCATAAAATTTGTATTCGACTTTACGCATGTGCAATTACCATCACAACATTGTTTTTATTATTTTTTATAGCTTAAGAGGCGAGTGCTTGACTGCAATCATGTCTCACGCTAAGCGATGCTATAGTCTAAAATGGATCGCGCTTGCCTAGAAGATGCCTAATCACTCTTGCTTTAAAAATACGCAAATTATATGAACGGGGAAAAATAAATGCCGGAGGAGGACTCCATTCCCTTGCTGTGCGCAACATAAATGAAGACGATATTAATTACTAGTTAAGAGTTTGTTACTACTTTTGCCTTGATGTGCCGTTAATAAAAAAAAATAAGTCGCATACACATATTAAAATTCTAAGTGTTGATCTCGATCACACCTACAACAATTTGTCATTATAATGTAGCAATTTAAAATATCATCGATCAAACATAATGGTCTTACTATGGACAGGATACGCAACTTTTACTCGATTACCACATTTAATGTAAGCGCGTTCTTTGCAATACGAAGTGAGCTGGTGACTGCTAATTAACTCGCTGAGAGCATCAGGTCTGAGGTTTTTGACCCCAGTATGGAAAGTGGACCATAATGACACACCACTTTCATTTTCGCGCAACTCTCACCAACGCGAGCAGAGATCGAAAGTGTACCACTTTTGGTTCTGCGTGCGCGCATGCCCCACCCCTTGCTCGTCGATCCAACTTTCTTACGTTGTACGCTTTCTTCTGATACGTCTACGCTGTAACTTGTGCAATTCGCTTTCTAATTGCATAGCAAATGCAGCCCGATTGACGCTTATTGAACGTCATCTATTCAACTTTCATAAAATATATTGCCGAACAGGGACGTTTGTTCCAAGGTCCCAACGGTCTTGTTTCCAATTTCAGAATTTGTAAACAAAATAGCTATTTGTTTTGAAACAGTTTCATTTTATTGTAATATAACTGAAAGTAAATAATGTATCAACTTAAATATTACTTTGTTCATGTCGCTTTATAGATTCGTATTTAAGTTTTTATATAATACATATATAATTTGAGACGAATTTTCTGAAGGTTAAGGAAGGTCATAACTGGTAAAATTGTTTACAAAACATTGTGAAGGTAAATAAAACGCTAAACGCTTTGTGTAAGAAACGAATAACTTGTATCATAAAGAAATAATAACATTATAATATGAGGGTCTATTTTTATTATTGATACCGGTAATATGTTGAATATAGAAAAGTTTATTCGATTATAGAACAACCACACATTCTCTCTGTTATCATATAGTAATTCTTTTTATGTGTTTTTTATTGAAAAGAAGGATCAATATTATCAAAAACAACTAAACGATAAGTTGCTTAAAAAATTGCAGTTTTATATGTTTTTAATTCAAATTCCTTAAATAGCGATCATTTTGAAGTAGGTTAAAACAACAAGTAGCCCAAAGTGAATCAGAATCTTACAACATATTTTGTAGCCTAGATTTTCTGTTGTGTTGTTTATAATTTAGCATTATCTTGTTGTTTGCATTGTTCGTCTATTATCTTGAATAGTTTTCACACCTTGAACAGTATGACGGAGCGGTAGATGACATTTTAAAAATATTTGTAGATTAAAAATTAACTTATACATAAATCAGGCCAAATTAGGTACTTATACGTCGTAAACGTATACAGTTAACGAATTGAACATTCTTCGATTTCAAATATACGGTTGTAGAATCGTTTCTGAAGATTTGAATTTATGTTTCGTACTCTGGTAAAAAGGTTCAAACGCAACCCATTGATGTAGCATTAAAGATTAAGGCTATATAGAAAATAAGGAGAGTTTGATTTACCTCTTTCAGGATAATGCAGATTATATATCTCAGACTTAAAAAACGGAGTAGCGGTAATCATTTCAAATGTTTCAATAAAACTTCAATTTAATTATTCTTATTTAGCATATTTTATAGAATTAGGGGCTACTTTGCAAAGATCGATAGTACAAAAGTTGTAATAAAATTAATATGGTATAATCTGCGATAAACTAATCGTGAAAATTTTATCGCGGATTATAGCTAAGTAATTTATTACTACTTTTGTCTTATTTAAAAATTGATAGGTTTGTATTTTATCTGATCTTATCTAATGTTAAGTGATGATGATCTTTGCGATTTATAAACTATGAATATACCTAATATTCAATTAAGTTACTAACTAGTCGCAATAGAAATAAGATTTATTGCACCAACGCCATACATTTGTCTGTACTATGTAACTTCTTGTTGAAAACTCTTACCAGTTGAGTTAATAATTTCAATTAATCCAACTGATTATCATAACTCGAACCACTGTCTTATGAAGTCTGTAATAGCAACAATATGTCACAGAGGTTAACATCAACTGAGTCATTTTACAGGCTTATAGCATTATGAACGAGCTTATGTGTGACTAATATGTATAAGAAAATTAATTAACTGATATCTTACGTGCTAGGTATGTCATGTATTATGGTAGTGAAGATTCACATTAGCAGATACATTCAGGCCGTATGTTTCTTGGCACCAGAAACAAATGAACATTTTGTCGTTTATACTTGACTCTGAAAACAGAACTAGAGCGGTCACTTCACATCATCAATTCTTCTCATTTCATATATATTACATATCAAATGATAATTTAATCTAAAAGTGTTTTATATAATCCAAAGTCTTCTGTTTTAAACTGGTAGCTCTATACGATTCTCTATCTTTACGAAGGTCTACAAATACTGCGTTCACCTCTTAAATGAAACTGGCGTTTTAATGTCAAGGACGGCGATCGAAGAATCTCGACTGCTTGATGCGAAGCCCGGCACTTTGCATAATGCGTAAATCTCGGCAATAATTTAATATGATTGTACATAAAATGATGATGGGTAATTATGCACTCCTATTATACCAATATTTGATATTGGTATAATAGGAGTGCATAGTTACGCACATTTGAAAAGTCTAATCGTCAGTCGCATGTGAGCTTATGCCCAAAAGAAATGAAAATCACCGTCATTGATGACGATGTAAAAGACTATACTATTGTTTTCGGTCCGAAGTCTCTACCCAAAAATCTTGGACTTAAAATCGTTTCTCGTGACATGAGAGTGTTAGTTAGTCTAAGAGTCTTCTTGGTTTTTTTGCTTATGAAACCCACAATCAGTGACCAGATTATGAGGACAATCTTTAGCAAGCATAAACTTTGGCAATAACCCTTTCTAGCAATATGCATTGTTTTAATCGATAACATGTTGCATGATTTTTCGAACATTGCCTAGTGTAAGATTTAATGATATACATACATATATATACCGTTTTAGAAATTGGGTTTACCCTACTTAGAATTGAATTTCCTAAAGTAATTCTATAACCGCCGATATTGTGAACAGATCAAACTGTCTCTCTATTTGAGGACTATGAGATCTTTTGTTGACTTAAAAAAAATGGCCATTACACTCTTCAGTTTTATGAAAATCTATCAGGATATGCAAAATCAGCAGCGTGTGTATCAGTGTGGTACAGAGCTAACACCTGTTTTAAATCCTGAATGTTCACGAGGCTAGAAGTTCCAGAACCTAGAAGTTCCAGAACCTAGGATGATAAATGTTGACTATTAATAATTACTTGTAAGCTTGACTCAGCAGGAAAACGCGTATTAATTCATACAGGTAGGTAGGTACCATTAAGTCTAAGATTACCCCTTTTTGTGGAAAAAAGCAACTAAGCTTCTACGCCATGCTTTTCAAATTTAGTCTAAAGCGTATCTTTCCTCTGGATAAGATAGATTTTTACTCACTTTTATGTTACACTTATTTGATCTTTACTGCTTTTGATTTGTTTGAGAATCATGTGAATATGGCATGTGTAGTTGTCAAAAGAAAATCTTCGGTATGGTGGCAAATATTTTTCTATGATCTCTAGCCAGATTATTAAAAAAATGCATTCAAAATACCAATTTTCAGCCGTTCTTAAAGAAATCTCTTGCTAATACTTCCGTGCCTGTGTTACACTGCTTATTTTTAGGCAAATAAAAATACCTTATGAAAGTGCCGCAGGTTACGTTTATATGTTTTAAAGAAAGTAGAGATATGAGTATAATTAATTCACTAGTGTTACGATGCGATTGCCGAAAAATTTAGACTTATCTTTTATCTCTCCTTCATAAGCTTACATTAGTAAATGAACAGTGCTTATTTGTTGTACGTTGCGCGATCAAATCAGGAAGAGCAGAGAAAAGGAACAGAAATTACCTATGAAGCTCATCGCTTTGGGAAACTGAACCTATGACGGTTAGACACAAACAGCTCAAGATGTTGTGTCGTAGAAACCTTATAAAGAGACCTTTGGCGAACAGAAGTTTTGCATCGATTAAAAAATAAAAAAGAATATTTATAGGGTTCTCGTGATGCGAATAGCAATTCGATGACAATTTGTAATTGGTCAATTGATGTAGCCTAAAAGATAGCACTTCCTGTAAACTGCGTACACCTTATTCAATGTAAATTACGTTATAAATCGTATTGTGTCAAACGAAATTACTTGAACATCTGAACTATGCACGTTAAAACGAGTAACTATAGCTCGTAAATAACGGTTCTTTGTATAGCATTCAGGGTCGAACGAACAATTTACCGTGTCCATCGTAAAACTTTATTGACTTGGACAGATTTTGATTTATGTAATGTATGACGAATTCAAGTCAAAATATGTTTTGTTGTAAATTGATAGTATTGATTCTTTGTCAGTAGGTAGTTTTAATTAAAACAAATATATAAATCACGATAAACCACTGGGCGTCTGAATTGTAGTTGGAAACCTTAAAATATCTTACAGGGAATCATGTAACGTGGAATTTCCTTTGAAGAGACCTACGTCCACATTCACATTTAGTGAATTTGGATGATGAATATATGAGTAGAGATGTATAAAGATAGATGGAGTGTGTGAAGCATGGTATGCAATAAGCCTTTATGAAATAATCCCTTTCATGTAAAGGAGTAACGCCAGTGTTGACTGATAAGTCATTTTCATTCTCTTATATGATTATACAAGAGAATGAAAAATGAAAACTGCGCCGACTTAGAGTAGGATACGAGTATTATGATGACACATAAATAATAAAATAATTTTTACAACCGTACCCAACATCATCAGTTTCCTTAAATGTTTTAGTTTGTTCATTATGTAAAGACAGAAGCTTTACAGATAGGTAAGTAGTTTATAGCCTGTATTGACATAAAATTCACGCGTAGGTCCGCGGGTTCGTATCTCATTTTGAATAATCGATAAGGTGATATGAGGTGGTATAAAGTAATAAATTAAAAATATATCAATATAACAGTAAATTTAGGTAGGTAAACTAATTTTTGTATAAAATATTGAGTTAAACAAATAAACAATAACGTAACCTTTACATAGCCTTTATGAATTGGTGTTAGCAGGTCTTTACCTACATTATTATATTTTATATATCTTTTAATATTTCGTTTATCGAAAACTGTGACTTAAATAATATATATTATATTAATGAATTATTGCTTTTTTAAGTAAGCTATTGGCTTAGTTACTCCGAATAATTATAGAAAAAGTGTATTAGGCTCTGTTTTGTCCATTTATAAATTAACTGACATCTATTTAGTTTACGTTAATAGGATTTCATAAATTTAAGTTTAAGACTGATTAAAGGGTTGTTACCGTCCATAAAAATATTATAAATGTCTGTCTGTCTTTCTGTTACGCTTACCCGCCCGAAATTACGGATAGTAAAATTTAGTACAATTGAAGTTTATAAACCGGGCATAAAACATATAAAACATATAGGAAAAAAAACTTTCTTCTTTCGCGAAGAGGGTTTTTTAACACTAAGTTGACGTTCATGATGTCGCGTGTATAGCTTGAAAGAAATATTAGTAAATTTAAATAAATTATTCTATAAATTTCAACTCCGGAATAGTAAGTAGCCACAATATTATGAAATACAACTACACAACTACATTATCAACTATTTTATTTTATAACTAGTTTTGAGCATTGTGTCGTTTTAGTTGAAAAATGTAGTCCAAGATCGAAAAACTATATACAAGATATAACAATACTTCCACTACATAATCCCTAATGATATCTTTAAAGTCGCTATAAAATACCTCAAAAATTACAATTTGCAACCCATTACTCTTTGCAAAATTGTTGTTTAGATTATTAATAAACTTTTAAATTTTTGTTATCTTTTTATTTTATTTATTATAAAAATAATTAATAATTAATTTAATAAACTAAAAAAATATTAGGTCCTTACATATGAAATTGGCGTTTTGTCGTACTTGGCACTTTGATCTTTATGGTTAGGAATTCCAAATTCAAATTCATACAGCTATTTACTCATGCATTTGTGTTTCAAACCCCCTAATTCATTTGTTTTTTCTTCTTTTGTTTTTTTCTTTGTGTCACTCTGTTTACAAAATGGAAAACATGAAATATCGCGTTATTTACGAGTATGAGTTCCACCGTGGCACCAGTGCTGCAGAAACGGCTCGAAGGATTAATGATATGTATGGTGACGGTGTCGCAAAAGAAAACACAGTGCGTTTTTGGTTCCAACGTTTTCGTTCTGGAAATTTCGACCTACAGAACAAGCCTCGTGGACGGCCGGAGACCAAAGTTGATAATGAAGAATTGAAGGCTATTGTGGAAGCGGATCCATCGCAAACCACGTCCAAGTTAGTTGCAGGCTCCGGTGTTAGTGATAAAACTATTCTAATCCACTTGAAGCAAATTGGGAAGGCGAAAAAGTTTGAAAGGTGGGTACCTCATGAATTGAGTGAAGCAAACCGACAAACGCGCGTCGACTGCTGCGTTACGTTACTCAACCGGCACAATAATGAAGGAATTTTAAATCGAATCATCACCTGTGATGAAAAGTGGATCCTCTACGATAATCGGAAGCGCTCATCGCAATGGCTGAACCCTGGCCAACCAGCCAAATCCTGCCCTAAGCGAAAATTGACTAAAAAAAAGTTGCTTGTAGTGTTTGGTGGACTAGTGCCGGTGTCGTTCACTACAGCTTTCTTAAAACTGGCCAGACGATTACGGCAGATATCTATTATCAGCAACTGCAAACCATGATGGTAAAGCTAGCTGCTAAACAACCGAGGCTGGCCAATCGCTCTAGGCCACTGCTGCTTCAGGACAACGCTAGACCACACACTGCACAACAGACGGCTACCAAATCAGAGGAGCTTCAATTAGAATGTCTTAGACATCCACCGTACTCTCCGGACCTTGCTCCAACAGATTACCATTTTTTTCGCAATTTGGATAACTACTTGCAAGGAAAAAAATTCAACTCTGATGGGGCAGTCCAAACCGCCTTTATTGATTCCCGTCCGAATGGTTTTTTCAGTAAGGGGATCAATGAACTACCTATGAGATGGCAAAAGTGCATACATAGCAATAGTACATACTTTGATTAATTAAATATATTTCATTAAAAAAAAACGACTTTATGTTCCTCCCATAGAAAACGCCAATTTCATATGTAAGGACCTAATAATTCGAGACTTCATGCACACGTGAATCGTAATTTGCATATCATTTTACTCTTTTATATTTTTCAAGTGTATATTTTTGTTTTTCATTTTTATATCAAAATTTGCATCAATTATTGTTTGACATGTTATGTAAATGTTGTGCGTACCTGTAATTTGGAAACATATAGAAAAAATGATATATTGAATGTTTATATTAGTTAATTAATATATATGATTTCTATTTGGTAAGCCTTATCAATAAATAAATAAATAAATGAATAAATTTTCTTTTACATTCAAAATAATTTTTCATCTTCAATTCCTAGCTTTTATATTCTATCGTGAAAGAACTTTCTGTGCTAATTATTGTTTTCTTAATATTACTTGGACTTCGGTATGTATTATTGAGTGTTATTAAGCTTTTAAATACACGTGGACAAGTGTCAATTTGCAATCGATTACGTAATGCATTCGTTCTTAGAATATCGAATGTTTTGTTTGAGCTTTAATTGTAGAATTTATATATCATTTTATTGTAAGGGCCTTACAAAAATCAGAAGAATCGGAATACCGTTTTAAATCAATTATATCAAGTAAACACCTTGCAGCTTTTTGCAATCGGTACATGGGAAGACAGTATCTACATAATGATTGCCTTTACTATGTATTATAAAACATGTATCTTAAATATTTACGTATGTCATGTATGTACGATTTTAGCCGAATGTTTAAAAGCTTTTAGGATTACAATGAAAAATTATTTATTATTATTTATGTACCACAATAATAACTTAAAGAAACATAATTAATAACAAAAGTGTACAAAGGTACACCCTATACCTTATACATGTAACATTCATTCCAGTCAAATTGTAATCAGTGTCGTGTGGTATCTGGCTGCCTATCGACCACCCTCATTTCTTACCGAGGTGTCGTAAAAGGCGACTAAGGCAAGTTGAAGTCAGGCAGGCGGCCAGTCGTAAAATACCTTGCCAAATCATATATAGTGATATGTCACAATATGGGTATAACATGTTGTGCCTATCCCCCCTAAGAGTGGGATAAGGGCAGGAGAATGTAGGATCAGATAAGTACTATTTGACATATATGAAAGGCGGCCAAATGTTCAAATCAATGTACTTAAGTAAGGTGTTTGGAAAGTTATTTTAACCGTATTGGGACTTAAAGTTCGTCTCACCTCGGACATATGCTTGAGAGGCAATTGCACCACTAAGATACAGAAAACTATATCAACATAATTTGAGTGAGAATGCTTGCGTTGTATATTTGTAACAAATATACAACGCAAGCATTAAAATATAGCTAGAAATATTCACATTATTCGCTGTCCTTATTTAACGTATGTATAATTATGAAAAGTAAAAGGTTTGCCCCGGACAACGCAACCTTGAGTGCTGAATCAAATTGGCAATATCCTGGGCCGCGAGAAGCCCGGCTGGCGAAACCTTGCGACGCGCAAAAGTCGGTCATCGAACTTTCCAAGGCCGTGCCGCTGCCGCTTTCTTTGTTTAAGCTGTCGCAACACACAGGCTCACAATTTAACCTCGGTTTGCTTTATCAAGCGTTCACCCATCTAAGTCACAGCCGCTTGTAAATATTATAATCTTTTATATCGACCCACTGTTTTTCGTTTACACGATTATATTATTCTAGATTTGACAGATTTCCTTAATACTATATAGTTTTAATTAAATGGTATGATATAATAATTGTTTCCAATTTTCCTAGCCAAACTTGTAGTAGTTATAAAATATACTAATACTATGGATCTGTGATATGATGATGTCAAGCTGTGATAGCCTAGCGGTAACACCGTGCGACTCTCTAGAGACGATCATGGATTCAAACCCCGGGCAGGCACCAATAAGTTTTTCAATTAAAACTTATGTGTCTAGTTGATAATTGCAATTTATCACAAGCTTTTCGGTGAAGGAAAAAATCGTGAGGAAACCTGCATATCTCTAGAGAATTCTATTCTAGGGATATGTGTAACCTACCAATCCGCATTGGAGCAGCGTGGTAGGTCTTAGCTCCCATCCTTATATCCAAAAAGGGAGAGAGGAGGCCTTAGCTCAGCAGTGGGCATAGTAGCAGGCCGTGACCTTATCTGCATCGATAAAATATTTAACTGGTACTACAAAAACAAATAGACGAGATCTAAACTAAGTGAGACATGGTTCAATGCATCCGCCAAACAATACAATTGATGCCAAAACTGAGACACGTGTTTGACATCAAACTTGTAAATATATTAATATAATTTGAACACAGCCAATCTCAAAAAATCCTTAAATTACCAGAAATATCAATTTTAAGGTATACTTGGAGCTAACATACAATTGACCGAGTATGATTATGAGTTCTGATATTTATCTAATGATAATTATCCCATTATAAGTTTAAGCTGTTAAATAACGTATACACACTAAAAAAAAATCGATCATTAAGTAAGATCTTTAAATCTTACTTAATAATCGATTTTTTTTGTCTATCAGAAAAACGAAATTAAAAAAATTACAAATATGTCTTTTTATGGGCAAAAAACTAACTAGTCTTTTAAGAAATAAATTATTACTTTATTTTATATAATATAAGTGCCTGCGGCTTCGCCCATATGGAAATCTCTTACAAAACAGTTATTGTGAGTTAACGATAAGAGATAGAGACATGCTCGCGCGGACTTTTTGTAGTTCTACAAATCTCTACTACATTACCTCTGTGTATTTCTGTTGGTTTATGCAGCGCACGCGACTATAGCTGCCAGCAGGTGAGTTTATTTATAACCCCGCCACCTCATCAACACAATTTACGTAAAACCGTAATGTACCACTAATTAGGTTAACCTTCCGGAAGAATTGAGCCATCTTATAGTAAAAACCGTGCAAAAAGCCGTTTACTACTCTTTGAGAAAATCGATCACATACAGACAGACAACTTTTGGGACTTCAATGAAATAGGAATACTACTGTAGCATCACAATTTATATATATATATATATATATATATTCTATTTGTACGGAAAAATATAAATACGTATAAAACAAAATTTAATGTGTATCATAGACATACGAGAGGTCACAAAAAGCTTGTGATATCTGCATCGCGACTCAGCAGAGTTAGCAACTCATTTGTTGATCTCGCTATTCGCTTCTATAATAAAATTCCTCAATCCATTCTAGACCAGTATACAGAAAAATTCCAATTAAGTGTAAAAAATATGCTTATATGTAAAGCGTATTACAAAATTGAAGATTATTTGTATGATAAAAAAGCCTGGATTTGAAAATTCTTTCAGCTTCATACAAGACAGCGGTTTAATAATGTATAATTGAAAATATTTAATAATATTTATATATTGAAAAGAACAAGCGTCATTATAAGCTTTAAATCAAACATCAAAGCTTATAAATAATACAACCCACAATAATATTGATTCGCCCTAAATTCCCAAACGTCAATGAAGCAAATTACAATGAGAATAACAAAAACGTTTTAAATACGTAAACATTGCGTAACATTAATTTATTACGTGTTACGTGTGTAAGTACGTTACATTTACGTAAGATGAGTCTATTCAATCACTAGTTACTACTGTCTGTTATGTAAACGTTCCACGTTTAGCACTACTCTTATGGCAAAAATCAGTGAAGCGATACTCAGATATATCTGCCACTCTTTTTTGATGATTGAGAACTTTGGTCGATATCTTCAACTTAAAAGACAAATAACTAACCGTAAACTGAAAATAAATAGCCGTCAGTTCTGTCACGGAACTCTTAAAATTTTAATGTTTATAAAGATTTTAAAATTTATTATTAATTTTAATCTTTATAAAGATGAAAGGAAATGGCGCTGTCGATCTATATATTTATTTATTTAAGTTAAAAAATTAAAAAGAAGTTAATAAGTTTCACTTTTTATAATATTAGTAATACTTTGTAATATAATACTTTAGTTTATATATGATATGTCTGGTACCCTGTAAGCATGCTAGGTTCACATCAAGAAGACATCAATTATTGTAAGCGAAAACTTACGTTGAATTTTTGGTATCTTCAATTGTTTGTTAGTTTTTTGAACTAAAAGATGAATATATTCTTGTGCTCGGTACTCTTTTATTTTTCGGCAATCAATTACAAAACCACTTGGAGTATCCATCGTGCTACTATGTTTATAGAAAAATAATTATTCTATAAAAAACATTTTTTTTTATACTTGATAAGCGATTCAAGTGATCACGAAGTTTTTATTAGTTAAAACTTTTGTAATCACATGATAATGCATGTATATTTGCAATGTTTTACATCGGTTAATAGACCCCATGGCCAAGTTGCAAAAAGTAAGCGCGTGCGCAAGTTGCCGCAGCGCTTTGCCGCCATTGGAGGCGCGGGGACGAGGAGGGCCACTTTCACCTGGCGAGGCTGCGCGGCCGTCGACCCCGGGTGCCCTACTCCCCTGACCCACTATGAACTAACCGAAACACTACTTTCGTTTCTGAGTTCGTCATTAGGCACGAGGATGCGTCTTACGTAGACTGCGAACGGTTTCACCATCCTTGCGAGAGTAATATCTCATCTCGTTTAGGTAGTCGTCAGTGGTGGGAGTGGCTCGGAGATAGCAGGCGACTGGCAAGTAGAGAGTTGTCAGAGCGTTGCCGGGTCTTGCGTAACACTTGTTGGCGAGAGTGAAAGTGGTGATGGTGAGCCACTGTCCCCATACTAATGAACGCGAATCGAGTACGACGCACTTGCACCTCCGGAATCCGCAGCACTGGGTTTAAGTGTCATGAGACCGCTTTCTGAATGTTACGCAAGTTTAAAAGATAATACTTTTGCACTTTTGATATTAATTTTTAATAAATAAGTTGGTCATATTGTATATTTATTACTACCATAAACCTTTTGTAAATTTCATACTAATATTATAGATATCTATAATATTAGTATGAACGTAGAAATATTAGTAGTAGAATGAAGTTCATATGAACGGCTGTGTCTTTCTATCCTTCTGTCTGTCTGTAACCCTTTCACGGCTTATGCGCTCAAACTATATCGATGAAATAAAAACATATAAGATAAAAATATCAGTTTTTCTCACAAACTAAGTTGACACGGATAATTTCGCCAATACCATTCGTCGATAATAAAATATATACTAATAAGTTAAATAGAAATTTGAAATAATTTTAAATTATAGTCGTTCATAATCACTGTTTTTCTATTGTGTAAAATTATTCGCATTGGAATAAGAAATTGATTTAATATAAAAAAATAGTTATGAAAAAAAATGTTTGTCAGTTGTGTATTTCAATATAAGAATATACAAGTAGAATTTTTTTAATTTTTTCTGATTTTGTTTATCTGAAAAACGCCTGCCTACGTTATAATTTATCGGTATTAACTAGTAAAATATAGAGGCTATTAAGAATGACTTAGGTAGTAGCGATAGGGTGAACATCTAAAATTAATTAATTAGTGTAAGTAATACATATAATCTATTATCCTATGATTAAAGTAAACTATATACGTTTGATATGGTTTTGATTTGAAGTTGATAATTTGTTAATTATCAAAGTTCCTGTTATGATAATGATATCGCATTAATAATTTTGAAAATTTTCAATATCTCATATTGCTTATTATATTAGAATTACTTTTACAAATTTAACACTTTTTGAAAACGATTATGTTATCAGATGTATGCTCGATAAAGCGAGGGCGACTCACATGTGTAGTTCTGATCAATGTGTGGGTAGGGTTGCCAGTACAAGTTGATTTTGTAGGACTCCCAAGGTATATAAATATATAAGTGAGATTTTTTTTTTAACATCGTTACACCGATTTTTAAATAACGTGCAAATTATAATAAATATGGGAATATGCATGAAACTAATATATTTCTCTTAAATTTTAAATACATAGAACAAAATACATAACTTATAAAACAATTTAAAAAAAGTTAAAAATGTATAATAATGGTCATAATGTCCATAGATATAAGAAATTATAAAATACACTTCTATTTTATATAATTCTGTTTCTTGACTTCCTCTGTAGTAATGTGCAACGTTTATATAATAAGACTGTATAGTAACAATCAAGAGACCAAAAACATTTTTATTTTTTTTATTTATTTGATTTATTAGCGATGACAATTTTTTTTTTCTTTTTGATAACAATATATACAGAATTAGTTTGAATTAAAAGACAAGATTAATTAACGGGAGTGCTATGGCGCCCGCAATAGGATAACCTGTATTACGAACGCAATCGCCTTCATTAGGACCCATTCTTATATCTATAACAGTTTTATATAGTTAGTTAGTAAACAATTTGTTGGTTCTTCGAGCCTGGGTGTATATTTGTATTTAAGTATGTATTTAAAACTATATACTTAGTATATTAACCAGTTGTCTGTCACCCATAACACAAGTATTAAGTTTCCATAGCATTATGTCTTATGGAATATTGCTGTGGGGTAAATGCGCGGATAGTGAAAAAATTTTCGTATTACAAAAAAGAGCCATACGTGGCATCTACAATTTAAGTCCGCGTGATTCCCTGCGAGAGAAGTTTAAGGAAACAGGTATTCTAACATTTGCTTCACAGTATATTTTAAATAACGTAATTTTTGTACATAAAAATATAAAGAATTATAAAACGATAGGTGATGTATATAATAGACAAAGTAGGAACCGACATAAGCTTGCGACTCCTGCTTTGCGCCTAGCAAAAGTACGTAAATCGTTTGTGGGTTTGGGTATAAGATTCTATAATAAAATTCCGAAATCAATTTTGGTCATGCCATTACAGCAGTTTAAAAACACTGTTAAAAAGAGGCTGATACAGAAAGCCTACTATATATACTGTTGAAGATTACTTAGATGATAAGGATGTGTGGATATAGGTGCGCTTCTACCCTGTACAAGACAGTAATAAATAAATGTAACTAGTTCTAAGATTTATATTTTAAAAAGAGCAACCGCCGAGTTTCTTGCTGGCTCTTCTCGGCAGGAACAGCTTTCCGAACCAGCAGTAAAGTTGACGATTCAAATGCACTTGTTTACAAGTTTACTTGAATAAAGAATATTTTGATTTGATTTGATTTGATTTGATTTGGATGGAGGACCGTGTGTGTAAGTGTCCTATATATTTATTTAATTATTATTTAAAGTGATACCTTATAAAATATAAGTGTGTGTCTGTGTGTACCTACGCCCTTTTAAAATTTGTTATGTCTCTAGTGTTTCGCTTATTAATTTACTCCTTACTTTTGTAAGTGTGTGTAAATTGAAATCACAAATCACCTAATGAAATTATCATGTGGATACTCATGTCAAAGAAAACTCATGAATGCGAACAAAAAGTTGTAGATGGAAACCCTAGCAAATGCAACCTGTGCATTGTGCAAGCCAATTTGAATTCCGCGCCAACACTTCGATCTGCGATTTCCGTTGGCATTCGGGTGCGTTCGGCGCTCGCTGCTTGCGGCCTACAGCTCGCGACCTCGAGCGTGGGGCAACGAACGCTGACTAGGCCGATCGTATTACAAAGTCCGACTCGACCGCGGCCGCTCCCTGCCACTCTGCTTTTAAGATCCTAGGCTTACCTCTTACTATACCTAAAGGCTACCTGTAACTCATTATAAATATATTACATCAAGGTGAAATAAGCCCATTTTAAATGGCAACACAACGCTACTTACTTCAGTTTCAACTAGAAGGGTTTAGTTAGAAGAAATATAATGAAATGATAATAAATAAATATATAATTATATGGGACACTTACACACTCGTTCGTCCACCCCCAAAGTAAGTAACTTAATACTTGTGCTATGGGTGCCGGACAACTGGTAAATATACTACATATATAATTTTAAATACATACTTAAATACAAATATACACCCAGGCTCGAAGAACCAACAAATTGTTTAAAGAAAATGTTGGCCCTCGGCGGGAATCGCACCCGCGACCCGCGGAGCTGCAGGCAGTGTCACTACCTACTGTGCCAACGGGCCAGTCATTATTAAATATTTATCGTTAAAAATATTTCAAAAATTATTTATTGCTATCAATATAAGAGTATCATATGTGTAAAAGTTGGATATGAGTTCTAATTTAGAAAAGGAACGCAGCTTTTACAATTTGCAAGTACCAAAGAGACCAAAAATATAAAGTGGACAAAAATGACCTTTTCTCGTGATATTTGAAAAATAGTAATATACCTATGGGATAATCACATACTTTGTAATATTAATATTAAAGAACAATTAATATCAAAAGTCTTTGCTGTGTGGTATCCGGCAGAATAGAATAGACCACTCTTCTTTTTACTCAGGTGTCGTAAGAGGCGACTAAGGTAAGTGGCGTGTGGTATCATAGACTAGACTACCCTCATTTCTTACCGAGGTGTCGTAAAAGGCGACTAAAGTAAGTTGACGTCAGGCAGACGGCCGGTCTTAATACGTAGCCAAATCATGTGACAACATGTTTGTAACACGTTGTGCCGACCCTACTAAGCGTGGGATAAGGGCAGGAGAATGATGAGAGATCATTTAATAACGCCCTGAACGGTATTATATACATAGTACCCTTTATGTTTAAATATTATCGGGACTTAATACTTAATTCTTATAACAGTATTCTTTGGAATATTTTGAATATAAAAAATATAGTTACACACACATTACTTCTTCACGCATAAATACTTATAAAAAGGCTTGTCACCATTGCAATATACAAAGTAACGACATTATAATCGTTTATTTTGTGACGAACCTTTCATTCTTACAGTAAATTTTTATTTGAATTCTCAATCTTCAAGCAGAGGTGCATGAGTTATCTGTGTTTACGGCAATGGAACCCTTTTCATGATAAATGCGATTAAATCGCATGCCTGGCCTCGTATACGGCTTATTGATTGTAAAAATAATATCAGTCTATGATTAATTTCGTAACTGCTGTCAGTTAGAATTGGATATGAAGGTTTTTATTTCTTCTTGATATAGAAAATATAAATGCTAAATGATCATGGTAGGCCTACAGGTATTGATATCTGTAGGCCTACCATGATCTTTCAGAAAACGATTCAATTCAAAGTCAGCACCTAAACTCAACCGCTTTCTTTTCGTACCATGAAGTTTTTTAACTCTAGCATTTAAGTCGCTTACTGTGAATGAAAGAACGACATTTGTCTGCGGATTGCATTGGGGTCGTAATGTTTGAAAAGGAAAACGTTATAAGAACTCTCTGTTACTCAAATGTTATAGGACGAATTCCAAAACTATTTTTTTCTTCATATTCGTCTTGAAATACTCTAAGTTAAAATCTATTTAGCAATGAATATAAACAAAATGCATAATAATACGCTCTGTTTTGTATTGTTTATTATCGATTCACGTAAAACATAGTTTCATACATTTAGACAAATTAAATTAAAAAAATTAATAAGTTAATTTATTTTAATAGCCAATGGTACGTAAAAAGAGTGAATGAAATACGTTTACAATCTAGTTTAAGTTGTCATTCGGCAACGACCTAAAGTGTGCGTTTTTAAGACGTCATGGTATGAAAAAACAACACCATTTAGTTTACGTCTTCAATTGAGTCGCAAAAAGAGTTCATAGTAGGCCTGCTGTTCTATTCAGTATATCCTTATATCATTGGTATGATTATTTGAAGTTGACCATTCTCCACTATCAGTATCTGAACAGTACCTTACTCTGTGATATTTAATTAACTAACATTGAGTCTATGTACCAATCTCCGTTCTGAGTCGGTGACATGGGTCTTGTTCACTAAAATATTCTTTAAAATGAATATATAGAAAATGTTTTACTAAAGAATTGTATTACCTTGCATTGCTCAGTTGTATGCGTCACAACTATAAAATCAGTAATTTTATACAAATTACGAGTACTTTAAAACGGTTCCTGAGTATATAAAAAGTTAAATGCAATCTTGAAATGAAATTAGTGTTTTTTTAAATCCATATTAATATTATAAATGCAAAAGTCTGTATGTATGTTTGTGACATTTTCGTGGCTATTTATTTTATATAACAATTAAACATATTATTATTATTATTATAATAAATAGGATAGAAAAACTCCTGTTTTTCCTTTAGGGACTTCAAATGGTATAAAGTTCACAATTAGTGTTCGTGTCAACATTACATATTAAGGCGAATAATAATATTATGGCGAAGTAGTGGGTACGACTGGTTGTGATAAAATCAATTTTTTATGCTTTATGGTTGTATGGGTTTTGAACGCCATTTCTGCTCAAATATAAATACCCTTCGATCCTGTACAAGATAGTAATGACTAAATGTAACTATCTATAAGAATTATATTTTGAAAAGAGCAACCGCCGATTTTCTTGCTGCCTCTTCTTGAAATACTGAAGGCAAAAGACCTAGAGGCCGCTCACCCACTCTGGTCTGACAAACTGGGCCAGACCTGCACATCTTGCAAATTTTATTAGGTAGCAACAATGGCCACTAATGGGTGGAAACATTTCATCCACTCGAGGATAAAATATAGTCAGCACCACGACCTTCAGCAATGAAACAACGACGATAAAGAGAGTAGTCAAGTAGCAATAGAAGCATAAAAATATAGCAGTATAAAATTGCGCGCTGTAAAATTTGCCAGTATTAGAATGCGAATTTGCGCGCGGCTCACGTTTGCAAGATAAGTCAGTCAGGGTCGCGCGGTGCCGACGGCCGGCCATGCCCCCGGCTTGCGACACCTCCCCGCCGCGCCGCACCGCCTCAGCCTCAGCCAACCTCAGCCAACCATAGGGAAAACAACAACACCCACGGTCCTTATAAAAAAATATCTTACTTCACAATAACGCAACCTCGAAGGCATGCTCTTGATAGTTTAATTCCTTAGCTATTTAGTTACCTTATTATAATTATATACACTGAACACAATAATGTTTGTGCATAAGAATACACTTAATTATAAAAAGATTGGCGATATATATAATAGACAGAGTAGGAACCGACATAAGCTTGCAATTGCTGCTTTACGCCTTGCAAAAGTAAATACGTCGTTTGTGGGTTAGGGTATAAAGATTCTATAATAAAACCCACAATCGATTTTATCTTTGCCACTAAGGAAGTTTAGAAACGCTGTTAAAGAGAGACTTATACTTAAAGCCTACTATTCTATTGAGGATTATATAGATAGTAAAAATGCGAGGATATATATAGGTACTCCTCTACGCTGTACAAGATGACCAAATGTAACTAGTTATAAGAATTATTTTTGAAAAGAGCAACCACCGAGTTTCTTGCTGGCTCTTCTAGGTAGGAACAGCTTTCCGAACCAGCAGTAGAGTTGAAGATTCAAAAGCACTTGTTCACAAGTTTACTTGAATAAAGAATATTTTGAATTTTGAAGTTTGAATAACTCCAATAGCGTTAAATGATGCATAAAAATGGCTACCCCTGCGATTATCTTTTGCGAAAACATGGTATCTGGCCCGTCCGATAGAGCGAAAAGCTTTCAGCGCTCCCGCCTATGAGCGAAAAACACGAATTGCAGCGCCGGCGTGAACTTATTAATTGGTTTGCTTTGGTAATGAAAGACTCACTTCGATTGTCCTTAGAAGAGTGTTGATTTTCAAAATCCCTTTTTTCTCATAAAAAGTACATAATGCAAAGCTTAATGAATACAGGAAATTTATTCGCTTAACTGATATCCATAATAATATAAATGCGAAAGTATGTCTATATATTACGTTTCAAGTACTGCACGACCAATAGTGACAAAATTTGGGACAATTACCGGGTGAACATTTAGGATAAAAAATTCCAGTTTTTTTTTAAAATCAGGATAAAACTCAAAGTACATAATTGAGGGTTAGTTTACGATTAAATTGAGCGAATTTGCGAATAGAACTAGTTGTTATAATGTTATTTTTCTTTTATGTGTGTATATTTGTTTATCGTTCTAAAAAAATAGGGGCCCACTCTACCTTTGTAAAGATTACTTACTACATTACCATATAATGGCTGGTAATCCAATCATGACTAACAAATTTTCAGGAGTGAAAAACCAGCTCTTTGAATATTTGAAAAACTTGCGAGTTCGAAACATAGATATTTTGAAATTATAATTTTTACTTCAATAGAATTTAATCGCCACAATTAAATATTTTGAATCAATAGGGACTAATAATGTGCTGTCTATCTATTTATTTATTAATATTATTTGATAAAATTGTTATGAAATACATTTTTATGTTAACCAAGCATTAATATTATTAATTTACCGTGAAAAGATACTTTGACTGTTTATTAGAGTTTGACTGTAAGGCCGCCCTAAATATAATAATTCGGAGGAGCATCGTTTAAGTCGTTCAAAAAATATGGAAAAAAGCTAAAGGATAAGACCGTGTGCCTCTAGCGAAAGGGTCATGAGTTCGAACCCAGGCCTAGACCAATGAATTTTTCTATTTAAACTTATGTGCCTAATTGATATTTGCAATTTATCACACGCTTTTCGGTGAAGGAAAAAATCTTAAGGAAACCTGGAGAATTTCCGGGACATGTGTAACCTACTAATCGACATTCGAGCAGGATAATAATAAGGAGAAAACAGGCCTATGCCCATCATTGATATAGTAACAGGCGGTCCCTTATTACTTTTATGGAAAAAACATTATATTAAAACTTCTAGGTTTAGTAAAAAAAACTTAGTGTCTCTGTAAGATAATCCCCCGTCATCACCGTAACGTAGGTGTTCTACTTAAGGGAAAATCTGCATATTGACTGTGAACCGGCAAAATGTCTTGTCTCAATATTAAGCCAAATCACTTTTTAAGGTCATTGGTTACTACTGCCCATCATTTACCGTAGCCACATGTATTATCTTAGAAAATTTATAAATAAATAAACATATTTAAAGTCAACTGTTTTTTTATTAGATAAAAATGATTGCGAATGTATTAATGAATACGTTTTTTTTTCTTCCTGAAAAGTTGTCAAAAAATAAGATAGGACAATTTGCCAGTTCACAGTCGATATAATATTTTCATCAGAAAAAGTCAATTTGCGAAAGTTGTAAGTTTGGTATACATTTATGTATGTAGTTTATGAGGGTGGTGGCGGGCGAGGGAGCGACCTATTTGCAGTACGACGACCCCGTTATATTTAGCATGGCTCTCAGTTCGGCGCATCCAACGTATTGCAACTGCATTCGTTATCACACATGTGTGCGATAACAAATTCAGCGGCAATAATGTGCCTAAGCTCATGTGAGTTGGTATAGAGACGACAGCGGTCATTTTCAGAATCCAGATTCTATACTCAATGCATTTAATGTTCATAAGTATTTATAATAATTTATTTAAAAACTGGATTGCTAAATTTATAATATAAATTTAATTATTTACGACAACTTATCTTATATGCGATCACTATCTTTATGAACCATTATTTATAGGCGGAACAACGGTGTTTCAGCCGATATCAGTCTAGCATAACTACACTTACCTCCTGCAATACCCATCACCGGTTTCATCATGTTACAAAAATGAACCTTCAAATTAATTCACTATACTTTTTTTCACTATACTTCAACAGTAATGACAGTTACATTTTGCTTAAATCAGCGATAAAATGAAATATTTGTAATGTTAAAAGTGACTACTACTCTTTTTGGTACATGGTACAAGCAGGAAGCGTAAAAACCGACACAATAAGAACCACCTCCACAAACTACATACACTAGCACAGCAAACACTTACTACCACAATGTCAAGAATCGTTTTGTAACATAACAGAAGCATCATTGAGAGATAAACTCCACGACGCTGTCTTAGCGATTTCTATATTTAGGTTGCTATATATTGAGTGGAGGATTATAGCAAAATAACATTTTAACTACTTTTGTATTATGAACTTCTATCAAACCAAAGCCTAATTCTCCAAATCACCATATTTTTGATGACGGAAAAACTGAAGTGTCAGACTGTCATAAGTATATCTATTTAAAGTTTACATTCCCTAGAGCTATTGAGTCTCTGTTCATAAACATTAATTTCTACCCATCATTTAGTTTCCTCATCAATATCTAGAGGGCTGTCTCATTTTTCGCAAAAACTCAGTTAATCGCTTATCACACAGCCAGCATTTTATTTATTTATTTTAATAGGCCATCAACAATATACAGACCATATAGAGCTACAAATACACAATATGAAACAATTTTTAAACTAAGTGCTATATTAATTATTGATGGTAACGAAGTGCGCAATTTAACAACAATTATTTAGACAGTTCATATAATTACGCATTTGTTGTCATACTAAAATATATGATGAAAATACAATAAGCACTCTACCTACTTAAAGAAATAAAAATCAGTAAACAATCAGTAAATGCCATAAGGCAGGCGGTTTTTAATTTCTCACTTTAAGTGGGGTCGGCACAACATGTTGTCACGTGATTTAGCTAGATATTTTACGACGGGCCGCCTGCCTGACGTCAACTTACCTTAGTCGCCTGTTACGACACCTCGGTACGAAATAAGGGTTGTCTATTCTACTCAGCCGGATGCCACACGGCACAAATAAACAATTGTACTCATGGTTTGTTTATACGCAATTTGTTTCGTCGCAAATCATCCTTCGGGAATAGAATAACAAAATTTCAGAATCCCCTCAACCTCATTTCCTTTCACGTGTCTAACGATATTCTGAACGCCACGTGAACCTATTTTTAATCGTCACACTGCGAGATTTATTCCATACACAATGGCTGCCGAATTCATTTGATTTTATTTTTTAGCTTCTTTCGAAGAAACTATCCTAAAGCGTAGCAAAAAAACTTATTTCAATTGTTTATATAGACTTGGGTCTTCCAAGTACAAAGCAGTCAGCGAAAATAAAATTTATTTTTAACTAGAGGTTTTCCTTATTAGTAAATTTCAATTTTAGTAATTTTCAATTTAATTGAAATGATTATAGAAGAATATATTTTCAAAGTAAAAAGATTTAAAATGTTTTTTGGGTAAACACTCATCATAACTCACAATCTAAAATTTTGACAGATATTTTCATAATTAACGTCTTAAAAACGTTATAAATATGTTTGTTGCCTTAAAGTAATTTTTACTGGATTATTCTGCTTCCTCTAGATTATTATTCTTACCTGAAACAACAAAAAATATATATTATCTTCTGAATGTTCTTAAATTACAATTACAGACAGTAATACTATTTAATTAAATGTTAACACTAAGTAAAATAAAATTAAAAATTATAAATAAATCTTAGACTATTATTTCCATAGAGTGAAATACTTGAATCTAGCTCACTGCTGTTGGAGTCAGCGTATTTGCCTAATTGATCAAATATATATGTAGTTCAATTGCTGATTTTGTAGAAAAATCAATCGTATAATAATAAAGTCAGAGCTTAATTTGGTATGTGGTATGATGGCGCTCGAGTCGTTACGTTGTCAACGTCCTAATTTTGCAGTGTCCTCGTTTTTGAGGTCAGCCTGTATTGGGGCAACGAACTCGTGCCCTTATCGTGGGGAGAGGCGGAGAGGACGGTGTTGCCAATGCTGTTTCTCTATACTGACTTTTGTTGTATCTACTCTACGATAGATGGCGCAAATATTTTTTTTTTTAAGCTAAAGGGAGAGTATAGAGAAAAGTATCAAAATAAATTTATTCTAAACAAATTATTTTTGAAAATTAAAAACAACCAGTACGGTTTGAAAACAGTTCGAACGTCAGAAGCTAAAAAAATAAATAAGGTTCAGAATCAAACAACATATTAGTGGGATGCTATAACAATAGATACGCGAAGCATATGGCGCGAAGTCGCGAACAGTATAATCATAGAGTGGCTACGCACACACGCGCAGCGGTAGGCCGTAGATACGTTCTCGTAGGTACGGGCGCGGGTCGACGACCGGCAACCGGGGCAGCCTTGCTCTGTCCTCCGCGCCCTATTTCTGTCGCCATAACGCTCCCCTCGCCCCGCGCGCCCGCGACCTCTCCCGTTCGACGCCCTCACTTCAACCCTCTTTGGAAATTACTAACTTCAGAAGGTGAACATACACACGATATAATCATATAATGAGAAATGTATGAAGTCATTACATATAATAATATCACTATAATTTACATCACCAAATGAAGTCAAAACGAAGTTTAAAGAAGATTGCTTATTTTATGACAGTGTATTATTAGCATTATACATTTTTTTTTGTTTAAGCGTAGGTCGGCTCTTTCACACTAGATCATTTACATTTAACATAAATCATCATAAATAAAATCATTAATGTTATATAATAATATAACAATTTAAAATATTTAATTGTAGTTTTACATATGAAAATAATGTAATATACATTATTTTCATACAAATTTAAGTACATTCAAGACTATATTTTAATAATAGAATTTACTTAACAATAACTTAACATTAAATCCTTTATAGTGATTCGAAAATATAAAAAAACCTCTTTTTATACTTAATTGACTTTTTAATTGTACTTTTCATTATAACAATTCGTAATTAATATTTATATTGGTCCCAAGGTTGCGACTCACAAAACGTAAACTTTAATGTCTTGCTGTATTGTCGTTAAATGTGTCACCGCGATTCTTTTTTCTAATTTGAAAAATAGTTATTTAAAATCTATCTAAAATCTTAATATATGAAAAAAATGATTGTCTTTACGTCCTTTATAGATTCCGAAACGGGTGGACCCGATTCTAATGAAATTTTCGGACAATTTTTGGAATGACCAAACGAATGATAATGTTAAGTTTGATGGCATTCGGAGCATTTTTTAACTGCTATGTTCGGTTTACACTGGACAGCTAGTTATATTCACAGGAAATAATCAATTCTTACAGATATTCTCCGATATGAATAATCGTTAATAAACTTTTTAAATTTGTATACAACGTAATCTCAACAATTATAGAATCGTTAAAAAACGTTATGATAACCGCAAAACTAAGTAACATTTAAAATACAAATTTAAACAATAATCAAAATATGCTAAAGTTCTAATAGTGGGAGGTTAAAAGAATGTTTAACATTATAGGGCTTTTATTTAGATTTAATTACATTACTTATTAGAAGCTGATTTCACGTTAACGTATTTTTACTTAACGTATTTTATTAATGCAATACTAAAACATATGTACGGTTTAAGAAAATATTGCCAAGATAAAAATGTTTTTTTAAAATATTATTTGGTATGGTAACAAAGAATGACAAATTTGTTCTTGTTTTGGAATTGGTATTTATTATTATGGAACTTGCAAGTATCACATTTATTGGTTTTCTTTATGAAGAGACTGAACGCTAACAGTATATTGGGTGAGGAAGGTTAACAAACAACACAGCATCAATGTCTTGAAGGCACTAATTTAACCTTCTTTATTAACGGTTTGTAGGCCATTACATACAATATAAAATTTTAGTCATAAAAATCAAACGTTTGATTAATCACCGACCTTGGCTGCAAGTTTATCCGTACAATTTTACAAACAAGATAACATGAATAACCCTCTATTTAAAAATGGAATATTTATTGATAGGTCAGGAAGCTTAATCATGTTGGTACAACAAATTAAATAAATCGATAATAAATATTAGAGCTTTTGATAGAAACATATCTACAATTATTTGTATCAAAAAAGTCTATGAAAAGAATTACAATAACAATTAAAAATTTGCTAATAGGTTATTTTGTGTATATTATAATACTTGAGACAATATTCCTTCAGTTAAATTACAGGTTTTTTTTAATAAAGGCTTTTCTTATGTAACCACTTGCAATAGAAGTGTCGTCAATACAAGACACCATGTATTCGTATACCTAACGTAACTTATTTTACAGGTGTTTGTGTGCGTGACGTGGTAGCGAGTGGTGACGCTGGTTGCGTCAACTTTTACTCGCACTTTCTCGCTTTGCGCTTGCGCAACCGACGTACTACAATACTGGTTCAGTGGACTCGTCGGTGACAGCATTTCCCTCGAATACAGAACTCATAAATGACATCGTAATTAATTTCATGGACTCGTGTGAAAATATAATATAAATGATTCACTTATTTAAGTCAACTTGTAGATAGTGCTTTCAATTGCACAGCTGAATATCGTATGAGTTGTATTAAGATTGTAATTTAGTGGAAACTAAGTAGAATGTGTTATCTTGATATATCAGTCGGACGTAATTAATATTGTTCGTAGCAAAGCTTCGAGTCGAGCCGAACTAAGATCAATCGCGGTCACGTTAAGTGAAGAATCAGGCTTCTAAATTGGCCAAGTTATTAAAACTGGAGATTGTTCTAGTGTTTAATATCGTAGTACGAGATTACAAATTGGAGTAATAGTAACATTTCAATGAAAGCTAGTGGTAGGCAACGGGACGGCGAGGGGGCAGCGAGCGCAGGTGGAGGGGGCGCACGAGGTACGTGCCCCAGATTCGCGTGGGTGCATGAACTTTAATGAGGTAAGGCCACCGACCGCCGCGAGCATTACACAGAAATAAAACTTATCTTTTACGTCTTAAATGACAATATCGCGTGCGGTGCTGAGGGCCAGTATAATATCGTCACAGTGTATATTGATATCACACTGAGGAGTTGGGCGTGTGACGCTGGATCCAGCTGCGACGCGACCTTCACAATTATCGTCCTCGTGAGATCCGACTGCTATTGCTTCACACCGCATGAACTATGTTACCCTTTATTTCTTTAATATACAATCATTTTCAGAAGGTCTTTATGAAAACATCGTATCGATAGCCGTTTTAAACTAAAAAAATAATAATTTAGAAATGTAGTTTATTAACATGTACAACATGAACATAATAATGAACGTAAACATTTAACTATGACGATGTATGTATGGTATATTAAAAGTAAATCATATCTTTAAAATATATTTTAGCTTTAACACTTTTGTTTTCAAAATAAGTAACTACTTAATAATAATTTTATCTTAATTGGTTTCAAAGATAAATAATTTGGTTCCTTAATTTATCGATATTTTAACACTATGTCCGCAAAAGCTGTCCATCCGTCTGCATGTGGTAGATTCTCTCAAAATATATTGAATGGATTTTTGTACGGCTTTTAGTGAAAGATAGTACAAGACACGTTAGTGGATTGTACAGTTCAGGGAAGGGTAGATGGAGAAAATAATGACTGTAGTAGGTACTCGGGAACGAAGACGACGCAGCGATCCAGTCAGTTCGTGAAAACAATGAATGCAACTCCAGGCAAATGTCGAACCGAATATACAAAGGTAATTCAATTTTTTATCGCCATATGACTCGTGTGTTCATACATTAAAGATTTTAATTTTAATAAAGCAATTTTTGAGGAAGGTTTTGGTTAATTTTTCATGGTCTAGTACTGCTTAAGCAATTTTGCTGGGGGGCTCTCATTGTAAAATAGAGGAGGTTGTGAAGCAACATATAGGCTGCTTTATACACTATAATTCTTACGGGGTCTGAATTTAAGCGGGAAAAACTTTGTTTACGCTACGCCGCTGGTACAGCTAGTAGAATAATATATATTTTATATAATATATTTTAATTTTGCTGGTTTGAATTTTTATTAACAATAGGTGTTTCAGTTTAGCCGACTGTTGTCAGCGGTAACGAACTGTGTAGCAAGCGCCAGTATTCCGTTCGTATTTAGGTCATGTCATTGAATAAGCAAGGAGATCAAACGGGGTTATGAGGGGTGGAAATCATCTTTGAAGAATACAAAAAATATAACATGTCCTATTTTTCGAGAGAACACGTCTTCAGCGCATGTAGGGATAAAAGCTTAAGAAAGATTACGCTTGTTGTAGAGACAGTTGCTTCTATATTTTGTGGATTCGTGGATCATTCTAGTGGGACCAAACTTTTAAAATCACATACACTTTTCGGAGTGCAAAATGAAACATATTTTTAATCATGTTGCTTATCACACTAACATCGTTTTGCTGAAGAAAAAAAAATGAATACACATAAGGAACAATTATTAATAGTTTTCAAATAAATGAAATACAATTTTACAGCGCAATTATTCATCTCAAGAACTTTTTTTTTACAAATGTGCCAATGTAAAAATTAAAAAAAAATCGTTATTAGGCGTTTTTATATTCAAAATATGTCACCTAAACTCATCTAAGTAAAAACTAATTCAGTCACTAAGTCTGAGATAGAGCCGTAGCTTTATTCTATCCGCCATTAAAAAAAAATGAGTTCAGTTAAAAAATAAACGACCTTCATTTATATCAGTACCAAGCTGGCAATTAATGATGATTGTAGCACTAGAAAAATATAAAGGCGTATACGAGTGCAGTAAACAACCTGCAATTGGAACAATAAACTACATCAAGTACGAGCGACGTTCGATTGTTAATAGTTATATCATTACGTAGCACTCGATAAGCGATTCTCCCTGAATTTGCATTGTACACAGTCCTAAAAGATTTAACGAAGAAGTATTAATTAAGGGCTAACTGTGAGTATAACTTATTTCTGTATTTATGAACGATTTATATGAACCTGAAATAAATTGTTTACTGATATCGCTCCTCGATAAAACTTGTTGGGTCTTCACCACTAGGGTTGGAGGGATAGCTATTTGACATTCAAACTGGGATAAGATAAGGAAAATCTCTTTTATCTCCGTTTATATGTCCATACTTTCTTTTTTATTTATTTATTTAGATTTATACAGATGCATTAAAGTGTTATAATTGAAGACCGTCTGAGCAACGTTTATACTTTAATATATGTTATTCCAATACAACAATACATTATACAATAAACAATACTCGTGAAAGTAGCCGACGATCTTTTCTTTTGTTTTCCTAACAAATCTAAAATTTTGGGAATATAGGTAAATAAAATTCCTTAGAAGCCAACGTATTGTGTATTTGAATACGAAATATTTTTGTTTTTAATACGGACGTCTAAAATTAAAAGGATATAAAAAAAAAATTTTTAGAAATCTTTCCTACATAGTGGCCATACATGTTTGATCTTCTATGGTGCTTTAATTTATATTAAAAAGAAAACAAGACTGTGTATGAACTATTCATAGCAGTTCAAATCTACGGAGCCGTCGGTTTCACTATTGTGGAATACATCAACAACTTGTAACGTCAGAGCTGTCATAGGCGGCAGGAGTATATCACGGACTGCGAGGACCGTCCGCCCCCTCCCTCAGACCCCTCGCTGGCCGCGGACGGATCAACAAACTTTGCAAGGTTGCAACGCTATCGTTAACTACAGTTACTATATCGCCCGCCCTTCTCCGACATACCGTTTTATTTTATTACATTGCTATCATATCGATATTGTGCTGAAGGTCTTTTGGATTATTACGCCCTGAGACAAATTTAGAAGTTAATTTATTCAAATTATGAGTTCATTCAATCGGTAAAATGAAATTAAGCCACATGAATGCACGGGAATACATCTTGATCCGAATAAAACTTATAATAGAACACAGACATTGGTGCCCTTTTAAAGAGTAGTGTATACCGGATTAATTGTTAAGTGATGTAAGAAACATTGTAAAAAAATAGGTCTATGAACAGGTACCCCATATGTGAGCGAGGGCGTTAGAGCCGGCAAATTATATCTAACGAGGAAAGTCTACTTCTTTCATTTTAGTAAAAGATGAGGAAAGAGAAATGGCGTAACGCCACGCCATTTCTATGGGTTGAGAAACTTTAGGCGGTATAGAACCGTGCTAGATAATTAAATAACGGTTGAGGGAAGACCTGAATAATGTTGGCATCTCTAAAAAAATTGGAGGCTCATATTCCATCGACGTTCATATCTTTCTCAAACGAATCCTTTAATTTTAAACGAGATCGCAAAATTTCCTATATTGTAAACACTCTTGGAAACTGTTGGAGTCAGCTCTATAATAATGCGGTAAAAGCTATACGTAGTTTAAAGTACTTTACAAAAGTAATAATAACAATATTTTGCTATAATCCGCAACACAGTAAATATAAAATATATATAGTGCTAAATGTATAGTGGACTAAATCGCAAAGCAAATGCTTTGCGATTTTGTCGTGGAGTCTATCTTCTGATGATGCTTCGTTTGCGGGGCGAAACGATTGTTGAGTTTGTGATAGTGAACGTGTGTAGTGCTTGTGTATTGTGGTGGCAGTGGTGGAGGTTTGTGCATGTGTTTTAACGCGTCCTGCATGTAACGGGTATGAAAAAACATATATATATAGTCCACTATACATTTAGCACTATAATATATATTTTCTATTTACTGTATAGCGGATTATAACAAAATATTTTTTTTATTACTTTTGTATTATGGATCTCCGCAAAGTAACGCCTAATTCTTTAAATTATTTAAAACTTTACATGACGGATTTCTTTAATTTTATGATTAAAATTTTTTTATTGGTATAATTTGAAAAGTATGTTCAGGGCCAATTTTAAACACATTGGCCGATTATAAGATCGGGTTTCATATGAATATTACTTATATTACTATCATTTACATTCTTGATTTAATTATTTTAATTGAGCATTTAAAAATCCTATACTGAACGTCACCAAATCTCAATCTTTAGATTGAACCCCTAAGAAAGTTTCAAACACAGATTCAAATTTAAATTGTAATTAAGTCATTAAACGCCTTTTAATAAATAAAAAAAATAAAGAAATAACCCACAAGGGGATGACTTCTGCCAGACCGATTTCCGCAGCGAGTACCACCTACTTACACTGCTTTCAAAAGATTGTCAAGGCTGGATAAGGCACGGCTAAGTTGTTCAGAATATAATATCCCATATATTAATTACGTGCTAAAGAAAATAGATCAAAGTATTTTTAGTTTGGGCACGACTTCAAAATATTTACTACAACTAGGTGTTGATGGCAATTATAATACCAGTTACGAATTTTAGTATATTGTTTTTGGAGCGTAAAATATACGAGCTCTGCTTCTTTTAAAGTCCGAATTGTAGCGCCATCTGTTATCGAATAGCAGTATCGTTGTATTCCATTTTTCTAATTTTATTTTTTTCGTCTCGATTTTTGATGAAATGACTTGTCTGTTTAGACCGTAATATAATAAATAAGGGTCACTTTAGTTTTACTTATTTTTTTCGGTATAATTAATATAAAAAAAGTCTATCACGATCATTGGTGCTCACTTGATCATCAGATCATATAATTTTGCTGAAAGTTGTAAAAATCTTACCATTTCTACGCAGAAATTGCGTAAATAAAAAATATATAAAATAAAATACTGGTAATCTATAATTAATTGAAGAAAATAATCGATGTAAAAAAAAAATTGTGTTACATAAATTAGTTTAATTGTGTAATACTTAACACAATACTTATAAAATTATTCAAAATAAAACATATATTTTTTCCTCGTCTGTATTTAGTGTGTATTCTGTATGTAATGATTACTCAGACTAATACACTATGACAATATATATTAGGGTCTAAACGGACAAGTCAAGTCATCATAAATCGAGACAACTAAAATAAATTAAAAGAGTACCTGCCTTATCAAACTACTGAGGCAATACAATAATATAATAACTGTGCCAAGTAGTTATTGTGAGTTAACCGTGAGAGATAGAGACATGCTATCGTGGACTTTTTTGTAGTATTTTTTATAGATCTATAATTCTCTTCTATATTACTTTAGCGTATCTCTTCTGGTTTAGGCAGCGCACGCGAGTAAAGCTCCCAGCAAGCAAGTTTTTTAACAATTGCTCGATCTCTTCATCATAATTTACATAATACCGATGACCTATTTACCTAAACCATCCGGAAGTATTTCACTATCTTTTGATGAAAACCGTACAAAAATCCGAGCAGTATATTTTGAGAAAATCAATTACATACAGAAAGATAGCTTTTTGGGTCTTTGTTTTATATTAAGTATAGATTTACGAATATTCTTTAATCGTGAAGTAGTGAATGAAATATATAATAAATTATTGAAAAATAAAGTATAACTCGAGTTATTGAATAGTAAGTTAAAAGTCCCCGATAACTTGTAAACAATTCTTTCGAAAGGTACGTGGACATAAATAACGCATGACGTAAACGCGGGTAAATATGCAATAAACAAAGTGAGTCAAGAACGTCATTTTTCTGTAAGGAGAGCGACGACCGCTAACGTGCTAGCTAGTGCGTCATCACAACGGGTGAACACAAACCTTTACAATTTTGCTCGATCAATTACTGATTAAACTGTCGATCAACGAATGAATAAACATTTATAGAAAAAGAATGTCATTAATAATTATAACAATCGTTTTAAAAAAATATATTTCAACTTATTTTATTGTTCTAATAAGTACTTGTTGTTCTAAGAACCATTTTGTATCGTTCGGAAATTATGTAATAATTATAAGTTGTAATAGCAATGTAAGATTTAAATAAATATTTATAAAAAGTTTATAGTTTTTGTGCTAAATTGTGTATTGTAACTCCATCTTGATGAAGTTACCAGAAGCTTTAAGTTGTCTTCTTATTTGCGCCATCTAGCGGAATTTTCCGGAACAAAGAGGCTTTGCGGTGTTGATATTGCAAAGAAATTCGTGAAAATGTCACTAGACTTCGCTTCAAAAATTTACATCACATTTTTATTTTATTATATGATATAATTTGAGTTTGATAAGCTAATAAAAAAAATATGTTCAGGTAAATTTATCTATCGGAAGACGGAAGAAAAACCAGGAAAGTTACAAATTTCAATATAAATATAATAATAATATATTTCTGGACACCATTTTTCAAAGATTTAAAGTAAGATTTACAGATCTTTTAAGATTTAATCTTTTTATTAAGATTAGGATTTATTTTTTGGTATAAAGTTTCCACTGACGTATTCTTACAACAATTCGTGTATTTGAACAAATTTTTATTATTAATTAAATTATATCTAGCAAGCGTTAAAATTTAATTAATAAAATTAAATTTATGGGCTGTGGAGATTCCTGGATGAGTGATGAAATCATAAGTACATTCATGGTATTTTGCCCAATTTTCCTTCATTAGCGATAGGGGCTGCTTTACCCAAACATTTTTTGTCAAATGTAGATATTGCGCAATTTTTGAGATTCAGTGAATTGCTGGAATAGGCCTTCTAGGACAGACATGAGTCACATGAATTCTGAATATATTGGAATTGGAGGAAGATGGCTTTTATTTCATGTAAGGCCTTCCTGAAATCAATACATACACCCCTTTTTCCACGAAGTGTATTTGAGAAATATTATATGTTTAAGTCTCTAATAATCACTTCTTTCATGACAGTTAATTTCGACCACTATTTTTACAATTACACTTAAATAAATGGAATCCAACCACACGTCTGAATTTAGGCGTTGCCGCTTATACGATATAACCATTTGACGCAATTAGTGTATACCATGAATCTAAATATAAACATACATAGTGTATTATGTGTATTATTACATAACGAATAAAAAATCTCAAACTTGATATGGTGGCATCAAGATGCATTCGAGTATGCAAATTGACGACATTGCAATAACACCTCTAGATTGATAAGAAGAAAAATAAATAATTATGTTGTATGTGCTGTAACCTCCAGCCGACTTTCTGACTATCGTCCGGAACAAACACACGACTGACCTACAAACAGTCGCGTATACAGAAAGATTCGTAATCTGTCCTTGTTCAACCTTAGCTAATCGCCCGGTGTGGTAGAGACGGCGAATGTTGTTACGATGACGAGCCTCTGCTCTCAATGTCAAGTTCACCTATTATTATTAGTTTCAATGCCACAAAACATACTTAGTATAATAGTATGTCATATACTGGCTAAAATACGACTGATTTGTGTTCGAATATTATTCGACACGAATTGGTTTTTGTTTTACCAGCATTTCATATACACACTCTCTAATGTCTATTATTAAAATATGGAAGAGCGGTATAGACGAGTATACATGATTAACTAGAAGGTTTCAACCTTTATATAGTTATGAAAATTTTTGTTAATGAATAATTTAATTTTGAAATTTTTTGTAATATCATCGGTACATGATATTTCTTTAGTTAGGTTTTAATGCAGTTGTTTCAACGCTTACGTATTACCACGATTTGAGAAATTAAGAACTGTTTTAATTCGTTTAATATTGTTTTACGGAAGATCGACCAATAATATCAAATATATTACAATAATAATAAAGCCGCATGAAATTTAAAACAGGTACAGTTTATATGGAGTACAAGTGAAGAACACTAATATTTCTAAAAAGAATTATAAAAAATACATACAATTCATTTTACACACACATACATACATATTTTTTGAAATTTCCCTTGCTGATATTTTATTATACTATATTAACATATCACCATATTTGAAGCACTAATACATAAAAGTATCGTAACGTTTTGTTATAGAGAATTGAGTTTGAGTTTAAGTTTGTAGAGCGCTGACACTGTCACTCAGTATGTGACGTTCTACACCGGTTCGTCATTCTGTGCGACAGACAGAATGCTCTATGAAATAGAATCTAGCCGATTTCTCTCTTTAAGCCTCTATGTGCATTATTTATTGCCACGTACTATACTTCATTTGTGTATTGTTAAATTAAAATGATAATATTGATTAAATTGAATCGATAAATACCAAAGAAGCTACATAGAGCTTTCGCAAAAATAATATTTTATGTTTAGTATGTTTAGTGGCATGTTTAGTGACTTATTATTTATATTATCAGCATTTTAATAATGACTTTTTGTATTAAGCAAAATGATTTTTTGTTTCATAATATATTGCTCATCATGTAATAACATTCCTTGCATCAACAAGGTATTACTTTACAAATGTTTGGAAGTAATCAAATGCAAATAGATACTTTAAATAATCAATTTAAAATACAAATTTAATTTCACACAGATACTAACCCTGCTGATATAAGATAGCAAACTACAATTCGCACTAAAATTAATTAAACGATTACATGAAATTACAACTTCAGAGGTCATCTTTATCTGGGCTGTCATTTGTTATATGTTATCAGTTATTTTGGCACTGACCTTGTTCGTTTAATATCGCGCGTAATCGTAGATTAGATATATTCTTTGATAAGGAAAAGTCATAGTATAAAAAAGGATACCCTCGCAATATCAAATGGATAAAGCGGTGACTCTATAATTAAACGTATATGACAACAACCAGATGTCGTTTTTTACGTCGAAATATTGGTACTATATTGTCGATTTTTTATTTTTTAATCGACTATGAGTTCGATGTCGTCGTTTATTTAATTGTGATTATTATTGTATTTGTTATATGAAGATGTTGTTGCTCTACTGCAGCTCTGGCTAGTTTAAGTACTAATTTTATTTCGTATTCGAGAGAGTTAAGACAGCTTATTTTTCGTTTTGCGTAATATTGAAATCGGTTACCTATCTATATTGAATTATAAGTGTAGGAAATTATATAGATTTTTACAAGAAATATCGCTCATGGGCTGCATTAGTGTTACAACTCAAAAAACACGTTAGGATTAGGTGTAAATGTTAAAATAATATTATTGCGGCGGCAATATCGGTAGAAGTCACAATTTAATATAAGGCCATTCGTTAAAGCAAACTAAAGAACTTTAATGCATTTCCATTTCCTTGGCAATGAAAACTTAAACCCATTTATCTCAAAACATGATTTTTTGAGTTTTATTACTATAGCAGCCCATGAGCGATATAATTACATGTGCTGTATAAAAATATAATTGTTTAGTTGTACCGTTGAGACGTAATCAAGGACAAAAAACTAACAAAGTCATAATACTAGTTTGGATAACAGATTTCTGATCAAATACATAAAGAAATTAAGATTATTCATTTATAAGATTTGTAAAAAATAACGGACCGAATTTGATGTATATTCTGTGATATTTATAAAGTTTTGTACTTTTTAGATAATTTCTGTATTTGATATAAGATACTGTATAAAAGAATTGATGAAATAATTCATGAACTGAAATTTTAAAAATTCTAATGAATACGTAACATTGGCCATTAGTATAGTATAGTTATATTAGGTCCTTACATATGAAATTGGCGTTTTGTCGTACTGGCCACTTTGATCTCAAATATTACCTTTATGGTTAGGAATTTCAAATTTAAATTCATACAGCTATTTACTCATGCATTTGTGTTTCAAACTCCCTAATTCATTTGTTTTTTCTTCTTTTGTTTTTTTCTTTGTGTCACTCTGTTTACAAAATGGAAAACATGAAATATCGCGTTATTTACGAGTATGAGTTCCACCGTGGCAACAGTGCTGCAGAAACGGCTCGAAGGATTAATGATGTGTATGGTGACGGTGTCGCAAAAGAAAACACAGTGCATTTTTGGTTCCAACGTTTTCGTTCTGGAGATTTCGACGTGCAGAACAAGCCTCGTGGACGGCCGGAAACCAAAGTTAATAATGAAGAATTGAAGGCTATTGTGGAAGCGGATCCATCGCAAACCACGTCCGAGTTAGCTGCAGGCTGCGGTGTTAGTGATACAACTATTCTAATCCACTTGAAGCAAATTGGGAAGGTGAAAAAGCTTGAAAGGTGGGTACCTCATGAATTGAGTGAAGCAAACCGACAAACGCGCGTCGACTGCTGCGTTACGTTACTCAACCGGCACAATAATGAAGGAATTTTAAATCGAATCATTACCTGTGATGAAAAGTGGATCCTCTACTCTCTAAGAGCGCTTCCGATTATCGTAGAGGCGATAATCGGAAGTTCAGAATTAGGGTTCAGCCATTGCGATGAGCGCATCGCAATGGCTGAACCCTGGCGAACCAGCCAAATCCTAACCTAAGCGAAAATTGACTAAAAAAAGTTGCTTGTAAGTGTTTGGTAGACTAGTGCCGGTGTCGTTCACTACAGCTTTCTTAAATCTGGCCAGACGATTACGGCAGATATCTATTGTCAGCAACTGCAAACCATGATGGAAAAGCTAGCTGCTAAACAACCGAGGCCGGTCAATCGCTCTAGGCCACTGCTGCTTCAGGACAACGCTAGACCACACACTGCACAACAGACGGCTACCAAATCAGAGGAGCTTCAATTAGAATGTCTTAGACATCCACCGTACTCTCCGGACCTTGCTCCAACAGATTACCATTTTTTTCGCAATTTGGATAACTACTTGCAAGGAAAAAAATTCAACTCCGATGGGGCAGTCCAAACCGCCTTCAAAGATTTTATTGATTCCCGCCCGAATGGTTTATTTAGTAAGGGGATCAATGAACTACCTATGAGATGGCAAAAGTGCATACATAGCAATGGTACATACTTTGATTAATTAAATATATTTCATTAAAAAAAAACGACTTTATGTTCCTCCCATAGAAAACGCCAATTTCATATGTAAGGACCTAATATATACTCGTTGTCTAGTAGAGCCAGACTCGAGCATAGCTAACACTGCCAAATTCAACTTATAGGGGCAGTAGAGGCAGTGTCAAAGTGCAGGCGGGCGGGTGGCGGCGTGCGGCGGGATTAGCGGGTGGAGTACGCACTCGCTTCCTGGTGCATTATTGATCGCGGCCGTGACTCACGCCGCCCTTGCCCGACATTCAACTCCCCGTCCCACTCAGCAATGCCACCCGCGCCCTGATGCGTTATCACTACACATCTCGCTGTCTATAAGGAATTTCGGGTCCGGTTGCAGTGATAGCGTTTATATTTTCTATATAAAATCGAAGGTATCTTCTGTAGTGTCACATAAAAAGTATTTTAAAGCATAAAATGTTTAAAGGGCTTTTTCAAACGAAACATTTAAGGCGCAGGTAGAAACTTAGATAAGGTTTTGATCATACCATAGTAATAAACCACACTGATATACACGGAGAAGGTTTTATTTGACCAAAACCCTGGAGAAGTCACTGATTAAATTACAATTTATTTTGAAGATTGAGGCCACATTCTTTGAAATTTTAGCTATTTTATCGGTGCCATTTAGCGATGAGGAAATGATGACAGTTCATTATAATCTTCTGATACTTAAATCTGCGGGTGCCTACTTCTAGGTCAAGGTTAGGGATTTCTAGGTTTGTTGTAGGCTATAATACCAATAATAATAAATCTTCACTCATCCAACCCCTATCGGTTGAGTATTAAAATTTAGAGAATATACACTTAATTAGTTCAAGTCCAAGACCAAAGTTATGCTTGTCGACAGAACTGGTCAACTTTCCAGGACAGGAGAACTCTCGGGTATGGAATTTGTCAAAGAATTTGTATATCTCGGATCGTTGCTATCTGATCAAGGAGGATGCGAGAAGGAAATCCAAAGAAGGACACAAATGGCAAAGAATGCCATGAGCAAATTAACCCGCATATGGCAAGATCGTAGAATCTCTAATGTCACCAAGACCAGACTAGTCCGTACTTTGGTATTTTCAATATTCCTCTACGCATCGGAATCATGGACGATCAGGACAAAAGATCGCAAGAAAATTGACGCGTTTGAGATGTGGTGCTGGAGAAGGATGCTTCGCATACCATGGACCGCCAAGAGGACGAATAAGTCTATACTGGCTCAACTAAAAGTTAAGGTTCGCCTCTCAACAGTGTGCTACCAACGAATCCTGGGATACTTTGGTCACATTGCTCGCCGTCAACCAGATAACCTTGACTAGTTGATAGTAGTGGGAAAGGTCGAAGGAAAACGACCCCGCGGCCGATCACCTAGCCGCTGGTGTGACCAAGTGACCGCACTTACTGGTCTCTCCGTAACATCCGCCCTAAGAAAGGCCGAAAACCGGGAGAAATGGAGGAAGATTGTAAGATCTATGAAGGACTTTCATTTAGGACACGACCTTCACTAATGAAGAATCCGACAGAAGAGAGACACTTAATTAATTGTTATCTCCATAACTTACGTATTTGTGATGGGCTTATGTTTATGTTGATTTTCGTTTCATTTTCCAAGGAACAATTAAGTCCCACAATTGTAGCGTATATATTACGACTAAAAAAATACTTAGCAATGAACTTAGCACAGGCCATAAAAGAGACGCCATGATTTACCATCCTTGTTGATTTCTAACATTACTATTTTTATTTTTGATTATTTCCTCCACATTTTATTTGTACAAGTAGAATAGTTTTTTTTTCAGTAATAAAACTCTTTTTTTCTATTTCTTTTATTATTATTATTTTTTCTTTTTTGATATAGTGAGCACTTTTTTATTTACCTTATTATATTATACATGCTGAGTCAGCCTTTAAGTGGGATATATAATATAAAACTGTATTTTATAAATGTATATTAGTATAAGTTAAACCAAATTGTATATGACGTTGGCTTCCTAATAAATAAATAAATAAATAAACCTAAAACCATGCGGAAAATGTGCTGAATGTGCGCGCGAGGTCAAACGCTAGAATAACCGCGATAAATGCGCATCCATGCTGTAGATTATGTAACATGCCTACGCAGCATTTCAAATTAAACGATACTTTTGGATATTACATTTTTTTTAGATAAATTCTAAATGTTAATAATTTAAATTCAATAAAGTTTCTTTTAAATTTTTTTTTTGCATTTTACATAAAATAGAAGAATAGTTTAATTCTGCTCTTTTTTTTAACATTATATCAATGTGCTCTATTTTGTCCGTGTTCAAAATGATTAATATTTTATCTACTTTGTACATTTTATATGGAGAAATAATGACGAGATTACTACTGATTTTATGGTTTTTAAATTTTTTGGAACTGAACAAAAATGATATTTGTTAATAATTTTGATACGGAACTCATGTTGTCAATAATTACAGTTTTATTCACACTTCGTTAATTAACAAAGGAGAATAAGACTATATAATATATATAAATAGAAAATTGGTTCAATATAAAAAAAATCCTTAACATCAAATCGATGGCTATTATTTCAAATCTACATTAGGGAGAAAAATATTACCTTTTTTATAAACTGCAGACACACTACAGCATTATTCTCTGACGGAAGCACCCTACTAACTTTAATTTCGTTATTGCATTAAGGAAAGGGAGGCAAGAGGGTTCCACGGGAAGAAACAACTTAGGAGTACTTATTGGTATGCAACATTATATTTATTATATTATTTTTGTTACTTGTTGTATAAGACGATACATTTGATTTTTATGTGCCAATGTAGCTTTTGCAATAGTTACATATCTATTTTTCTATATCTATTGTTTAATAATTCAGTTTATTATAACGGTTTAGGATTCGAAAAAAATTAAATTAATAAAACCTATACCTACACTGTTTGAAAGAAACTACAAGTTTGCATAAAAAAAATCATTGAATGATTTTAAGCGGCCTAGAAATTTTAAATAGAAGAAAATTTACTATATTTTTCGACTATTTCTAGGCGAGTTCAATACGTTTACGCTATACCTATAAATAAAAGCAATTATAAAATTGGTTCTTGGTTTATGCTGTATTCTAAGAACGTGTAAAAATAGACATCATTAAAGACATCATTATTGAATAAAGATATTGGAAATGAAGTAACGTCCTGAGACGCATCGAATCTCGACACGGGATGGGTACACTTTCCCATTGCGCGAGGGTATGGCCACCGGATCGATGCCGCCCCACGTTCACGGTCAACGCCCTCCGCCCGCCCTACGCTTCCGCATCACCCTACTCCCCTTACCTCTCTTCCCCTTCACACCACACTCTCTAAATATACCTCCTACGACCCTTCAGACTGCTGTTATGAAACACAATTAGCCTGACTATTTCGAGACTGTAATGGTTCGTGGTTGGCAGGAAGACTAAGCAAATGTTCAAGCGCTGAATGTAAATTTGATCAATATTCTAAAATCATTAAAATCGAGTTGTTTATTAAAATAATATCATAAATAATCATCATTCTCTTGGTCTTATCCCACTCTAAGTGGGGTCGGCACAACATGTTTTAAACATGTTGTAACATGATTTGCCTAATTGTTTTACGACCGGTCGCCTACATGACGTCAACTTACCTTAGTCGCCTTTTACGAAACCTCGGTAAGAAATCAGGGTGGCCTATTCTACTCCGGCGGATACGACACGGCGGAAATAATATCATAAATAATATGATGAAATAATATACAAATATCATGCGGGCCTGAGATCGACTACAACTTATATCAAAAAAATCTCAATTACATAAAGAGATCTTCATAGTCTGAAATGTTATGAATGCCTGAGTAAGTATTATCAGTCCATAAATTCTTCATACGATAGGCGTGTTGTGCCTCCATCACACTGCCCTGGTGCCATGTGAAACGAGCATTATCGTAACTGATATTCGTTAGTGGAGGAGGGGGCACGGCCCTCTGTACACCACGTTCCAATTCCGAGATTCAACATCTCCATCTAAATGTTAGTGTACCTTTTATACATTTAAATAACATTATCTGTTCATTTATTGTAGTAACAAACAAATAGGTAAGTGAACTTTACTTTGGTTTTGGATCTCTGTGCGTACGTTTTTAAAGTATTGCGGTGGTATTGCGCAGGAGGCATTGACCCTGCTCTCAGTATCGTTGGTCAGAGTTCGATTCCCGGTTACTAACATTTTCTAAAAACAATTTGTTAGTGTTTTGGGGTGTATGTATTCGAATATTTATTAAAAATTATATATTTTTATATTTACCTGTTGTCTGTCACTCATAACACAATTATATTTATATTTATCTTTATTTTTATAAAATTTTCCAACATTCGTGATTCCTTTTACAAATCAAATATCACAGTAAAAGTATTAAATTATTTGTTATATCTTATAATAGCAGAAATGCGTTTGGATATTTCTCTTATTCATTCAGCTACGATTCTACTATTACCTATAACGATAGTTTAATGGTTTAGGTTAAGTTTTTTGTCTTTACCATATGGAGTTAAAATTGATAGCTGCCTTAAAAGATACTATTTAAAGGAGGAACAAAGTGTAAGTATCTGCAAGTACGTAACAAGGGTCTTGTTACAATTATATATTCATAGCTTTACGACAAAGGCATATTAATCGTAAACGATCCATTGTCCACTAGTTCATAGGACCGTTCTATTTACGAACTGTGTTGAATTGTTCTATGTGGAATCAGAAACCTTGTCAAAGCTGACAATCCATGTCCGGTGGTTACTCTAGTGACTGAAATTCATAGAACTGCAGTAAGGACTTATAACGCATAAAGACTAGTAGATATGCAATAACGGGCAGAATGCATATTACATAGGATGTCAAATTAGTATATTTAGAAATATTGATAATTTGACTAAATATCTATAGATAGACATGTGTATGAATATATACTTGCAATGGCAAAAAGCGCTGACTCCTTTAAATAGATTGTGGAATAATAGAGGCGTTTCGCTAAAAACAAAGAGTCGGCTTGTGCGTGCCATAGTCTTCCCAATCTTCATGTATGGAGTGGAAACATGGACCATAAAAGCTAGAGAAAGGTAAAGAATAGATGATTTTGAAATGTGGTGCTGGGGGCGCATGATGTGGATCTCGTGGACTGCCAAGCGCACTAATGCATCTATTCTTTCGCAGCTCAAAATAAAGACGCGCCTGTCCTCCATATGCTATAAACGCCTACTGGAATACTTCGTCCATATCATGCGGCGTGGATACGATGCCTTCGAGAAACTAATAGTCACCGGCAATACCGAAGGCAAAAGACCAAGAGACAGCTCACCAACTAGGTGGTCTGACCAATTGCGACAGTCCTGCACGATGAAACACTTTTGTGAGGTAGCAATGGTGGCCACAAATAGAAGCCGATGGAAACAATGGATCAAGTCGAGAATAGAATCTAGCCAGGACCACGATCTTCAGTCATAAAGAAATGACCGGAGCGAGAAAGATACTTAGAAAAATATACTTAATTTATTGTTTCGAATTAAATTATACATTGTCACACAAAAAAAAGGTACGTGGATTTAGATAAGTAATGTTATATATTTGAAAATTTAAGCGTATATATTGTAAATGTCAAAAATGGCGTAGCTTGGTCAATAACCAATTTGGCTTGATTGATAAAAATTAATCAGGCACCTTATACCATAGAAAAATTGATATTTGTGCCGTTTGCAGTTGAGACCCTAGGGCCATGGAGCCAAAGTGCAAAAAATTTTTTATCCGTTTTAACACCTCGGTTGATCGCCTCTTCGGGTGACAAGAGGGCTGGCTCCCTTTTCGCACAAAGAATCAGCTTAGCGATTCAACGCGGAAACGCTGCCAGCATTCTTGGGACCATTCCACGTGGGCATGATTTGTATATTAGTAGCGTATAAGTAATTTAAGATAGATATAACTTGTACATATTTGTTATAAATAAAATAAATTTATCAAAAAAAAAAGCATAGAAAAATATGATAAGAAAATTGCATATCTCTGGAAAATGGGAAATTCGTAGAATGTTATATACATTCTACGAATTTCCCATTCTTGTTAACCGGGTAAAATACAGAATAAGTACTTAGATTAGGTCTAATTTACAATTACTTACTCAAACAAGGACCGAAGCCTTTATCCAATGGGATATTACAAAATCTAAAGTATTGTTCTAGTACTTGCTCTACAAAGTACCTACATATAAAACATTCTATGACACTTTCGGAAAGGAACCTGGGTCTCGCCACATGCTAGCCAGATTTCGATATAGAATATCGAAGCAAGGCAAAGGAAGTAGTCTAAACAACTCTCATAAGAATCTAGGGATTGTCGACGAAACAGTTTCATTTCTGTTTGAATTTTAAATATGTTTACTTATTATAAAAAGCTGTGATAGCCTAGCGGTGAGACCGTGCGACTCTCTAGAGACCATCATGGGTTCAAGCCCGGGCAGGCACCAATGAGTTTTTCTATTAAAACTTATGTGTCTAATTGATAATTGCAATTTATCACATGCTTTTCCGTGAAGGAAAACATCGTGGAAACCATCGTGATAGCCTAGCGGTGAGACCGTGCGACTCTCTAGAGACGATCATGGGTTCAAACCCCGGGCAGGCACCAATGAGTTTTCCTATTAAAACTTATGTGTCTAATTGATAATTGTAATTTGTCACATGCTTTTCAATGAAGGAAAACATCGTGGAAACCTGCATATATCCAGAGAATTCTAGGGATATGTGTAGCCTACCAATCTACATTGAAGCAGCGTGGTAGGTTAAGACCTAGGATTGGAACTCTCTAAAAACGGAGCGAGGAGGCCCAGCAGTGGGCATAGTAACAGGCCGGTACTTTACTTTTCTACTTTTACTTATTATATATTTGTTTATGTCGCCTCGTCCTTATATTGACTGGATCGTTGGCGTATTTGGCAGTGACTCTTGCCTTTAGCTCTGCGGTGTTTGATTAGCGCTGAGGGTCAACATTTTCTATAAAACATTTGTTGCTATTTCGAGTCTGGGTGTGTTTATATATTTAATTATGTTTAAACTATATATGTATAAATTTATCGGTTGTCCCTAACCCATAACAGAAGTATTAAGTTACTTACTTTGGATCGGATAGCCGTGTGTAGTTGTTCCATATATTTATTGGTTTTAGATTTGTCTATGTTGCCAGTACACCACAATTAGTACTCTACGAATCCTTTTTTTTGTTGCGATCCCACTGTTACGTTTTTGGCAAGAAGGGTTGGAGCTAAGACCCACTAAGCTGCTGCGATGCGGATTGGTAGGTTCCACATATCCCTAAAATTCAGAAATATGCAGGTTTCCCTACGATTTTTTCCTTCATCAAAAAGCATGTGGTAAGTTTTAACAAATTCAAATTCAAATAAGTCTTTATTCAAATTGGCCTATTACAAGCACTTTTGAATCGTCAAATTAAAATTAAATTGAAGCTACAACAGAAAATCTTAATGGCGTCTGCCTGAGGTTTGACCCCATGACCTACGAGAGTCACGTGGTCTCAACGTTAAAATATAAATAAATGCAAATATAGTGCATCCAGGTACCTTATATCATGTAGTTTTTATTCCAATGCTAGATAAATATAATTAGGTATAGAGACACCTGTTTTCCTGTTCAAAATAGTTCGCTACTTTTATATTCACCGGATATTTTCCCCTTTTCACGGCGTAGACAACGTACATTACCAGGCAACTTGGCTCTTTTTGTCTCACCGCCCTAAGGATCCCTGTAGACAAGAGTATTCATTTCTCCGTCCTGAATGTTCCTACCCGACTATATAAAGAAAAAGTAATACAAAAACTGCGTCTGATGCGACGAGGGTCCTCAGACGGTCGTATGTACACCTACATGTATAATGGTGCAGTGAGTGGGTGAACAGACTGCAGTTAAAGCTGGCTGAATCCCGGAAAACTACCGACCCAGTCTAGACATGGGGGCACTTCCCCTGTTTCCCCTCCGCACCCCTCGCTCCTTCGCCACCCTCACGCTTTCACCGACGACTTGCAGACATTATAAAAACAGAATGCATCGACGCTTTTAACTTATGTAGTGTGTGACATGAACAAAACCCCCAGCGAGGAACGAAACCCCGTTTAAGCGACAATTACAAAAGTTCTCCCACATTCAACTTGAATGATGATGTTTAAACAAATGAACATGTTTTCATTCAATGCATTGTGGACCACTTAATATTGACTCAATGACTCGCACAACTACCATTACACACTTGTTAACATTTTAAAAATGCTTTTATATTTAAATACAATAAAGAATATTTCGCTGTACAATTATTTTGTCTTTTGATAATATGTAGTTTTTACGATTAACGTTTAAAAAACTTATTTAGTTTTATGTCGTAGTAAGCTTACCAAATGCTAGTGAATATAGATTCGTTTAAAAATATCATTGTGCAAAGAAGTAATATGGGTAATTGGTCATTTAGAATGACAAATATGGTTCATTTATTTTCACAAAATTAAAGATACAGTATTAGTAGCATTGCTTAACGGTGTGCAGATAAAATCAAAGCACGAGTTTATGTACATCCATGTAATATTATAAATGCGAAAGTATGTCTGTCTGTTACACTGTCACGGCCAATCCGCTGGACCAATACTGATAATATTTGGCTTAATTAAAGTTTGTACACCGGGTTACCATATAGGATTAAAAATATCTTAGAACAAGGTAAAAGCTTAGTTAAAACTTTGGGGCGAACAAAGTCGCAGGTAACACCATTTATATACCTAATGATCATTTCTTAAACTAAGCTATTTATTTATTTTATTTTTCTTTATTGTCACAACAACGAGAATGCACTTAGAGTAAACTTAAACATAAACAATATTGTATCCTGGTTGGTACAAATACGAGCACATCCTTAATTACAGGTGTACACGACATGCATACTTACGGTGCTATACGTGCAAAATTAATAAAATTAAACATCTACATTTATATTTAATAAAATAAAGCAAATACAAATAATGTAAGAGAGAGAAACCTATGAACATGTTTTCATTCAAGAGGTTACCTATAGTTAATAAAGATACCGGCTATACTCACGTCTGCGGCGTCTGGCGTCACGTTATCGCGGCGGGAACCCAGTTCCCGCCGCGATAACGTCGTGTAAAGAGCTCATGAATAAGTGCCCCGGACGGGTTCGAAACTAGTCGGGCTAATCCGATAAAATTAGACGTGAGTATAGCCGGTATCTTTATTAACTATGAATACTACTTACGATAGTTTAAATTTAAAAAAGTTACCTATACTTAATAAATTTTTGAAAATCTTTCTAAAAAACAATTTGTTGGTTCTTCGAGTCTGTGTACTCGTATGAGTTTAAGTTTGAATCTAAAAATATATATTATTTTATTTACCAATTGTCGGTCACCCATAACACTTTTTATTTAATTTGGACGACTGCGTGTGTACCTGTATGTAACTATTTCATGTATTTATTTATTTATATTCTATTTTTTCAGTAGAACACGACATGACCATCGCCTTGAATTAGACTGCGCGATATGCATGATTGACTATGCTGCAGTGGGTTAGTGAGAGTGAATTACAGGGGGGCAGGGTGCAAGGGAGGCGTAGGGGGCCTGCAGACAGGGCGGCCGAGGGTTTGGGGCCAGACGGGAGAAGTCTGACGCACCTCGCTTCCGCACCGACGTGTCGGCATACAGACTTGCATTACACACGGCGTGTGATTACACCACACAATGCTGTCTACGGCTGTTCTATGACAATCATCTTCTAAAGAGGCTTATGCGATGCAACTCCTTAGACGAAATACTGCATGTTTTTGGCCTTAGAATTATAGCTTAAAAATTTATATGTAAATAACAAGTTTTATACAAATAAGTAATTATAATTTTTCATATTTATTTAACTAAAACAATAATAATGCTGACACGCTGATTTCCACGCGGGCGAAGCAGCTGGCACAGCTATGTGTATATAAATATAAAAAAGAGCATGATGGTACCTTCACATGCTAAGAAGATTTCTGGGATTCGTGTAATTATAGGTATTGGAACAGCGTGTTGGATTCTTCTGTGAGAGGCGAACAAACAGAGAAATAAAATCATAATATAATATTTATCGTAAAATTTTTGTCCTGTCGTTATCTAATACAAAATAAGACATTTATCCCCTTAGAGTTACTAGAGCAGGGGAGCTAGCCTCCAAAGTTTCCAGCGACAATAAAGTGAAAAGAAATGAGACTTATAGTCTGATTCTCTTTTTTTATGTGTGATTAGACAAAGATAAGCATATGGGTTTCATTTTCTCCCTCATAATTTGTTGCGACACTCTCACTTACAGGACTGCTTATAACTCCTACTCTAGTATAATAACTTCATTTTTATGCTTCAATATAAAATATTGGCGAGTCGGACAAAGAAGGAATATGAGCCCCGTAAACTAAATACCAAAATGATAAAATTAATAAGATGTATATTTTTTTTTATCGAGAATCCAAAATCACCTATGTTACTAAGCTATTTTAAGTCATTATAAGCTCCAAAAAAACTGTTTTGTATAATACCTACTACCTGTGCTAGCGGCTTCACCCGCAAAGGAATCAGTGTGTTGCAAAGTTTTTCCTAATTCAATTCATATAAAACCGTAATGTACTCGTACTATTTACCTAAACCTTCCTCAAGAATTGCAATATGTTTTAATAAAAACTGTACAAAAGTACGTTCGGTAAATTTTGAAAAATGGATCACATACAGACAGAGAGTTTTGGAAACTTTGTATAACATTTATGGATTAGAAAGCTCAGATTTACTCAGCGGGTATTGAAACGAGTTATACTTGGTAGTATCTCTGCGTCATTAAATCAGGAAGAGGAGATACGTACAAGACTCAGAATTATCGATATAGCTCAGCTTATCGCGAAGCTGATGCGGCAATGGTCAGGAAACATAGTACATACGAAGAACCGATGGGCATTGGACACTAGGGTGTGACAGACTCCACAACGCAAATAGCAGTGTTGGTTGACCCCCTACAAAATGGGCAGAAGCTCAGAGAGAGTCGCAGGAGCAGAAGATCATATTATGTGGAAAGCTCTTAAAGAGAACTATGTCTGGCTATCAAGAGAGAGAAATGCAAACAAATCATATTTAGTCATTTTATGACCATCGGACCATCGTACAGTAACTACTTAAAAAAATAGAAAATACTGTTAATTGTTTCATGGAAAAACCTTAGCAAAATTTTAATATTCTATCTACCATCAGTATTACAGTAACTACAATATAATGTATTCTAACGATTCAGCTATAGTAAATGTAATCGAGATAGATAGCACGTCCCTGACCGCACGGGCCTTGGTTGGGGCCGTCGACTCGCCGCCCGTGCTGAGCCCCTATTACAATGCCTCGATACTTATACTGAGATACTTTACTCGTTATCTCACTTACACTTCATTGGTAAAAAGAGGATAAACGATTGATATTTTCATTCAAATACTGAATAGTAATATTGAGACTTTTTAAGTATTTTTCTCTAGCTATTGAATACATATGTAAGACTCATACGTATAAAACATTTAATCTCACAAAATTAGAATTATAAGGCTGTTTATGTAGACTAACGAACGAATACAATTTAATTTAACAAAACTGTAATATTTTTATAATGTCATTATAAATATTATTGCTGTATATATCTGAATATCTGGGGAAAATTTTTCCCGAAAATTTAAACCCAATTTCTATCATTTAATTTGACGAATTAATTGACATTTGTTGGATATCTAAAGCATTTATCACAAGCATATAACAATAATTATGCTAATCTAGGAGTTTGGGTGAAAAAAAATTGGTAAAATAAACTATTAGGCCAAACCGATCTCATATATTTATTGAATATATTTGCCATTATCATAATTTAATAATATACTCTTAAGCTAATATTACCGTATTTTGTTTTTTTTTGTAAATGATTAATTGTTCATTCAATAAGCCTTATATGAGTCCACGACATTGCTTTCGATACTTACTAGTGATTGGTATGCTCACTTTGACCCTGGTGTGAATAGAATTTATTATTGGAGCAGTAGTTAAAGTAAACGTCAATAAAGCCAGACCATAGATGCGTGTTTTGCCTTTGCAGCAGAGTCAAGAGGCGGTTGAGGTCAACGCCGTGCGTCGCGGGCGGGTCGTCGGCCGGGTCGCGGGCTCGCGGCGGTCTCGTCGCATCGCTAATTTCGTATGCGAACTCGGCTTTACAGCAAAAACCCGTGCGGCACTCGCTCTAACTGAATGTTATAGCCCGCCATTACTCTGTTATTGAAATCAATTTTCAAGTTAAGCTTATACTAGTAGACTTAACAAGCACCAACTAATATCGTATAATGATTAATTTATCGAAATACTTGGAATTTGTAAGGACGTTTCGATAGTGACTACGAAAAATACCAGTAGCATGTAAATAAATGTGCACATGTAAGCGAGAAATAAATTGACTAAACTATTTTGTTTCATATGTATTCTTCGTTCTCTTGAGCATCAATTATTAAGTGGCCTAAGGTCTAGTAGTTGCATTTATAAAATTCGCTAACTGCTCTTATTAATTATTAATCATTCACCCGATCTAGTCACGCTTCGCTGTGGCTCCATCTGATATTAATTATTGAAACGCGGGATTTCCCGTTCCCGTGGGAATTTCGGAATAACAACAAACACTATCTCTTATATAAAAATGGAACATTGTGTAAAAATTTATAGTCCAAAAAAATAAAGAAGCTTTTTAAATATATATATTATATGTTTACTCATCATAGCAAAAGCCTACATATAATTGCTCGGGATAAATTCTGCTTCGTTTCTTAGTGGTATGTTATTTCTAAAACCATATTATAAAGAAAAAAACAAGAGATACCCTACAAAATGTCTCCATTACAGATTATCTAAATTTAAGATTTATGCATTTAGTATCGTTCTACAAAAGCACGTAAATTAGTACATGATAAATATTAACTATTAATTATTAATATAGCGGCTGTGGTTGACTTAAAGATTTATTTGTTGTTAATGTTAGTTTTTTACAATTCACTTTTTTTGCAAAATGACGTATGTATCTTATTAAAATTATATATTGTCATACAAGTTACTACATTTTCATAAGGTTTTTTTTATTTATTAAAGTTTACATAAAGATTTAAGTTACAAATTTAACTAAATATGAACTAAGTACTTGTTAGTATATCTTTTAGGTAAACTTCAGCGTTTAATTTAAATCTTTATAACAAATTAATGTCGAATTTCGATGTTTTATTTATACGAATGACGCTTCTATACAGTAAGTACATGTTGATTTTTTTAATTGTTATATTATCTTACTGATAGCTCTTACCAATGTGTAACAATACTGATAGTAAATAATTTAAAGAAAATTTTGAATATCGAAGATAAAAAATTAAATAAGACAATGAAATGACAATATAAATGACCTCTCGACATTTTAGGCTACTGTCGATACATCCCACGTTTCTCTTAAAACGTTTTATGAAGTTCACTCTCATCAGTCGAAATTAGCATAATCGCGGAAGTATTTTTTTGGTATATTCCGCCATTTTATATAAAAGCTGTAATTAAACTGACATTGAATATTTAATGAACTGATTTAAATAAAAATATATAGGTTTCAGGGATAGTTCATTTGACGGTTGTATTATGCTCATAACTTCTATAATCTTCTTTCAAAATCTTATTATATAGTGACGATTACATTAGTATATTAATAGAGTATTTTACAGAATGTGTATTTAAATAAAAAAATTAGGTAAATGTACTATAATTTTATGACGAAATTGCAGATAATGATTCATCGTTGTAACATCAGAACGTTTAAGAGGGATTCCCAGTATTATTGATCTCGAAGACACGTCATGGGCTCTCCCTGGAGGACGATGTATTTTCAGTATGTATTTCATGGTTTCCTGATTTCACCCTCACAATAAATATGTTTTTCCTATTATCTATTTTTAGTTGTATGACCAATGTGTATGAATTTATTAGAGAATATAAAAAAATATGAAATATAATATTCTTTATTCAAGAAGACTGTTTTCTGTATTTTGAATTGTAAAATGTTTTTCAAGAAACTATCAAGGATTCGGGAGTTTGCTCCTACTGAGAAGAACTAGCAAGAATATTTTTATTATTATTTTTTTACAATTTGATTGATGGTTGCAAATTAATCTTTGGAGCTTGGTTTGTAGCTGACTGCAGTTAAGATATGTTACTAACACTTAAATAAACTTCAATTGTATAGTAAGCTTTATGTATCAGCAGCGTTTTAAGATAATTTCCAAACTTGTGTAAATAATAATATTAATTGTATTGTATTGTATATGTGTAATTAATAATAATAATATCTGATTACATAGGTGTATACAATATAAAATATTTTATTTTAGTACGTTAACTACGATAGATCGCAATTCGTAGGCACTTCGTAGCGCTTCTACGAGTGCGCACGAGCAGTGTGCAGGTCAGTGGCACTGTGCGATGCGGGGCACTGCACTCGACTTGCTTAGATACTTCTAACATTGCAGTTTTTTTTCTAGCGCCGCATTCCCGAGCTCAGCCCAGTCAACTAAGTTCATACCGCTTTTGTATTGAGCACGTTAACTAGCCATGTACGGCGTGAGATAGGACGGTTAGACATTGTTTGCGAATTTTTTATTTTCGTATTTTATTAATTGTTACCGCTTCTGTACAAGTGGTACGTACTGTCGTTACTATGCAAATATATTTCTAACATATTTAACGAATACCTTAATCAAAATCTACAGTTGCAACTAACTTCATATTTCTGTTATATTTAAAATCATATAAAATCTGTTGCATGTGACATATCAAACATATTTTGTAATTGGTATTTTTTTGATTAGTATAAGTATAAGTAAGAAGTCGATATCACACAGTCTGCTCTATCACATGTACCAATTTTGTATAGATAAATCTGCTGACATAAAAATTTAGAAAAAAGTAAATATTTGTACTATTTCTTCCAATAAATAAAAAAATTATACAATCAATACTAATAAAGCTTGTATAAGGATATTAAGCTTATTAGGTAGTTTAATGGCTAAACATTCAACACAATCAATCTTGAACATTAGCGTCTTAGCCTCTTAGTAAAATTTCAAGTTTGAACAGACCAACTTGATAACGACAACTCCATTCTCATTATTACATAGTATTGAGCGATATCGCATTCTCGTTGCGCGGTGAGAGTATACTCGTGGTATGTGATTCACTTTCGACGCGAGCGCATTAGATGCACGTCTAGAGTGCATCGACCTCCTGAACTTCACCAAGTGGACCGTATTATTGTACTATATATACAGTTTGGGTACTGTCGGTAACATCTATAGTAAATTTTAAAAAGCTCGTTACATGATGGTTCTTTTCTTCTGTTTCTTATGAGCTTTGCAATCTCTGCCAGAGGGGAATTTTTATGAAGGCTTATTGGTCACGATGATTTTAGCATATTTAAACTTAAAATATATGTGAGAGCTGTGATAGCCCAGCGGTGAGACCGTGCGACTCTTTCCAGAGGAACACGAGTTCAAACCCGGGCAGGCACCAATGAGTTTTTCTATTAAGACTCATGTGTCTAATTGATAATTGCAATTAATCACACGCTTTTTTGTGAAGGAAAACATCGTGAGGAAACCTGCATATTTCTGGAGAATTCTTGAGATATGTGTAACCTACCAATCCAAATTGGAGCAACGTGGAAGGGCCTAGCTCCAACCCTCCTCTCCAGAAACGGAGAGAGGAGGCCTATGCCCAGCAGTGGGTATGTAACAGACCGCTACTTTACTTACTTTTTATATGTGAACTTGTGCGATTGAACGATTGAAAATCGTCAATTCTACTGCTGGTTTGTAAATTTGCCCCTACTTAGAAGAGCCAGAAAGAAACTCGGCGGTTTCTCGTTTAAAAAAATTATTTGCTGCCATTTTAGCTTTTAATGAGATCCGTCATGCAAAGAAAGCTTGCCTTTGTTGGACATCTAAAGATATCTCTGTATCAATTTTCTAGGTTGATTCTAGAAAGAAAGATATTAGGTAAAAGAGTACCTGAAAGGCAACATGCTAAATGGTTCAATAATATAAGGGAGTCGACTTTACTTAGGTTATGTAAAATAAAAATAATGGCAGACAATAGGAAAAGTTTTCTCCTGCTGACCTCCAATCTTCATTTCGAAGACGACACCCGATTGTGATGATGATATTAGGTTTGAAAACGGAACGGACTAAAACGTATCGTCTGATATAAATTGATAATCCATGGTGATTTAATCCATGAATAATTGTAATATAATATTTAAGTTTTATATTAATTAAATAAATGTTGAGCCACATAGTCGTTGCTTTGTTGCATAAATACAAAATTCGAAGTACACCGACGCGTGCGCATTACCGATGCGCCTCTAAACGGCATCGGCCTGCTGAACTTCGCTAAGTGGGCCGTACTACTGTCCTACAGATATGTTAAGCCAAGATGTATGTAATCCGTTCGTGTCATCTGAAGTGTAAAAAATGCCCTCGATTATTTACTAGTTGTTACAGAACAACGGCTTTTTTAATTGTTTTTATTTTTATTGCTTTAACGGATCAGTCGTGAAAGCAATACCACTTATATACTTAAAACAAATCTTCTAATAAATCTGGTATAACGCAATAATTTAATAGCTAATCGCTACCTCTTAAAACATTTTACTCATCAATCCATATCCATACTAATATTATACAAGCCAAAGTCTGTCTGTTTGTTACACTTTCACAGCTAATTCGCTGGAGCAATATTGATCAAATTTGGTAAGATTGAAGCTTATATACGAGGCTAGCTACAATAAACATCCTGTTTTCATTTCGGGATATGGTATTGTAACATTTAAAATGACGCATACGAAGTCGTTTGGTTTGTTATTATATATTATTCAATTGTACCTGGTGTTGATAATTTTTTTAAGTATATTATTATAAATAGCATGTTAAAGCTTTTTTTATTTTATAATCCTACAGAAAAAATATTCTACTTATGATTGAAAATAACTATTTAATGATCATTACATACAAGACATACGGTACGCTTCAGTCGTATTTTATGATATCGTGCATTGCGTGTATTTTTTATAATATCTTATATTACAGAGCAGTACAAACGTCGAAGGGACTAGTTTCTAACCAAGTGTGTTCTGAAATAGTCAGGACGGGATCTATTTCCCGGGCAGCTGCGTGCGTTCGTTGCCCCTTAACAGGGCGTTAGATGTGCAACGATCTCGACTATTAACGCCGAGTTGCGCCCGCGCCGCGATAAACTTGAACTACAAGTGCCCCGGTGAGCGTGCACCTTACCTTCACTGCTTAGAAAGCAACACCAATTGCACCTAACACGCGCAGAAACGCCACACGTAACCGACGTTCAGTAAACAAGTAAAAGTGAGAGCAATATTTGCAGTTTCTTGTCAGACGTCATGATAAAAATGTTGTAAATGTATGTAATGTAAAAATCACAATAGTCACCTAATAGAGAATATTGATTTTTTTTCAGAAATTTAAGATATATTTTCTGAACCTGAACATTTTATATGGCACTTATAACCTGGCTAACTGAATTTCCTTTGCGTATAATCCGGCGTGTGATCGACATAAAGTTATTATACTAGACTAGAGGACATATAGGCAGCCCTGTAAGAGAGAGAGAGTGTCGCAACAATTAATAGGAGATGGAAAATGAATCATATCATCTTTGTCTAATCACACATAAAAGAGAAAGACAGATGTCTTATTTGCTTCCTCTTTCTTTTCCATGCATTTAACACATTTTAGACTGGCTCCCCTGCTTAAAAACTATAGATTCCGAAAATATTACTTCGTTAATGTACCCCCTTATATTTTTATTACTTAAAAATATCAAAAATTAATACATTCCCACGTTTTAAATCACGATAACACAATAGCTTTATTATCTTAGTACCAATAAAGAAAATATTATTCAACAGATAGTGTTATGATATCTTTATCATATTTGGTATGATGCAGTTTCATTCATTTCGATTTAGCGCTCACTGTTTATAAACACATTTCATCTGTTCCAAAGCATATTCTACAAGAGTTAACAAATAAAAAAAATATAAGAATCAATTGAGAACTTTTTTCTTGCAAATAAGTCTAATTATAAATTATATAGATCTAAGTGATAGGCGAGTGTATACGATATCAATGTAAAAAAAAGAGAAATTAATCTGAGAAATGTATAAATGTTTCAAACAACTGTTTTTCCTTTAATAGTTTTTCTAATAAAAAATAATAATAATTCTTTTCAAAAATTTCTCGGAAAATCGCCATTTACAATTCTTATAACGTATCTATCTACGTACTGAACGTACTATGCGTTCTAATACAATTTTATTTAATATTTAAAGCATTATATTACTGTTATATATGAGGTGGCTATAGAGTTTTTAATGAGAAATCATGAAAATTAAAATAATATATGAAATTTTATTAACTAAATTGTGTCATATTATATATAACTTTGTACTTAAAGCCGAACGATATGAGCGCGTAACTTATTGATTTACTGAATTTTATGAGTTGGGAAGATAAATATGGTAAAGGATAAAAAGTATATAAAAACATTTTTTTTTAAACAACAACTGATTCTTCATTTGCACTGCAGTAAACTTCATACGATCGTGGTAATCCTTACTTCCTTACTTCCTTACTAATATTATAAATGCGAAAGTGTCTGTCTTTCTGTCTGTCTGTCTGTCTGTCTGTCTGTGTCGTTTTCACGGCTAATCCGCTGAACAAATATCAATGGCACAATTGTTCCTCATAAACCGGGTTAACATATAGGCTATAGAAATCCTGTTAATTCAACAGGAATAAAATGACGTTCAATAACGCCATCTATAATAAACATAATAAGTTATTTTTATTTACAATTTGTCATAGTTACTAATATATTAACGGCCCGAAATCGAGCCCTTTTAAGTCAAATCTGTAATTCAAAAGAGGCGGAAGTTTTTATATTATTTGACTTCTGTTTACTGGATAAATGTAATGATTTATAAATTTGACAGCTATTACAACGTATAATAAATATAATTAATACGCGCTATTTACTAAAATTAATAAACTATGCTTGCGAAAACACGATAAATCTCTCTGTCTTCCCGATTGTGAGTATCAAATGCAAACCCGAAAAATATTCTCTTAATACGAAAAATTTTTCATTGCCCGCTTTCATTATTTGGAGTCCAGATCTTTCAAAAGTTCAATTCAGCATGTATCCGAAGATTACAGCAGATTGCGATCTAGACACTCAAATGCGAAATCAGCAACAGATAACATAACTTAATGTATGTATTTTAACAAATATATTAAGTTATGTTATCTGTTGCTGACGTCCGTGAGTCACAAAATGGTGGCCACTGAAAATCGGTGTTCGAGTTTTCGGACCAAAGCTGAGTGAGTGGTTACCTATTTTGTGACGCCACATCACGCCTTTAAAAAATAAATATACATATATTTTTGTATTATTTCATGTATGTGATGTGTACGTCACAAATAAAGTTCTTTCTTTCTTTCTTTTTAAATTCGGAGATATTCACTCAATATAAAGAGCAATTTACTGCATATCACTGTTGTCATTCATACCTTTAAAAACGGTATCAAAACAAGATTCATATTAGTCCGTGATCATCACACCGATAAGCGGGTTTCGGAAACGGCAGTTATGTGCCAATCGCATACGCCATTCGCCTTTTGCAGTAAATTTTAGCTAACGTTAAATTAGCACACGTGTATATTTTTATCTAAAAGGGTGGGTTTACAAATACAAGATTCAAGGTTCAAAATCGTACAAAAAGTACAAAGATTCGAGTAACTTAATTTTTAGTCTGTTAGGGATTGCAATTCATAAAGGGTTAACTTATCTAGTTAACCCTGTATTATCTCTTAAAGTAAAGTAATGGTAATGACATCATATTCCAGTTGGATTAACAGGATTTATACAGCTTTCATATTACCCCTGTGTATAAGCATTTATTGTATCAAACTTCATCGATATTGGTTCAGCTGATTTGCCGTGAATACGTAACAGACAGACTTTCGCATTTACTTTTCGTATTTTTAACATTTGTTGTAACAGCTAAGTTGAATGTATCCAGTAAACAGAAAACAAAATATAAAAACTCCTTTAAATAGCAGATTTGACTTAGCCTTAAAGGACTTGTGTCCAGGCCGTCAATAAGAAACTTTGACACATTGTGAATAAAAAAAACTTATAATGTTGATAATAGATGGCGTTTTTAAATGTCATTTTATGCCTGCCGTATAAGCATTAATTGTCCCAAATTTTTTACTCTTTCACAGGAAAGCCGCTGAACCGATATCAATGAAATTTGGGAAAAATAATTCCCTATATACCGAGGTAACATATAGTCTATAGAAATCCTGTTAATTCTACAGGAATAGTATGACTTTTAAAACGCCATCTATTATCAGCCTATCAAAGTTTTTTAATTCACTATGCATCAAAGTCGAGTCAAATCTGTAGTTAAAAGGAGGTTCTTTATCACGTCAAAAAAGTTATTTTAAGAAGAGTTTTTATTAATTTTGGTTTTGTTTACACGATAATTTTAACTTATCTCTTACAATGTTTAACAAATGTAAGTAATACGCGCTATTTACTAAAATAAATAAACTATGCTTTAGCAAAAACGATAAATTTTTTAGTCTTTTCCGAAATGTTACAACCGATTGTGAGTATCGTACAGAAATGCAAACTTCGAAAACATTCTCTCAATATAAATAGCGATTCATTGCCAGTTCGCTGTCATTATTTGGAGTCTTGATATTCCAAAAGATCAGCTCAGAAGCTTTTATAAGAAGGCACCGCCAGTGATTTAACTGCCACGCAAGAGCGTGCAGGTCTTACACGAGGGAGAGCCAAAGCGCTCACGAAAATAAAGAGGTGAAGAACTATTAAGAGTTTTAAAAAGCGTGGTGAGGATATGAATATTCCGGCGAAGGTGAATAGGGAGCCACTTTAGTTTGCATCGAAATTGAGATATATGATCAAATTTGTGAAGTCCAAATATGAAACGGATGCACAAATTTCGAAGACGTTCGAGTTTGTTGAGTAGCTCCTCAGTTGCATCCAAGTAGCACACGTCAGCATATCGAGGAGAGGAAGCAAAAGGGAATGTGCTAACATGATTTTGGTTTTAAGAGGAAGGAAATTCTGCAATCGTCTCAATGAGTGAAGTGAGAAATGCATACGTCTGCTAACTTTATTAATATGAACTGACCAAGATACGTTACAGTCAGATATTAGTCCAAGATTTTTCGCGTGATTCGCCAGGTATATTTGTGTACCGTTGTATTTAATCATCGGTAGATTGCTTAAGTCAACTAGACTACGCAACCTCGCACTCCCTATTATTAAGGTTTTCGATGGATTAACAATGAGACCATGAGAATTAGCCCAGTTCTTTATTCGTGTTAGGTCCATGTTAATTTCATGCACTGCAGAAGCTAGGTCAGTAACAGTGGCGTGCCTATAAAACTGCAAATCTTCTGCAAAGAGATGGTAGTGAGAAGCAATTACATTGGAGATTTCGTTTATAAAAACAGAGAATAATAGAGGAGATAATACGCCGCCTTGAGGTACGCCGGCACAAAGTTCAACCCACTCAGAGGAAACATCATTAGAAAACACTCTTTCCGGCTTTATAATATATTAAAACTTTTTTAAAATAACTCTTCCGATGCAAGTCAAACAACGTGATATATATAACCTTCTTCAAATTACAGATGTGACTTAACTTTGATAGGTTGATAATAGATGGCGTTTCCTAATTTCGTGCTATTCCTGTTAAATTAACAGGATTTCTAAAACCTATATAATAGCCTTTAAGTTACCCTGATGACGAGTATAAGCATTAATTGTGCCAAATTTCATTGATGTTGGTTCAAGAGAAGTATTTTATATAAAAGTAAAGATTATACTAAAAAGTTATTAAACGAATGTTTAGAATTTTTGTGAAAAATTTTATATCATGTTTTTAATTTAATCAGAAGGCCGAATAGAGTCTCACATTAACAGATAAACTGAAAGATGCTGCTGCCCACTAAGACAGGTTTTTCAATTTTTTATGGTTTTGTTCGAATCTTTCCAGTGCAAATCAATATCTTTGCTAAATAATAGTAATGGCATGAAGGAAATCAAATTTAATATGGACTTTCGAGTAGCGTAATAAATCCAACAGGAACTGCTATTTAAACCACCGGATCGATCTGATTTTTGTGATGGAGATTTTTGCAGGGTAGTGATAAAAGCTACTGAGTATTACAGGACTACGGTCCACGCGGACGAAGTCGCGGGTAATAGCTAGTTAATTATAAATACTGAACACTGATTTTGAAATTCACAGGGTAATTTGACGTTATGTCTAGTACATCTAGACATAACGTAGTACTTTTTTTTCTAAAATTTTATCTACCAAAAAATCGAGTCTCTAATTGTGGAAAGAGCAAAACTCGAGAACGGCTGGACACATTCGCCTATTTCTTTTCAATATAAGCCGCTCAACGAAGAGTGTAATAAAACGAAAAAGTAGGAAAATTGAAGGAAACTGGGAAAATAACACTTTTTTCCATATTAATTTACCATTACTGAAAACATGTATTTCGGTAAAATTTTAATTGATTCGTAAATGACATGGCGACTGGGTCAACGTACGCTGGGATAAAAATAACGAGCACCCTGAATATGGCATGCTCGAAATACTTACTGCCGATGGCACCCACACTACGTCAGTCAATCTTGTTACGTGTACGTAAACACGTATGATAAATCAGATTTTTCTAGATTGTTTGTAATTAAATTACCCGCGACTACTTTCGCATCAATTAAAGCCTTAATTATGCACAATACAAAAAATGGGATTATTTTTATTCCATGTTTGCCTAGTATGTATACTTCAATTGTGCCAAATTTCATCGGGTTAGCTGTGAAAGCGTTAAATATAGTCAGGCAGACAGACAGAGAGAACGGCAGAAAAAAGAGTGACTAAAAATATTACTTCGCAATGATTAATATTTATTGAAGAGAAAATGTAAATAAAGTATATGATCAATAAAAGAACGTATAATTACTAAGTATTTTCAAGAAACAAAATATCCATATTTGAACATTCCGTACATACGTTACAAGGATTAAAATAAAATTATGACAATTGTAGTCTGAGGTTTAACAATGGCAATTAGTATTTCCACTGCTATTTGCTGTTATATAGTGTATATCTGCGCAATTAATAGAATCTCATTAATTTTAATGTGCATGTCAATACCACGGTATTGAAAATGGAATATTTAAAGAAAGGTCAGTATATCTCTCTTTATCAGATATTAACCTTTGTATGAACTTTCGTTTCTAAAGTTTTGTTGAGTTTCCGGTCCGACGCTGCGTCAAGATAGCTATTAACTTTCTCTGATAATACCAATAAATATTCGGCAAAAATACTTTGCGACGCTTTACAAAGTCATTAGACATAATGTATTGACGCCTTCGATAAAAAAATATTTATTTATCACATCATTTACACATTACCATATACTTGAACACTATTTAAACATTTGTTTAAATAATATAATCTCTAAATATTATTCCACAATCTTATTTCTATGAAGAAACAACCCAACCCCACCGACCGTGAGACGAAGCGCCTTGAACAGACTTTCCGGGTGCATCCCTGCATCGATCGACCGTGACCATGGCAACGCTCGCCGAGTGCGTGGGTCAGGGGCGTGATACTTGAGATATCCAGCTACGTGTATATTGGTAATAGGTTGAAAGTATATTCTATTACACGACAAAACGAAATCTTCGTAATACATTTAGTTATTTAAAAGGAGATTCTATACTAATATATAGAAGTAGGTCGTACTTTGGGTAATTCAATTGTACAAAAGTCATGATAGTTTTATTATGCTATTATCCGCGTTAAGAAAATCTATGTAATGCTAAGTTTAGGAAGCAAAAACCGTTTTCATACATGTAGAATTAGGTACCGCACGTATCACAAAACACACACACACACATTCACTACTACAATTTTAACCATCGTTTCGCCTCGTAACCGGAGCATCATCAGTATGGTCCACTACAAAATCTCAGAGAGATGCATAACCTAAACAAGCAGTATAACTTATTCCCCACCACCGATTTTACCTCCAAACACGTGTAGCAAACAGGGTTGAATAGATTGTATAGTATTAATAAATTTTCTTATTAAAAGACGGGCTGTTTAGCTCAATATTTAGTGTGAATTGCATTGGGGTCGTATTGTTTGAAAAGGATAACTTTATATGAACTATAGATAACTCTGTCTCTTTTACTCACATGTTCTTAGGACGAATTCCGAACCCTCATTCGGCAGTGACAAGTGTGCGTCTTTAAGACGTCATGGTATGAAAAAGCAAAACAATGTCGTTTACGTCTTCAATTGAGTCGCAATAAGAGTTTATGGTAGGCCTGCAGGTTTAGTTTTAGAGTTACGCTATCTAATTAAGGAGATATTTTAAGTGGCAAATGTAGAGCCTTAAATAAAATAAATCTTTTAAAATAAAACGCTTAAAGTCTTCTGTTTTAGTTGAGGAATTTTTAATTGGACGTGTCAAGATAAAAGAACAGCTGCTGAATTAGTTTGATTACATAAGCTAATTTTATTTATAGACAATATTACTATTTTAATTAATTACTTTCACTATGACAAGATACTGTGTTGCGTAATGATCGATCTTAACAATTTGATGGATACTACACCAACAGCCATCTAAAAATATGATATTGGAGAACGCCTACGGATGTAAAATTTAGGTGTCTGAAGTCAGTATGTTTAATAGCCGGTAATTTTTTCATACAGATACAATTAGCACCGTTTTTTATGGTCCCCACAGATAACATATACTAAGTCGCAGTATAGTTTCAATTACTCATACAATATATTGTTTTATATAACTGTCTTATTCGCTCGCACAGAGAAATTTGCCCATTTGTCCTAGCTTGCCTACAGGTTGGAGCTGTGATTGACTACAGTTTTTGCACATTAAAATGTACAAAAAAAACTATTTTCACTTCATTTATGAAAAAATAAATTGAACAAATAAAAACGACCGTCGATGAATCAAAATTTTAAACAATGAACTCGCCCTATCCCAAGAAATATATTTCTTGTATTATCGTAAGTACGAGTAGATGTTGTAAATTATGAATCTGATACAATTCCTGTTCGAAACCAACTCTCAAGGAAGAAGAATAGTTGTCTTCAATACGGTAAACGTTGTTGTAAATTCGCAAATATAAGGTATAGTAAGGTAAGGTAAGGTATATCTTTTAATACACATTCGTATACGAGAGCTGCCTACAGTTTGTAATAAGTTTCTTATCAGTGACCTTCAGCAGAGCAGCAATAGCACATGCAAAAACTATATTTTTAGATGCGAGATTTCAAACGCAAAATTTACCCAGTTACCTACATCTAATTCCACTTACTTAGGTATATATACATTACATACATTCTCATAATATATTGTTGCATGTTTTAAATAATTGATCGATAAAAAAAACATTGTCGCGGTCATTTTTGTATTGAGTTTTTGAAAGATATCAAATGCATTGACTTTTGGAAAATTGCTTTTATTTATTGAAGGATCATTACATAAAGGATAAACATATCATTGTTATAATTGTATTTTTAATACATAAGAAAAAGTACAGTCCTACATTAATGAAAGACCCACATTTAAATTTTATACATTTTGTTAATATTTTGTATAATTTTTCCTAATATAGAATAATTAAAACACGATACAAATTGTCTTCAATTTAAAAGTAAAATGTTAAAGTATTATATATCCAAATGTACTAAACTACTGTGTCCCTTTACTTAATGTTAGATATGTTATTCATTTATTTAACTTCTAACATAATGAAACTAGAATACAGCTATTAAGACTGAAATAATTTGCATATTTTACAATTATAAACTTAAAAAAATTAAATTTATATACAATGAAATACATTTAATTTCTGATTAAAAAAAATATATTTTCCATGGAATGAAATCAATAAGTAAATGTTTCAATTTCTTTCACTAAATCTAAAAATTTTAGCAGCATCTAAACGTCAGAAATTACTTTTACGATCAGATCTTGACCTTGATGTACACTTGGATGTATGATAGGTTAATTTTGCTTCGTATATAGACCGACACCGGTAGTATTTCAGTTCGTCTTGTTTGACCATGAGAATGACCGATCTGCTCTGATGTGCGTATAAAATATAATAATTATATAAAATTAACAGTTACCTAACTACTGCTGTAATCATTTTATAGAATCTGTTTTTAATATAGAAAAACAAATAAAGAACCGAAAACTTTTTAAAGTCTTGGTTTAGATCTAATATTCCAATTCAGTAGAATACAAAAGTGTCATTTCTTACATCAAGTTTTAAATTAATACTTATGCAGTGGGGTAGCTTGGTAACCAAGGACCCTGGGGAAAAAATAAATTAGGGCCCCAACTAAATTATTTAAAGTCGTTTATTCGTACTAGTACTGCGTTCCTGGAGTCTGGAATTTTCATTAGTTAATTTATAGTGTGTAAGTCAGAATCCGCGGGCCCCCCTGAGCTAAGGGGCCCCGGGCACTGCCCCGTCTAGTCATCCAGTAGCTACGCCACTGCACTCATAGTATATAAGTAATATTTCTTACGTTAAACCTTAGAATTATGACCTTTAAAACAGAAATTCTTGCGAGTCTTTAATCTTTGCCCGCGTGATATTATTTAGTTAGAAACTAATAATATTATTGAAAACCATCACCTATACTATTTTTTTAAATGTATGTTATTGAGGTTTAATATTCATTTCGTAAGTAATGAATTATAAATTTTCAATGTCAATAATATTATGCGTTAAATAGAAATGACCGTGACCTGTGCTCGGTCAAATTAACAAGGGGTGACAGGGATCAAAGTGAAGGCCGACATCGGAGGCAGGGTTGGCGGGTAGAATTGAATTCGAATACATTTGTTACTTGTTAAACAACCCAATCGGTATATTTAAAGACTCTTTAGAGAAATTATATTATATAGATCAGAGTACAGTTTGATAAAGTTTTGCAGAAGGTGTAATGTCAATGTCAATTTATAATTTAAGCTTAAAATAGAAAATTCAAAGTACAATTACAGACTTTATTTATTAATTTAAAAATATTGTTAATTCAGGCTGAATTAAGCACATAAAATGTAGTATTATTCTTCGGGAGCGCTAAATTGATCAGTTTTCATTTTTGAAAGCCTTTTATCAGTATTTTCAGGCAATGAAAAACTGCATAAGAAAACTAAGGTCTACTTTACCACTATCTACAAGGTCATAATAGTTCACTGGGATAAAGTGGTTTCGAAATCAGAAGATCCTGGTTACCTAGTTGCAATGTCTCAAATCTTTTTTCCTCTCTTTTTTCAAGTTCAGATTTTTCGGAGAAAATTATTATAAATCAAATTATCCCCCAACTTACTAGTTGGGAGATACTAAAATGGTTCAAAGTATTTAATTCGATGTTTTTTTCAAACTCACCTACTTTTTAATATTGGCTAGTATTTTCCCAGCAATTCTAATTCTTGACTTGTCATCAAATTTCTTAAAAACAACAATGGACAAAATAATCTTACAACCGATTTAAGCAATTCAATTTTGACTAGATAGAAATGCCGTGTGGTATCCAGCTGCATAGCATAGACCACCCTCCTTTCTCACCGAGTTATTGTAAGAGGCGACTAAGGTAAACGCCATGTGATATCCGGCTGCATAGAACAGACCACCTTCATTTCGTACTGAGGTGTCGTAAAAGGCGAAGGTAAGGTAAGTTGACGTCAGGCAGGCGGCCGGTCGTAAAATACGTAGCCAAATCATGTGACAACATGTTTGTAACATGTTGCGCCGACCCCCATTTAGAGTAGGATAAAGGCAGGAGAATAATGATGACTTTTGACTAGATAGAAAAAAATATATTTAAATAAATCAAGCCAAAACTGCTACTTATTAAAAAAGTCGAATAATTAAACCGGGAATATTGCCGCTTTATTACCGGTTTACCAAAAGCACATTCCGGTGCCATTTAGTTTCGTAACAGAAGAATCTCGATCTGACCTTTATATAATGCATATTTAAAAACAATTAATACGAAATGATGCATCTGTACTATATGAAGCAATGTATTACAATTTACGAGTGTTGCATGTGACGCGAGGTGACCTCCGGCAAGGTTGCAGGCCACTTCCCTGTATGTATTGTTTATTACGTAGCTATATAGGTGTGTTGTCAATACACTATACAAGCATGTGTAGTTGTTTGCGGACGAATGATCAATACAGTAATTTTGCTTATTTTAAAATTTTAGCTTTGGATATAACTGGATTAATACTAATTATTCTATCAGATAATCATGTCAATTCTTAACGTATTGTTCTCCTGATGTCCTTAATTTAATTTTATTATTAACAGATAATAAGATATCGTTAGAATATCCGCAATAGTGAAGTAAATACTAATTTTTACTTTGTAATACGCGATAAAATTAGCAAACGCTATCGTAAATATACGAAAAGATAAATAGATGCATATCGCGTGTATCAGCAGGAAGTAATTTGCTCTTATAGAAGGTTACCATGATAACACATTATATACCACGTTTACTCTTGCCACGTAAACGGATTAATGTATATACAATCGTATTGTGTTATTGCGAAACAAGATATATAAGGAAAATACGTAACAATAATAAAGGTAATGGACAAAACAATAAATAATCTTTTGAAACATTCTCACGGAAGAGGCAATATTATAAACATATTAATTTTTACCTAAATTAATAAAACTCGCCGCTAGTAGTTTTTCTAATGGCCCTTTACATCGGCCTACGCTGAAGTCTTTAGATTTTCCATTCTTGGCTATTGACTGCCGGCGGTTTAACTTTATATCATAAATTTTATTTGAAAATTAACTATTAACGGCTAAAAGGATTAATAATTCATCAAACGAGCGGTGGGGTTATATGTAACGACTTATATGCACTACTCAACCGTTAGTCCATAGCAAAGGTTATCCAACTATTGAGAAGGCAACAATGAAGTGCAAATCATTTTTTTTAGTTGCTCGAATTTTTAGTTATTGACGCTGCAATAAGGCCTCATACATATTGATGCCACATTCAAATATACGAGTATTAACAATAAATAGCTTTAGTATTGTAAAAAAATGAATTCTTCACTAATATGGAATACTTACGGCTACTAACATAAACATAAACAACCAAGAAATGTTTACATGCCACCGACAAGGTACATTTTAATCTTAAACAATTTGATGAATCATGTAAATAGGTCATATAAAGTTATTGTGATTAAATCACGTTTACTCACATTTGAGGGTGTAGGGGTCGAAGGCACCTGCGCCTGCGCTTGTGATATTATGTGATAAGATACGAACGATTATTATTTTGTCACCGCTGTCAGCCCAATGTCACACTGACCTTAATGACACTGAATGACGCGCTGTCACCACACGTTCGTCGCTCTGACCTTGCGATATTTATTTAATCATTCGCGAAAATTTTATTAGCACAATCATTTTTCACGCAAGTCCTTTAACAATATCCATTCTAATACCAATTACTTATTTACATTGAACTCTGGTAAACTAAACAGGACCGTGTGGTGTGAAGATCCCTTAAGGAGACCTATGTCCAGCAGTGGACGTCGATCGGTTGAACAAGAAGAAGAAGAAGAAACTACATTGGTCTTAAAGCTTTTAATGCCTTTATTGATTCGGTTTATTCATATACAAAAAAAGAAGTTATATGTAGGCTGATATGTGGCAAATGTATTATATTGACTGGCCCGTTGGCGCAGGGTCCAGTGACCCTGCCTTCAGCTCCGGGAGCCCCGAGTTCGGTTCTCGCCGTGGGCTAATATTTTCTAAATATAATTTTGTTTCTTCCAGTCTGCATTCATTTAAAAATTAATAAAAAATATATATAGGTAGTATATCTACCAGTTGTCTGTCACCCATAACACAACTATTAAAATACTTTGGGGATGGACGACAGTGTGTCACAAAAAATTGAATTTTTAACAAAATTTAAGAGGTAAGAAGGACAAATGAAGTTGTTAAATATTTATATATCAATTTTTATCGAATCCGACGTATTCGATTTTTCGATCTAACCCAATTTATCGACAGAATATTATTTTCACCATACCAAAAAAAAGAAATAACTATACTCGTATAAATAACAAAAGGAAGAAATCCATAATGGATTTCTTCTTTTTGCAGATGACAATGATACGACACAGGCATAAACCTTAATGGCTAGAGTAAAATTTAATCTAAGTTAATTAGTTAGTTAATTAAAATTAAATCACCAAAATCTCAACCAAGAATGCAGACAGAGAAGCCAAAAGTATCTTTCCAGAAGCTATCACAGGCAGATTCTTCTCAATGGATGGTTAAAGCTATTTAAGCACATGTCGTTTGTTGAACATACCTAAATACGATATGCACGGCATTCGTCAATGGACATATCTTAAAATTGATTCCAATCCTCCAATTCTCTGGTGAGCGGTTAACTACGACTACAGCCGCTAATAGCACGCTCAAATGTACGCTCGTATCTGTTTTCATTAATAACCTTCCTTAGTATAATTATATCAGTATGTTCTACCATGCCAATCGTCCTCTAAGCCAATCTCGACTTCCTCTTCTACGTCCGGGTTATCTTTTAAACATTAAAAGATTATGAATCTTATTAAATGCTTTGATCATCTAGTTAGACTATTTTAATTAAAATTCTTGCAGTATAATATATAAAGCTATCTAGTGTGTGGTATCTGGCTGAGTAGAATAGACCAACATCATTATTTTACCGAGATGTCGTAAAAGGCGACTAAGGTAAGTCGACCCGCCTTGTGGTATCCGGTTGAGTAAAATAGACAACCCTCTTTCTTACCGAGGTGTCGTAAAAGGCGACTAAGGTAACTTGACCCACCGTGTGGTATCCAGCTGAGTAGAATAGACCACCCTCATTTCTTACCGAGATATCGTAAAAGGCGACTAAGATAAGTTGACCCATCGTGTGATATCCGGTTGAGTATAATAGATCACCCCCTTTCTTACCGAGGGGTCGTAAAATACGACCAAGGTAAGTTGACGACAGGCAGGCGGCCGGTCGTAAAATACATAGCCAAATCATGTGACAACATGTATGTAACTTGTTATGCCGACTCCACTTAGAGTGGGATAAGGGCAGGAGTATGATGATGATGCAGTGTTAACATACATTGTTCCCTTCATATGAAATTGAACTTTATACGCGCACCCAAGGTTTTTATATCCATATCCAGTAGGGTTTAATGTAATTTTTTCTATTTGACTTAATAAGATAAAATTGTTTCCTTGTTATTCAACTTCTTGACATAGATTAAATGCACGTAAATTATATGTTAGTACTTTGTTGCTAACAATCGTTAGTTTAATTTTTTTTTTCTTAGATTTATTGTAGATACTTCTACAAATTCATTTCAATTAAATAAATACTATCATGTATGTCATATCTCAATGTTAGGCAAACTCGACTCCTCTAGAGGACATGCCTTAGCTTTAATTCTACTGCTTCAGAGCAAATTGGCGAATTAAATATATGAATATCGATTACTATTAATATGTTCATCTGTAGCAATAACTAAGAAGCACAGGCTGTTCCATACCATGGCATGATTCGATCCTACAAACTTCGATTACGCGCTCTAAACCTAAGCAACATTTTATTTACATACTTATAGAAATTAAAAAACTAAACTAGAAAGAATATTTTATTGTGTTAAAATTTTCTACAGTGTAGCAAATCGCAACTATGTCAAGTCAAGGACCTCTTTGTTTCATCAAGGAAGTCTTTTTTTTGTAAAAAAGATTAAACACTATTAAATTTCAGCTGTTCAGACCCCAGAATAACTAAAGAAAAAATGGACATTTTGGTTAGTATTCAAGATTACAGATCAAGAAAGTATTATATTAGATTTTAATACAATTTTCACGGGTTTGTCATAAAAGGATGTCATTTTTAAAATACTACATAGTTTAAATTCCACTTCTAGGTATTTTATTCGCAGAAGATCCATACTAATATTATAAATGAAAAAGTCTCTCTGTTACTCTTTTACTCCCCGGGACCAATATTAATGGATTGTGGACAATTAATGGTGGTAACATAAAGAATGATCATAACCCCTCTTTTCACTCGGGAAGAGTGAAAAAACATTACTTCATTACCGAGGTTATTAAAACTTAGTAAAATAAGTTGCGTACAAAGTCGAAGGTATCCCAAATTGATGCTAAAGTCAAAAATGTGCTGACCTAAAAACTAACAACTGCTTCATAAAATTTTGTCAATTTTTTTTAATTATCCGAAAAAAAATCAATGTGTATGTAATTTAATTTAACTGTTGCCTTAGCATCATGTAATTTAATTGTTGGCTTAACATCCTAGCAGGATAAGAATAAGACAAAAATTTAAGTAATAGAAACTTGAAAAATACGATAATAGTATAAGAAAAAAAATGTTTATATAAGTAACCTGGATCCTATATGTAGTATTTTTTTTTTCATTCTGTGCTTAGAGTTGTAATCTTTACGGCCGCACGAAACTTTGCTTTGTTTTGCTATACCGTGTATATATAGAGTAGGATTACAGCATACACGTATTTGCAATAAGCCTGACCTTCAGCAATCGTCATCACCCGGAAATTGCTATGTAACTGTACAAGCAGTGTTACAATTTTCCGAAGCAGGAAGTATTAAAATCTACGATGGAAAAACGATGGTCAAGGAAAAGAAACAATATTACCATCTTAGTATTGTAAAGCAAATGTAAAAAATTGTATCAATCCCAATTAATTTTATCTACAGTTTCAGTAAAGTTCCTAGATTAAAAAGTCTTGTTTCTGTTGTTAGTATTCAAATAGAACAACCATGTTCGTTACGAGCATCATTATAAACGAATGGAAAAAGAAGTCTTCTAATAGAACCTTCTAACTTTTTTCGAAATAAAAATAATGAATATAAGGTTTCATATTTTCATATACATTAAATACATTATTTAAAAGATGTATGGACTAACCTAAATCTGGAATGGAGCTGGAAGGTTCTTCAAAGAGTGGTGGCTTGTGGAGACGTGGTGGTGGTGGCGGAGGCGGCGGTGGTCTCATGCACTGGATCACCGAGTGCGATGGCGGCGGAGGTGCCGGCGCCGGTAGCAAGCAAGGCGCCCGAAATTCCTTGCCCGGAGGCGCCGGCAGTTCTAGCCTCCTAGCACCACCCATCATCTCTATTTCGTAGCTATGCTCCGAAGGCTCACGCTTGGGCGATAGCTTCGGATAGCACTGCATCATTCCTTAATATTATATTGTTTTTCTAAAATATCAACGCCCCTCCGCAAAACATTAACTTGTTTCCACAAAATTTCATGTAGATTCACGAGAAAAATATTCCTAAATCTACATGTGCATGTTAGTGTTGTGTTTACAAGGCGATATCGCGTGTGCAATGGGTCGGTGCGGCGCGCGCCGCTCGACTCGCGGGACTCGTTCGCTCACCGCGGCCAACTTTCTCTCACTGACGAAGCGGCGGCCGCGAACGGACGAAAGTGAATCTGCAGCGGCCCCGCGCGCCCTCGCCCTCGAAGCGCCCTCAGGTGTCCTGCACCGCCCGCCCAACATCCAACACCACGCTGCCTGCAACAGCCCGACGTCAACTTTAACCTTATACCTGACCTCTTCGGTGCAATGCTCTTTGGATACCTTATTAAAATTATATTGCTATTTTCAGTGTTTTAAATAGTTAAGCATGTAAAACATCGATGTAATTTGTATACCTATTTTTTTTTCTTACGGTCACTTAAGTGGACCGGCTGATGTAATTCAGTATTATGGAAAAGAAAACTATTGCCACAAGTTAAAAAGTGGGTTAAAAACTTTTTTGGAGTAATGATTTAATGAAACTGAAAAATACAAAAACATCGCATCATTATTTGCATATGAAGAGACTAACAATATATTGTTCCTGTTTATGAAAATATTTTAACTAAAAATAATAGACAATAAATATTTATAATTTTTAAATAACCTTCAATCACTTGACCATTATATTTATTATCACACTATTACATTATATTATGGCGCATGTACCACTCATTCAGCAATATATTTTGCTTGATGCCTAAAAGAAGCACGAGGAACCTTTACGTAATTCTTGCCTTCTGTTATTAACTTGCAATAAGCCTATAGATATTTCAATTCAAGATCTAACAAATCTAAAGGCTTTCCATATCATAATCCGACAGTCAAAAACTACGTTCAGTTCAATCGAAATCTCGGATTAAGATTCCATTGTATCCATAACTATTTTGTTGTCAATACTAGTGGTACCTGCGACTTCGGTCGCGCCAACTTAAACTTTCATATACCCTCAATAATACAATATACCTTTTGTCCCTAGTCCTGAAAGACAAATGAGATTTTTTCCTATATATCCCGGTGTTTAAGCTACAATTGTGCCAAATTTCATAAATATTGGTTTAGGTGATGTTAAAGTAGGATGCCGTAAACTCATGCCTTTCTCATTTATGTATTTGTAAAATCATTATAAATATATCTTATGTACGTTTTAGATTTGTTATATTTAAAATAGTGATAAGAGACACGTAAAAACTCTATCACTTCCGCAATGAAAACGATACGCGTTGAATGCTTAACTTGCGTTTGGGCACGCTCACTGATAGCAGTGTGATAATCTTCAAGAAGATAGGGCAGCAAACGAGTGCTGGGATATCTTTTTATACCTAAACCATACTTAATCCATATCTCTCAAAGAAGATAGTACACGATTTCTTTATCTATGTATATGTAACACGTTTTAAATTCAGCATTTCTTTCGGCCCTGAACTTTCTACGCATCACAGAAATTAATATGTTAAAATTTTTACGAAGTATTTTACAGCTTTGTAGGGAAAATTAGTATGCATGTATTATAACTTATGCTAGAAATATGTACATGTTTAACAGAAGAGCACTTTCAAGTTTTTTTTTAGTATTGGAAATACCATGGAAATCAAAAAAAATTTGATGCGAAAACGATACTAAATATATCGAGTGACCCCATCAGAGATTTACATTTGCACAATAGATCTACAACTATACTTATTGACTTATTAACTATACTATATTATTCTGTTTTATCTTATTACTAGCTGTGCCAGCGGCTTCGCCCGCGTGGAATTCAGTATGTCACAAGATTTATCCAGAATTGAAATTTTGAACATGCTGTCGCGGAGTTTTTGGTAATATTTTTTATAGATCTACAAATCTCTAGTAGATTACTTTAGCGTAACTCTGCTGGTTTACGCAGCGCAGGCGACTAAAGCTCCCAGCAAGCAAGTTTTTTAACAACTGCTCGATTTCTTCAACACAACTTACATAATACCGATATGTACTATTTACCTAAATTATCCGGAAGTATTTCGCTTCTTATATTCTTATATCTCGATCTTCGGTATCTTTTGGTAAGAACCGTAAAAAAATTTGTTCAGTAGATTTTGAGAAAATCGATTACATACAGACAGACAGCTTATTGGGACTTTGTTTAATAAGAAGTATAGATAGATAGATGTCATCTAGCAACTACTATCCTTTAACCATAAAGTGTTTTTTTCAAGTAGCACTGTAAATATTCTATTAGGTATATTAGCTCATCGAGTAACTGCCACTGTAAATATTTTACTTCAATTATATAGTAACTTACTACTTTATATAGTAACGCTTTAAGTATTAGATTTAGTAGTGGAAAGAATTATTTATATCATACAAGCTTTTACCCGCGGATACGCTCGCGTGGAATTTGATCTGTCACATTAAGTTTCGTGACAGATCATTTCAGATTTAAATATTTTTTAAAAGTTTATATATAAAAATCTATATTTATTTAGTTACTCATACATCCAAAGTTTCAGATGTCTAACTTCAAAACTAACGGAGTCCATACAATCTTCGCACGGCGCGCATATTAGGTACTCTATGGCGCTCCATTCAAGTAAATCATATCGTGATAACTTTTAAACTGTTCGGCCAAATTACAAAAAGAAAGACAGTGTGTGAAAGTGAAAATGACAAAGTTTATCTACATAAAATACAGTAAGCGATAAATATATTGATTTTGATAAAAGTTTGATAATTGTACTAAAATATGCATTGTAAAATAGTAACAAATTTAATTAAATTTATGATTCACAATTTTGGTCAAAGTGGCTTCCACATAAAAGGTATATGGTAAAGGCATATGCTGTCGCGAACTTTTATTTAGAACTATTCTAGACAATCAATTCTGCGGTACACCATCTTTGTGTAACTACAATGGTTTAGGCGGCGTACGCAAAGATAGCTCTGTAATATGACATGTATCGTCTTTTTACATAAAATCATTAAAAATTGTAGCCTATATATTATCCCGATGTATAATCTATATCACTGTAGTTTCATCCAAATCCATCCAATAGTTTTTTCATGATAGAGTAACAAACATCCATCCATCCTCACAAACTTTCGCATTTATAATATTATTAGGAAGTAGGTTGATCTATTCAGAGCGACATAGTCGGGCACGACTAAGCTCTAAATGAAGATAAAAAAAACACCTATCTATTTCACATGGCTGAAATTGAAGAAAATGAATGTGTTGTTTTGATTTAAAAAATTTACACGTAAATCTGTTTTTATAAAGATAATAAAAAGTTAATGTAATTCATTTTAGCAAGTCTAATTAAGATAACACCTTTCATTATATTTCAGTGTTACCGCTCGATTTTATTATTATGGTAGTATGAGTAGTGGATAAATAAATTGCACAAATAATAATTTTGCCAGATTTAAGGTGTTTAGGCCTAATTCTTACGCAGATATCTTTCTTCAACAGGGAGTGTGGGGTGGTTTTATTATGGTGGTAACGGAGGGAGGAGGAGGGTGATGCAGTGGCAGGGCGCGAACGGGTCACTGCCACCAAAGATTCATATTCCTTGTTGATGCTCCCTTCTATTTCGGCTGCAAGTTTTTATGAAACTAAAGGAATCACTTTGTTTCAATTTCTCAGCCTAGGCTTTTATTTCTGGAATGATCCCAAACTTAACCAAATAAAAGGTGAACACTCGCAACAAAAAAAGAAAATGTTGATGATTTTAATAAACTTTGGTTATAAGTATACAATGTAAGCTAATAAAAACAATAATTCATGAAATAGACATGACAAATTAAATTGTTATATTTATTTTATGAATTATGATGCCATGTCAATTTTAATTTGCATGTTAAGTTGAATATTAGAAAATTTAAATGGATTTCGATATTCGTCTGTAATCCACATATTCATTTTACACTTAATGCCAATTAACTTCGCCGCGAGTACTACCGAGAGACGCAGTAAGTAGTTGATAAAGCGCACTGAAATGTTTTATAAACCTACTCTACAAGTAATAGTTTCAACATTGTTGGTACTATTTTTGTCTAGGAAACATTATCGCTATTATTTACTATGAATACAAACTGATCATGAGATTATTGAAATACATAGCGTAGAGCATACAGTTTTAAAGTTTTTATTGATCTGAAAGGGTTTATGAAACTAAACTGTGTATATCAATGGCCATCGATTGTGTAGTTATTGTGAGGTTACAGTTAGCTTCTCTCGTGATAATTTATACTTTATTTATACCCTTTTCTTAAAGGAAATTAGACGGAAATTAATGTGAGTACCATCTAATCTGCCGAGACCAACATATAATTCTTATCATTTGTCATATAATACTTCGCAATCAAAAATAAATATCTGCAAGGATACTGCTTTATTTATAGATTAACTTGTACAAAACTTCCGCAACATTATCAAGGCTAATATATACTGCGTATTCGTAGGTAGTATAGTTATCGGTAGTGAAAGTCGGGTGTCTCGGGAAGGGCACCAGGACACGCAGTCTTAGCGAGGGTGTCCCGACTCCCGCAGACGCAGCCCGCATGCGCAATGCATGCATACTTATGCATGGACTTGCTATTATCACACCGAATATCACTTTTTAATAATAATTTTAGTTTAATGTGAAAGATAATCTTCCAAATGCTGCTTTTTTCTAGAACACAACAAACAAACAAAACAAATTATATTGTTGATGTTTGCTGACCTGGATACTATATTCACTTATAATAGTTGGTTACTAAGGTCAGCGACCGACGATAAAACAATATAGCTTAAGGTCACAGTAACTAGGACCTTTGGTATAAATGTCGCTTCTCATTTATAAGTACGAGTATATTAGCTGCCCGGGCAAGCAGAGTTTTCCCATATTTATAAGGAATCTCTACTGTACATTATAAAAAAATATAATTATATAAAAATACAATATGCGTAGAAAGTACGTGCGGATTGTACGTTCTATGAATGACAGAATGTCCGGTCTGAAGCCGGAGTTAATGACAATTTTGATGTGGCTGTAGGCTCAGCCTAGTACACCAGGGATCAGCTTTAAGTCTCTCTAGTTCTATTTCTACTAGTGAGGGACGCACTAACAGTTGAAAACCAAGAGGAAGCTCCTTGATGTATGCCGATGGTATTATTAGTGTCGGTGAAATTCAACTGAGGTCTAGAGCAGATATGTAAAATGTCACGAGAAATTGGAGCAATATGGTTTAAAAATTAATCTGACAAAAAACTGAGCACATGCACGGTGATTTCAGTGTTACCTCCAGTTTTTCCCCAATCACCTTAAATGATGTTGTTTTGCAAGTCTGCTCTGACTTCAGGTACCTTGCTTAGCTATTCCAGAAGAACGGTACATAGATAACATAGATCGTGATGTGAGAAATAGAATGAATGTGGGATGAATGGAGGGACGACCGGTCTCAGGGACATTATGTGACCCCGAATGCCCCTTAAACTCAAACAGAAATATTGAAAACGGTCATTAGATCTGTCGTAATGTATGGATCGGAATGTTGGACAATAAAAAAAAAGGATGAAAGAAAGGTGCATGACATATGAAGATATATAATGGGTATATAAGGGGAAGTTTGAAAGTTGCGCCTATTACGATGAGAAGTGCGAGATTTAAGTTGGTACGGTCATGTAATGCGAAGGCATGAAAATCATGTGACCATGATTTTTAAATATGAATTTAGATGGATGTATGACTAGGGGACGTCAAGAAAAAGATGGATGGATTGTGTGAAGATATTCATATAAAAAGAGTGTCACCAGATTTGACGAACGATAGAGGAGAATGGAAGACGAAGACATATTTTGCTGACCCCACTTAGAGTGGTATAAGTGTAAGAGAATGATGATATTATATACAAAATTGTATATAAAGTACATTAAATCATTTAAAGTGCGGCACGCTAATTATGGATCATTATAATATAATGGGAAAAAATAGTTAATATCAACATAACAGTATTGCATCGGTGTAAATGCATCCAGATTCGCCCGACGCGGCGTACCCGCCGTCGCGACCTCAAACGATCAATATGCACCGGCTAGACGTGTATTTCTTCCCCTGGATACAAGAAATACTGACAAAGCTATAGCAATATTGTTTTTCCTCCCACACAGAATAGATAGACAATTAGATAGGTAAATACTTTATTACACACATTACAATCCAGAGATAAAAATACAAATAAAAAGAAATACGTAATGGTTTTTCTAATATAATTTTAAGCTTATAAAAGTTTTTTTATATAAGCTTAAAATTATATTTTTGTTGTGTTTGAGAAAATTAACGTAAATTGCTGACTTAATTTAACAATAACAATGCCTTATGAATACAATTTTAATAATAGATAAATTTTAAATATTGAATAGTAAAAATGAGATTTATTTTTTTAAAGTTTTAAATAAGTAAGAAACAACTAACTTTATCTGCTAGGTGTATGTTAACCTACCATATATAAGTGTTGAATATACCGCATTGGGTTGGTGTTTTTTTCATACATTAATTACAGGTTTGATTTTTAAATTAAATGAATGATTAGATATATGATGTTAAATAATTAAATTATAATGCATATTTCTATGTATTCAATTTAAATGGAGTGAGTTCAATAAATTCATGTAACCTGTAAAAATTAGTTCAGAATATAGTTCGCAGTGTTTCGACCCTCCAGCCTTGAAGACTGCAGCAGTGGAATGCCCTTGCAAGGGTATTTCAATGTCGGACTTTAGGTGCCAGTCGTCGCCCTTCTACCCTGCCTCCTCTCCGCAACCCATTCCAACAGTTCTTTTGAAATGCATCTGAGTAAATGTTATTGTGAGCTGCCTACTGTTGCATTGTGTTTTATCATTTAAAGCAATCACAACAATTAAGGCTCGCTTATTTAAGCGTTACTTTAAAAAATACTTTTTAACATTCAACTTAAAACTACGTTATCAATAATTTATATAATTAGGCGTCCATGCGGAGGTCCATAATATAAAAGTAATGATAACGTTTAAAATAAATGTGAATTTTACAAAAATAATAATAGGAATATATTTATAGCAAAATGTATTTTTTGATACTTTTATTTTATATAAGTATCAAAAAAACGGAACACTCAAACTTACCTTACTTGCCGCAGTGCTCATGAAAAGTATGTTTTTTTTTAGATATTGTTGTTTTTTTAACTACAAAGTAATGACTAAGTAATAACACGCACTTGGTATCTTATGTCGTTATTAAAATAAAATAAAATGTATACTACGATATTTATCTTCCTATTATAAAACAAAAACTTTCATTGGTGTGAATCACAATACTTTTATTAATACGTAATACGAATATTAACAAATAACGTTTATTATTTGTTACAAAAGTCCTCATAAAAATATATTTGACATGGAAATGTTTTAAAATTTATCAAAGACAAATTAAATTAGCGTACAATGGGAAGCTCCAGTTGCAGTCAGTTGAATTTTAGCAAACCATCTTATCGGGGGGGTGAGGACTAAAGGGAGGGGGCAAGTTCCGAAACCGCTGTCGTTGACACGGCTCGAGGACACGATCCCAAGGTCGATTTACCCAAAAATACTAACCGTTTAAGTACTAAGCTGATAACAACAAATGAGTTTAGCGTAACAAAAATTGCTTTCTATGTGATTAAAAGGAAAACTAACATCAAAAAAATTACTTATTATTTAACTTTGTCAGGAATTTATATCATAGACTATGCGTCGCTAATTTAACCTAAAATCAATTTCATGACAATTTCATGTGTTTTTAGAGAATTTATCAATCCTAAATTAACTTTTTACAAAGCTTTCTATCATCCATATTCTTTCAATAGTGTCTTGAAACATTTGAGTTCTATAAAGCCGCGGCAACCTGACAGCCATCACAAAATTGTTGTAATAGACAAAATTGCAATACCCCAAGGATGACGAGCTAGCATGAATCGAACTTTTTAAATGCTCTACTTATGCTTTTCAAAATCAGCTCTATGTGAGAAATTATTGTATTATTAAATTATTATTAAAATAATTTATTTTATTTTTTATTAATTGGGTATTTTGAAATAAGTCACTTAAGTTTTGAAAACGATATTTATTCTATGTTCGCAGTTATAAAAAAATGCGTCATATAATTGTGACTCTCCCTAAAATATCTGAGTTAACTCTGTCTTTTTTATTAAACTAATTCAACAATTATGATTTTTTAAATTGTTTTAAAATGATTAATCGAAGCAGGCGTTACTCTAATGAAATATTTAGTACAGAAGTACAATACAAATATTTTGCTATAATCGGCTTTTGTTAAGATAATCTATGTAATGTGTATGAAGTAGGCAACTTTCACATACCTTATGCACACATGCAGGAGAAGTCTCCACAAATCACAAAATGCCGCCACCAATAACACTCCATACAAACACTACACACACACTCACTATTACAATCTCTACGATCGATCCGGCCCGAAACCGAAGCATCATTAGGAGGATAGGGTCCACGGCAAAATCGTAATGCAGTACGATGAAGTAGAGCAAAATAATTCTATTGTAACTTCTGTTTCATTGTTTTTTTTATTAGACGATCACTGACGTCAGAAAAATATTGAACATAGTAATTAGTTGGTGATTTGACTCCTGCCTTTAGCAGACTCATATTCATTTGTATACCGAGCGGTTTTGTACATTAAACATTTTTATTTAGGGCTGATTTGAAAAAGATTATAATGGTTATAGTATCATTGATATTTTGAACCAATCTTAAGAAAGGAAATAATCAAAAGGGCCCATAATTATTACGTAACTACGTAATTATAATTATTACTTAGTACGTAATTATTAACAGTGAAAATTAATTTTACAGTAAAATTCATATATCAAACGTCGGCCTTTAAATTTATAATCCGATTGTATTAGATCCGATTAATATTAGAAGTTGACATCTTTTCTCGTAACTATAAACACTATAGCAGTTTCCCTTAAATCAGGTCGAAAATATTTTCGATTAATCTGATATTTGTCAAATCCAACTTACAAAAACCTTAAGAAGTTACGGACTGTATTCCACTGACCTTGAAATATTATGGCGAGTACAGTTCATTACTCCATATGATAATTTGTTTAATATTCTGGTTTCATATTTAGGAAGGTAATTTTTCATACACAACAACGACATATCTAAATTGTAATTAACATTAAATAGATATATGCCACACTTACACACAAGTTAAATAACTTTAAACTTGTGTTATGGGGGACAGAAAACCGATCAATATATATAGTTATATAATTTTTACACCCCAACGCGAAAAACCAACAAATTATTTTTAGAATATGTTAACCCTCGACGGGAATCAAACCCACTGCCAATGGGCCATAGTAAAAATATATTCTTTGAAAAAAAAAATTGTTCAAGTTGTTAATGAGAAAAGTATAGATCTTATACCCTTTAAAATGTTCAAAAGGGGTTCGCAGTTATCAAAAAGCCTAAGAATGCTTTAAGGATTTGCTGTAGAGTTAAGAAAGTAAGATATCAGGTATTATTTGTCTATCTTATGACTCTATTTAAAGATATACGGATGAAAATTTAATTTTATTTACATATAGCTATTCCGTTGGAGCATAGTTACAGGCCACTGTCAAAACGTCCCACGTAAATCGTCGGTGGGGATGATACCGTTTGAGAAGGTATAGTATATATATTATAGTTAAAAAAAACTCGTGAGTTCCATCTGGCTGCCTAGGATTTGAGATATAGGGCGACTACACATCCCACTACGAAAATGAGAATTACATGTATGACGAGGGGTTAATTTATTACGCCGTGTGGTATCCGGCTGCATAGAATAGACCACCCTCATTTTTTGCCAAGGAGTCGTAAAAGGCGATTAAGGTAAGTTGACGTCATGCAGGCGGTCGGTAGTAAGATATGTAGCCAAATCATGTGACAGCATGTTTGTAACATGTTGTGCCGACCCCATTTAGAGTGGGATAAGGGCAGGAGAATGATGAATGGTAAAGAGGGGTTATTTTATTCTAAGTATATATTCACAAAATTTAAAAGGTAGCTATAATATAAATGAAATGTTTCTATAATATTTGTTAGGAGTAGAATAGAATATAAGGAAGAAAATAATATATAAGGTTTTTTTTAAATTTGATGTCTTTTTACTAGCAATTACGTAGAAAAACTCAAACAGCATGTAGACATAACGTAAAAATATGAATAATGGTAATATTTTTTTGAGAGTAGTTACATAAAATTTACGATAAAACGATGTCCCTTATAACAAAAACTTTTGTGACTTATATTGTGATAGATCAATTAATACATTTTAGTCTTTCATATGCATTAAAAAATAAATAAGTCTAAATAACAAAATTTTAAGTAGGGATAAGTTGACCTTCATACACTGTTTTTTTTATTGATAATGTTTTTCTTACATTAACAAATAAATAAAATAAAATTTCCCTTTAACATTGACAAAGATTTCATTTATAAATATTTCAACCTCTACCTCTAAAATAAATAAACTTCCAAACAAATTATAACAAAGCTTGTAAAAGCTTGATTAAAACAATGGCGAAGGCACGCGAAGGTCCTTACACTTAGGGTTCAAGGCTTAACTGCGTATAAGTTATTTGTTATCGTTATCATGAGTGAGCTAGAAAACAATGCCCCACACTCAGCCCATTGTACGTACGAAAGCTAGTAAATCATTATGCTATACGTAAGACACACATGTGCAAGTTTACAGCAATATTCATAGTTTAGCAAAAGTTATACTATAAGCCGAAACCGCTGATAATAATCATACCGTTCCATTATTTTACTTTTTTCTTAGCTTGTTTACCGTAATATTATAAGTTTCACAGATAAATAATGTAAATGAGGCATTAAATTTATTCTTCGCACTTGTAGTAAAGCAATTTTACCCTAAGTGAGACTCGCCATTGATTAATTTTCACATTGTACCTTTTATTCTTTAAAATGCGAATGGATGTTGTACCCTATCCTTAAAATATATGTACAAATGGTCACGGACTTTTCTGTACATTTATATAAGAAACATTATATTGTTTTAAATCTTAATACCCATTTTATATTGTTTTATCTGAGAGGAATTACGCAGCGGTTACGGTAAAAGGTGGTAATAACTCGACTTTTTCCGACATTTTCAAACAAACGCCTTATTTCAACTAACCTATTACACATTTAAAAATTACACACTAAATCTTTCTTATGAATCAGTCTCTCTTTGCTGGAGGAAATCACATGCCAATCCTTTAGTAGTTTTTAAGTTTATTGCGAACAGACTAGACAGACGCGGCGCGGCACTATGTTTTAATTTGTAATTAGTTTTAGGTTTCGGCTGCTACTGAAAATCAGTGTTGGGCTTCCCAGCTCAACAGTCGCTGAGTAGCTACCATTCTTTACCATTGCACTGCTATTATCCGTGTTTTTGAACTTTTGTTGTTGTATAAGTGCATAGTTATAATAGTAGTGCAATTATATAAATAAAGATATTCTTTTTCTTATTCTTATTCTTATTCTTTTATGATACGTAGTAATATATAGTAATAAAAAAATCCTTATTTCACCAGGCGTGTCACATTTAAAAATGATATCGTCTGTTTTTGCTACGATAATATTAAATTTCATGTTTAAAAAAAATCCTTCCCTTAGAAAAGAATTTTCGCTTAATAGATTGTCCGATAAAAAGTAGCATAAATAGAACCAGGATTTATTCTTTCTTTTTTATATATATAGAGAAAACTTTATTTGATTTTAGATAAAAGGGGAAAGGTCAGGAAATTATCAAGTTAAATATTCTTAAAATATATCCTAGGGATATCAATAAATTTTATTTTCTTATTTCTTGAACGGGCCTCGATACTATAGACTCATCAGTCACGTTGTACCTTTGACAACACTTTAATTAATGCGATTTAATCATGATATTGATGATTTAATATTATTGATTATATCGCCTTGTATGACTATGCATTATTCTTTGTTAACTTACTTCATATACTTCACTTCATATACTGTGTCATAATAGACTTAAATGGCTATTAACATTCTACAAACAATTAATGTAAACTGAAACTAATTTATTTAATTTGCATGTAGGACTTGCCAAAATTGTGTGTATAGTGTTATTTCAGGTCAACAGAAATTTCTAGAATGCTGAGGGGCTTGTAGTAGTTTGCTGTCCCCGTCTCGTGGGGGTGGAAGGAGGGTTACGGTGCATCGTACGAAAGGGCAACTGCAGATAACGCAGTCAGGAGCCAGACAGTCAACGTCCCGATGCACTCCCGGCACACCTCGCCTCGCACCCCCCTTGCACCAGTCCATCGGGAACCCGTATCCGACCGCTACACTAAATGACGGTTTTTACATCACTCCCGGTTTAAAATGTTCGTTGATTTGTTGTACTAATGAAAACGATTAAAGAGTCATATATACACTACAATGACACTCTGTATGTACCACGTACCTTGTTTGAACTATCTCAAAACTAAATCAATGAGTATTTACGTCCTATTCAAATTCAGAGCTATTTCTCGTCTGTTTAATATATTTATAGTCATTTATACTCTACCTTAAAGTTTTAAATTAGGGACGTAATTGCTGGTATTCTGAGACAAGGCAAAGGTAGACAGCTGTTCTTTTTTCAGAAATAATTTTATACATTACCAAGGGGAAAGGACCATCAAGAAAGCGTGATGATAAATATCATTTTATCACTACATACAATATAACAAAGTCCCCCGCGGCGTCTGTCCACCTATCTTTTCGTATTAAACTTATATACTAAATGGATTTTCATGTGCTTTCATCATATAGAGAGTGTACAAGACGGAAGGTTTAGGAGGAGTATAATTCGTTAAGATTTTTTTAAATTTAATTGAAATATTACAATAATTGTTGATTGAAATGTGTAATTGAAAACGTCAAGCCACCCGGGAGTTTTTATCAAAAAAGGTGCGTAATCCCTTTTATAATACAATGTAAAGTGGTTTGTACTTCTAAAAAATGTCAAGTACAGTGCGGTTCTTCAAAGGCTATATAGACGGATACACTATTAATCTTTATCGACTTAAATATATTAGATAGTTTAAGTATTATGTGATGCGATATTATTAGGCGATGTATATAAAAGACAAAGAAGGAACCGACATAAGCTTCCGGTTTCTGTTTTGCGCCTTGCAAAAGTACATAATTCGTTTGAGGCTTTGGGTGTAAGATTCTATAATAAAATTCCACATTCTACTTTAACTTTACCATTACAGCAGTTTAAAATACTATTGAAAAAAGGATAATTCAGAAAGCCTACTATTGAGGATTACTTAAACGATAAGAATGCGTGGACATAGCTGCGCTTCGATCCTATACAAGACAATAATAACTATATGTAACTAGTGATAAGAATTATTCATTAAAAAGAGCAACCGCCGAGTTTCTTGCTGGTTCTTCTCGGTAGGAACAGCTTTTCCGAAAAAGCAGTAGATGTTGACGATTCAAAAGCACTTGTTTATAAGTTTACTTGAATAAAGAATATTTTGAAATTGAATTTGAATATTTCATGTTCAAATTTATGATCGCATGAAATGAAACTGACAAAAACTAAGATAGATAAATTATTATATTAAAGTAAGCTAGAAAAAAATATATTTTGTTTGGCTTCATGCTCCCAGGGTATCCGTTAATCTTTAAACCGGTTACCGATAAAGTGCGTGGCTGCATTTTTATCACCATAGATTTCAATTCTCCATTGGCGGAACTAGCATTCAAGGACTTTCTACTACTTTCTGAAGATGTCTATTGATAACCTGAGGGTGACGGAATATGGTGAATATAGCAGTCTCATCCGCGAATAGGGTTAGATATTTATGCTCTTTAATGGGCGCCTGTAAAACGCTCATGTAGTGGTGGTCATTCTTAAAGGATTTCGGCACGGATGGGGCGGCGAAACAATAAAGTGACGTCTATGCGGTACTGAAAAGTGTGGTTACTCAGGTAGACTCAGAATATTAGTAGTACTATAGACAGCTTTACTTTGATCGTTTGTATTAGCACGCTTGTCTAATATTTGCAGCAGGAATTTACATAAAAGCAATCTTTTTTAGGGGATAACACACAAAATTCTGCTTGCGGTTGCCACACATCTTTTACAGGGGATTTAGGATTCTTTTTTTAAACATCTGTGAAAACGAGCAATAAACAAAAACCTGCACCATTATTTAACTTTAAAGTGGTTTATGATCTTTGAGTATAACGATCACATGACCTGTAAATAAGAGCGTGTAATAATAGTGATGATAATGTGATTAGAATAACAATTGATGCTTAAAATCAATTGTTGTTATTAATCCACTTACCAATATTTGTTAAATTTAATTTCGCCACTTATAGATGGATAGATATCGTTTTGGAAAACTATCACCATTTTCGCTTTCTTTAAAATTTACATGTCATTATGCGTAAGGCTATCTCTTTTTTGTATATATTTTTTTAAAATTTTGTGTAAAGTATTATTCTATATTATTATTATTCTATCTCCAAATTTTAATTTTAATCAAATTTCAAATTGCATTTAATTAGCACATATAAAATAACCTATATATTCATTGTGACTCAACTGGTAAACTACTTCTGACTGCTTTTAACTATCACTCTTTTGAAAGATAATAAATTACAGTAATTAGTAAAGAACATCGATAAATTATTTTAGTTCCGTCTTATTCCGCACAAGTTACGTTCGTAAATACGAGTAGATCCGCTAATGTTTCGACAAATTCAATATAATATTTCAAGTCTGAACCAACTGTAGAAGAACTAGAGAGTTCTTAAAGGACTGTGGAGAATGTATTTATTTGTAAAAAAAAAACTTAATAATGGACATCCCTTATCACTTAGATTAGGGGTGTGAAAATTATAAGTAGATAGTAGCCAATTCTCAGAGCTACTGAATATGCATAATAAAGTGACCACATTTTCATTGAAACAGTAGGACAAATGGGATGAAATGAGAATTATAATTTTACATGATTTATAGAAGCAAGCGTTACTTTATGGAATTCCATATTACAGACACCATCCAAGACAAAATCATATTGCCGCTGGTGGAGGCATCTTGGGATACGTGAGGTGACTTTGCCTGCATGTATAAGGTATGTGAATTTTGCCTGCTTCATACACTTAGCATTACATACATACCTTAACAAACGCGGATTAGAGCAAAGTAGTGCTATTTTAACTTCTGTATAATTTTATATATTTTATTGTAACTGTATTTATTATTAATAGTTGGTAATTGTAAAAATTTTTGTAAAAAAATAATACTTTGAACATCATGATTTTTACAACACTGTAAGGAAACCTGCATTTCTCTGAAGAATTAACCCTGGGTCACGGTAACGGCCAGATCGCATCGGATCAGCGTCTGAGTCTAACTAAGATGTAATCCATTTTTGTAATGGAAAAAAAAAATTAGTTTTGCGCAGAAATGGGATTGGAATAGCCTGCTTGCTTTATTATACTACTGTAGTCCGACTGGAAAAGGCGATAACTGACCGGTATTTGGGACAGGATAACCTTGTACACATTGCCCCCATATCTGTTAGCAGATGCTCTGTACCCTCGCAACCTCCATCTCGAGATCGAGGCTCGCTGTTTTAACTATGTTTAATACACCATCATTCGTTTGAAATATACTCCAATAAACTATTATATTATGTAATGTGAAGTCGCAGCATTAGTATGTAAACGAAATAATTATGTAAAGCGTGCTAGCGGGCCCCGGGAGGCTGCGCATGTCAAGGCCGCGTCCCCGACCGTGACCGACCGTGTGTCCCCGCGCGCCTCGCCCTTGTGTACTAACAGATCCGCGTAACTTTGTGCTCGGAGAGGTCTTTAAATAAAGTCGTAATGAGACAATTTGATCGCATAAATTTATTAAGTTTATTATATAACTAGATCGATACATATATTTAAATAAATATAAATAATTCAAATTATTCTTTGTTCAAGTTGGCTTTTACGAGCTCTTTAAAATGGTCAAATTTCAAGCTATCACCAGTTTGCAAAGGTGCTCTTACCGAGAAGAACCAACTAAAAATGCGGGGGTCACTCTTAAAATTCATCCAAATAACAAATAAAAACCTCACTATCTAATCTAGTGCGTAGCTGGCTGCAAGTTACATCCAAGCTTTCTTATCATTTAAATAGTTTTCAATAGTATAATAAGCTTTGTTAATAAGTATCTTCTAATTGCTTTTTGAATTTGTGTATGGGAACGTACAAAAGTAATAATAAAATTATTTTGCTATAATCCGCGATACAGTAAATAGAAAATATATATAGTGCTAAATGAATAGTGGACTATCCGTTTTTTCCTAGCCGTTACATGCAGGATTCGTAAAAACACATGCACAAACCTCCACCACTGCCACCACAATACACAAGCACTACACACGTTCACTATCACGAACTCAACAATCGTTTGGCCCCGCAACCAAAACGTCATCAGGAGATAGACTCCACGACAAAATCGCAAAGCGAAGCGTTATCCGAACAAGCATTGTTATACAGTAGTTGGTTCAACCCCACTTTTACCTCTGAACATGCGCAACAAGCTTGAACTTGAAACATTTATCCGATCGTTAATTTTAATGTTGTTTGTATTTTAATGTGTTACGTTCAAATGTTTATACTGTTGGTTGAACCAGATATTTTGGACAGCGACGCGATGTAATTTGGTCAATTTAATGTAGAGTTTAGCCTGTATTGTATTGTATCGCGGATTACAGCAAAATAATTTTATTATTACATTTGTATTATGGATCTCCGCAAAGTAACGCCTAATTCTATAAATTATTTAAGGGAACGTAGTAAATACCGATGTACTGAATCGAATACCGTAAGGCGTAAACGATCTGCGAACTTTCTGAAGCCGCAACTTTGGTAATTTTTATTTATTTCGATTCCTGATAGTAATATGCAATTACTATTATCGCTACTTTTATTAAAAAGATGTATATTATTAGGCACAAACACTATATAATTATAAATATTCTGTGAAGCTACCCACTCATACCTCAAAAGATAGATAGATGCATATTTAAATTTATTATGATATATGATAAAACGGTAACATGGACTACATGGTATAAATCATAACCCGAAAGAACCTTACGATTAGTAAGATTAAGTATAGGTTATATTATTTGTAACTTTATTTGAAGTTAACTTTAAATTGTGATATTTTGAGTGGTGGTAATTTAAACTATAAATTCTTAACGTAATAATAGCTCATGTTTGACATATATGGCTAACTGTGTTGTCAGCTAAGCTGAAATTTGCTTTTCCATATTATTTATTATTACCTGATATCATCCCTGGAAGAAAAGACATGAGTTACTATAGACATAAAATAATATATTATTCTACCTTTTGTTACTCTTACCTAAGAGTAACAAAAGGTAAACTGAGACGGAGTATTTTCATAAAACCAAAGAATATACGTAGAAGCTCATAGCTTGACAAACAATGGATAACTGTGTTAAGATCTATATTACGGGTCGAGTTCAATAGCAAGAACGCCTACACTCATTATACACGTGTCGTGTTGTTCGGTCAAGGCGGTGAAGGTCGTACGTCCCAATTTGTAGGAAAGCAAATTGCCATGAAGTACCAACCACGGTCGTCGAACTGAATGAAAATCTTCCAGGGTATCCGACCTTGACCTTTCATCGCGCAAGCGCGGTTCCTCTTGATACCCTGGCCTTGTTAGAAAAGAATAGTCCTATATACTGCCTGCCCACTCTGTTTATTACATAAACTGTATCATTACTTTATACATAAATACTTAATACTGAATACTTTTTCGTCGTTGTAAAGAAAATTATAATTTATTTATCTCATTAACGATAAAAATTTTCTTACTGTTCCTGTTGTGTTAAATTACTCGTACGTCTAATATATTAATTTTGAACATGATAGAATTCATAAACAGTGATTAACGTCAGTGACGATCCTAATATATTGCTTCTATAGTTTTTCTTGTTCGCTTTTCTCGGTAGGAACAGCTTTTCAAATCAGTAGTACAGGTGACGATTCAAAAGTACTTGTTTAAAAGTTACTTGAATTAAATATATTTTGAACTTGAATTACGCTAATGATCTATGCTTAGGAGACAAAATAAAAATGTTCGGATTGTCTTTGTACCCAAAAAATATTTAAGCTCGATTTTCTCGTTACACCTTGTTGATAATGACAAATCGGTAGCTAAATCAACCGTGATATTCGCATGAGGTTTGATTAACTTTGAGGTAACAATCTTTATAGATATGTCATGTTCAGTATAATGTGCCGTCCGTAATTTGTCGATAATTAAAATCCATTGAAGAATTAACCACTATTGTGCATATTATTAAACATTTAATAATATGGAAGGAAACTACTTTGAAAAGAAGAGGTAAACGATGCAGGAAGAGAGAATACGAATATGCTAAATAGTTAAAAAACACCCGCTTTTGCCGACCACCAACACATATTAATGCTTTTATTACTAAAAGTTGCCTTTTAAACACTTTAACACATATTTCATAAAATATCTGGAATTTAATTACTACAACTCAAAGTATTTTTTAGAGCGACTTCGTTTCATAAGTCATCTACCTGTCATTATTTATATTGATAGAATATTACAATGCTTTGAAAAAAACCTATTACTTTTAAAACATAATAATTATTATATTCTATATGTATATATAAGACACTTACACTCATGATCGTCCATCCCCAAAGTAACTTAATACTTGTGATATGGGTGACAGACAACTGATAAATATATAATTTGAAATACGTACTTAAATACAAAAAATACACCCAGGCTCGAAGAACCAACAGATTGTTTATAGAAAATATTGGCCCTCAGCGTGAATCAAACCTGCCACTCACGGAACTGAAGCCAGGGTCATTACCAACGGGCCAGTCAATACCCAAAATTACATGATAAATCAGTAGCATGAAATTTTCTTTCCATTTGTCTCTCTAATATATGCTCAACAATTAGTGACTTGTGACGTAAAGTCAGTGTAAATTAACAAAACTTTGATCCGCTTGCGTTATTTGGAAGTATATATCACTCCTAAAACTTATCGAGATGAATATAATAATTTATATAAATATGACCTTATGGTGGTATTTTTTTATTTGCAAGCTCTGTTCTTCGTTAAGCGCGCATTTTCATGTCAATGTCTTATTAAAAATAATATTTTTAAAAGAACCAAGAAATTAACCCTCAGTAAGAATCACATATCCTACCAGGCTGTCACAGCTTTGTTTATTTTAATATTACCAATAAAGTTGTCTATTTATTGTTCCCGTCCCAGCCTGTTACTATCCCAGCTTAACATTGGTCTCCACTCTTATTATTGAAGAGAAGGGTTGCAACTAAAATTCAACGCTTTCTCAACACGGATTCTTAAGTTACATACACCCCCAGAATTTGCTAGAGATACGCAAGTTTCCTCACGATGATTTCCTTCCCCGAGAAGCGTGTGTTTATATCGTGCCCAGGGGTTGAACCCGTCACCCTCGTGAAAGAATCTCCGCCTGGCTATCACAACGTAATGTGTTATCGTTATAACTCATAAATTAAGATTTGTCATAGAATTAATAACTTTGACTGAACTTAGCTGTGATAGTCCAGCGGTAAAACCTCACGGTAAAATCGCACGACTCTTTTGAGGATCACGGGTTCGGACCCCTGGCAGGCACCAATGAGTATTTCTATTACAACTTATGTATCTAATTGATATTTTCAATATATTACACGCTTGCATGTCTCTAGAGATTTCTACGGATACGTGTAACGGAGAGAGGAGGCCTATTTCCCAGCTGTGGGATAGTAGCAGGCCTTTACTTTACTTTTTATAACTTTATTGTGCGGTTGTAAATATTTTATTAAAATTATAATAATTATTTAATTTATCGTGGATTATAGCAAAATAATTTTATTATTACTTTAAGTTTTTTTTTTTCAAAATAAAAACCGTTTAAATTATACAAGGGGTATGTAATAGACGCATGTAATTTATCACACGCTTTTCGGTGAAGGAAAACATCGTGAGGAAACCTACATATCACTAGGAGAATTCTGTTGATATGTGTAACCTACCAATCCGCATTGGAGCAGCGTGGTAGGTCTTAGCTCCAACCCTTCTCTCCAGAAACGGAGAGAGGAGGCCTATTCCCAGCAGTGGGATATTAACAGGCCGCTACTTTTATGTAATAGACGAACGGTTTGGTGTCGATAAAGGGCGTCATTATTAAAGGAAAAGGCTAAATTTAAAATCCAAATACATGTCTAAGAATCGTAGGCTAATAGAATTAAAGTTATCATTGTTATACCTATTATATACATTTTTTGCTGATGTAAATAATTTTTAATGACTAATAATTGTGAAACTGTGTTTTTTTAAATATACAAATAATATAATAATAATATTGATCTGTATGCAGAAAAACAATATAATCAATCTTCCACATTCCTAGAATATGTAAAAAAATATTCTAAAACGTTTAGAAATGTCTGCACACAGGCCAAATCTCTTCACATTAAAAACAAAATAACTAACTCTAAAAATAAAATAAAAACAACCTGGGATATTATAAGCGATGAAACAGGCAGACATAAAACGCATAAATCTGCCATTGAGCTTAAAATTGGGAATGAACTTATTGATTCCGATACAGGAGTGGCTAGTGCATTTGAGCATTTCTTTCAGAATATTAGGTCCTTACATATGAAATTGGCGTTTTGTCGTACTGGGCACTTTGATCTCAAATATTACCTTTATGGTTAGGAATTCCAAATTCAAATTCATACAGCTAGTTACTCATGCATTTGTGTTTCAAACCCCCTAATTCATTTGTTTTTTCTTCTTTTGTTTTTTTCTTTGTGTCACTCTGTTTACAAAATGGAAAACATGAAATATCGCGTTATTTACGAGTATGAGTTCCACCGTGGCACCAGTGCTGCAGAAACGGCTCGAAGGATTAATGATGTGTATGGTGACGGTGTCGCAAAAGAAAACACAGTGCGTTTTTGGTTCCAACGTTTTCGTTCTGGAAATTTTGACCTGCAGAACAAGCCTCGTGGACGGCCGGAGACCAAAGTTGATAATGAAGAATTGAAGGCTATTGTGGAAGCGGATCCATCGCAAACCACGTCCGAGTTAGCTGCAGGCTCCGGTGTTAGTGATAAAACTATTCTAATCCACTTGAAGCAAATTGGGAAGGTGAAAAAGCTTGAAAGGTGGGTACTCATGAATTGAGTGAAGTAAACCGACAAACGCGCGTCGACTGCTGCGTTACATTACTCAACCGGCACAATAATGAAGGAATTTTAAATCGAATCATTACCTGTGATGAAAAGTGGATCCTCTACGATAATCGGAAGCGCTCATCGCAATGGCTGAACCCTGGCGAACCAGCCAAATCCTGCCCTAAGTGAAAATTGACTAAAAAAAAGTTGCTTGTAAGTGTTTGGTGGAATAGTGCCGGTGTCGTTCACTACAGCTTTCTTAAATCTGGCCAGACGATTACGGCAGATATCTATTGTCAGCAACTGCAAACCATGATGGAAAAGCTAGCTGCTAAACAACCGAGGCTGGTCAATCGCTCTAAGCTACTGCTGCTTCAGGACAACGCTAGACCACACACTGCACAACAGATGGCTACCAAATCAGAGAAGCTTCAATTAGAATGTCTTAGACATCCACTGTACTCTCCGGACCTTGCTCCAACAGATTACCATTTTTTTCACAATTTGGATAACTACTTGCAAGGAAAAAATTCAACTCCGATGGGGCAGTCCAAACCGCCTTAAAAGATTTTATTGATTCCCGCCCGAATGGTTTTTTTAGTAAGGGGATCAATGACCTACCTATGAGATGGCAAAAGTGCATACATAGCAATGGTACATACTTTGATTAATTAAATATATTTCATTAAAAAGAAAACGACTTTATGTTCCTCCCATAGAAAACGCCAATTTCATATGTAAGGACCTAATATATCTATTTCCACCACTAGCTCAATAAACTCATCCCCGATGGAAGCTTTCAATGTTTTAAAGGATAGCGTCACGGAGTGCAATGTTAATTTTAAATTTGAACATATTTCCCCATACGATATTATCAAAAATTTTAAAACTTTAAATATTAAAAAAACAACTGATCTATGGGGAATGTCAGTAAAATTAATTAATAATATTATTGAAATTATCGCCCCAATTATGGCCAAGATCTTTAACAAATCTGTAGACACAGGGATATTTCCCAATTTAATGAAATATAGTAAATTAATCCCTCTTTTTAAGTCCGGTGATAAGAGCGACCCTAACAACTATAGACCCATTTCAGTCTTGCCAACTCTAAGCAAGGTTTTTGAAAAGATCATCCTTAATCAACTGCTCCAGCATTTTAATTCAAATAACATACTTCATCCTGAGCAGTATGGGTATACTAAGGGTCGGTCTACAACGGATGTGGGAGTTAAGTTGTTGAAATATATCTTCGATGCGTGGGAAAAATCACAAAATGCCAGAGTATTTTGTGACTTGTCCAAAGCATTTGATTGCGTTCAGCACGAGACTTTATTATTAAAGCTTGGCCATTATGGTATTAAAGACAGTGCGCTTCGTCTCGTTGCGTCTTATCTTCACAGCCGGATTCAAAGAGTGTGCATTAATGAGGTGCAGTCATCCGGAACGGCCTTAGTTATGGGTGTGCCTCAAGGATCAATCCTTGGTCCCTTTCTGTTTTTAGTTTATATGAATGATTTACCATATTTCGTTCATAATATTTGCGATATTGTACTGTTTGCGGATGATACATCTTTAATTTTTAAAGTAAATAGAAATAACCATAATATTGACGAAGTAAACAGTGGTTTATCGCAAATAGCCCATTGGTTCAGGGTAAATTAAGGTAATAATTTGGTACTAAACTCTAAGAAAACAAATTGTATTGAATTTGCATTACCTAATGCTGCAAAAACAGCAAATAGGCTCTCCATAAATACTGTACCACTGAAAACAGAAAATACAAGTGTATTTTTTGGAGTGACCTTGGATTCAAAACTCCAATGGAGCACACACATAAAAACTGTTGCAGGGAAACTTAGTTCAGCAGCCTACGCTGTTCGAAAGATAAGACAAATTACAGATGTCGAAACAGCAAAACTTGTTTATTTTGCTTACTTCCATAGCATTATGTCTTATGGAATATTGCTGTGGGATAAATGCGCGGATAGTGAAAAAATTTTCGTATTACAAAAAAGAGCCATACGTGGCATCTACAATTTAAGTCCGCGTGATTCCCGCGAGAGAAGTTTAAGGAAATAGGTATTCTTACATTTGCTTCACAGTATATTTTAATCAATGTAATTTTTGTACATGAAAATATAAAGAATTATAAAACTATAGGTGATGTATATAATAAACAAAGTAGGAACCGACATAAGCTTGCGACTCCTGCTTTGCGCGTAGCAAAAGTACGTAAATCGTTTGTGGGTATGGGTATAAGATTCTATAATAAAATTCCGATATCAATTTTGGCCATGCCATTACAGCAGTTTAAAACCAATGTTAAAAAGAGGCTGATACAGAAAGCCTACTATACTGTTGAAGATTACTTAGATGATAAGGATGTGTGGATATAGGTGCACTTCTACCCTGTACAAGACAGTAATAAATAAATGTAACTAGTTCTAAGACTTATATTTTAAAAAGAGCAACCGCCGAGTTTCTTGCTGGCTCTTCTCGGTAGGAACAGCTTTCCGAACCAGCAGTAAAGTTGACGATTCAAAAGCACTTGTTTACAAGTTTACTTGAATAAAGAATATTTTGAATTTGAATTGAATAGAAATACTCGCAAATGCCTTCGCGCCAAATTAAGCGTTTGCGTGCCCTCAATAATTAAATATGTGATTTTTCACAAAAGAGAACAGGATTTCTTGTATTCTGCATGTAAACCCGTTTTATAGACTTTAATTGTGCCAAATTTTGAAATTGGTCCAGCTTGAAGAGTCGTGAAAGCAGTAACATACAGACAGACAGATAAACTTTTGCATTTATAATCTTAATGGTTATATGTATATGTATGCTAGCTGACTGGACAAATGTTGTTTTGCCATATAAATTACTTTTAGGGAGTTCCTAGTGTACATTATAAAAAATGTTAGGGGTGGTCAACCCTTATCACTTAGGGGTATGAAAGATACATAGTATTATTGTCAGTTACCTAATGCATGAATATGCATATAAAATTACATAAAATTCGGTCCATCCGTTTCGGAGGAGTATAAATAAATAAATAAATATTTTTTTAAATAAATAAATAAATAAATAAATGTATGGTTACTAACATTGTGCCACGAGAATTTTATGCTGTTACTGGCCATTATAATTATGTCAGGTACAAACTTTAGTTATATATGACGTTTTTATAATTAGAGCGGATAAAGTAAGCATTCAGTAACGTCAGAACGTAGGTGGACGAGCGCAGGCCGCTGCAGGGGAAGCGAACATTAACCCTTCCTGCAGTTCATTCGCCGTCTAGCCTCACCCCTAAAGTCCACCCACGCTCGCCCCTTGACGCCGGCTCGACTGCACGCTTGCCATACTGCAACATACAACCCAACTCACTTATAAATAGTGCCCCTGAAGCCAAAAGAAAATAATGTTGCACATATGGTAAAATAGTTGCTCTACTATTAAGTGTATATGCTTTAATTGCAGCAAATTTCATCCAGCAGAGTAAAAGCGCAAGAGACAGCCAAATATAATATTATTATTGATATAAATCAATGCGTGCTAGTCATTTAACAAAGGTGGGTGGCTTAAAGATTATAAATTATTTCTTATTTTTGAAACAAAACTATTATTTATCAATTAGTACTCTCCTGTTTTGTTCACGTAGTAGTAGTATTAATATTTATGGTAGAGCGAGATCTGTCATTAATGACTTATTTTTTAGATTTTTGATTGATATTAAGAATTCAATGTTGATTTTCTTTAATACATGAGACATTTACACACACGGTCTTCGACCCCCAAAATGTAAAATACTTTACTGTTTTTTTTTAATCTGTAACGTGTGCGATGTGAGCGCGTTTGTTAAGCGATGAAAGATTACCAATGAGTTATTATATTAGAGTAGGCGAACCATGGGCAGGCCTATAAGTGACAGTGTCACAACAAATAATGAGAGGGAAGATGAAATTCATAAACTTATCTTTGTCTAATCACACAAAAAAAAGAGAGGCAGATAATACGTCTCATATACTTTCTCTTTATTATTGATGGCCATATTTTAGGCTGCCTCTACTACTGTAGTATAATAACTCTGTGAATATTGGAGTTGGATATTAAGTATAAATGTTGAGAACAATACTAGTTTCCTGAAGCTAATTTCTTAAATTAGATGAATAGATGATACTACGGTGGTCCGGTGCAACAAATTTACAGTTACTGTATGGTGGTTGATGATGATAAAAAATGTTAAAGTTAATAACTTTCACTGTCCGTTGATAGGGCATAACAATAGCTAAGAATACATGGATATTATATATATCGTGAGTTTAGTTACTCAACTTTGATTAAATCAATATTTAGTGCATATACATATTATTATTGTCTACCTACATTATTTTTATTATTATAATAGGTATATTTCTTTACAGAAAGCTCCTTTTAAATTGGAAATGTATTGTGAAATTTATTAAGAAATAAATATCAATTACGCATTATTATTTTTGAATACTCATAGGTACTATTCCAGGTTTAAATCAATAAATTGTATCGCTTAAACTTTTCAAGATATATTGAATAAAACTTGTTAACTCATAGAAATAAACAACTGCGAAAATTTATTAAACGACATATTACGATTACTAATTGTCATGATATTCATCTGGCTACCAACCCAGTGATTTAATTGTAATAATATATTGCTTAAGATAGGAAAATCTCTCAGTGAATTTTTTCAAATTTATGTTCTAAGATAGACTCTTATAACCAAATCTTAAAAGTATATTATATATTAAATTAAATTTTATGTAAATTATGTTTTTATAAAATATATTTAAAAAATGACCAGGGCAAAGAAAAAGTATTAAATGTTAATTCAATATTATTGAATACTAATGATAGTTTTTTTTTAATGTTATAGTTTACTGACATACATTGATTACTAAACACTATTGAAACTACATCGAGTTTTTCTTCCACAATTTTGTTAATAAATGTTAAAAGTATCTGTGGCTACAACTACAAATGAAGTGCTTTCAATAACACAAAATAAAAACAAAGGACATACTTATCTTAGTAATTAAATTAAATATAACATCATGATATATGTTATTAAAATTATTAAAATTAAAAAACAGCCATAGAGTTATGATACATTTAATATAAGAAAAATATTTATAATTAGATTTATTAAAGATTTAAATAAATTTTTATTATTAGAATAATCTAAAAATAAAAATTTATTTAAATCTTTAATAAATCTAATTATAAATATTTTTCTTATATTAAATGTATCATAACTCTATGGCTGTTTTTTAATTTTAATAATCTATTTAATATAAATTAAATAGAGTTATTATACATGTAATATAATTAATAACTTTATTAAAACAGCAGCATTCAATTTTAATTTACTTTTATATCAATGCTTCTCTAAGTCTTTTAATAATCTGTGTTCAGGAATAGAATACGTAGTGTTACTAGTCTGTGGTAGTAGAAAAATCTGAGTTCTGACAGACAACAGTCAACACAGTTGATTTATGTGATTTTCGTAGTCCTAATCGTATATGTTTATACTCAAGATTATATAAATTATGCCGAAAAACAAAGGAAAAGGTGGTAAAAACAGAAGGAGGGGAAAAAACGAGAATGAAACAGAAAAACGTGAGTTAGTTTTCAAAGAAGACGGACAAGAGTACGCCCAAGTCACAAAGATGCTCGGTAATGGCCGCTTGGAGGCCATGTGCTTTGATGGCATAAAACGTCTTTGCCACATCAGAGGAAAGTTAAGAAAAAAGGTTTGGATAAATCAAGGAGACATTATACTCATTGGCCTACGAGATTACCAAGATGCTAAAGCTGATGTCATTCTAAAGTATACCCCCGATGAGGCAAGAAATTTGAAAACGTATGGAGAATTCCCTGAAACAGTACGCATCAATGAGACTGTAGTGTATTCTGTAGATGGTCTGGACGAAGATATTGAGTTTGGAGACGAGGTTAGCTCAGAAGATGAAGCAGATGCTGTTGATGCGATATAAATATTTTTTTTATGTGTAAACATCTACAGTAAGTTTATGTAAATTTATTTTTCGTTATATAAATATAAATAAAAGTTACTTTGTAATTTTCATTATTTGGTTTCAAAACTGTGTGTAAACTGTACAAAATAGTAAATTATTTAAAGTATATAGATGCCCAGTATTGTCTTAAATTGGCAGGAGTTTCAGTGATCCCATTACCAATTACAAAAATAGCAAGATAGCAACCAACATTCCTTGAACTCTGGAAATCAACCATGTCAAATATGAAATTGTAAGGAATGTACATAATTAAATAACTTTAAACACCAAACTACTTTTATTTATTTAAATCACATATGATTACATTAGATTTATTCCTTTGTATATATATTTTATTAAAACAAAGCTATATAAATTTAGGTTTGTTGTATGAATACAGTGAGTACTATTTAAAAAAATGTATTTGTGATGAATACAGTTTTTCTTACTCAATTATATAGATAAGTTTTACTAAACTGAACATCTTAGCACTAAATTTCTTTACAGTATTTTAGCTTTTAACCATAGTTAAAAAGTTGGCTTAGCAACTTTTTGAATTATATATTCAATTTATTCTGTTATGCATTCAATTTGTACTGTTTGTTTCCCAAATAAAAATAAAAGAAATGAATATAAGACTTATCTAACCCAGTCTACAAAAATATAGGGACAATATATATTTCAAGTTAAAGCATAATATACATTATTCCAATGTTGCAAAGGTCTTATATGAACAAAAGAATATTTGTAATAGTTTGTGAAAATTTGATGGTTGCTGTATAAGTATTAAATTTTGTAACAGTTCAGTATTGATTTCCATTCAGATTTTATCTTTCTATTCAGTTTCATTCTATTAGTTTTTCGTCTTCAAAGTATGAAGTTTTTAAGTTCTTTCATTCTACTTTGTGAACTTAGAATGTATTTTTACTTATATTACTCATAAATAATTTAATTAGTGACTTATATACATAATAATGTATATATTACAATAAATTTACTATTGAAATTCTAATTTTTGCATGAAATTTGAAACTTTGCCACATTTAAATAAAAGAAAATTAAGGGAGAATGTATGCAACCCATGGTTATCTTAATTTCAGATATCAGTTATATAGAATTCTAGTTCACCACAAGTTGACACAAACAAAGCCACAAATACAGGTAGTATAATGAATATATGCAAACAATTCATATTGATTTTGCTTATCTGTGAATCCTCTCATCTCCTTAGTGAACCAATCAGGGGTAGGTTTTCAACACAGAGGGTTAATGCATATTCATTTGTTTTACATAAATAACTTAATTCTGTATTCATTGATGTCTAAGTACTCTTTTAAATCTGACATAGTATAGATATAAGTATGGTGTAGGTTAACACTAGTATGTAGTTATTTAATTATGAACACCAATATATGTTGGTTCAAATATCTTTTTGTACTTTTAATTGAGGTGGTGTGTCAGAAATGTTAAATGCTGAGGAGAAAACAATTTTTAACAATTTTTAATAAGTTCTTAGTAGTGTTATTGGTTGCAGGATGCTGAAAACCCTACATATTATGGAATAGACGTCCGAATGTCCCTGTTGTATTTTTTCCTGGTTCCCTAAATGAACAACAGGTCTACTATGTCTAAATAGGAAAATTAACAAGAGTTATGCTTCTGTGAACAGCATGCTTTAAAAATTATTTTTACAGTGTATTGAGATTGAAGATATGTCATTGTAAGATGTCATGCCTATATCAGTTGGTGTCAGCAGTCCGAGTATGCCCTTATTGTAAGAAAAATAAAATTTAATTACTATGTTCCTTTGTTTTTTTACAAAATCCAATTATTCAATGAGCTAAGATAAGAAAAAAATTGTTAAAAAAATATATTTTTGAGGATAGGTTGAGTTTGCTCCTGTCCGTAAATACAATGGTGATACTATTTACATCACATAAAAGTATGTAACATTTTAAAAACCGTATTATAAACTTTTTTTTAACCAATTGCGCTTTAACTTAGGCAAAATTATACATAAAAAAACTTAATTTCTAGATGAAAATTGAAGTTGAAATTCGTTTTTCAAAAAATTTAACCGCCTACTCATATGTCGCTTATCTATTGGTAAAGTTTTCAAATTTCAATATGTATACTCAATACTGTAGTCTTTGGGTAAAGTTTATGAAGAACGCTATAACATCAAAAAAATCCCGCGGATTTTACTTACTAGTCACTCTTAGTAAACAGCAACACCACCGCGGTGTGGAAAAAAATCGCCATTAAAAAGCGAGGGGCCCATAATAATGTGTCATCATCTATATCTATATTTAATGGAATATGTTATGTACATTGTACATATCCCGTGCAACGCTTATTTTGAAAAATCTTGTAGAATTGAATGATTACTAATGCGCGAAAATAAATTCAAGCACGGTACTCAGGCCTTTACAGGCTCTGTGACCCAAGCGAGACCGAGTTGCTAGTAATTTAAAAGAATATTTTCAACATACAAATCGAACTACCTTTAAATATTTATATCATATAATAAAATAGATCATATATATTTATTAAAAAATATTCGTTCGGAAATTCAACAAACTGTAATGCATTACTTTGGTATTGTCTATGGCACGCAAGATTTTAGGTTGCCAACTTGTCACCACCATATTGAATTTTGTTGTGCTTCGGTAGAAAACATTGCGAGCACGTGGATTGTTTGAATTTAATTTATTGAGAGAAATTTATTAGTATAATATATCAGTTAAATTGTTTTCTGATTAGTTTAGATTTTATTAATAGGAAGTGAGTGTATTCTTTTTTGGCGAATAAAGTAAGTACTAGTGCATTTTCTAACACCGGTTAAGAAATCCATAATTAGATAAAAAACGCCTGTTCCATATTAGACTGTGGATACGTTGTATTATTGTTGTAGTATATTAAATAATTTACATTTGAAACATTCTTATTTGCGATTTTGTATGTCAGAATAAAATTTGACATATATAATTGCGTAACCTTTCATTTTTAATTTGGTACAAATGCTTACGTGTTGACCGTAAAGATTTCCACATTGCTCGTGACCCTCGCTGAACAACGTAATAAGTTTCAGTTATAAAAAAAGTTAAAAGTACATGGTTGCGGCATTCAAGCCATGGTTAAGAAAGTAATTTTGTATACGTGTCTTACATCTGTCATATAATAACCATTGATTGAACAACTTTTACATTTATAGCCCATGCGTGCTTTCAAAACAATTTCCGTATGGCATTGGCCGGTTTAAAATGTGGCCGATAATAGAAATATTAGTACGTACTGTAATATTTTTTTATTTGTCATCTATTTAAATTAGATTATTTTATTTTTTTTAAGAGTTTATCTAGAGTATATCTATGTTGAATAAAAAGGTTTTAAGTTATGAGAAGTTGTCGAATACTATAAAAAATGAAAATTTTTGTATTTATATATTTTTTTCTCAATAAATTTGATTTATGGTTAAAAACTCATTAAGAAGATAATTATTAAACTTTCTAAAACATATATATTTTTATTGCTAATCATATCTTATCTATCTATTGTCACATTATTTTGGTTTGTACATGTTATCTTAATAGATTGAGTCAGTTTTTTTTCATGCACTGAATAAATAAGAATTATCTGTGTGAAAGTGTTTTAAACTAACACATTGTCATTTTTCATATATTTATTTGATTGTGATATTTTTCTTTTGTTATAGTTTATTGGTAAAAGTGGCTTATCACAATGGCACCTTGTCGTCAGTTGCTCATGTGGTCAGTCCCATCAATAGCTGTTTTACTAGGTATTTTTTGGTTCAAGAAAAAGCGGGAGTACGCAAAATCTGACCCAGGTGGAAGAGAAAGGATAAAAAGTTTAAAAGAAGAACTAGCAGAAGCGTTAAATGCTGAAGCTGAAATAATTCAGACTTCTCCTCTGGGAAAAGCTGAGCGCTCCATGATTAAGTCTGCACCTATTGATATTATTCCTAATGGTATTGGTTCTCAGAGATCCTCTCCCCTTGAAATGACTGATGAAGAAATTGATCTAGAGATAGAAAAAATTATTAGGAAAAAATCACTTGATAAAGAAAAGAAGATGTCATTGACTTCAGAAAACAAAGTAGGAGAGTTATGTTTACAGAATAGCTCAGTTGTTGTCACAGTTTCTGAGCCAAATATATGTTTGTCTTTTCATTCTGACAAAACTTGTAATAAAGATGAAGTTTGTTCACAAATAAATGATGATGAAGCCAATATATACATTAATAAAAGTAAATCTGTTGATTCTGACACATCTTTTTCACAATTAGAGAGTACTAAGTGTGATGGAGTATCAGAAGATATTGTGACTGCAGAGAGTACTGTAAATGAAAATGAGATATTAAATGTTGACCACAACATTGTTGGTGAATCCAATGATGATATTCATCCTAGTGAGAATGGCAATACCTATTCAGCCTCACAGAACAGAAGAATTTCAGAAAGAGATTCTGCCAACCATAGCCCTGTAGACCCTATGTTAGCTAGTCCATCTATGTGTCACTTTTCAGATAATCATAGTGAAGTAAGTTTCAAATTTATAAATATATTTGATACAATTCTTAAGCATTTAAGAAAATTAACAGCTCATTCTCATTAAACATGCATTCCTAATTATTTTTAAATTAAACAGTCATAGCTAAAGCTAGGGGAGTAATTAAATAATGTTTGATAGTAAAAGTTCTGAATTGTACTTAAAATTGTGATATGAAAGTAATAATGATAGTGTTCTTATTTATCATAGGGCTCAAGCGATAGTGGTAAGGGGTGTTCAGAGGCAGCCAGTCCACCTCCTGCAAATATAAATATGAGAATACATCAGTTTGTTATACCACAGACACTGGTGGGTTTACTAATAGGAAAATATGGTTCATTTGTTACAAAAATTAAAGGAAAAACTGGAGCAACAGTTTATGTACGAAAACATCCAGATTTACTCAAACAAAAAATTTGTGCTATTGAAGGTATGCCTTCTTTTTCCAACTAATTTTGTATTGTGATAAAGTAAATATAGTAATATTAAATTTAATGTGATAAAGTAATATTTTGTAATCTATATTTGAATATTACTATACTAGGAACACAAGGTGAAATTGAAGCTGCTTTAGAAATGATAAAAGAAAAATTCCCTGAGAAGAGATTCCCAAACTTCTCAACTCAAGAAATTAGTGCTGAATTATATCAAAGAATGACACCTTTGGTACCAGAGTTCCTTCAAGTGAGTCTATCAAATGGTTACTTATCTGCTACTTATAAAAAACGCACGCGACTAAAGCTCCCAGCGAGCAAGTTTTTCAAACTCTACACGATCTCTTTAACATAATTTACATAATACCGATATGTACTATTTACCTAAATCATCGGGAAGTAATGCACTATCTTTTAGTGAAAACTACAAAAATCCGTTCCATAGATTTTGAGAAAAACGGTTACATACAGACAGCTTTTTGGAACTTTGTTTTATAATAATATATACATAATATATACACAGCTATCTAAAATATAAACTTTTTTTAATTTTGTGGGAAAATTTTTTTCTTCTTATGTCACGATAAGCAATATCACATTATGAACCTTGAGTAGAAAGATTTTACACTGATGAACTTTTTACATTCATTTTATTTTTGTAGCGGTTTATATCTAGATCTGTTTAAACAGTTTTTCAATATTACTATGTGTATCTTATCTAATACAAAGGCATCCCAAAAATATTTGTTAATATCTGTCATTGCAGTGCAGTGTGGGTATTCAGCTGAGTAGAATAGACTACCCTTATTTCTTACCCAGATATCGTAAGAGAATGATGATGATCTGTTATTTCCTTTATTACTTGTTGTGCCTTTGTAGTAGTCTATCCAACAATTCTTTGTTTCTTTTTTATACATATTTAATGCAGTCTGTTCTCAATGAACATTCAGCAAATTGTGAGAATTCAACAATAAATTAAAGTTTTTTTTATATTTGCAAGTTTATAAATATTTCTATATATCAAAATATTTCCATTATTAAACATTCTAATTTGTATGTATATTATGTTTATTGCAGTAAAATATAATGTATCTATTTTTAATACAGTGTTTCACCTTGAAGGTCTCACTTTCACTTTGTCCATAGTGTTAGCATATTATTATTTTGTTGAATTGACCTAGCGAATATTGTATGCTGAAAATATCAGTTGCAGTTGGTGGAGTCAGTGAATAATGACACAATAATGACGTGCCTGGTGAGTGCGGGGCACTTTTTCTTGCAACAGCCTCTGCACCCCACTTTCCCCTCACTGCACGCGCTGCATCGGCTCATGGCCGCCACCTATCAGAATCCGGACGTGCCGGCGTTGCCGCGCCCGGTGAAAGGTGAACCGCTTAATTTAATAACTCAATTTAACCTTTACCTTAACATTATTTGCGTAATTACCCATGATATACAGTGTTTTGATATATTAAAATATGTCTATACCCAAAGTAAGTAACTTAATACTTGTGTTATGGGTGACTGCCAACTGGTAAATAAACTACATATACAGTTTTAAATACATACTTAAATACATACAGGCTCAATGAACCAACAAATTGTTTAAAGAAAATGTTGGCCGTCGGCGGGAATCGAACCCGCGACCCGCGGAGCTGAAGGCAGGGTAAATACCCACTGCTCAAACGGGCAAGCCATATTGTTTGAATAATAGAATTCTCTATGACATAGTATCCTGATATTTAAATAAAAATTATTAACATGCATGGTTTGAAAAATAATATACACATTGTTGCACAAATTGTATTTGTATTTCCTGTTATTTTTTGATCTTAGATTAATTATCTATGCACAGCTTTAAGGATTTAAAAGTTTTAATTTTTCGGGTTAAGCTTAAAACACCAATAAAAAATGCTGTTTGTGGATAGATATAGTCAGCACCGATGACCTGAAATTTATTAGATTAAACATCCATACTCATATTATAAATGTCAAAGTCTGTCTGTATGTCAGTTTCACTTTCACAGCTGTTTGGAATGAGCAATATTACTAATTAATAAATATAACTAATTAATGATACTTGGTACAATTGAAGCATATTGGATATTGGAAAAAATAATATAGTACATAGTTGTGGTTATTTCCAAAGTAGTCTTAGTAAAAAAAAAAAATTAATTACAAACCTTAACAAAACTTAATGGTCTATTTTGTTTGAACAGAGGGCTCAATCTGCGCTGCACCCACTGAAAATAATTGGTATCGTGCACAAATCATATCCACATCAGAGGAGAATGACACATCTGTTGTGAAATTGGTTGACTTTGGTGGATACCTCACTGTAGACAATGATCAACTCAAGCAAATCCGATCAGACTTTATGACACTACCCTTCCAAGCGACAGAAGCATTACTTGCATTTGTGAAACCAGCAAATAACGGTAAATATTTATATGAATATTTGCATTTTGCTTCTGGTATTTATTACTAAGAATATTATTTCATATAATTTAGCATAACTTGGATATTACATGATACTAAGTTAACACTTTCTTGATGATCAAGAATTACCTATGAAAAATGTTTTGGGTATGAATTACAACTGAATGGAATCACATTATATATAACATGCCCTTAGATTCAATGATAAACAGATTAAGGGGTGGGCCTGCTTCAACTTTTTTGTAAAAAAAATAATTGAAATCCTTTAAAGAGTGACACCCTATGATATACCTAACAACCATAATTAAAAAAAAATATTTTTTTATCTGCAACCTTAGTGGTACTATCTTAGTGCTATCTACCAAAAGCCTTTTAAAATCTAGAATTTTTGTTCTTTTTTTTACACTAATATCATTAAAAAGTATTATATAAATAAAGTGTAAAAACAAAAATGGACACTACTATTGCAAATTTGAAAAAGAAATCTCGGCATTTTCTATTGGGTTTCTTTTGTTGAAACATAGTAGGTACAATTTCTACCCTCATTGCGATATTGGAGGTGTTCAATAATTGGACCAATAATATACAAAATTCCACTAAGTGAAAAATTATTTGTTTTATATCAATAGCAATATGTATTTGAAATTAAATGATTATATTAACTTTATCAGAATCAGATTGGACCGGTGAGGCGCTTCGCATCATGGCGGGTCTGACAGCGGGCCAGTTGCTCCATGCCCAAGTGGCGGGCTATGATGAAGCGGGCTTGCCGCTGGTTCACCTATACCTCACGCTCAGCCCTCAGGTGATTGAATCATATATGTTTAATAATAATAATAATCTTTATTTGCAGAATATGGGTACAATGTGATCTTAAAATTAATTTAACACAGCCATAAACTGCCATAAGTGGCGTGCAAATGTGAAAGAATAAAAATCTACTTAGAATATAATTATGATGTAATATAAATTTTAAAAAAAATGTCAGTCAAATTTACCACCAATTACCAATTCACGTTTGTCGATTATGATGGTATTATGGGCTAATTGCCACTGTTGATGATTGCTATTGTTATAGTGTTTATTGTAAGATACCATAGAAGATGACCTGAGTCGAACTATAGTATTGTGAGTTAGTTTTCTATATTCATAGTTCAAAATATACGCCATCATTACAAAAATTTGTTTAATGGTTCAGGGTAAGAAATTTTAAGACTATTGAAGACCAAATAATATGCATATATGATGACCTATTTTGAAATGAAATTGACGTATAAATACATATTTAATTTAAGAATTTTTAAAACATTGAATATTACCTAACAAAGTAACCTTATCTCAATCCAAACCCCAACCCAAAGTCTGTCTGCCTATATCCTTAATGGCAATGTTTTATAAAGAATACAACTGAACGGATTTTCATGCGATTTTCACTGAATGAGTGATTGAAGAAGAATGTGTTGGTGTAAATTTTTTATAGCATTTGTATTAATTGGTTGAAACATGACGATAATAAGAGAATGTTGGAAATAGTTAAGTCGCCTGAGAGCTTTAATCGAGTAGCTGCCTTGAGTTAACACAAAACTTTGTATAGTTGGATTATTCCTCTTTTATATGTCTACACAAAAATCTACATAGGCGTTTTTCTGTACAATGGCTTGCTTACTTTATTTCTTAAAAATTTCGACAATGCATCAATTGGATCGATATTTAGATTTAATGTTAATCCTTAAGAACTGAAATAGGTCATCTCAAGCATTTTAAGCTTTATCATTTAATCCTTTACAATATTTGAGTAGCGGGTACGATTCCCGCCCAAGTCCTACATTTTCTAAAAAAGAATTTGTTGGTTCTTTCAGTCTTGTTGTATTTACGTATTTATTTAAAATAACATTATATGTATTTACCAGTTGTCAGACACCCGTAAAATAAGTATTAAGTTTTTTTTGGGCCATTGGAACGTGTGTGTAATTCTCCAATATGTAATAATCAATTCAAATTCAAATTCAAAATATTCTTTATTCAAATAAACTTGTAAACAAGTGCTTTTGAATCGTCGACTCTATTGCTGGTTCGTAAAGCCGTCCTACCGAGAATAGCCAGCAAGAAACTCGGTGGAGCTCTTTTAAAAAAGAAGATTCTTAATACTAATTACATTTTGTCATAGCTATCCTGCACAAGGTCAAAGAGCAGCTATATCCACGCATTCTTATCATCAATGTAAGCCTCCACGGTATAATAGGCTTTCTGTATCAGCCTCTTTTTAACAGTATTTTTAAATTGCTGTAATGGCAAAGTTAAAATTGATTGTGGAATTTTGTTTAGTTTTGTTTTTGTTATTATTATCAAACTTATATTTTATTATATGCATAAATTGAACTTACTAATATTTGTTTTACAGCAAGTAATATTCCTAAATAGAGAGCTAGTGGATCGTGGGCTGGCGGAGTGGGACATTCCTCCGGACTCGTGAGCGCGCGTACATCTGCGCGGACTGCCTGCATTAGCACGGCCGTCGTAATATGAGATCGCGCTCCTTGTCTTACAGTACCAAGTCGTTCGTCTTATCTCGCCACCGAAGTGATGCGATTTCACCATAGAGTTATGATACTAAAGTAGGAGAATCAGCCTAAAATGAGTTCATAGAAAAAAAGAAAGTAAATGACTACCTGGACTCTTTTTTGGGCATTCTGCAATGCCCTTCAAATCATTTGGATAGTCTTCCTATCAAAATGATTTGAAGGTTTACTAACAAATGTTCAAAGTATTTAAATTAAAAATGCATATACACATAAAAGTATCTAAATTAGGCAAAGTTAAGTATGGGGTCTCTCATCTTCTATCTCTTATTATTCGTTGGACACTCACAGGACTACTGATGGATACCCTACTCTATGTATAGTAACTCTATGGGTTGCGCGTGTATTATTTATATTTTTTCAAATGAATTGGCACTCATAGCTAATTGAATTCTAATGGTTTTGAACGGTGACTTACCAGACGTACGAATATGATAATGAAATAAAACATTTCTGACCGTTTATATTTTTCACCATGACATGTATCATACTTGTTTCATAGTTGATTGTAATAGTGTCAATTTTTACACATCACAATGCATTTTGTGATGATCATGGTACAATTTTCAAAATTAATTGTCCGTAATTTCAAAATATTTCACTAAATTGTGCTACGTTCGAGCACAACAGTGAATTTGAAAGTTAGAATGGTTGCTAATTTTTAAACAAGTATGAGATAAATTATATTTGCAAAAATCGTACTGCAGATGTTTGAAGTTACGCTCTGTCTGCATCAGATTAGAAGCAAATATTTTTTTAACAGCCAATATTTACGTTCTTTCTTCATACAAATATGAATGACATATTTAAGTTTTTTTTCAGTGGCCTATATATAATACTCAAATAAAAAGTAAAAAAAATTACTGTGTAATATCTATTTTATGTAAGCGATAGAAGTAAAAAGTTTATTTTTAATATTTTGGGGTTACAATTAATATCTTGGAATTTTTTGTCATTTGTTAATCTTGAATCATAAATTTAGAAAGTTTAGAAAGTTTCAGCTCAAATAATTTTCTGATTACTTTTTTTCCACCCAATGCTCGCCAATATTGTTTATGTTAAGTTCAAGAATTTTTACAGGGCAAAAATTAATATATAGTCTGGAAGGTTTTTTCTTGTTTGGTTGGCAACATTGGTGATTAAAGGAGAGAACGAAGAATTACCACAACTACTTATAGTACGCGGCAATAAATAATGCACATCGAGACTCAGAGAGAGAAATCGGCTAGATTCTGCTTCATAGAGCATTGTCTCTGTCGCACAGACTGACTAATCCGTGTGTGACAGTGCTCTAAGAAACCGAATTGGCCGGCTTTTTCGTTCTAAGTTCTCGATGTGCATTATTTATTGCCGGGTACTATAAATTACTACAAAAACTGGGTGCAAATATTACATAGTAACAAAAAGACCTACGTCACCAGATTTCGACCCCGCAAAGAGGTTACCGAAAACAATAATTAATAAAATATGACATCTGTGCGAATGGCACGTTTTTATTTATATTACAATCTGGTCTATATTATTTGTGGTATTATATATAGGACACTTTTTCCATAGATAGTTGTATTACCCACGGTTACTACTCGACTGAGTAAAAAGGACAATAGTTATGCAGTTATCCCCCTATAACACGATAGAATCGTTCCGCGTTATAGGAGAACGTTTTGAGTATTCTCGTATAACGCGTTCTGTACAAATGATTCACGTTTAAGTTTCTTGTTTAAGGGTGTAACTTTTAAATAAAAAATCTTATGCATATTATAAACATGTGCAATATTAATAAAATAATTTAATTTAAATTTATAACAACACGAAGGCACGCGAATTAATTATGAACTGAAAATATAAGAATACCGCGTGATAGGGGGATTATAATCGCGATCCAGTTCAACATGAACGCCTGGATTCATTTGCATCATATGAAATCCCACAAATTAAATTTTAAAATTCAATACGCTTACGAGTTAACTATTATTATAGTAACGACAAAATATAAACTTTCTTGTAGATGAACTAGTTATTATTTGGCGCTTATAAGTATAATTATAATGTTGCGTTTTTTAGTGATCCTTTTTCTAGTAATCTTAAGAATCGGTCAGGATGCTCATTATAATACCATAACAAGCACTGCCGTTCGCATTTTGTGTTAAAATTATATTTACCATATTTTCCCGTCTACGTAGTGCCAAAATTCTTGAATGATCAGATTTTGTATACTTTAATAATTATAAATTTCGCCTTTAGATGTGGCCTTGAATATGTACTTATTAAACCTTGTAAACTTTCCGTGGTGGTTTTGTAAATTAAATTACTGTAAAATATTTCCTCCAAATTGCAAATGAAGGTTGTTAATAAGCTAATTATGTCACATGTCGTTTATGCATAATGTAAATTATTGTTAAATATTTGTATAAAAAACATTCAAGTACAATTTGGTATCGTGTGATTGCTCTGAATGGTATTTTAAATAGATCAAATGATGAGATGCACCTGTTCTTAAAGCCGCCAGTACTTTTGCCGCGATTGAATGCGCTCAAAATATCTTTAGAAAGATATGTTTTCGTTCATTTACAGTTACAGTTCGAGACAGCTTCAAAGCCGTTGACCTAATGTTTAAGAACATTTCAGATGGTTTTGTCGTCATTTGAATTTGTAAAGTAGTATTCGAGTTCATTAAGAATTTTGTAGTAGAATATCCGTTCGATACAGGCATCAGTAACTATCTGTATCAATTGTTAGGTACAAATGTGAATTTTTATACTTTTTAAGTAGCATTTGCAATATAAATTAAATCATTCGGTTAATATCATATCTTAAAAAAAATATAAATGCAAAGACTTTTTAAAACAAGCCACAACACAGTTTGGGCTATTGTATAAAAGATTTGACCCAATTCATCATATAAAATAACGGGCTAATTACCGGAAATTACGCGCGTATAAAAACACTACTTTTATTAATTCTCTGTATCCGCTAGCAAAGTAGTAAGTACCGCAAGGTAACGTTTGCCTACTTGTTTATTATGTATTGTGAATTAATATTTCCTTTAAATTGTGAACTCCATTACCATTTGTGACGTTATATCTACCCATTGTTAATATGTAAATGACACAACTACAAAACCAATATAAATTGTTAGTGTCGAAAGTAATATTTTTGTCATATAACAAAAATAAAGCACATAAATAGAAATAGATAAAACAGCAGCAGATTTGACGTAAGCAATAATCGCTTTATTAAGATCTTTACTATTGACCCACAGAAGCTCACGGGTTTCAAAGCTCTTGTAAACATTCGTTTACGTAATACATGTAATAACAAAAAATTGATACATTTTTTTATCTATTTTTTAGGTGGCATTGCAAAATAATGAACGTGTACTGCTGATTGAGGTTGAGTAAATGATAAATCTTTGTTATAATGAGCATGTCAATATTCCTGACTTAGATAATAATGTACATAATAGAATGTTTAAGTAGTTACTAAAAGATTCGATATCTGTGTTCTTTTAAAAATTTGTTCAGTATTTTTAGTGCGTTGGGAAAATTACGTCTTAGTGATTTGAGTTTGTATACGTATTGCGTAGTGGACTTGGCAGGCTAATAATGACTTAGATGACCTTCGTTTTTAGGTTTAGCGTCGAATGCTCGCTGATACACTGCGATTTCGGCTATATTAAATATTACATTTCTAAGTTAAGTTTGTTCACATCCAAAGTTCACGAATTGAATTGCTGATATCAGAGTGTGAATTAATTTGTAGCTGGCTCTCCGTTTGCATTTTGTTGACGTCCTTACTGTACATAAACTAATATATTTGCGGTTAAATCAATAAATTATCGTTTTAAAAATATATTTGTTTTTTAATCAATACGTCACCCTAGTGTACTGTATTATTTCAAAATAGCTACTAGCTTTTTCTCGCGACTTAGTCTGTGTGTACTAAGATAATTAGAAGTCTATATCACTTTCATCGTTTCAACAATTTCCATTCTAAACTAGGCATGCAGTCTTCTATAAAACTGATGTACTCGATTAAAAATTATGAATCATCGTATATAATAAAGGTAAAAATCTGAGGAAATTGGAATTCAATATTCCTGCGAAATTTGTAACCAATCTGCATTGCACGGCATGATGGCTGAAGCCGTCATGCCAATCGATGGAATTAAATCGACTGGCCCGTTGGCGCTGTGAGTGACCCTGTCTTCAGCTCCGCGGGTAGCGGGTTCGGTTCCCGCCGATGGCCAACATTTTCTATAAACAAATTGTTGGTTCTTCGAGCCTGGGGTGTGTATTTGTATTTAAGTATGTATTTAAACTTATATATGTAGTATATCTACCAGTTGTCCGTCACCCATAAGATAAGTATTAAGTTACTTTGGGGACGGACGACCGTGTGTTTAAATGTCCCATATATTTATTATTATTATTAATAATTCCATTAGACAATTGTGGAGCTAACGAACGATTCAGGAATTTTTTTTTAAAGCGCAAATCAGGCGTCTAAAATTATGTCGGTTCCTACTATATACTATTGAATACTTTGCCAATTTTTTTATAATCCTGTATATTTTTATCCACAAAAAGTAACTAGGAATGCTAACATTGTCATTATATTCCGTTAAGTATAGTTACGTTTACTGCGTCGCATATACTCGTAATATGAATTTGAAAACCAAATTAAATCACCAGTTTTATTGATGCGACCTTTGTATTCACTGTCATAGTGGTGACGTAAGTAAAAAAACTGATTTGTATAAAATATTTATTCAAATAACTTTGTTCATATAAATTTTAAAATACCTTATTTTGCTATATTTCCCAAGCCACTTACACTATATAATGTGTATATCAACCAATCAACTTACACGCAACAATAACAATGTAAACGAAAGTACACCACACATTTTTATTATTTGATCATTTTAATTAAACTCTTGGAATTTAATATAGATATATAATAACAAGATATTAATTAATATCGCTGTTAGTTTTTTGGTCACCATTAATCTTTCGAACTTTTATAATTTTCGTTCAGATAAAACGTATTTCTTTACGAGAAATTGTTTTCTAAATAGTCTTATTTAGAAGAGAATAAGTTTACATTTTTTAATACTTTCTAATCCCAAATTCTCAAAGGGATGGATGGGTTCTAAGCATCAATAAGTGACACTCAATCAAATCAATGGTTTAAGAAAAACTCAACCCATATCAATGGCTATAAATAAAAACTGAACGTAAATGAATTACAAACATTATATGTTAAATCAATCTAAGTGTTAACTAGCGAAATGCTAGTTTAATAAAATGTTTAAGCCACAATTAAATTTTAATTGAATAGTTTAAATATAAAATTAAAAAAATATATTAAAAATAAGTTTCGGATTCCTTAGTTGTATTTTAGTTTCCTTAACATATCGATTTCTTTTATCTTGAGATAATTTTCGTCATAAATCCTATTTACGAGTTACTGATAAAGAATTTAGACCAAAATTGTTTTTTTTTCATGAGTATGTAGGCATAGTATAAATCTGATTAATATATAGAATACTAAAACAACTGTGAATAATAACGGACGATACAAAATTTTGAAAAATTGTTTTTTTTTAGTAATTTAGTACAGAACAATAAAACTATTTATTCTATATAACTGTTGAATAGTATTGGATATCTTTATAGGAGATTAGGACTGGAGTTTTGTTGAAGTAATACTTTTTCCTTTAGTATTTTGTTAGAGTAAGTTTACATTTAAATTAGTCATCCTATATCCCATTTTAACTAACTATATGTGAGGAAAGTTAATTTGTAGCTCATCAATTAGAGCATCAATATTACATTTCTCCTTTGACCCCTATCAGTATATAATTACATCCATCTTTAATAGAATATTATTATCTAAATTTGCTTTTACTATGTTTTCTACGAATCAGTCACAAAAAGACCTAACTCCAAACATCAGCAGAATATTTTTTCATGGATTCCAATTTCTTCAGGAATTGTACCGCCTCTGTTTCGGTACGCCCGCCCACCTTTTGGATTGCCTTTATTACTATATTACGGACGTCGACAGCCATGTTTTTAGCGTCACTGAAAGAAAAAATAAAGAATTATATATAAAATATAAATTTCCTTGATTTTTTACTTAGAGGACCGAGTTTATTAACTACGTAATGTCTCGATAATAAGTATAATTGCCAATGAAAACATATGATTTAAAAAATATTACTTTTTCATGAAAGTTATGTGCTTAATTGATATTTATATTCATCTCTGGAGGAAAATATCATGAGAAATCATATCCCACAAAAATCCTAATATATGGGCAACCTACTGATCCGTAAAAAAGCAGCAAGACAGCTACTTCTTGCTCTTCGAGAAAAGAGGAGGTTATTGCCTCCTGTTGTAAAAATGTAACGTTAAACGATTATATAGAGTTGATCAAGCATGATTTTATTACATTCTATTCATTAAATTTACGATGATCTTAATAAATTATCGGTGATTCCTAATATCCAAGGGTATTACGATATAATTATATAACGTCAATACATTTACGTCAGCGTATAAGACCTCGTACGTAAAGGTTAAATTTACAATAAGTGTGTGTGTATTAAAATCGCAACTCATCCCATATTTTGACACAACTTTGTTTTCATATACGCGTATATCGTAAGTCTAGCATAAACAATTACAGCGAAGGATGCTGTGAATTACTAAAGCAGATAGAACTTCTCTCAAGTCTCATCAATATTGGTCCAGTGAATTTTACTCGTAAATCGGTATAACAATATTTATTGACGATTGGATTGAATATGATTGAAGATAAAATAATTATTTTAGTTTTTATTATTTTATATCTTTTAAATGCCACTTAATAAATTTAGGTAACTAATAGTTTATATTTTTTTATTTAAATTTTTTAACTGTCCGTGCCTTCATTTAGCCAACGGAGGTCACTGAAAATCAGCAATGGGTTTGCGTTGCCAACCCTGTTAATCTGAGTGGCTATCCCTTTCTTCGTCACACCGCTGCGCATTTTAACTTTGCTATAATAAACGAGATGCATATGTTTATGCTAAGCTGTGATAGCCTAGCGGTGAGACCGTGCGACTCTCTAGGGACGACATCGGTCAAACCCCGGGCAGGTACCAATAAGTTTTTCTATGAAACTTATGTGTCTAATTGATAATTGCAATTTATCACACGCTGTTCGGTGAAGGAAACATCGTGAGGAAACCTGTATATCTTTAGAGAATTCTAGGGATATCTACCAATCCGCATTGGAGCAGCGTGGTAGGTCTTAGCTCCAATCCTTCTTTCCAAAAACGGAGAGAGGAGGCCTGACCCCAGCAGTGGGCATAATAACAGGCCGTTACTTTACTTTTTTTATATGTTTATGCACAAAGTTTATCAATTTATGTATACACTTTATATATATGTGTATACACAATATATGTGTGTTGCATTTGTCTTTACGGCAAATGCCGGGGATTCCTTTTTTTCTTCTTGCGCGTTTACGTTATTTATTTATTAGGTCCTTACATATGAAATTGGCGTTTTCTATGGGAGGAACATAAAGTCGTTTTTTTTTAATGAAATATATTTAATTAATCAAAGTATGTACCATTGCTATGTATGCACTTTTGCCATCTCATAGGTAGTTCATTGATCCCCTTACTGAAAAAACCATTCGGGCGGGAATCAATAAAATCTTTGAAGGCGGTTTGGACTGCCCCATCGGAGTTGAATTTTTTTCCTTGCGAGTAGTTATCCAAATTGCGAAAAAAATGGTAATCTGTTGGAGCAAGGTCCGGAGAGTACAGTGGATGTCTAAGACATTCTAATTGAAGCTCCTCTGATTTGGTAGCCGTCTGTTGTGCAGTGTGTGGTCTAGCGTTGTCCAGAAGCAGCAGTGGCCTAGAGCGATTGACCAGCCTCGGTTGTTTAGCAGCTAGCTTTTCCATCATGGTTTGCAGTTGCTGACAATAGATATCTGCCGTAATCGTCTGGCCAGATTTAAGAAAGCTGTAGTGAACGACACCGGCACTAGCCACCAAACACTTACAAGCAACTTTTTTTTAGTCAATTTTCGTTTAGGGCAGGATTTGGCTGGTTCGCCAGGGTTCAGCCATTGCGATGAGCGCTTCCGATTATCGTAGAGGATCCACTTTTCATCACAGGTAATGATTCGATTTAAAATTCCTTTATTATTGTGCCGGTTGAGTAACGTAACGCAGCAGTCGACGAGCGTTTGTAGGTTTGCTTCACTCAATTCATGAGGTACCCACCTTTCAAGCTTTTTCACCTTCCCGATTTGCTTCAAGTGGATTAGAATAGTTTTATCACTAACACCGGAGCCTGCAGCTAACTCGGACGTGGTTTGCGATGGATCCGCTTCCACAATAGCCTTCAATTCTTCATTATCAACTTTGGTCTCCGGCCGTCCACGAGGCTCGTTATGCAGGTCGAAATTTCCAGAACGAAAACGTTGGAACCAAAAACGCACTGTGTTTTCTTTTGCGACACCGTCACCATACACATTATTAATCCTTCGAGCCGTTTCTGCAGCACTGGTGCCACGGTGGAACTCATACTCGTAAATAACGCGATATTTCATGTTTTCCATTTTGTAAACAGAGTGACACAAAGAAAAAAACAAAAGAAGAAAAAACAAATGAATTAGGGGGTTTGAAACACAAATGCATGAGTAACTAGCTGTATGAATTTGAATTTGGAATTCCTAATCATAAAGGTAATATTTGAGATCAAAGTGGCCAGTACGACAAAACGCCAATTTCATATGTAAGGACCTAATATTATTTATACTGTTGTAGTGTTGGGGTGTGTTGAAGAATGAAGATTTATTTATATATATTGAAGTTCTTATGCATAATCATCGCGATGATTTTCATGATTTATTATTGATAGTATACGGGTTCCATCTTCCCTTTCATTATTTATTGTCAACTAGCTGTGCCAGCGGCTTCGCCCGCGTGGAAATTAGCATGTCACAATTTTTTTCTAGAATTCAAATTTTAAATATAAAGCTAATTATTGTGAGCTAACCATAAGAGATAGAGTCATGATATCGCGGACTTTTTTGTAGTAGTTTTATAGATTTACAATTCTCTACTACATTACTTTAGCGTATCTCTGCTGTTTTACGTAGCGCACGCGACTAAAGCTCCCAACAAGCAAGTTTTTTAACCTTTGCGCGATCTCTTGAACACAATTTACATAATACCGATTACAATTTTACCTAAACCATCCGGATCCATTTTACTATATTATGGTAAAACCATACAAAAATCCGTTCAGTAGATTTAGAGAGTGCCGAGATTTTGCAAATACTTCACTAAAGGTTAGCGTAAAAGGATAAAAGCGTTTCGGCGCTATATCTAATGCAACTGGATTAATAAATCCCAGCCTGTTGTGTCATTAAACGTGTAGTAATATTAATAATAGGAGCAAACTATCGTTTCATAGTATAAAAAAATAATCACAAAACAAACATCACGCAAGCGTTTATGGATCGAATGGTTATTATTATTGTCACCGTGATTCAGTAGTTTTAAAGTATAATAAGAAAACATGACAGACAATATTTGACGAGGCCATACAACGACAATATACATAGAAATAGCAATATGTCGCACAGTACAACAAAATAGCTTCGTGAATTATACATCCATCTTAAAATAAGTTTTATTCGAGCAGTAACTGCAGCAATTGAGCAGTTTATATGGAAAATTTCTGCGCCGAAAACATGCCTAAGCAATTTTCAACTCTCTCTAGCTCTAGCATATTTGCAAGTGCGAGCCCCATATCTTTGTATTGCATTTTACGCAGTTAAAGTAGTGGAAAACAGTATTTTTTATTGGTTCACCGAATCGTTTATTTACAGTATAACGCCTCGTATGCACGACCGTAAAAAATACGTCGCGCTATAACTCCGCAATAGGCGAAATAAGAATTTTCGTATGATATATTTGGTTTAACGCCCTACGCCTAACGCCTTAAATCGAACATTGTGCGATAAAAATACTTTTAAATACGCTGCCGTGTGAACAGACACCAGCAGGCCTACCACTAACTTTTATTGCGACTCAATTGAAGACGTAAACGAAATTGTTTTGCTTTTTCGTACCATGACGTCTTAAAGATGCACACTTTAAGTCGTTGCCGAATGAGAGTTAGGAATTCGTCCTAAGAACATGTGAGTAAAACAGAGTTATCTATAGTTCAAATAACGTTATCCTTTTCAAACATTACGACCTCAATGCAATTCACACTTTATGGTACGAAAAGAAAGCGGTTCGCGGTCGTCGATTACGTCTTCAATTGCGTCGCAATAAGGTTCATGGTAGGCTTGCAGGATACCCATTTGTTTCATTGCGATGTATTTTTAACGCATGGTAAAAAATCTCTCGTGCGAACGAGGCGTAATCGACGTGTCCGTTGGCGCGGGTGGCAGTGATAAGTTGTTCATAAGTTACTTACTCTGAGTGACGACCGTGCAATTGTCCCATATATTTATTATTATTATTATTATTATTATTTATTTATAATATTTAATATTTGTAAACAATAGTTTGCTGATCCTATATTCTGCATTTTTATTGACCTTACAAAGCACCTTTACGTTAAATTGCTTATTTAAATTTCAGGTTCATATGCTGAAGGTTTGCATAAATTGCTCATACATATTATATTATAAATAACATAATTGTTACAGGGTCACACTAAGTAAAAATAGATCCGAAATCATAATTTTAGATTCCTTCGTATGACATTTATTTTAGGAGTAATTAAGGATCGCAGATATTTTTTTCGCTTTCTAGTCAATATGCATAATTTATTCATTATGTAAATTACAGTACTAGATATCATTGACCTATTAACTTAATGAGATTGTAATAATCAGTTGTGGTGTTTTTAAATTTGCATTGAAACGAAATGTAACAGCATCACAATACAAAAATGGACTGATTAAGTTTGACTTAAAACTAATTGGCAAGCATCGTGAGCTCAAGCGTAATGTTCAAAGTTCAATGTCCCTCTAAACCAGTGTTTCGCAACGTGAGGCCAAGGTTCCACAGGGGGGGGGCTCTTTAAATATTAAAGGCAATTCTAAAATAGACGAGGATAACTCTCTCCCTCCGGGATATTTAAATACGATGCTAGATTTCGGTGTAAAATTCGAAAGCAATTTTTTTTTCCCAAAATCTATCATTTATATTTCTTCAGTGAACGATTTCAATAATTTATACAATTAGGAGTTACATTGCGGAGATCAATAATGCAAAAGTAATAATAAAATTGTTGTATTACTTTGAACGATTTTATATATATATATATATATTTAAACTTACATAAAGAAGAGGGTGAAAGAACTTTTAAGGTAGTGCCCTACCAGGCACAAAAAAGATTAGAAAATACTGCTCTTAACTAACTAAAACTTACAAGCGCTTAGCAGCATGCCTTTTAAAAATTGTAAACAGATAACACATCCAGGTAATATACATATGCTCCTCCAACACTACTCTTAGTTAACATAGTGATCAAACACAAAAAACAGCGTAAAATATAAATATAACACATTAGAACTTTCCACTGATTTTTAAACAACCAAAACAGGTTCTTGTAGAATATTGTGACGCTATTTCGTTAAATTTTTGATCTTAAAACTAACTTTCGTTTCGTTTCTATGCTAATGAGGTTTATATATTTACTACTCCCAATTAGGCAATTAAAGTCTCGGAATGATGGATTAATCTATTATGAAATGTCGAATACACTTTATTACAATATATGTTCGACAGTATAACGAGGTTTTAAAATAAACTAAAACATGAATTCGTGTGTCAAAAATGATGAAGTTGAACGTCTTGGTAATCATGATGAACAGTTTTGATTATTAGTTGAAATTGCTTTAATTATTAGGGGCCGTTATGGGGTTACTCACATGTACACGCAGTTGGTCTGTTTTTGTGCATATGGTGCAGGAAAGAACTTTTCAAGGTTATATATTTCAAATTATCACTATATAATACACTGAATTACATATACAAGGTGTCTTAAAATACTATTAAATCGAGTCAAATTTCATTTATATTTTTCTATATAATACATATCTATATAATTTATATAAAATTGGATCTTTTTAGTAATCTGTGTTCAAATGGTCGGCCACAATTTCACGTTATTATAGAAAACATTTTAAATAAATTTCAAGGTAGCGACTATGATGTATATTAACTCTGGAATGTTGAATATTGGCGCATATTTAGAAATACCTAACTGGTTGAAATTAGTGTCGCCAATTTGATCATAATTTGTTTTGGTACACCTCGAAGTTATGTTATATGCTTTCATAGCGCACGCGAATAAAGCTTCCAGCAAGCAATTTTTTTAACAACTGCGCGATCCCTTCAATACAATTTTTGTGAAAACCGTACAAAAATCCGTTCAGTAGATTTTGAGAAAATCGATTACAAACAGAGAGCTTTTTGGGATTATGTTATAAAAAATATTTTGGTGAAATAAATTGAATTATTTATATATTAATTGAATTATAATAATAAATTCATTTATTATTTATATTAATATAATTTAAAGTCGATATCATCATGTTAACAGATTTCTCTCTGATATATGTGTCTTACAAAAGTAGCGTTCTACGTCAGTTCTAAGTAATATAATCGCTATTCAGGCCGGTGAATTATTTATATTTTATAGTATCCAATAAACCTGACACAGTGTTACCGGACCGGTTAACGCATCGCTCAGTCATTATTGACGTCACCGCTTAACGTGACGAGAATCTCGTAAGCAGAGAAATAGAAAAACAAACATTCAAACTTTTCGAATTCTCAAATAATTACATATTTTTATATAAATATTCGGGTTACATTGCAATAAAATCGAGCTGCCTTGATTCGATTATTACGGTTCGACGTTTCAGCAGAGTTGCATCCACCGTGGTCACGAAATGTCTGAACTATTATAAAATCCACTAATTACATCATCATCCTCCTGCCCGTATGCCACTCTAAGTCAGCACAACATATTGTCACATGATTCGGCTACATATTTTACGACCAGCCGCCTGGCTGACGTCAACTTACCTTAGTCGTATTTTACGACCCCAGGGAAAGAAAGAGGGTGGTCTATGCTACTCAACCGGATTCCACACTGTGGTTCAACTTACCTTAGACGCCTTTTACGACACTTCGTTGAGAAATGAGGGTGGTCTATTCTACTCAGCCGGATACCACAAGGCGGAATATACACCAATTACATATTTGTTTAATAATAATTTTGTAAAAGAGTGATCACCGAGTTTCTCCTCAGTAAGAGCACCTTTCCCTAAAAACAGTGGTAGCTTCATTATCATTGAACGATTAAAAAGTGTTCATAAAAGCAATCTTGAATAAAGAATAATTTGAATTTGTATTTAGGCCTTGCTCGCTTGATTACATTGTTATTCTTAATGAACTAACCATTAAAAAAAATTGACAAACTGGCGATTGTGATTGATACTTGTTATAAAAGTAAAGTAACGGCCTGTTACTATCCCACTGCTGGGCATAGGCCTCCTCTCTCCGTTTTGGAGAGAAGGATTGGAGCTAAGACCTACCACGTTGCTCCAATGCGGATTTGTAGGTTACACATATCCCTTGCAGTTTTCCCTCACTGAAAAGCGTGTAATAAATTACAATTATCAATTAGACACATTAGTTTTTTAATAGACAAACTCATTAGTGCCTGCCCGGAGCTTGAACCCATGATCATCTCTAGAGAGTCACACGGTCTCACCTCTAGGCTATCACAGCTTTTTTGTTTGTTGTTATAAATTAATAACTAAATCGAAAATTGAAGAAATTAAAAATCATTAAAAAACACATAATAAATGATTATTAGTATTCATAATGCATCGTTTATGATGTGGTTGATTTCTTGTGTGGATACATCATTAGTTAACACAAAATAAAAAGCGTCAGATGACATACAAACGGTAAGTAACTGAAGATTTGAAAATTGTCAAAAGGAAATGAGACTGATGAGATTCGCAAGAATGGACTTATTATTCGCTTACCCGCATATATAGAAATGTCCGCTTCTCTTTCCAATAATGTCCCAAATCTGTTCCAAGTTTTCCTCTAACAGATGAGTCACATATATTTTATGGGGCTGGTCACGAGAGAATGCTACTTTCAGAGAAACATCGCCATTTTTCTCAAACTCTTCTAGTTCCTAGAACAAAGTCATATTAAGTCTCAGTTTTCTAAATTAATTAAGTATAAAACAAGACTAGCCAATTAATTACTAAAAAATAATAGCAGAAGTAGTTTTTTGGAGAGAAGGATTGGAGCTAAGATCTGCCACGCTGCTCCAATGCGGATTGGTAGGTTACACTAGAGATATGCAGGTTTCCTCACGATATTTTCCTTCACCGAAAAGCGTGTGATAAACTGCAATTATCAATTAGACACATAAGTTTTATTTGAAACTCATTGGTGCCCGGGGTTTGAACCCATGATCGTCTCTAAAGAGCCGCACGGTGTTACCGCTAGGCTATCACAGTTTGTAATAAAAATACTAGCAGAGCTTTATTAAAATTTAGTTGCACAATATTGATGCGCTACCTAATCTATAATTATTATAAAACAAAGTCCCAAAAAGCTGCCTGTCTGTATGTAATCGATTTTCTCAAAATCTACTGAACGGATTTTTGTACGGTTTTCACCAAACGATAGTGCCATACTTCCGGATGGTTTAGGTAAATAGTACATATCGCTATTATGTAAATTGTATTGAAGAGATCGAGCAGTTGTTAAAAAACTTGCTTGCTGGGAGCTTTAGTTGCGTGCGCTGCGTAAACAAACAGAGATACGGTAAAGTAATGTAGAAGAGAATTGTAGACGTACAAAATACTACAAAAAAGTTTGCGATAGCATGTCTCTATCTCTCACGGTTAACTCACAGTAACTACTTTTATATACAAAATTTTGAAAATTCGGGAATAGTTTCGTAAATTAATGAATTCCACGCGGGGGAAGCCGTTGATGGCACAGCTAGTAAAACATAAGAGTAGTGTTGTTCCATATCGTATTCCCTTTATTCCATAGCATATTCGCGCATATGGACTTTGGCTGCTTTAGGGAAAAAATAAATGCGGCGCTGCTTTGAACCGAAATGTAATGTTACGTTGTAATGTGTTAATGTATAGTTTTTTAATTACGAGCGTTACCTCTTGGTAGATATAATCCTGGTCGCGATGTCTGCACCCAAAGTATAGTACAGTATCGCCCACGGGTCTACCCTGAGTGCGAGCGTGCGCCCGTTCTTGTAGAAAACCACGGAATGGTGCCAAACCCGTTCCAGGACCCACCATGAGAACCGGAGTCTGAGTCAACATTGGTAATCTGCACAACAATTTCTTCTTTTTAGCATCTGTTATTTGACCACTCTTTGGAAAAAGTTTGAACAAAAAAAAATGATTTATATCATAGATGGACGTAAGGTCACAGTAGGCTTGCGATTCTTGTGTTGCAACTCAGCAGAGTTAGAAAATCATTCGTTGGTCTAGATATTCGCTTTTACAATAAAATATTATGAAATCATATATCATAACATATGCGCCTACATAAAGGTGTGGTATCCGGCTGAGTAGAATATAGACAACCCTAATTTCTTACCGAGGTGTTATAAAAGGGTACTAAAGTAAGTTGACCCATCGTGTGGTATCCGGTTGAGTAGAATAGACCACCCTCTTTCTTACCGAGGGGTCATAAAATACGACTAAAGTAAGTTGACGTCAGGCAGGCGGCCGGTCGTAAAATACGTAGCCAAATAATGTGTTGTCACATGATTTTGGATGTTTGTAACATGTTGTGCTGAACCCACTTAGAGTGGGATAAGGGCAGGAAGATGATATGCTGTTACGTAGAGCATTACACATACACATTTTCTTTCATTCTTTTAACCTTATCCCAATCTAAGTGGGGTCGGCACAATATGTCTTCGTCTTCCATTCTCCTCTATCATTCATCAACTCTGGTGTCACTCCTTTTTATGCATATCATTCTTCACACAATCCATCCTTATTTTTGCGGCCTCCCTCTAGTCCATCCACATTTGCATATTACACAATTGAAGAATATATAAATTATAAAAATTATTGGACTTTAAATTCCTTTCAGCTTTATACAGGTTCATACATGTTTAAAAGATTGACGGCCGAGAGCTTATTTGTTTATCACGGCAACAGCTACATTCTGAACCAGTAGTAACTGCCACATTAAATCTAAGTAATTCAAAAGTGCTTGCAACAGCTGACTTGAAAAAAGATTATTTTAATTTGATTTGATACACACCGTCTTTTTAGCCATATTTTTGTATGTAATTTTTAAATATTATTTTCATTTGATTGCTTACGTTTTTTATACGTCTATATATTGTAAAGCCATCCTCGCAACATGAAAGTGTCTTGTTGAAGTTTGATTTGCATAAACTTGAGATAATTAAATACAATAAATACGTCGTTGTATACAACGACGTTGTATATTTTATATTTGTTGTTGTTATGTTATATTTGTCATTCATATATATTAAATAAAATATATTCTCATATGTAGTTTAATTCATATAGACTTCTTTTTAGATGTAACAAATATCCGGAATGTTTAACCTTAACAAATGTAATTAACTCAACTGTTATATGACAATCTTATCATAATATGAAACGTAATGTGCCTATCAAATATAAAATACCGTCACGAAAGATAATGAGAATACTTTGCTATCAATACATATTTTTTTTGCTTATATAATTATATACATTGATTAAACTTTCAACAAGGCTAAAAAATTTAAAATTTGTCCATGATGTTATGTCCATGAGTTAGACTGATATTTGTTTTGCATATGTCTTGAAAATTGGCAGTCTTTTTTTTTTGCGTAATAGGCGCTTGACTGTAATCATGCCTGATGGTAAGCAATGATACAGTCTAAGATGGAGTGCGCTTGCCTAAAAGATGCCTATTCACTCTTGCTTTGAAGAGTCATTTTATATGACCTGGGAAAAATAGATGCCGGGGGAGAATTCCATTCTCTTGCCGTGCGCAGTAAAAAAGAAGACGCGAAGCGCCTTCGTGGGATGTCAATAACGTAAGGGTGGAACTTCTCCCGGTGCCTATCGGTACATTGATAGAAAGGTGATGGAGGAACAAGGTTATGGCGTACTTTAGCACACTCTCCGGAATATATCCTGTAGAATACCGATGGATAGGCAACCCTGCGCCGATGTTGATGACTGAAACTCGTCTGGTTGCTAATGATCCAATTAGGTGTTCCCCAACGATTAAGTGTCATTTCAAAAACGTTCTAAAGAAGTTTTTTGTTGTTGTATTTATTTGTTCGCAGAGGCTTATTATCTTATATAAGTTGTAGTTTGTGGCCATTTACTCTACCTATATATGCTTTACGATAATGTAACTTTAGTTTCCTTCTCCGTCTTCTTAATGGATAACAGTTTTCCAAACAGGTTTTAAAACGTTCAGTTAAAATGAACTAGACACATTATACAATCGACACTTACGGAGTATTCTACAAAAATAAAACATGCGTGCATTTTTAAATTTAGGATAGGCCTTGAGATTTTAATTTGAATACGATTACGTTAATCGATATAAATTTGCGACTTCGATACAGTTCAAGGAACTTAATACAATTAAAAAATTGATAAAATATTAAATTTGAATTATAGAATTGAGATCGTTTAACGATGTGTAACTTTATTCTTCACATGGCGATATATACTTTTTGATTTTTATTAATATAATAATTCAGCAACTACATTATTTTATCTGTTTTTCAAGCTTTACCCGCGATTTCGTTAACGTCAAAGTGTAGAAATACCCACATTATATACTATGTGTTTTTTCCTGCTTCCAAAGGAACAAGGCATTATATGTTCGCCCACTTTATAAGCTTTACTTGTGCTTAATATCATCAATATTGCTCCAGCGGAATAATTTTAATTTGAAATTTTATTTATATAGTATTCATATGGATGCTTTCGCACTAGGATATTACTCAAATCCACTTACTTAGTCTTATCATCATTATTATCTTTGATTTTATAATATGCTTTCTCTGTAAATATACTATTTTAACAATGAAATTTCAAATGAATATAAAACGTTAAAGAAAAAATCATATTTCCGTACCTGGCGTGAATAACTCAAAAAGTCCAAAACGCACACTTTTAGGGCAGCCATAAAAAGGTTTACGTTTAAGAGAGTTATTTAAATATTCATAAGTTTGTATGTGCGATATAAAAGACTTATCGACTTCACTGAAATATTCTCCATATAAATTAGGCGATCCCAATGCCTATTTTAGTCAAACATATAAAGGACGTAAGTCGCTTTATCAACAGATTCGCCTGGTACAGATTCAATAGAATGAAATAAAAATTTTCATAAGTTACTCTTTATAATTGGACCGTTACTTATAATAACATTTGTAAGATAAAAATTTTTTATATCATTTCAATTGTTTATAAATCAACCTTCGAAGATAAATACTGTAATAACTAATATTATAGCGGAGTTTTGTGAAGGTCGTTTAAAAAACAATTATGCGTCTTATATCGTTTAGTTGACATAAGTCAATTAAGCGCCTTTATATAATCATACCTTTGATTCACTGCTCTGAACTTAACTAAAAATCATATATAACATTTCAAAATATGCATGTAAATAAATTTAAATTATGGAAAAACAAGTTTAAATAGTACGGTATATTAAACAATGTTTTATATCAAGTTTATAATAACCACTACTGGATCACATAGTCTCGACTATGTAAAATATATTTCGCATTTATCTATTGTCTAGCAGACCAAGCTATCGCTTATTCTGTCTGCGCTTTGCCCTCTAATTATATTGTAGTGCACTTTAGTTCTAATTTTGCTATAACTTCTAAGATATTTATTTAAACTATATGGTGCATAGAATAATAATATTTAGCATTAAATCAAATCAAATCAAATCAAAATATTCTTTATTCAAGTAAACTTGTAAACAAGTGCTTTTGAATCGTCAACTTTACTGCTGGTTCGGAAAGCTGTTCCTGCCGAGAAGAGCCAGCAAGAAACTCAGCGGTTGCTCTTTTTAAAATATAAATCTTAGAACTAGTTACATTTATTTATTACTGTCTTGTACAGGGTAAAAGTGCACCTATATCCACACATCCTTATCATCTAAGTAATCTTCAACAGTATAGTAGGCTTTCTGTATCAGCCTCTTTTTAACAGTGTTTTTAAACTGCTGTAATGGCATGACCAAAATTGATTTCGGAATTTTATTATAGAATCTTATACCCAAACCCACAAACGATTTACGTACTTTTGCTAGGCGCAAAGCAGGAGTCGCAAGCTTATGTCGGTTCCTACTTTGTCTATTATATACATCACCTATCGTTTTATACTTAAGACCTATATTTCTGTATTATCAAGGATTTAAAATTCTATTTTAGCTTATATAAGTAGCTTTTCAATTACCGTTTTGAAGCGAAGCATAAAAAAAATAGAATGGTAGCACAACTAAAAAATCATATATTGAGATAAATTAACTAAAGTTTTCATTCATAAAAAATGCTTTAGTTTGCTTGAACGAACGGTCTAATATTGAATTGCTGCTGAGAATAATGTGTATTTTTAATATTTACATTAATTCTTAGTCCAAAACACGTGTTTTTTTACTTTTGCCAACTATTTTGCAGCCCATGAGCGATATATATCTGGTATCAGCGGTTTTTAAGTAAGTATGGAATATGCCTCCCTTACATTGTTTGCTTTAAATGGATTAGGTAGCGCTATCGACGGAAGCACCCATGTGACGAGAAAATTTCCGAATTTTTTAACTATTGTCATATTTACATTAAATTACACAAAACCTTAACAAATTACACACTAAAAACTTCACTTCCCCTTTTACTGGAAACCGCCTGCAAATACGAGTACATTCCAGTTTTTCAGTTTATCGAGAATAAATAGACATACGGCGGGGACTTTGTTTTATATTATGTAAGGATTGTTTTATATTTGATAAAGCCTTAGTGTTGTATATAAATGACTGTAGGTTGGCAAAGAGATACGCTCCTATCTGGTGCCATAATGATCATAAATCATAATGCACTTCTTGACGTTGATAACATGTTAGTTATATTTGTCACCCAACCTAGATTCATTTATTTTACGCAGTTTAAGCTGGTTCTCTTTCACAAAAGAACCGCATCGATGAATGCACGTAGTGTGTGAAGGCAAGATTACTTTAAATCTGTTTAGTTTACTTATATCTGGGATAATCTTAGAAAGGGTTTTAAACTAATTTCATTCAAAATTAGCGGCGTTATTAGCATTTTTATATAAAGAAGTTCCTATGGGGCGGAATATTCCAGTAACAATATTCCGCACGGTAAAATACTATCTATAGTTACGTATAAAATAAATAATTAACTAATTTGTTATTTATTTTCATTAATGATACTCTTTAAAAGCATTAGGCAATATAAATTCTAAAGTTCGTATTGATAAATAACGCTACTTGTGTTATTATTGTATAAGATAATTAATAAAATGGCAAACAGAGATCTAAGACCCTTTTAAACTTAATCATTCATAGTTATTCAATACACATACTATGTGGCAATCTTAAAATAGAGGCAATTTTAATAACAACACATATGCCTTGACATATAAAAGTTTTTTATCTGTGTTTTTTTGCCGATAATATTCTGACTATAAAGGAATACTTATCGCCAATACTTACACAATGCGGTAATAATTAAAATTATTAATATCATAATATTAACTTCGCCATTTATCGCTGATTTTAGCAAAATATAACTGTCATTACTGTTGTAAAAGTATTGTAAAAAAAAAGTTAAGTATCAGCCTGTTATAATCCCACTGCTGGGAATTGGCCTCCTCTCTCCGTTTCTGGAGAGAAGGGTTGGAGCTAAGACCTACCACGCTGCTTCAATGCGGATTGGTAGGTTACACATATCTCCAGAATTCTCTAGAGATATGCAGGTTTCCTCACGATGTTTTCCTTCACCGAAAAGCGTGTGATAAATTGCAATTATCTATTAGACACATGAGTTTTAATAGAAAAACTCATTGGTGCCTGTCCGGGTTGGAACTTGTGTTCCCCTCAAACTCTTTTGACACTCGCGACTCTTCGCACGGTCTCACCGCTGGGCTATCACAGCTCAAAAAAAGTATAGTGAATAAATTTCAAGTTTCCTTTTTGTGAAATGAAACCGGTGATGGGTACTGCAGGAGGTAAGTGTAGTAATGCTAGAATGATATCGGCTGAAACACCGTTGTTCCGCCTATAAATAATGGTTCATAAAGATAGTGATCGCATCTAAGATAAGTTGTCGTAAATAATTAAATTTATATTATAAATTTAGCTATCCAGTTTTTAAATAAATTATTATAAACACTTATGAACATTAAATGCATCGAGTATAGGATCTGGTTTCTGAAAATGACCGCTTTCGTCTCTATACCAAATGACATGAGCTTAGGCACATTATTGTGTGGTATCCGGCTGAGTAGAATAGACCACCCTCATTTCTTACCGATATATCGAAAAATACGACTAAGGTAAGGTCGTAAAATACGTAGCCGAATCATGTTACAACATGTTGTCCCGATCCCACTTAGAGTGGGATAAGGGCAGGAGGACGATATAATAATATTAAATATTTTTCACTTATGATTTCAATTAGGATTGAGACATGATTCCAAATATAAAAATTGATTATTTATATAGTGGTCCGTATATAGATAGTTTACAGCCAAGTGCTCTACGTGAGGTCAATACCGTCAATAATATCGCCATCGTTAAGCTACATATATAGTGCTATTACTGTTTTATCCTTGACGATAGGTCTTGGTCAATTTATGACCTAAGTTGTGTGGGCGTTTTAAATTGTCTTAAACGATGATTATATTGCAATTAAATATATTTAAAGGACCGTTACAAGTTGTAAAAAAAGTGCATGAAAAAAGTATAAAGCACATAAATATTGTATGTAAATATGAAAACGCCGTGTGGTATCCGGCTGAGTAGGATAGACCTCCTTCATTTTTACCGAGGTGTCGTAAACGAAGACTAAGGTAAACTGACGTCAGGCAGGCGGCCGGTCGTAAAATACGTAGCCAAATCATTTGACAACATGTTTGTAACATGTTGTGCCGACCCCACTTAGAGTGGGATAAGGGCAGGAGGATGATAAAAAAAGTTACGATGATGACCAAGTTGATGTTTCTTACTCAAAGCCCCTGAAACTTAATCGCTAACATGTGCCTCATAAGAAAGCTCAGATGGCGATTGAAAGAGCTAAGCTCGAACTATCTCTGCATGAACAAACCAGAAATGAAGAGATCTCTTGAAGGACCAAAGCGACGGACATAGCTCAACGGGTCGCGAAGCTGAAATATCAATGGGACATTGTTCGAAAAACTGATGGAACATTGGGGTCTCAAGTTGCTGTGTTGAGTGGCGACCCCGCACAGAAAACGCAGTGTAGCCAGACCCACTAGGTGGACAAAAGACCTTAAAAATTTCGCGTTGAGCCGCTTGATCAAGATCATGTAGCGTACAAGTCATTTAAAGAGACTTATGTCCAACAGTGAAGGACTTCAAGTAGGTCATATTGGCCCCAAAATATTCAATAACATATTAATAAAAACACCAATAGATAACCAATTCTACTAATAAACATAGTAATTAGTTAGTTTAGTTTATAATATATTCACTAATATTTTGCCACTTTTGGTAAGCATTTACTAAATTCTACCAACACTATATGAGTTTAAAGCAGCCCTTAGATGCAAGCCTAAATATTTTACATTATTACTTTATAAGCACAACAATCATTATTGTAAAGTAATTATTTAAAAACTATATTTTGGTGTGCATTCACTATTTAAGAAAAACAAATAGTATATTTTATTTATTTTAACTTCTACTATATCTTGTAGTCACTTACATACATATAATCCTTTCTGTAAATCATCCAAAAGTTAAGGAACGTTCACTTACCTAAACTGAGACTTCCTAATGTAAACAGGCACTCTTGGAAAGGGTTTGTCTGGCTCCGGTTTATTTTCTGCAAGCCAAGTAGTTGTCACTCCTTTGTTCACACGACCAGTAGGAGTTTCATATTTAACCACTACGGCCGTCACGTGAACCGTGTCAGGGTATAACTAAAATAAGGAGGAGTACACAAAGTAAACATTAATTTAATGACGACAGAATGAAGATTTTTTGAAGTTATTGAGTTAACGCCAATAAGACCTTAAGAATGATTAAGGAAATCGGTTATAAGTAGATCAAGGATAAAAGCATTTTCAAGTTATCCGTAAAAGGAAACCGCATTCCCCTAAAACATTTAATTAAGCACTGCTATAGTTTTTCGATCAATAAACAAAACTAAACTTGTTATCAATATACAAATTAACTAAAGTAAAAATAATAATTGTATAACAGGGGGTCATAACAGTACAGTGGATAATCTTTACAAAGAAATAGAGTAGTTTAGTTTTTTAAAAATACAACAAAATCTGAGAAAAAATAACCGGCAGAAGTAATATTCTACCTTAGGACTCGATGAAATTGAATAGTATCTTGGTTGTAGACGAGGCAATAGTTCACACAAATGGTCCAATGGTGGTTTGCATGATTTAATATCTTCCAATATATGAACAACATTTCTACATCCATCAACTACAAATGATTGATACAAAGCTTTGCCTTCTGGAGAGTTTGTCGCCATAAGCAGCAATTTCTTTTTATCCTAAAAAAAATTGCATTAAACAATCTGGTTTCCCATAAAATACTTCTTTGCGGTATAAACACAGAATCAGAGAAATAAAACAATACTAAATACAAAAAATATATACATATTTAATTTTTAAAGTCTAGAGTAAAAATTAAATACACCTTTGTCCGCCTTGTATGAGTAACTTGTGTTAAATAAATGAAAAATAGATTATATACTATATATTGTGAGAGGTATTTTGGTTTTCGATGAATATAATGAATAGTTTTCGATACCCTAAACAGGTGAAACATTATACAAGAATAACTAAAGTATACATAGCTTAATATTATGAATATTGTCAAGTAAGTCTGTTTGTTACATATTCAAGGGTAACTCGATGAAACAAATATTGATGAAATTTGGTATAATTGAGCTTGTATAATGGCTAATGTATCAGGAAAAAAATCCGTTTTTCTTTTGGAAAAAGACTCAAGTCTTAAACTTAAAACGCTGAGTGCTTTAAAGAAAATCACAAAGATACCAAAGCACGTTATAGATTGTAGATTAGATTGACGAGTCGCACGTTTGGACAAATTGGTGCGGGTGTATGTTACCAGAAATATTGTTTTATTTGCAGTATGTAGCTTTCAAATGAGGTTGGTAATATAATGAACTAAGAGCCCGTGAACCCCAGACCTTCGCCATTTTATAAAAGCTGAAAGATTGTCAGCGCATGCTCCCAGCACAGGTAAGAATGACAGTACATTATTAAATTTTGGTCATCGTGGCTTCAAACTGTAAAAAACAACCTAACACGCCATCTCGCTCGCACCTACCCGTATGTATATCTCGCGCTCGCTCCTATAGCTACCCTTCATGCTGGACTGGCAGGGGACTATCAAAAACTTCTGGCTAGTGAGGGAATATTATAATTATCTAAGTAATATATATTAAAATCAGCTTTTATACTATGAGGTAATAAAATTTCACGAACAATAAGGGTGTCTGGCAAGGGTTTGCCACGATGTAAAGTGTCTAACATTGACGGACGAGATTTCTAATATTATTGTGAAGGTACTACCTAAAAATTACATTTTATAATATCACGAAATAAGATCGGTATTTTCCACACCTTAAGTACCGTTTATCTCCTAAAGCCACGACGACCAAAATTTCATAATGTACCATCGTTTTTACCTGCGTTGGGAGCATAGGCTAACAAACTTTTAGCTTTTATAAAATGACGAAGGACTGGGGTTCAGGGCTCTCGGTCTACAAGTAAAAGTGTGTAAACTAAAAATTACACGTGAACAAGTGAAGGGCAACATTTTATTTATGAATATTTCCGGTTTTGATGATTTTATGACAAGCTACAAGCATCAGAAAAATTAAATAAAATTCAGTATAAATGCCTCAGAATTATTCTGGGTGCAATGAAATCTTCCCCAACAAACGCCTTGCAGGTTGAATGTGTTGACCCTCCTTTATACCTCCGTCGACAATATTTATGTGACCGATATATTAGTAAATCGTTACAGCTGTCCTCCCATCCTCTCTGGGCAAAATTAACTCTTCTCTCCCATTTTCCTATATCCCGAAATTCAAAATCAAACATATTAGACAGTTTCTTAAAATATTCCTCTCTTCCTAATCCTATGTTACGCTATTTATCAAATCCTCTTTTCTGTACTCCTTTTGAAGCGCTTACATTTAATCCTTCAATCATCACAGATCTTGGTTTTATTAAAAATTCTCCTGATACACATCACAATTTTCAAAATTATATTCATCACAATTGCCAGAATAGTCTCCTGATATATACAGATGCATCAAAGCTATCCTTGAATAGTTGTGTTGGTGCAGCCTGCTGGATCCCCAAATATAAAATTGTGTTGAAATTTAAATGTCCTCCAGAGTCTTCTGTGTTTACAGGAGAGGCCATTGCTTTGTTAGAAGCAATCCTGTTTGCACACTCCCATAACATTAAACAGACTGTTATCTTGACAGACTCTCTTAGTTGCTTATTGTCTATTAAAGAAAATCCATTTCGTAGTAAGTCGAGATTTCCTATTGTTTTGAAGATTAGGGAGATTCTGTTCTCTTGTTATCAAAAAGCATTATCCATTTCTTTAGTCTGGATCCCCAGCCATTCTGGTATTCCTGGAAATGAGATTGCTGATTCATGTGCAAAGGTTGCAGACCAAGATGGAACGCTCAAGCAGTTTGAGAATACAGCTACATACAATACAGATCTTTGCTCGTTAGCTACGACTTTCCTAGACAAATCCTGAAATTCGTTCTACGAGACCTCCAAAACTAACAAGGGTAAGTAATACGCTGCCCTTCAGCCAGACATACCAAGACGACCATGGTTCTTTCTCCTTAGACATGTAGACAGATGGGTCTCATCTACTATCTCTCGTTTACGTCTTGGTCACTGCATTCATTTGCACACCTGTACACTTGGCAAAGCTCAGGATCAGGGACAACTCGATCTGCGAGTGTGGTTTAGACGAAGGCACCGTATCCCACATCCTTTTGAATTGTCCTAAGCTCCTTCACCCTTTAAATGACATTATCCCAACCAAAATCCTCGTCCTTTAAATGTTGAATGTTTGTTAACGTCTGTATTTAGTCCCTATTGTAAATATTTATGTAAATATATTAAATGTAATAAAATAAAATTGTATTTTTTTTGTGGTATAACTATTTGTATATAATATATATTCATATTGTGTTGTCCTTTTGTTTCAGGTGAAGGGTTAAACATAAGGTTCCCACTATTTGTAATTATTCAAAATTTTAGTTTTACTCTTTGTTTCACCGTACAATCTCCTTTGTGTGTTCTCCATCATACGTGACATTGGCAAAGTAATCTGTGCCAATATGGCACTCCTAAAAGCCATTAATGGAAAATTGAATTGAATTGACAAGCTACAACTTACCTCCTCATCTGAACAGTATTCCACGAGTTCTCTCAAAATGTGCGTCCGGGGCATAGCCGTTATTTCAACGTAATGCGATAATGCAGTTCCATAGGACGTAGGACATGGGAATGGGTGTTTCTTAGTGCTTTCTTGGTCAGTGTTTATAAGCGAGAATATTTCATCTAGATCTGCTCCAGTCAACTGACCTAGACGGTCAACTAAAGTCTTATCATTAATTGGATAAACAGCCACGTGGTCGCCTGAAAATGTATTGTAGCTATAGAAAAAATTGTTTGAGAAATACAACTATGTGTATATCAAACTTATGTACCTAAATATAAATTGTAAATGTGCAGTTGTGTTTACCAAACACTGTTTTTTTTGTTTTGCGAATTCTAATGTAAGTTATTCTTTATTAATATAAGTTATTTAAGATAAGAATTAAATTTTGCGTTTTTCTCATAATTAATGAGTTTCTAAAAAAAGTTATTTTATGTATACATTGTACCTTATTATATTTAAATGATAGAGCATTATTTTAGTTAACCTATATTTTATTTTTAAATGCCTACTAAAGTAAACTGACATGTCCACAAATATCAAATAATGAAATTTCCTAAATAAATAACAGAAATATCAATATAATGCAAAACAATTTTCAAATGGGTTTTCAGAAATCTTTTTAATAAAATATTTCAGGCTAGGCTAGGTATAAGATATAAGTGCATTTAAATATATATTTTTCCCAAAGACTGCTGATTGAATATATTCTTTTATATCATCATATAAACAAAATGCATTAACAGTATGTAGGTAACAAGACTGTTGACTAGCGTTTTAGATAAATAAAAAACAGAGGATACATATTTCGACAGCAGAATGATGAGGACTTTCTAAAGACTTTCGGCCTAGCCTTTACAACACTTATTACTCTTATATTGTCTATTTTAGTGTTGTATCAATAATATTCACTGCTATAAATAAACAAAGCAATTTTCAAGCTTACCAGCTTCATATCTCATATTAGAACCTGATATGTCTAATTCCACATGTAAACATGATCTATCACCACCTTTGTGCAATTCTTTGTTTACTTTAATTTGCGCTAGGAATGGATTTTTAGCATCAAATGGCCTACAAAAAAAGCAGAAATAAAAATACAAATAACTAAATTTGTTTGCAAATGTAAAGTAGTGGGTCTGTTAATGTCCCAATGGGCAAAGGTCTTCTCTCTCCTTAAGAGATAAAGAGTTAATATGCAAATCATATTCCAACAATTTTTCTTGATTAAAATATGCCAATCGAATTGTAAATATAAAGAAAGACATTTCCCACATTTTGTGGGAAAAACCATGAATATTCAAGGGTTTGAACCTATGCCACCTTGTAAAAGATCACAAGGTATTTGCAATCATAGCTTAATCAATTATCCTATAATCTAATTAAAGTTTATCTTGAAGGAATTTTTAATACAATCTAAATATATATGTATATAACACAAATTCACAGAACTTTAGAACAAATACAGTTCCTAAGCCTTTTATGCTTTTTAGATAATTTCAAATGGTCAATATGTCCTAAATAGATAGAATAGGTTCATCTATAGAAAGTATGAGACATATTCTAAAAAAATATTCACTGAGTTTACTTGCTCGGTCTTGTAAGTAGGAGCAACCTTATGAATAAGTAGTAATAGAAATAGCTTGTTTAAATACATTTGTGTAATTGAAAAGTGCTTATCTTATCTTTATCTATTTGAACATAGGAAATTTTTAATTTAGCTTTGTTTTGATTTCAAGGATTTGTTGGATTTAAAAATAAGGATCCATTAAGGAATCTATATATTTTTTATAATCAGAAAGTTTCATCAGAGAAATAATTTCATCACACTACAGATCTTAACTCACTTCATATTAATAATACAAGTTCTTCATAATAAATATTGTTCATGGCTAAATTATTACTAATTTTATATGGTATACAAGGTCAATAAAGGTACCTAAAATGTTTTTCTCAGGGTTTTTTGGTAGTTATTATATATTTTTTAGGAAATGATGAATTATTATAAAAATAAATTACTTACGGTCGTTGATTTTGCAAAGAATGTAGCCTGGCAATTTCCCCTGTAAATATCTCATTAGGTGTGAACTCATCAGGGGCATGAGTTACTAATCTGAACTGCCGAGTGAGTTCTTCCTCACCAGTGCTTTCAATATTGAATTTTTCACATACCATTGGCCAAAATTTATCTTTCCAAGTAATAAAGTCATCTTCAATACTAATCAAAAAAGATTTTTTTACAAAAAATTTAAAAATAAGATTAATTTAATAAAGATGTAACAAGGTCAAGTTTATCCTAGTCACTAAATAATAATTATCATATAACAATTCAGGGCAATTGACCAAATACACTAACTAATAACAAACAACAATTTAATTTAAATCAAATAATCTTAAGTGGAAAATACTAGCAATAAACTTCAAGGTTAACAAACATTAATTGAAGATGGATACTCACAGCCCACAGGGCAGTTGAAGCAACAAGTATAATTGTTCAAGAAGTTTTATAATATACCACTTTTTTATACATACTTAGCATCATCATCTCCCATTCCAAGCTCACATACTCTTGAAGCGCCTAGCTCTTCAAGACGTTTGTCTACATAAATAGCAACAGCATTATAATGTTCATATGTTTTATTTCCAAGTCCAAACACCTAAAAGATAAGGTAGGTATAATATATTGGTCTAATAAAGATTTCAAAAATTTCTATAAATTTTTAATAAACTCCATCTAGATAATGAAATTTACCCAGTAAAAAATATTATAAGCAAGACCTGTAACAGAGGTTAGAAAAAAAAATCAATTACCAAGTGTAGATTTTTCGTACCATGTATCTTAATTTAAGCAGAGGTCTTAAAATTTGTTTTCCATATCTAATATCCGTGGCATACCGAAACATAATTCTAATAGAAATATTTGTAACGAAATTATACATAGTTATATCGTTTAACTAAACATGTCAGTTTTTAATGCTATCTATAAATTAGATAGATTTAAGCACAATTTTCGATAATAATTATAAACATTTATTTATTTTCTTTGTTAAATCAACCCATTTATAACGATATACTTTGTTAATCGACGACCACAACATTGTATTACGTAAATGAATGTCAGCCTGACAATGACAGCTGTATAACAATATAGACAACATAACATTTATACTTGACACGGAAGTAATTCATCCTTAAAAATATAAATAAATACAAAATCATGCCTTCAGATGAATACCGCAACAAAATGTTATTCTAATACTGAATTTTAATTCAACTACGTACTTCAGGGAGATAATAGAAGTGCCGTGTGTGTTAGTTAAATTTACGGAAATGTGATTTGTTTGTCAGCTTTTAGTAAAACAAAAGTAACGAAAATATTAAGTTCCGCGACAAAATATCGCGCGATTTTATAGCAGATTATAGCAAAAATAATATTTTCATTATGTTTCATGATTCTATATGTATTTATATAATGTCACGTTATTGTGTATTCCATTTCATTAACTGACATGCTTCTCGAGAAAAAGCTTTTTGTGGTGATTATTAGTTACAGTTCCTTCAATTTTGTGGAACACAAAATACTGGCAAACATTATATCAATTTCAAAGTAATCTCAATTACAAGACTATCAGTATTCAGGTCCTTGTTAGTTGATAAGATGAAGGGGTGGTATTTGAAATGGGCAAAAATCATTCGATCAATTATCATGAAGTTAATAAAAACCATTTTCTGTTTGGCTATTATAAAGTACAACACAATGGAAGGACTTTATTGCAGTCACAATCTAGCCTAATGCAAATAAGCAACTTAATTTTAACCTAAACTTATAAATTACCTTATATCTAAAAACAGGTCCAATGACATATCTTACACCTGTATTCATAAACATTACTATGAGAACTCACAGTGCTCAGGGACGCATAGGGTCATTCAAACCAATTCATAGACATTACTCGAGTGAAATGTTCTACTATGCGTTTGTCAAAATCGACGCACAGCTAAAATAGATAAGGAGCTACTTTAGCGAACGCATAGTGTTCGCGCCGCTTTGGTTAAAGGCAAAATTATTTGTTAGTTATCTATTTATTATATTTTATTCTTATAATCATTTAACTTTGTCTAGTAAATAATATAAGTAAAACTATACAACAAAATTATCATACATAATAAATTAAAGAAAAATAGTTCTACCTCTTAGGAGTTGCAGTGCTTGCATTTAAATACAAAGGCGAAGTCATTATACTAAACTATATTTTATTTACACCGCACAATACACAAAATATCATAAAAAAATTATTAACACGATCAACTGCAAATTACGGGAATACCAAAATAAGGTTATGTTTGTTTGTTATTAACAACACAACAAATTGTTAATAACATTGACATTTGTCAAAAACTAGACTGAACTACGCCACATCAAATGGACCAATCAGAGCGCGCAGTTGGACGCATAGCATTCTTTTAGTTGAGTGTCGCCTAAGTATTGTTTATGAAATGGAAGGCTTGATACGAGGAACGCACAGTGAACTAGCCTCCTTCGCATAGTAATTTGTGCTTACTTAGCTGAGTATGCTTCTTGAATACGGGTGTTAATCTTTCTTACTATAGGAGTGTAAAAACATGAATAAAACTTCTGAATGTAAGTTTTTCCATAGGTGACACTTACCGCATAATTCAATCCCGATAAGTCTGGTTCATTTTTTAACCATTCAATAAAATCCATAGCATTATCAGTGGGATCTCCCTCACCATATGTGGCTAAACAAAATACCGCTAAAGAATTTGGTATTTCCCTAAGTTTAGTAAGCTCTTCCTGAAATATATCATCATTTAAAATTTGATGTTTATAATTTAACCACCTAACGCGTGATTATGAAAGCCTACCATATCACATTCTTCAGGATCTGCTACCATGCCTTTCATTTTGTATCGTATTCCCTCTTTGGCTAAACGCCCTGCAAATTCCTCTCCAGTCCCTGTTTGGGAACCATAAAATACTACGAGACTCCTCCCAGATGACTGTAGTTTTTTTATAAAAGAATTTTCCAATACTTGTATAGATCCAGCTGGTCTAAAAAATATTAACAAAACTGAAAATAAGGTTATAGTATCACCATTTTAACAATAAAAGATATGGATGATAAATTAGATATAAGTTAACTAAGATTTCATTCTCTTCATAAGTTTCAGTGCTGATATTTTACTCATATTGGTTAAAACACCTAAGCTTCAACAATAAGTCATATCTTGTCAGTCATTGATTCTAATAATGAAACTCATTTATTTACTCTCTTTATGATGCAAATAAGTAAACTTTGTAAGTATATATTGTCTATTACTATCTATACAAAGAATTTTGAAAGTCACAGATTTATTATTGTTATTTTCATTAACTGGTAACATTAAATTATAATGAAGAAAACACAAACAATGTTGCTTCTAACAATACTTTAAAACAAATATTGTATTGTAAGCAAATAAAATATATACAAAAATCTTTCCAGCTGAGTAGATATAGATAATGTGAAAGTGTAGAGATTACTTGGGGAACAACTGGAAAAGTGATTAATATAGCCTTAGGTAGGTCAGCTTATAAAAAAATTGTCGCTTCTAGATACAATGAATAAAGCACCTCAAGTCAGTTCTAACAACTATTCCTAAAATAATTACAGTACTGCAAAAGAACAGAAAAGACTTGTGCATACTGACTTTATGTCAATATTTGTTTTGACAAAAACAAAACAGTACAGGCCTGTCACAAAGCGGATGCAGCACTCTGTCTTCACAACAACATAATGTAACTAACATAAGTAGTTAGGTTAAAGTAAGAATACTGAGAAAATGAGTATTCCTGCAACTTCAAATAGTGTTAAATGATTTGTGAAAATAAGGTGTATACACATGTACATGTATGTGTGTTTATAAACAGATACATGAAATCAGAAGTCAACATGAATAATATAGTACTATTTCTGAAGTGGTTTTAAAACTATCTAATGTAATGTAATCTAATTCAAAAAGGCTTTTGAAAAACCAAATGAGGCTCTATTTCATAACAATTATTGTTATTATCATCATATACTAGTGGTTATATATTTTTTTTATAGAACTGTCTCATCACAATTTGCAAGTCAGTTTTTCCAAATTTCAATTCAATTCAATTGGTCAAATATTGGTTGAAAGTAGTTTATCGAATTAAGTCTTAACCCTCTAGATATTTATATTGAAGCATATATTAACTATTAGTATTATAAATATTAAATAGTACTCCACGTGTATAGGTTTATGATTAAAAAATTTAAGAATACTTACTGAATTGCATAATTACTAAGTAACAAATCATCTTTTTTACTCTCTTTTCTCGAATTATATAGCCACCAAATAGCTGCACCAAATAAGATGACAAGCATTATTATGTCAAAAGTACTAAACAGTGAGCCACTGATAGCAGCAGCCGCCGCTGTTTCCTTGATCATATCCTGAACATTATCCTCAGACATTTTGCAAATACTATCTTATAACGACTTAACTTAAAATCACTTGTTATAAACGCGTACAAGGCCACTTGTAAACCATCCAGAAAGTACTTAGCACGACAATTTTTTTATTAGCTCATCGAGGACACAACTCACTGCTAACACCACTTAAATTATACTGGCCAAAGACAAAATATTTAAAATTAATTAAAATAACAAGATATACTCTATGTCTATAGCATAGTGGTTATAGGCAAAGATGATATTTATTTTATTTATTTATTTCTTACAATATTGTTGCGTAATCCACGTTGCGTTTTTTTTCGAATACCATCTTGTAACTTTTATAAGAAAAAAAAAGATAATAATTTGACCGTTCAAGTTGGGGAACATCTTACTCTTAACCAGATTCTTGTGTTTTAGAATATCATAAATTCTGCATTTGTTTTGCCATACTTTTTTGTACAATATGGATGCTCTGGATTACCACAATATGGATCGATAAGTTTAATATTCTAGAGATATAAAAAAAAGAATCAATGATACTGCAAACCAATAAGTCAATATATCTAAAGATGTAAAGTAATGTATCTTAAGACACTTTAAAATACTTTATGTAAGACACTACAAGAAATAACCTTAGAAAAGTAAATAAGTAATATATTGATGTGAAAAAGTAAAATATTGATTATGAGCTTTACTCTACGATTATATGATAATATCGACAATCAATACTTCCGTATTATGAATCAATGCACTGCCGCCACATCTGTCTGTCTGTTCGGACATATTTCAGTTTCTAGTTCAACATTAATTACGATAAAACTGAGCATAGAAAATGCAGTTTATTTATCGGACTAAGATTAAAGATATACACTGGTTTTTTTCCCAACCGAATATGAGTGCGAACTGTTATAATCGGGAAGTTCAAAACCGAAGTATCTTCGGATTCTCGGAGTACACGTGTATTAATAATGTGTATAAATCAGCATCCCCACGCAGATTTAGCGTGGCACGAATGTTCACATTTTTCGTTTGAAAAAAAGAAATTAAGTAAATAAAAATGTTTTCAACAAAAGGATCAAATGAATTTACATAGAAAAGTTGTCACGAAAACAGCGTTTGCTATGTATGACAAAATGACGCAATCAGGGTCATTTACTGAAGGTGAGGGCAGGTAGTATGTATAGGGGGCCGCACTCGCTACCGTAACGTTGTTGATTTGAATTCATAAATTGGATAATTCAGGCATAGGAAACGTTTAGACGGATAAGATACCTATTTATTCTATTTATAACCCATACAGCACCATACACCCATTTATAACAGTTAAATTAATGAATAGATTTCATAATTTTAAATATAAAAAAATAAATGTGGTAAATTATAGTATTATTGTAAAAAAGCGTGGGACGTTTCAGTATGTACACTGTAATCTTTGGTGGGGCGCTTGTTGCCATCTATGTCGTTTATATTTTAGACACTAAATACCAATATTTTTCGTTCATTATTTTTTCTGTCAATTACAATATAATAATATTTTTTCTTTAACTTTATAGCTATTATTTGTAAATAAAACATATTTATTTTATTCTATTGTCGATAACTGTACATTTACAAAGTTTGAATTAAATCTGTCGATTTAAAGTGGGTCAAAACTGAGTTCAAAAGCGTCGGTTACAAAACATACACGTGAAAGTTAAGTGAAGCGTGTAAAAAGTTAAGTATGTATACTAAACCCCGAAATGTCATGTTTTGCTTTGTTTTAGGAAGTTGGATGCGTTTTTGATGAAAGTTTCCAAAAGGCTTATACGTTTTCCATTTTACTAACAACCAAAATTAAGAAAAATATAATTAGTTACAAAAAATACTCCGATCGCCTAAACCTAACTTTACAAGATTATCTGGTTCAATCGATTTCGACTCAAATAGATAGAAAATTTAATTAAAATCGGTCTGATTGTTTCGCACTCTATAAGGAACATACATACAAAATTTCTCTTATCTACACACAGATTGTCAACAAATTTAGACAACCTAACAAATTAAGTCACCCAGATGTTCATTTTCTTTCTATTGGTGAAAACTGCACGATAATCCGTTCAGTAGTTTTAAATTCAAAACTCCATAAACAGATGGAGTGACAGGATAATGATGTGCAGTCATCCGGATCGGCCTTAGTTATGGGTGTGCCTCAAGGATCAATCCTTGGTCCTTTTCCGTTTTTAGTGTATGTAAATGATTTACCATATTTTATTCATAATATTTGCGACATAACTCTATTTGCTGATGATACATCTTTGATATTTAAAGTAAATAGAAATGACGATAATATTGACGAAGTAAATAGTAGTTTGTCGCAAGTAGCTTGTTGGATCAGGCTAAATAATTTAGTGCTGAATTCAACAAAAACAAAATGTATTGAATTTGCACTGCCTAATGCTGCGAAAATAGCAAATAAGCTCTTCATTTAATAATGTGCCACTAAAAACGGAAGATACAACTGTATTTTTGGGAGTGACCTTGGATTCAAAACTCCAATGGAGCACGCACATAACAACCCTCGCTGGGAAACTCAGTTCAGCGGCTTACCCCTCGTACGCACGAGATGAATTTTATCGCGCGTAAAAATTACGCCGAATTGAAACAAATGGGTATCCAGGTATCTGTTCACACGACAGCGTATTTAAATCGCGACGTATTTTATCGTGCAGTGTTCCATTTTAGTCGTTAGGGCGAGGGCGTTAAGCTGAATAAACCATACGAAACTTCTTATAACGCCTATTGTGGAATTTTAACGCAAATTATTTTTACGACTCGTTCGGACGATCGTAAAAAATTAAACAAATGGATATCCAGGTATCTGTTCACACGACAGCGCATTTAAAACGCGACGTATTTTTATAGCGCAGTGTTCCATTTTAAGGCGGTAGAAATGGGCGTCACTCGAATAGGACATATGAAACTTCTTATTCCTATTCGTACGAACGCGAAAAAATCGCGAGCGTTGCTTTAAGTCCGTCGCAAGCTCCCTCGAAGGTCTGACGTGTTATTTAATTTTTGCCTGAGAGTGCATAGCACGATGTCGTTTATCGATCCAGAAGTTATTATTATAGAAGTGGATTCTCGTGCGCATCTATATGCGAAACATTTTCCAGAATACTGAAATAAAATTATGAAAAGTAAAAATTGCTTTGTAATTTCGTATTTCACTCGTTTATTTATATACAAATTGATTTACATTTTTAAATAATTTCTACAACAAAAAAAAAACATTTAAAAATATATATAAAAATTGCCATCCACGGAGAGCGGAGAGAGCACCCAAGCTCCCGGTGATTAGGGCTACAGAGTGAGGAACCTCCTCACTATGCGTGCCGTCTCAAGCAACACTGCCTTCTGTATCCTGCGCTTGATCCAGCAACTAAGCGTGAGCCTCTTGAGATGTTGGTCGAGGCTCTTCGCGATAAGACCATTAACCGGTACAACAATTGGAACAATTATTGTTAAATCAATATCCCACATGGCGGTCATCTCATGAGCTAAATCTAAATATTTTGTTAATTTTTCTTTTTCTGCTCATATGAGATTATCGCCATGCGGGACAGTGATATCAACAATAATTGCCCGACGCGCTGACCGATCCACCAAAACTATATCAGGTTTATTGTCAACAATATACCTGTCAGTAATAATGGATCGGTCCCAGTAGAGCAAGCACGATCATTTAGTAATTTCGTTATTATTGTCCTTACTTTAGGGCTAAAGTCAGTCGTACATTTTATTTTTGCTGAACACATATTAGTGGCTTGAAATGTGTTATACTGGGACCAATATTTCCATAAAATTATCAAATGATCTTATTCCATTTTATTTATTTTTTTAAATAGGAAGTCAACGCAATATATAGTTTACAATATAATGTATAGACACAATTAACTTAGTATTACTAACCCGTATATCTCACTTATAGGCTAACTCAGCATGAGTTAAAAATGACAAACAGTGGTTAAACTGTAAATTAAAAAAAAAGAAAATAACCTTATTGGTAAAAAAAATTAAACATATAAATAAATATATGATAATATAAAGAACACTTACACACACAGTCGTACATCCTCAAAATAAGTAACTTAATACTTGTGTTATGGGTGAATAAAACTGGTAAATATACTAATATGTAATTTTAAATACATACTTAAATACACCCAGGCTCGACGAATCAACAAATTTAAGTTTTATAGAAAATGTTGGCTCTCGGCGGGAATCGAGCCCGCGACCCGCGGAGATGAACGCAGGGTCACTACCCACTACTTTTACGCTGAATTTCAACGCGACGTAATTTTTACGCCCGTACGAACGAGGGGTTACGCTGTCCGAAAGATAAGGCGGCTTACCGACGTTGAAACAGCAAAACTTGTTTGTTTTGCTTACTTCCATAATATTATGTCTTACGGAATATTGTTATGGGGTTAATGCGCGGACATTGAAAAAAATTTTGTAGTACTAAAAAGAGCCATACGTGGCATTTACAATTTAAATTCGCGCGATTCCCTGCGAGAGAAGTTCAAGGATACAGGTATTCTTACATTGGCTTCACAGTATACTTTTAGTAATTTAATTTTTGTACATATGAATATAAATAATTATAAAAGGATTGGCGATGTATATAATAAACAAAGTAGGAACCGACATAAAATTGCGGTTCCTGCTTTGCGCCTTGCAAAAGTTCGTAATTCGTTTGTGGGTTTGGGTATAAGATTCTATAATAAAATTCCACAATCTACTTTAACTTTACCATTACAGAAGTTTAAAAATACTATTAAAAAAAGGCTAATTCAGAAAGCCTATTATACTATTGAAGATTACCTTGACGATAAGAATGCGTGGATATAGCTTCTCTTCAACCCTGTACAAGACATTAATAACTATATGAGGCTAGTAATAAGATTTATATTTTAAAAAGAGCAACCGCCGAGTTTCTTGCTGGCTTTTCTCGGTAGGAACAGCTTTCCGAACCAGCAGTAGATGTTGACGATTCAAAAGCACTTGTTTACAAGTTTACTTGAATAAAGAATATTTTGAATTTGAATTTGAATTGAAATATTTAACCCTTAGTTCCGTGCAATGCATTTCTTTTTGGATTTGCGAACGCTCATGCGCCAAAAGATTAAATTGTACTTTACTAACTTTGAATTTATTTTTCCGATTTAGATACACATATTTTTTTCTAATTTCTAGTCTACTATTTAGTGTAGTCTCATATTATAGTGTATCATCTATGGTGTAGTGTATAATCTTCGCTCTTTACGGACAATTGTTGCCTTTCCTAGACATCAGTCTTATAGGAAGTTTACAGCCTGCAAAGTTCTAATTCAATCTTATTATAGTTGTCACTTGCTCCGCACCTGGCACATTAATCAAAGTGATCATGAGGACCATTATAAAGCACATGTAAACTATTCGTTTACTTTAACATAATCATAAAATATTACAATCAAGGTAAAATTTTTGAATGGAAAGCATCCCATCTATTGACATTGTAAATGAAAAATTACATGGCAAGACTGTCTATTATTACATGAAGTAACTGTTGCTTTACAAATAATAAGAGGTCATTACAGATAAAATATAGACATCAATTAAAGCATGAGTTTCTGTAGATAATATAGAAAGAAATAAAAATACAAATATGCATTATTTTAAGCTTGTATTCTTAGAAAATATTATACAATATTTATATGATTCCAATCTTATTAGCGACATCTAATGCATCATAGTCTCTTGCGAGTCTTACATATGCTTTCTTCTTTCCATCAGGTCTGAAATAAAGGTTTTTCTGAATAAGTCTTATTTTATATTCATGTAATTGCCATTGTGGTTTGAATGCAATCAGAGATGTGTTATTCATATTTCATTATGATTCAAAGAGATTCCCACTAGAGATATCATCATTTTAGTTACATAACAAACTACTAGATTATTTTCTGTAATAATTATTGATGCAATTATATATGAAATTAATCATATATTAAGTAGGTAAGAAAATTCCTAACATTTTTAATTTCTACTCAATATTAGCTTACTTACCGGATAAGAGTGTTCACTTTTGCAACATTGATATCATAAAGCTTCTTGACTGCAGCCTTGATGTGGTGTTTGTTAGAACTTGTGTGAACAATAAATACCAAAGTATTGTTGTCTTCAATCTTCTTCATTGCTGCTTCAGATGTCAAGGGAAACTTAATGATGTTATATGCATCCATACTGTAAAAAACAATCATAGCTTTAGTAATTTACATATAGTCCCCATGCAATAATCCAGGAATGTTATATGATTTTTTTTTTATATTTATAACTAGACACCTAAACCTTCCAGAAGTATTTCGCTATCTTTTGGTGAAAACCGTACAAAAATCCATTCAGCTTTTTGGGACTATGTTTTATAATTAGTATAGATGTTGGGAGAAACTGTACAAATATAATTTATTCTTATTTTCCTTATGGTTATTAATACAGAAATAAATTAACATTTTTAATGTTCTAAACTTTCATAGTTTTCTAACAGCAAACATAGAATATTAATTTGTGTACAGAAAAACTCTGAAAAGTTTATGTTTACGCAAACATTATGTATACTTTAACTTTTGTACATTCTGATGAAATACAACAAATAAATTATATAGGTATAATAATATTTATAAACCAAATGTATCAGTAATTTCAATTTGCAAGTAAATATTTTTTTCTTAATAATGCTGTAGAAAAAATATTACAAAAAAATACAAAATTGGTTTTGTTATATTCTTAAAATTTGTGTTTTGAGATAACTGGGTAACTGCACAAAGGCATCAAAAATTTTTAAATTAAATGAAGTCAAACTTAAGAAAGTCACAAACTAGTATTTCATCTTTATAAAATAAAAATGAACTGTGTTTTCAAAACAACTAAGCGGAGAGCATTTATTTGTGTATTCTTAAAATCAACTTATATGTGATCTGTTGCATTATTAAAGTACTCAAAACAAAATAGGGCCCACCACGTTTTTTTGCATTATTTGAAAAATACATACAATTATTCAGTTTTCCTGATTAGATATGGTTGAAGTAGGGATTTCGAAATTATATGAGCTTAACCAATATCATAATTTCTTTATTTTTTTTTAACTTAAACACAAAAAACCGATTTTTACGATATTTCGGTAAAATAATGGGATTAATGAAGTTTACATTTTATCGTTCTACTGGGACCATATGTTTAGAAATTCTAAGTTTAGAAGCGTGGGGTTCCTCCTCTACTCCGTACGCACTCCCTGAGTCTATTTGGAATATTTTTGATAGAATGCACTATGTTTTCTTCCAGTTTTTGCTCCCAACAAAATTTTAGTGCGTTTATTAGCTGTTCTTGAATATGACGCTCCTATAGTTTTCTTCGAGGCTTCCTTTCAATTGATCTCATAATTGTTCGAAGGGATTGAGGTCGGAACTCATGGCTGACCAAGGCAAAACTGAAATATTGGTATCAGAAAGTGCATTCTGTGTAGTACGCGCCATGGGAGCGTGAGTGTTGTCTTGCATTAAAACAAAGTAAGCGCCAATTATTTGTGAAAATGAAACAATATGATGGCGGATTACCTGTTTGACGTAACTAGAGGTTGTTACGGTACCTCCATCCAGAATTATAATAAATAAATAATAAAAAAATATGCATTTAATCACTTTTTTAGCCCTACACTTTACTTGACTACTTAATTGAAAATAATGTTAAAGTTATCGTTAAAAACGCTGGCACAGACTCCTAAACATGTCAACTATATGTTTAAGTACTTGAGTCATATTACAATAGCCGTGCAAAAAAATTGTGAACAAATTTGTAGATTGACGCGGGGTGGGCCCTATTTTGTTTTGAGTAGTTTAGTTCAGACCCATAACATATGGGTGATAGTTTTTCAATAACCAAGAAAGGAAAAAGATTTTCAATTAATTTCAACTGGTTAAATATGAAAAATAAAAATCGTTATTTGCTGTAAATAAGTCAAAAATAATTTTAAGATGAGATAAAATTTTCAAATCATCAAATTAGATTTTCATCATAAGCTTTAAATAATTGAACATTTATAATGAGATTAGATTGTTTTAATTTATCTTTATATAATGTCTATACTGTTGCTTATCAGTGAAATAAATAAATAAAGCATTATTAACTATGACTGGCCCGTTGGCGAAGTAGGTAGTGACCCTACCTTCAGCTCCGCGAGTCGCGGGTTCGATTCCCGCCGAGGGCCAACATTTTCTAAAAAAACAATTTGTTGGTTCTTTGAGCCTGGGTGTGTATTTGTATTTAAGTATGTATTTAAAATTATATATGTAGTATAATTACCAGTTGTCCATCACCCATAACACAAGTATTAAGTTACTTACGTTGGGGATGGACAACTAGATGTGTAAGTGTCCCACATATTTATATATTAAACTGGTATGGCTCACCATATATTAGTCTTAAAAAATGATAAAAAATTTATTACAAAACTTACCGATTTCTCTTAGGTAAAGATCTCCTAGGGTATTTAGGGTTCCTTGGGGGCTCAAATGTTTTGGGTCTCCTGAAGTGCACAGATGTGCGAATCTTACGTACACGTTTTCCATGTTCTCCTTTAACAACCTACAACATTGACATTATTGAAATATAACAATTACTATCATACTAGATGACCCATAAGATGTTGTGCTATCGTAACTATTTAAGTCAGTTTTCCTAATTATTACTTATATTGACCTTCATCAAAAACTTACAAAACTTAAAAGCCTTTCAGCATGAAAAACTCTTAATTCCTAAAATGTAAGATTATTAATTGAGAAAAAACTATTATCTCCATTAAGTTAACACTAAAATATAAACTAGAAAATTTTTTGAAATTGGTTTAGTACTTTTGAAGATTAACATAAACATACATCATGCATTTTTATATATATGAAGATAAATCTATAAGATTACTTGTTTGAGTTAAGTAGCATAAAATGTAAAGGTTTATAACAAATACACATATCTAGCATAAACAATACAATTTTTTTTTAAATTAAACGTTATAAATTTAAACCATCATTAGTTTATTAATAATGATAATGTATATGTGTACCATTAAAAATAATCTTATTATTAATTGTAATGTTAGGTTAAATGATTTAATGACACACCATAGGAGCTGTGTTAGGTCTACTTTTTTGTTTGGTGTACTTTTGGAAATGACATAAATAAAGCATTCTAGTTTTACCTTTCTTTGAGTTTTAAGTGCCTTAACAATTGGTTTAACAATTTTCTTTTGTCCTTTAATTCCTGTCTTTTTAGGTTTTGGTGCAATTTTTAACTTAGCTGCTGCTGGTTTAGGTTTAGTTGGTTTAGATGCAGCAGCTGCCTTCTTAACAGAGGGCTTTGCACTTGATTTCGTTTTTAGAGCAGCTGCTTTAGCTGAACCAGGCTTAGCAGTGGGTACAGCTGATGGCTTCTTTTCAACAGGCTTGGCTGCGGGAGTTGTTGCGGCTTTAGCTGGTGTTGATTTTGCAGCAGGCGCCGCCTTCGGTGCTGCAGCTTTAGGAGCTGGGGCAGGCGTTTTAGCCGACGCTGGTTTTGGTGCAGCAGTACTTGTAGATGCAGCTTTCGGTGCAGCGGCAGGTGTTTTAGCAGAAGCGGGTTTTTTTTCTGCGGGCTTAGCCCCGGAAGATCCTAATAATTAAAGTAAATAATAATTTACTCTAATGGCTAACCAGAGTAAATTAATGTTATGGATAATGAACGAAATATAAATCACGATACACTAAATTCATTTTTATTCTTCTTTATACTTCTGAAAATGCACTTACAGAAGCTTTACAATATAACCTATAAAAATTTGTTTACAAATATTTCACTACAACTTATTTACAATATATGCTGTTCAACGTTCACACAGAATTAAATGCGATTTATATCAAGTGCAAACTGTAAAACTAACTTTTATGATTATTTAAATAAGAACATACCGCGTGGTTTACATAAATTTTTACAAAAACATTTGATTATTTTAAATAATTCAAAACATTGATAAAGTTGTTGTTAGAGCATGTTTCATGATTAAAAATAAAGATTTATAGAATATTATCAAAGAAATTTATAAACCATACCTGACTTCTCTGGTTGCTTCTTAGGAGGCATCGTGACAAAAAGATGGCGATTTATTGGAGTTGCGACATGTAAATTTGTAATACTTATACAAATTACGATATTATACAGTTGGTCTTTGGTACATAGTAATGTTGCAAGTTAAATATTGAGTTATCCAAATTCAGAGACGTAAAATATTATCTTTTTAACAGGGAAGTTTACATCATTACGAAAAAAATCTAATAAAGTAAAAAAATCGTCGGAATAAAAGAGCAAAATACGGAAAAATTAATTAATTATTAATACGCCTTTTTAATGGAACAGTGAGACGGCGAATCTTTCGAGGGAGTCACAGGTTCAAACTGTTTGTTGCTATATGACTTCAATTTGAAGGCACTTGACTAGTCCAAATTTCGGTTCAAATCAGAGTGCAGCACCAAACTACTGTTCTAAAAAAAGGGTGATTATTCAAAGATGATATCTAATATTTAATAAATAAAAAATACATGTTTTATGTATGTTAATTCGGGGAATTTAATTTTAATTTTTTGTTAATTTTAGCTCTCGCAGGGAAACTCAGTTCAGCAGCCTATGCTATTCGAAAGATAAGACAGTTTACAGACGTCGAAACAGCAAAACTAGTTTATTTTGCTTATTTCCATAGCATTATGTCTTATGGAATAATGTTATGGGGTAAATGCGCTGATATTGAGAAAATTTTTGTATTGCAAAAAAGAGCCATACGTGGCATTTATAATTTGAATTCGCGTGAGTCCCTGCGAGAGAAGTTTAAGAAAACAGGTATTCTTACGTTAGCTTCACAGTATATTTTTAACAATTTGATTTTTGTGCATAAAAATATACATAATAATAAAAAGATTGGCGATGTATATAATAGACAAAGTAGGAACCGACATAAGCTTGCGGCTCCTGCTTTGCGCCTTGTAAGAACACGTAAGTCGTTTGTGGGTTTGGGTATAAGATTCTATAACAAAATTCCACAATCAATTTTAACTTTGCCATTACAGCAATTTAAAAATACTGTTAAAAAGAGGCTGATACAGAAAGCCTATTATACCGTGGAGGCTTACATTGATGATAAGTATGCGTGGATATAGCTGCTCTTTGACCTTGTGCAGGATAGCTATGACAAAATGTAATTAGTATTAAGAATCTTCTTTTTTAAAAGAGCTCCACCGAGTTTCTTGCTGGCTCTTCTCGGTAGGACGGCTTTCCGAACCAGCAGTAAAGTTGACGATTCAAAAGCACTTGTTTACAAGTTTACTTGAATAAAGAATATTTTGAATTTGAATTTGAATTTGAACACTACAAATATTTTTAAAACATTTATAAATAAACCAACAATACCAATAATAAATGTCCATCAATTTATACATTTATATGTTATAAACAACTAACTTTACATATTAAACTCTGTAATTAGTTTACATAATATAATCTTTATTTGCCGTAATAATTCGGCTGGTCATTCTCGCATTGCCCGACTGGCCTGACAGCTGACTGCCACGTTGGTGCAGTGGGTAGTGACCCTACCTTCAGCTCCGCGGGCTGTGGGTTCGAATCCCACCGAGGGCCACCATTTTCTATAAATAATTTATTGGTTCCTGGGTGTGTATTTGTATTTAAGTACAAATACAAATACACAATTTATGACCAAGGTCTTCACATCCAAGAAAAGCCTCAAATTTTTCACGACATAGATGATTGCATAATTTCTGCGAATTACGAATAAACCATTACAACAGAATTGTGACATCTAGTGTATAATTATATAAAAATAATTTTGATTTTCTGCCGACAGAGAGATGACGCTCGCAGCGACCTAAAAAGTGTTTCTTAAGGAGTTTCACCCCCTTTCCAATATATCTAAAAGCTAATTTACCTTGAAAAGTGATTATTGATAATTTTATGAATATTTATAAATTTGACCTTCACCTTGGTTACAAAAATTAAATATATCAAACGTTTGTGGAAAACCCAATTTTGCTACTTACACTTTTATTGATATATAACAATGAGCTAATGTAGAAAAAATGTATATTTTCTCTATTTTCATAGCATTATGTCATATGAAATTATGTTGTGGGTATAACGATTGATAAACGATTCACCTTAATTATTAATTAAAAAAAGAGCGCTATTCGTACAACGCCGTAGTTGCCTGAGGGCTAGACGGGGCAGTGCCCCAGGGGCTTAAAACTTAAGGGGGCCTGATTTTGACTTACTATATTGAACTAGAGAAAATTTATCCTACATTCGGAATATAAATATATCTGAATCTTTATTGTTAGTTAGTTTTTGCCCCAGCGCCATTAGTTACCTATGTACGCCACTGTATCCGTAGTGTTTATAATATAAAACTAAGGAACTTCTTTGGGAGAAATTTAAGAAATAGACTTCGTGACTGTAGCTTTACACTATAACTACGGTAATATATTATTAGTGCTGAAAATTATTCTCTTCTATACCAAGACAAAAATATAAGTTTAGAATTTATCTTAAAACTATGCAACTACAAAAAGCTTACTATTAAATTAAAGATTATTTGAGTGATAATAAGTAAAACTGTAACGATTAGCCTGTAAATTGTTTTTTTGAAAAGAGTATTCATACTTGCTGGTTCTTTTTGCTAGGAGCGAATTCTGAATCAGTTGTAGCTTCTGTTTCAACATTCTCGATTCGAAAGGACTTGGCCAAGTCTACTTGAATAAAGAGTAATTTGAATTTGAATCTAACTAGTTCGGGCCTTATTTACTTAATATAATTACGAATTTGTAACTAAAACTTGTAGTGACTGAATTGTATAATTGAATTGTTCTTAATTTTTAAGTTTTTTTATCAGTTATTAATTCAAAAATTGCAATGGTTAAAGTATTTGCTGTTGATTGTAATCGCAAACTATAAAAACAAAAAATATTTTAAACATTTATTAAATTTAATGTTTTGTCATTTTAGTTTTTAATTGTCCAATGACTCATTCACGCGCAATTAAAATTATCTCAAAACAGTATTTTTAACACTATATAAATATACGTATGTCACTATTGTTAAGAATTAATACACTAAGTTTTTTAGGAAAGTCAAAAATAATAAAAATATTTCGTATATAAAATTATCATTGTAATCTACATAGAAGCTTAAAAATAATTCTAGAAATACAACTATTATGTAGATCTTATCATTTGGATTAACTTTGTTTCTCAGTATTACCTATACTGCTTTCACTAAAATTCTTCAGTGTTCACTTGGCGTACGACTCGAACAAGTAGTTGTGCGCTGAAATGAACCTATATTATTGAAAAGCGGCGTATTATAGTTTCTTTCTGCATAATCTTGTAAAGGTGTAGCAGTATGTGGCATTATACTACTTGAAGGTTGAACTGGTCTTTTACCAATAATCAAAGGAAAACATTCATCTGAAATACATGATAGAGCACTTTGTATTCTTTTTAGGCGATTTGAACATTCTTCAAAGTGATCAGTTAAATATTTTAAATCTGAAGCCACTGTAGGTTCCTGATGAGTTTTCAGCCATTTGTCTATTATTTTTAATCCTTCCATTTTACGATATGTCAGTTTTTCCCCATTATAAAAAAACATTTCTATGTCTATGTTATTTTCCATAAGTTGACATTTGGCTAGAGATGTGTAAAGAGTAATTTTTGGTGTCTTAGCTTTTACAAGATCTACAAAGCGTGCAGCATATAAATATTTTTTCCAATGCTTTTGAGGTAAATTATGATAAGAAAAAACCTCATCAGGATTGGAGTTTTGCTCAAAATCAGCTTTCGGCTCTTTTTCTTTATCTACTAAGTATATAATGATTTTCATGCCATCTTTGGAAATTTTGCAAACTTCCACAACTCTTTCTTCCCTGTCTACACCTTTTTTTTTAATAAACTCTACAATAACACCACTCTGTTCTATTTTTAATATGGCATTTCTGGTTCTATGAGATATAGAAGGCAACCTTTCAGCACAAAGAGGAGGTACACTCAATGCATTTGAAGTCAAAGCACATGGCTTTTTAAGATTTTCATTGATATCTTCATTTATATTATGATTATCTAACTTTTTCTGTTTTAAATTTAAAATTTTCATATTCTCTAAAAGGCTGTTTTGGTGGGTGTCTAGTTTTTGAGCACCACACTGCAAATTACTTAGGTTTTCAAACAACTTTAGAGGTGCACTTGATGTAGATACGCAGTTATGCTTGTGCCTAAACTCTAATAAATTATATGAATCCTGTTGTGAACACTTATTCTTTATAATATTGTCATTTGTAAAGTGATTATGATCTTTGAATAAATTAGGATTTTGTGGATTATTATCAGGATTAATTTGAGGTTTATGGCTATGTTGTGTACTATGCAATGTAGTCAAAAATCCTGAGTCCCTAGAAAACTCTTGTTTTGGATGATTTGTAAAACAATTGTGCAGAAAAGGATGTTCCATAATACCTTTGAGGGTAATTCTTCTGGAAGGATCCTTGCATAACAATTTCTGTAACAAATCTTGTGCAGACATAGATAGGTCAGATGGAATTTTATAATCAGCATTGATAACCTTATTAAGTGTTGTTTTTATATGTTTAGTATGAAAGGGTGGACTACCAACTAACAATGTGTATAACATACATCCTAAACCCCAAACATCTGCAGGTAAGCCATGCAGTTCTCGTGAAGCTACTTCAGGTGATATATAGTTAGGTGTTCCACACATTGTAACATGTTTTTCATCTGGTCCATTGAGCTGTGTTGCTAATCCAAAATCAGCAATTTTTACATTGAGATCTTTAGTCAATAACAAATTGTTAAGTGAAAGATCTCTGTGTATTATGTTATGTGTGTGTAGGTACAAAACTCCACTGACTACTTGTCTAAAAATGTCAGCAGCAGCATCCTCAGACAAGCCATGTGTCCCTAATTTAAAATGCTTAGCCAATTCACCATTATGTGCTAATTCTAACACTAAATAGACATAATGTGTGTCTTCAAAGAAAGTATACAGCTCCAATATAGCAGGATGTTTTAGGCGTGAGTGTATTGTAACCTCTTGTCGTACTCGTCCTATCATACCTGCATTGGCCATCAAAGCTTTGTCTATCATTTTGATAGCAATAAACAAATTGGTCTTGCAACATCTTGCTCTATACACATGGGCAAATCCACCTTTACCGAGATGTTCTAATATTTCATACTCCTCTATATTTTCTCCAAACATAATTCTTTTCTTACAATATTTGTTTGTAAAAAATAAAATATTTTATAAATATTCTTTTCAAATAAACTTTGTTTATTTTCGCCATTATTTTTGCGTATACTGAAAAAAATACAAACGAGTAATTATCTAAGAATGAAATATAAAACTTTAAACATATTACGTAAAATATGGTATCAAAACAAGTTACCTTATTCACAATCCATTTAGCATCATAAATGCTTTTTTGTATTATTTCTTCTACTCTTTCTGGGTCACTTTCAGATTTGTGTTGCTTGTAACTCTGTGAAGAAACAAAAGGAGTGGAAAGTCACGAACATAAATTTTTTTATTCTTAATAAGCATTGCAGCTTGCAAATTGATTATAAATTAACCTGTCTAATAGCAAACTTGTAATGTTTACAAGCGTCCGGTGGTAATTTCTCACACTGGCGTAATAAATGCTTGTACAACTGTAGAGATGTCATAACAATCTTGGTATCAACTGTCAATTTTCGCATTAAGATATTTTAATTTAGTAATGTTTGTATTTCAGAATATTTTCTTTTTAATTTTAATTATAGTCAATTACGTAAGGTTGGCAGGTATGAATTTTTTTAATACAGACCATAGATTATACACACGCGCATATGGTACCATAAACTAATAACTCAAATAATAAGACATTGTTATGTACATTCATTTATTTATTTACAAATTAAATTACATTTTTAAATATTTTCTAAAACACACAAAAAAAACATTTAAAAATATAAAAAAATTGCCGTCCACGGAGAGCGGAGATAGGACCCAAGCTCCCGGTGGTTAGGGCTACAGAGTGAGGAACCTCCTCACAATGCGTGCCGTCTCAAGCAACACTGCCTTTTGTATCTTGCCCTTAATCCAACAACTAAGCGAGAGCCTCTTGAGGTGTTGGTCGAGACTCTTCGCTAGTAAACCGTTGACCGATACAACAATAGGAACAATTATTGTTGAGTCAATATTCCACATTGCGGTAATCTCATGAGCTAGATCCAGGTATTTGGTTAATTATTCTTTTTCAGCCTTTATGAGATTATCGTCATGTGGAACAGTGATATCAACAATAATTGCCCGACGCGCTGACCGATCTACCAAAACTATATCAGGTTTATTGGCGGCAATATACCTGTCAGTTATGGTAGATCGGTCCCAGTAGAGCAGAGCATGATCATTTTCTAGAACCGGAGTTGGACTGTATCTGTAATTATTGTTATTATTGTTACTTATTCTGTTTGACGGTCAATAGAAGCACCGACAAAAATTGAGAGTCCTAGAAACTAATTTATAATAACGCCACTCTCCAGTAAGGTAAGGGCTATATAATAAAGAAGTAGTTACATTAAAAATATTCTAATATTAATATATTATCAATCACACATCGTAAAATATATTTCATTGTCGGCGATATATAAAATTAGTCCTAATAAAAAATATAGTAAAACTTCAATTTTTTTTATAATCTATTATTTTGTGAGATTTCAATATTATTTATTGAACACTTAAAGATTTCGCGACATTGATGTATATCAATACTACTTGTACAATTTTGTTTGCTTAGTTTTAAAATATCCTTTATTATATATTATGTGAAAAACAGAAGTTTTTTTATCTTCTATGTGGACGCCTCAATTGCAGAAAAAAAACATTGATATTGCTGTGAAAGACTAACAGAAATACGGCCAGACTCTCGCATTTATAATATTAGTATAGATGTTACTAGGTCATGCTATAAACTCATGGTCATAATCAAAAGAATCTTTCAAAGTTCTGATTATAATTTTTTTTTGTGAGTGACTCTTTTAAATTATTATTAACTCAATCAATAACAGTGTAGCCATTATAATACTCAAACGCCTTATTTACATATAACTAATAAAAACACCCCTTCTCCTAATACAATGGTGTGCGTTAGTTTTAATTTTATGATAACTTGTTGGATATTTTTTTAAATTATGTGGTGCAAAGCATTAAGATATTAATATGAAGCTTTATGCAACAACGTGCCTTATTTTCTAAAATAGTATTTAATAGTCATTACCCCTCGTACGCACGGACGTAAAAATTACGTCGCGTTAAAATTCCACAATAGGCGTTATAAGAAGTTTCGTATGGTATATTCAGTTTAACGCTCTCGCTCTAACGACTAAAATGGAACACTGCACGATAAAAATACGACGCGATATAAATACGCTGTCGTGTGAACAGATACCTGGATACCAATTGGTTTCAATTCTGCGTAATTTTTACGCGCGATAAAATTCATCACGAGGGGTAAGCGTTCTGTCAAAATTTGTGACTATGTGATTATTGTCATTTTTCCAATAATGAATGAAAATAATAAATACGATCAATCAACCCAAAAATATTTATTCAATTCCAAAAGGTACATTTGCAATATTTTTATTACACGCGTAGGTAATTAATTTCATGATCGGGACGTGTCAAAAATAATGTGTCGCGTACGGTTGGTCCGCCTCCTCGTTTCCTAGCCTCAGCTAAACAACGTATTTAAGTTAATGAGGGCAAAGCTACATACGGCTAAATAGTGTAGCAAAAACTGTATCTTAACATTTTTATTTAATAGCTATAATGCATATAGGAAGTTGGATAAGGATGTAAATGTGTATACCATCACTAACTTTTTTGTGGCCCTATAAAAGAAAATTTTCTTTACCGTACATTGTCTATAATATCTTAAACGGATTTGGCAGTGTTTGCGTCAAAAGATTTCACTTTTTCACAAATTTTCTACAATTATTGTCATATTTCTACAAAATTACACTAAACTTTACCAAATTATACTTTAAATTACTAATGAAGAACCACAATATCGGGTTTATCCACATGAAAATCCGTTCAGTAGTTTATGTGTTAATTGCGAACAAAGAGACAAAAAGATAAACATGGCGGGAACTTGAATATATTTGAGGATAAGGAAAAAAAATCTTCTTATATATGCAGTTTACATTAAAGTATTATCATTTAAACACACACGGGACTAATCTAAAGGCGATTAGCTGACTAGGATTTTATATAATTTAGAAAAAAATCACCTATAGTGTTGACATGCAAAAAGGTCTGTTTATTTTAATCACAGACTACGTGCCAGAATATTTCTTTATCTACTATTTATGCTTTCCATCATTGTCTATTACCTTGCATAGCAAATGCAAGTGAGTATTTTCGTTGTTCCGTGTTCGTAGAGTTATAAAATAAAATTTCAAAATAACACATTTCAAATCGAAAGTGTACATTCATTACCATGAGTATAAAAAGAGTGCTTAATATCTTAAATTGGTGATACAATATATCTATTAATAGTGATTCATCTGGAGATTATTATGATAAGTCGATATTAAATCACTTTATGTTTGTGATTGTGTATTATTTCGATAATGATTGGTTAGGACTAATGTGGTATGGCACTTGTAACAATTCGTCGTACTCCGAGTGTGCAAACACCAAAGAAAACGGTGAGTAACTAACAGATGTTAAAGTTAGGTCAATAATTTAGCACAAACTATAAACAGGAATCAGGAGTCATATGTCACGTAAGACTAAGCTAAAACTAATGCTAAGAAAAGAAATTTATGGTCAAAATCAACGTTAAACGAAGTCCAAATTCTTAGCTAAATTATACGGAAACTAGTTTTCCTTTCGGAGTAATTAATGTTAAAAGACATAAACTTAACCTAATTTTTGGTGCCGTAAAAACTTTATCTTATAAGAGTATATCTTCAAGTTCAATAATCAGCAAAAAGTTGCTCTAACCAATAAAGTGGTTAGAACAACTTTATGCTGATAAGCTATTTATAAATATAATAATAAAAGACAACATTATTTTAACAATAATGTATAATATCAAAGTGACTAATATGGATTGTTTGATTTTCAGCTACAGAGCATAATACGTATAAATAAATAACTAGAATCTAAGGAACACTTAAATTATTTAACTTAATTTATATTAATAGTTTTTATTTATTTTAATAGTTTTTAATTTCATCCATAGGGAAAAAATAAAAATAAACTAGAGAAACTAGCTTTTTTAGGTATCTAGATTGAAACAATAATGTTCTTTTAGAAAAGTGATTTATTTGCTTGTTTAAGTGTAGAAACATTATAAAAAGACGAAAAATTCTACTTATTATAATTTGACTAACAATAAAAGAATATTAATGAACATATTTTAATTTTAAGTAATGACATACAACATGTTGTTCTTTATAATCAAACTGATTGATAAGTTGAAAAAACCCTGGAAGTAAGTTTCAGTGTGTTTATATATATCTAGTTTTCATAAATAATCACTCTAAAATTGATAATTTTATAGTTAAGGACCTAATTATTTCCTTTATTAAATTATCAATTTTTAATACATACATCAGGTTATATTTCATATTTTTTATGAAACCTAATTATTCTTTCATTGTCATAGAAAACTGATACTGTGTTATTTATTGGTTTTGGATTATGAGTTCTGTTGATCTACCAACTCAGCATAAATAATGAAATCAATAATGTTTAAATAGTAAAAAATACAGCTTCATTTATAAAAATTTTCCTTCTACAATGTGTTTGAAAGTTGATAACAATGAATTAAAAGCTCTAGTAGGAGCAGATTCATCTCGAGCAACTGGAGTAGGTTAACAAAGGTATTATAATATAAATTATATGAAGAAATGCATTTACTTGCAATTAAAACAATGAAAAGCATTGTAAAACTATTTGTATTAATTTAATTAAGAAGACCAAAAAAGATAAAAGATCTCATATTCACATGTACCCTGAATTGTATTCTTTGTTAAAAAGCAGATCCTTATGGCATATTATCCTTCGTGCAGCCGATTATTTGCCATAATTAAAAATTGAGAATCACGTTATCAGCCTGATTAACAGACTAGTGATCATCATCATTATCAGCAGACGATTTCCTGTAGAGATTAAAAAATTGGTATCTAATCTTTGGTAGTGAAAGACACTACATATGATTTTTATGCATACATGTGTTTGAGATATCAGCATCTTTTAAATTTTAAATTTAGCGAATTTTAGGGTACCCATATTTTAGGTTTGTTGATCTGAATGATAGTGAAAGTCACTTTTTCAAAAGTGCAAAAGATTATTAAGTAGGTAATTTCCATATAACTTTCATTTACAATTTTAAAGGAATTGTTGCTTTTAGTATAGAAATTTTAAATTAGAGATTATCAAATTGATTATTATTTTTTTGTAACTACAGTTAGTCATTAATAAGAATCATATCTCTTACTTCTATAATTGAGAAGAAATTATGTTTTTAAATCTTTGATACTAATTCAGTACAAAACTTTACAATTGCAATACCAGTATATACATATATGATTACATAAGTTGTATATTCTTATTTAATGTCATTGTCATTTCTAGCAAAAGATTTTTTTTTAATTGTGTTCAATAAATGATTTCACAGAAACAAAAAGTGGCAATCGACTGCATTGCATCAAATGGTATGTACAGACCAAACATCCAATTAAATACAGATTCAAAATGCTTTTTTTGCTATTATATTAACCCTTGATAGAATTATTTTAATCACAGTGCTGAATGGTGATTGTTATAATTAAATATAACTTTGATGTCATGAGTCTTTTCTCATAAAATGTGTTTTAAATTTTAAAAGCCCTATGATTTATTTATATCATCTTTGGTAGGTTTTTATTGACACTGAGTAATAATCTGGGCTTTCAAGAGTAATAATAAAAATTATTTTGCTATAATCCGGGATACAGTAAATAGAACATGGATCTCTGCAAAGTAACACCTAATTCTATAAATTAATCTGGGCTTTATTAAAGTTGATGTTTGTACTATTTTTATCATCAGATTACTTATAAGATTAAAAAAATTAAAAAATTAAATTGTTAAAAAATATAAGCTACTAACTGTTTTGTAAATTTGGTAATTTGCTTTAAAAAAATTGTTTTACAGATTATCAATGTTTCCTTCGTAGATGTGAGGCATCATTTAAGATAATACCCATTAACAATTACTATGCTGCCCTAAAAAAAATATGTATTGTTAAATTAAATTGAATTACCACTCCATTCTTCTTACATCTGCAAGTCTGTATATGTCAATGTAAGAGGTAACATAAAGATTAGAAATAATTTTCGCTTACCCTTCAGATAGACGTAACACATAGTACACAATTGAGGGTATTTTTACATTTATTGTGAACAAACTCGCAGTTACAATTAGTTTTAATATAATCAAACAAAGAAAATAATTGTTTAATTAACTAAATACGAAAGTACAATATAGTTTTTAACATTGACCACTGTTGCCTAACACAAATTGACAATCACAAAAAAAAAAGTATTTGGATTCCAAATATGAATGTAGCGAACGACGACAGCGATCGGCTTATTTTTCCGAGTCAAAGTATTTGACAGATAGATGATTCTTTTTTTAGTCCCATCTTTCTTAGTAATTGCCTTTTTTAACCGGAAGTACTGATTATAATTTTTTTAAGCAATTAACGGCACTTACCAACTTTAAATTTTAAATAGTAGGTAACTATCAAAATACTGAATTAAATAAAAATTTCAACACATTTTATTCACAAAGTAAGCCATTAATAAACAGATAAAGAAATGTGGACCCATATGTAATCTATGTGAGACTACGCAAATCTAAGCAAATAATATTTTAACCAATGAAGTAGATTACTATGTATTCCAGTGGATTCGGTCATTTTCAAGTTATTTACAACAACAAGTTAAGTATTTTAAACAACCTAAATATTTCGGAGAATTGAAAATCATTCGTAATTTTGTATGTTCTACTATTTATTTCCAGATTTGTAGATAAAAACATTTGATATAATCATTATCACTTTATTCATAGCAATTGAAGACGGTTAACTGGAGTTTCTATTACGCAAATCAATAGATTGGTCTTGCGAAATGAATTATTTTAAATTTAAATACAAATAAAAAAAATAGCCAATAACCAACAATATCAAAGCAATAGTGCCATAGAGCTATTATACTTAGATTGGGAGCCATAGGCAGGCCTTTAAGTGCGAATGTCCAATAAATAATAAGAGAGGGAAGATGAGAGACCCATACTTATCTTTGTTTAATCACATATAATAAAAGATACAGATAGGTTCATTCGCTTTCGCATTATTTTTGATGCACACATTTTGGGCTCCACTTCTCTAATTTAATAACTCTATGAATATATGAGCACTGCAATGTAAAAAGTGTTCGTAACTAGAATTGCTTTGAATTTTTAATGACTTCAGGATTACGAGTGCTGTTGTAATTAGCTTGCACTTTAATTAGATCAATATTTTATGGTATTCTACTTGATACATAATATAAACATATTGTCATACGCAATTAACTGCTATCGGTAACGTTATAAAGTTTCATTTACTAAGTTGTGTAGAATTGAATTTCAGAGGGTTATTTATTATTTCGATAGTGGATGAGACTTTGACGAAAACACCTAGAATAATTATGGTATGATCGCCACATGACATTGATAGTAATATAAATGCGAAATTCTGTGTGTCATGTTCTCACGGCTAATCCCCTGAAGTAATATTAATGAAATTTGTTACTATTGAAACTTGTGTATCGGGCTATAACATATAGGATAAAAAACCCCATTTGCTCCATAATCAACGGGAAATAACACTTGTATTCAAAATGAATTCTACTTTTACGTATATTTAATTGCGGAAGTGGATTTTGCTAGTGAGTAAGAAAAGAAAAAAGGTCTATGACATGCCTTGCCGTGCAAAGTCATAATTGGTGTTGATTTTATCTTGCTTAGACAAGTAAATGCAGTTTGGAATCTTTAGTGAATTGATATGAAACTGCATGACTGACTTATCTAGAATACCTTACTACCCGAAATTTGCTATAGCTTTACCTAAGGCTGATTCTGTAGGTAGATCCGCGACATGCTTATGTCGTAGCACATCATTGTTGTAGGTTGGATGCCGTAAATATTGTTTAATTATACGTACTGTTTGAGTTTTGTATTCAGTCAGCGAAGGTTTACATCCACTTCGGCGAACTTTTGGAACTTGATTATTTTTTTATATTATAGAAAACTTTGCGGATAGACCTAAATATTTTGAAAGATTGTTTTTCAGACACTTACAAATATTAAAAGTAATTAAATATTGCAAGTATGCAAATATCATATAACGAGATTGTTTTTTCGGACTTCGATACATTGTATTAGTTCCTATAGATATAACAAGGTAAAATAAGTACGAAACGTAAATTTTTAATTGAACTGAGTATTGTAAGTTTTTGATAATTATAATAATGCGTTTGTGCAGGATGAGGAAGAGAAGTCAACAGACGTTTCAGAAGACGATGCTGGGAATCGGACCAGCAAAAGGTATGTTTTAGTTAATTATTGATATACAAAGGCTTCAAATTTGATAAAGTAATACTTTATCAAATTTAAAAGCTTGTACAATATCTTCCACAATATATGCACAATAGATGTACATGTTGAAAAGTCTAAACACCTTTTTTTTGTAATTTTGTATTTATCAAACTTTTTCATTTTATGAACTTAGGATGCTATTTACAGGATTGACGCTATTGTTTTATTAGCGCAAATTATAGGAAAATAATGGTATCATTAATTTTATATTAAAGATTATCAACATTTTTCCAGCGGATTAACGTAACAGACAGACGGACTTTTGCATTTGTAAGATAAAATTTACGAAAGTAACGGCCAATTACCATCCTATTCCTGGATGAAGGCCTTCTCATTCATGGAAAAAGCCACTGGAGCTACCTACAGCTCTTGTATAAATTTGCATATATTCCAAAAATTTGCAGGGATATGCTTAATTTTAGCATATCCCTGCCTTCCAGGGCACGTACCCACGACAGATAGATACACGCGAAAGAACACAAAGTTTTAAGTAAATCTAAACAAGGACTACGAGTTGTAGTTGTAGTTTCATGTATCTTTTGGAGATAATTCCGCGGGTCGCGGGTCGATCCCGCCGAGGCCCAACATTTTCTATAAACAATTTGTGGGTTATTCAAGTCTCAGTGTAAATATGCATTTAAGCATCTATTATATTGATTACAGTTTACTGTCATCCATAACGCAAGTAATAAGCTACTTGTCGTGAGGAACAATTGTCCCATATATTAATTTGTTTGTTTTAATTATAATTTTAAGTTTCGAATGCGCAATATCTCACTATACAATATCATAAGTTTCATCATGTATAAGTTTGTCTTTATATTTTTACAATCGGGATCGGCTCAACGCATTTTGATGACATATGACATTCATCAATTATATAAATTAACGTACTTAAAACACCCTTTCTCTTGGTACTGAAGTTCAGGCAAACGCAAGTGCTGACAGAACCGAGTTTATTTAATAAAAGCTTCGTATATGTCTGAATTTGGGATTAGCATGCAGTAATTATTTTGGTTATTCGGATTAAACAGATTACAAACTGTAATATGCTAACTTTATTATAAGAAATAAATAAATTAAAATAAAATAAAAAGAACTTTATTCAGCAACATAAATTTCAACAAAATCAACAAAGATTATTTTAAACATTTTTATACATATCAACGTAAGTTGAGGAAAAGGTCGTAGACTCAGCTAAGAAGCTTTTCAGTCCACGCAATATGACTAAGACTGCTGCCGAAATAAATTTTTCTATTTTTCTATCTTATGTCTCTACTGCTTTAATATAAATTTATATAATAAACAATATGTTATGGTATTTCTGAAATGTAATAACGGAGTTGATTGTTGTGTAAAACGTGTTCTTGTGTTCCTGTTCAATGTGGAGTTTCTATATTTACGCGATAGTTCGCGCTCGGTTCAGAGGGAAGCCGTGACGTACGAACTCTGCGCTCTACGGGCTGACTTGCTGGCTTGTGTGCCGACGGCGTATTGTAGATCGGGACGCGCCGGATGGTGAACCGCGATGCGCGCATCGGCCCGTGTGCCGTTTCATAAACCGCATCCGTCGGCAAAATTGCGATCACGGACCCGTAGTTTTTATATTAGTGCCATATCCAATAATACTTCACATTGTGTGCTAGTTGTTTGTGATTGTTTCGGACATGGTGGCGTTTAGGTAATATTCTGCTGCTAAAGACAAGTAACCTATGACTATCATCTTTTGGCTTATTTCAGTCTTTTGACGTTCCCTCCAAAGTTATTGTTTGTTATTGTAAATAAATGATATAATTGCATGGATAATCATTTTGAATAATGGCAGATATTCTTTGAGTCCTAAAACTTTTAACCATTACTGCATATGTAAATATATGCTTCGTTTTTATAAAACTATTTTTTAATTTTTGGCTCCATTTTAATATATTTTACTTCTTTTTAATATTTTTGCAATTTCACTTTACGACAAACAGTATAGTAAAACAAATTAAGTTTTTGACGTGCGTGACATTGAAATTTGACATATTATAGGTTTTAATAGTATATACCAAAACGAATTCACATTTTAGTGGAGTAGTTATACGTGAATAATTGTGGAATTACGTGGAAATTAAATTTAGAGTATTATATAATTCATAGTAATATGTAGTAGTAGTATGTATATACCTACTTAACGATAATTAGATTCCAAGTTGTCATATTCTATATTTTGGTCGTTATCTTAACTGCCTTAATTAAGGTGAATAGCTTAAAATATTTTAGTAATCTAAGATGAAAAAAAAATCGGATGTATGGTAGAGAAGGGGTTACGGCACAATTAATTGGTGGATTTTAAGTGCGCTTAAATCTTACCAACATAATTTTGGACCTACTTGTTAAATGTAATTTGTTAAACATACACAGTTAGATGTCATGTAACATAAAGACGGATAAAATTAAAAAAATAAAAAGACGCAGGGATAAAATTGTGTCCTATGTTTTTAAAATATGAGTTATAATGTTATGATTTATAGAAGCAGGCGTTACTTTGCGGAATTCCATATTACACAAAACAAAACTATAATCCGGATTATAGCGAAGTAGTTTTGTTATATTGCCAGTTATAATGTTATTTCTTGCAGGTGTCGATATAAAACTTAAAAACTGATAAACATACATTTGATTGATAGATATTGTACTCGTATGATTGAAGCTTGCGATTCTTATGTGCCTTGCGTACGTGAATTGATTGTGTATTATGTTCTACAATTATATAATTAAATCTTTGCAATTACACCATAACAAAATAACTATTAGAGGTGTTTTATATCGAAAGCCTTTTATATCGAATCGAGGAGTATATGTGTAAATGATAAAATATGTGGATTTAATTATGCTCCGACCTTGACCAGGTAGCAATGAAAATTGCAAGTGAAACGAAAGGCAACTAACTATTTATATGAATTATATTTTGAAAAGATCAAATGCCCAGTTTGTAACTGGCGTTTCTGCGACAGGAATTTTTCGAATCAGGAGAAGATATATGTCTATGTATATAAAGTTTAATGCAGAGATTAAAAAAACTGTGATCCAATAACAAACAGGGGTTTAATTTTTTAATTTAAAGATACATCATAGAGCAGATGTTTTTATCTAAAGTTTTACTAAGAACCAGAATTATTTAAATTAAAATAAATTTATTTATCAGCAGCAATGATACAATATCATATTAATTAGTTACTCATATATGTTTAGGCTACAATCGAAGTAGTTAAAATGTTCTCATAAGTAATTATTTGTTTTTTGTCGGCGAATCAACAATTTTAATGATTTAATCGGGCCGGAAGGACTAATTATTCATTAGTTTCATATTCACCAATTAACACTTGATAATAAGTACATATATATTGCATTAACTAGGTTGTAAAATTATCAGATTTGCGGGATTCATTTCGAAATCTTTCGGGATCCCCCCACCAAATGTTCTACGATGATACGACGACGTTAACAGTTACGACAGTTTTTTAAATCTGAGAAATCTTTCCATTCATCAAGGTGAACTTATAAAAGTGCACAAGCAATGACTTGTTCTGCTGGGTCTCTATGCTATTATAGATCAATAGTCCATCCAAAACATCATATTAAAATCTATTAAAATAATTCTTCCTCAAAGATCAAAGTAGACTTGTCGATCATCAATTTCCTCGATTTCCGTGTCTAGGCGTTCCTTAATCGTTATTCTGGATAACGCATTGTATGGACGATTACGTTTTAACAATAATTGTTGTTAATATGAACAATTCCTATTTGTATAAATATTTGTCTCATCTATCATTTAAAAGATCAATTAATTAATTTGAATGATGTTTCACAATGATTAAAATATATTATAAAATTAAGTCCCTAAAAACTGTCTGAAGTCTGTATCTGATTAATTTTCCCAAAATCTACTGAACGGATTCACCAAAAAGACAGCGAAATACTTCCGGATGGTTTAGGTAAATAGTACATATACACTTGCGTGATGTTTGTTTTGTGATTATTTTTTCAGATGTGATTATTTTTTTATTTATTTTTTATATGAAACGATAGTTTGCTCCTATGTTTAATATTATTTCACGATTAATGACACGACACGCTGGGATTTATTAATCCAGTTGCATTAGATATAGCGCCGAAACGCTTTTATCGCTAACCTTTAGTGAAGTATTCGCAAAATCTCGGCACTCAGTTTTTTGGCTTGATATATGTACAGTTATGGTTATACCAGAAGCCAGTAACAGTCTATACGTCGCTTAAGTTGTTGTGCGGCCGCCATAGTTATTATACTTAGAGTAGGGGAATCATAAGCAGGCCTGCAAGTGATATCTATACTTATTATAAAACAAAGTCCCAAAAAGCTGTCTGTATGTAATCGATTTTCTCGAAATCTACTGTACGAATTTTTGTACGGTTTTCACCGAAATAAAGTGAAATACTTCCGGATGGTTTAGGTAAATAGTACATATCGGTGTTATGTAAATTGTGTTCAAGAGATCGCGCAATTGTTAAAAAACTTGCTTGCTGGGAGCTTTAGTCGCGTGCGCTGCGTAAACAAGCAGAGATACGCTAAAGTAATGTAGTAGAGAATTGTAGATCTATAAAACTACTACAAAAACAAACTACTGTCCGCGACAGCATGTCTCTATATCTTATGGTTAACTCACAATAACTACTTTTATGTTAAAAATTTGAATTCCAGAAAAAAATTGTGACACGCAGATTTCCACGCCGGCGAAGCTGCTGGCACAGCTAGTATATTATAAAATAAAGTCCCTAAAAGCTGTCTGAAGTTTGTATCTGATCGATTTTCTCTAAATCTACTGACCGGATTTTTATATGGTTTTCACTAAAAGATAGTGCATGTGCAAGTTTAGGTTAATAGGAACATTACGGTTTCATGTAAATTGTGTTTAAGAGGTCGCACGTTGTAAAAAGAAACTAGCTTTCGGAGCTTAAGTCGCGTGCGCCGCTTAAACCAAAAGTTACACCAAACTCGAAAGTAATGTACTAGAGGATTTCCGTGATAGCATATCTCTATCTGGTATGATTAACTTACAATAACTACTTATATGTTTAAAATTTTGATTCGGGATTTTTTTGTGACAAACTGATTTTCACGCGGGCGAAGCCGCCGACACGTCTGGTTAAAAATAAATAACTTTCAAAACTGAGGTCTCGAAATACTTGCGTATTATTTTAAGTCTCCCTTTCGTTAAATTAAAAGAACTTAAAATATAAAAATTAACGTTTTAAAAATTGTTTATATTTATATTGTTTTTATATATACATTTCACATTATTTGCTTATATATACATCCTCACAAGTCACTTTTTGGTTATTATTTTCTAAATACAGGTATTGCATGCGTACTAGTAAGTATTCGTAAAAAGGATTCGGTTCTTCTTTTATATCTATTGAGATATTTAAAAAAAACTGTTTGAACCGTTCTACCTCTAGATCGGAAGTTTATTATGTCAACCCTATCAAGCATATCATTCGATATTTTTCGTCAAATCAATCAAAGTAAAAATTGGCACGATGTGCAAATGAAGTTATCAGAGAAAAAGCTTGACGGCTGTGTATTTAAAGCTTTTTATTATAATTGTCATTTTTCGGAAATAAATTTCGGGCAGACCTCCAAATTGTCGTTAAAGTTTTACAATTCATTGAGAAGTTGAATATAAAGGAAAGCACGTTGAGAAAATCTGTATTCCATCTGAAAAAGGGAATACGAATTTATTGCGGATTAATTTTATTATACTTTTATATTATGGATCTGCGCAAAGTAACGCCTAATTCTATAAATGAAATACGAAGATCGGCAGCAGCGTATAATTAAGAGACTGTTTGTTAATTTAATTTTATTTTAAACGAAAGTGGAAACTGATTTTACTAGCAGGAAAACGACAAGAATATATCGTATTGTTTTGACGCGTCGCTACGTCACGCGGCACACGCCATGTGCTGCGATGTGCGCTGCCCTAAATTGGGTAAAGCGGTGCGAAGAAGCGGGCTCACGGGCTGCAGATGCGGCGATTTAATACACGCGCAACTATAAGCGGGCAACGCGGCTTTGGCAACGCGCCGCCGCTCTATTTTTAACGAACCTTGAGATCAACCGCCCTTGCTTCTGTAATGGAAGTGACAATGTAAATTTGCCGTAATAAATATGAAAACTTTCTACGCCTATTTTATTTTAGTGATTATAATTTCAATTTTCTATGTTTAGATGGCTTAGCCAGGCGTGTAATTGTGGAAAAGGTCAACCGTATCTTTATGTGATTTTGATGCATGAAAGCTTCTTTTGATCGTAATTTTGCTTTAACATAGGTTTAACAGCGAACAGTTACTGATATAAATTGGGTTCAATGACATTCTAAAAATCGAATGCTTGTACGACGTCTTGACTGATTGTTCATGAAATCTACAGAACGGACATAGTTTCCGATATTTGCTTCGTATTGCTAGGAACTATTAAAAAAAAACTCTTAATGTTATAAATATTTACTTATAACATTGATTTTTATAATTAACTATGTGTTTCTTGAACTGATTGATGATTGTAGGGTTCAACCGAAATAATTAACAAGTTGTATGAGTAATCGCAGCGTTGTACGTATTAAGGTAAAGTGTAAACCCACGGCTCAAGGGCCAGCCAGCGCGTCTCGGCGGTCGACGGCAGCGCGGCGATCACAGAGTTGCACTACGGTGAAAGGAAGGTAAACGCCACGTCAAGACGGATTGCGGCAACTTTACTAAAAATGGCGTCATTCATACATTTCGCGGTTGCATTATTATAAAAAACTCATTACAGCCAAATAATTTTGTATGATCTTCGTGCACTACAGTCCAAGGACAACTTGTTGTAACTATTTAAAGTTAAATTATTAATTATTAATCACACATTGATGATTACGACGAGAGAACGCTCTCCGAGGCATGTACAAGTTTTTCTGTAGATGTTCTCTTTGCTATGAAATTTTATTTCTGTTTACCTGTACGGTCAATTCACATTCAGTTGAGTTTTCGTAAGGAATAGTTCATTATAATCACCTTCTCAACGAATGAAGGCAATTAAACTAGTATAATTACAAGTACTGTTCAATAAGAATAAATTGATTAGAACAAAAAATGAAATTAAAAAAAACATCATTTATACATTTACATTACCTTCTTGTATGAATCATAAAAGCTTTAAAGATACATATGATTTTCAATAGTGGTTATACACCTACCAATGGATTCTTGCGATCCTGCGTATGTTATGGTACACAAAATATTATGGTTTGTACAATATAATGGCTCCTGTTCATAATCGGGAATAACATACGATTAAACACTAGTACGATCGTGTAGAGGGCATATTCTTCTGTTCCAATCATCTGCTATGATCGCCTACAACTCAGGATTGTCGGTTTTTCGGACACGCGTCAAAGAGAATCGCTGAGTGATACGTAGAATCGTATGTATCTCATGCTAATACGTACAGCGCAAACTTGCACGACGATCGTACCGATTATAGGCGATCATATTATGATCATCGCAGACAGTGAAGAGCAGGCAAAATGTATGTGTATTGCTGCGGCACAGGTTACAGCGTACAAATCGCGATTTACCTTTCTAATTTCTTTTTTACTTGCCTTATTTCGGTGTACAGAGTTACCACTTAAACTTCAGAATAAGGTCAGCGAATGAAAAAAAATTAAGGTAGTCTAAATAAACTTCTTTTTAAAACTGTATAACAAATAATAACAATAGAACTTCTTAAGGCGACTATCGCTCTCAGTGAGCGTATTTAGTGATACGATCTTTTTTCCCAATTTAATATCGCCTCAGTGTTGCTACGCTAAAGACCAGCTTACTAAACATGTGAAAACTTAGTTATTTTTAAATCATACGAAATAAATAAACTGGAGTGCCAATTCATTTATTTCTGTACACTTTACAGAAGCGATATCCAGAATTTTGTCAAACTAAATTTTAATATTAAGTTTTGACGGTTTTTTAAAATATATATTAGCCATGATTGTAATTGATTGTTTACGAGGTATTATCTAAAATTTTTGCATATTTAATAAATGGCCATCTTCGTGCCATCTTTTTGTTTATATACTCGCATATATCGGGCACCTCACCACGCTTTTTCACAATTATAATACTAATATTTTTCTTCCATAATTTTAATTATTAAGAATTTTTTTGATCTTTTTTTGATCTCAAGTTTTTGGTGTTGTGGAGATGGCGCATATTTTATCACTATTTTATAAAAATGAGACAAATTTCAAAATATTGAGCTTTCACCAGTTCTACACAAGTCTACTAAGTTTTAATTAAGTCCGTCCGTTTAAGTGGTTCAAAATTGACTTCAAAGAGTTGGTTACGTACAAACTAACATACAAGTGAAACTAATGCTTTTGCTTAGAGATTATATTTGTTCCAGTCTCAATGAGTGTTACTTCGCAAACAAAGGCGCTGCGCTGGTGCTGGGCGGCTCGGAGCACGGGTGTTCCGACCGCAGGCGGTCACCACCACGGCCGCACCCTCAGCCAGATATCCACCATCACCTACAGTCCATGTTTTATTTGGTGCGCCCGGAGGAGACGCTCAAAATGGTAAACACCATCGAATTTTCTCTTCCCTCGTCTATACAAATAATGCACCAAAGATAAGAAGCACTTGTTAAAAGACATTACATTAATTTAAAAAAGCAGATACATCACATAACATTTTAATAAATTCAGTAGTTGTTGTAATAATGTTTCTTCACCGATATTTGTATGCCGTCCCAGCAACTAACCTAGGTATCTGGAGTCTAACAACATTGAATCCGATTTTTGGTTTTTTAAACTATGTGCCCCACCAATCGCTTCAAGATCATTAATGTATAGTGTTCATTTGTTCAGTTTTAATATGGACTACCTCATTTTTTTTTGATCGCATTAAAAATATTCCGTGGGTAGATTTTATATGATGCGCCGTGTTACCAGAAAACCTAATCCTGCTTACAAAATTAAATCGATTTGCTAAAATAATTTAATCAATGCAAATAATCCCTTTTTGTATATGTATGGTAACCAATAAAAATTATATTTTAAAGTGGAAGATAATTTAGGATTAATTAGCGTACAACAGTTTACCTACATTTCTACATATTACGTGATAATGAAATAAGGAAGCGACCTGTTCCTATTTAAGGAGGTCATTCATGTCTTAGTCATGTTCGTTGTTATAGAACATTTGTAACGTACTTAATCACAGTACGTAGGGTTAAATTAAATGGAGTATCATCTTAGGAAAAATTGTCGCAATTACGAACCATGGTGCTCATGTTTTGTCTCATGTGAGTGTTAATTTATTTATAAAGTCCATTCCAACAATCTAATATCGTGATACCTGTGTATTCCGAACGTATAAATGAATATATCTGTATACAAAACTGCATATACAAATCTATACTTATAAAACAAAGTCCCCAAAATCTGTCTGTCGGTATATATGATAGATTTTCTCAAAATCTACTGAACGGATTTGTGTACGGTTTTTACTAAAGGTAGTGCAATTCTTCTGGAAGGTTTAAGTGCATAGTACTCGTACATTACCTTTTTTTATATAAATTGTGTTAAAGAGGTCGCGCGTTGCGTAAACCAGCATAAATGCACTAAAGTGATGTACTAGAGAATTGTAGATCTACAAAAATGCTACTAAAAATTTACGAACGCATGTCTCTATCTTTTATGGTTAACTCACAATAACTATTTGTTCTTATACTATGTTCAAATTTCAATTTGGGAAAAATGTTGCGACATACTAATTTCCACGCGGACTAAGCCGCTGGCATTGCTAGTATAATACTAGTGGTCCGGCCACGTGTCGCTGTAGCTCAGAAGTTTTGTTCGAATTCTCGAAACAAAACTGTCATTGAAATTTAAAAAAAAATATTCGGTCGTCACCGAATTTCACATGATTATAGAGTGGACCAATCTAAAGAATGATTGAAAATTTCATTAAAATCAGCCCAGCTGTTTTAGAGTCTACTAAGGAAGATACATTCATACATTCTGCACTGAACGTTACGAAGATAATTATTATCTATTAACTCTAGAAAGTTTTACATTAAGGGAAAAAATAAAACGCTAAAATATAATTATATTTAAAAATAAATATATTTATAATTGTCAAAGTATTGTCTGTTTTAATGTCATAATTAAGACCCAAAATTTGTTTGATTGACATTGGTCATATTCCAGGTAATAAAGAGTGGTTCAGGTGTAACACTTTATTAGATGCTATCCTTAGACACTTGTGACGGTAACTAGCATTATACTGGAATGCTATCCTGCATATGATAAAACAAAGCCCCAAAAAGACGACATTCTCAAAATCTACTGAACGAATTATTGTACGGTTTTTACTAAAGAGCGCAAATTCTTGAGGAAGGACTTTCACTGGAAGATATAGATAGATAGAGATAGAGAGTATATAGGTTACTTTTTATCCTAAAATACTCGCGAAACGGAATTTATGCGGGAAACTTTACGATTCATTAATGTACCCGCGAACAAAGCTACGAGCACAGCTATTGGCTAACAGTCTAGCTCAGACTTCGCCTGCGGGGTACAAGGGCGCCCATAGTTGATTTAGAAGATTTGATTGCCCGAATCTACCTCAGCCCCCGTTCTGGTCGTACCTCCGCACACCTGTACCCCGCAGGCGAAGCCTAAGATGAACGGTTAGCCTACTAAACGTAACTTAGCGCCACATTAGTTTATAAATCCTCTTGTCTTATGGACACTGAAGCCAACTTGAGTATGTTAATTGAACTAGGCGGTGAAACTAGAGAGCGCTCATGCAGGCCGTACGCGGTATTTGGTGGTGGTGTGTCGCGCTGATGAAGCGGCTCTGTTGGGGATTGACTGCAACGAGCGAACAACTGTCGGCCTTGTTCTGCGAGTACTGGCAGATACCTCCATCAAATTAGATGGAGATGGGTAAGAAAATTTTAGATATATATTGTAGGAAATAAACAATTTCCCTTTAGAAATTTATTTTATTTTGTTTGCTCACTATCCGTACGTCGTGCTTACACACTTCTGTCTGTCTACCTGAATCTTATGAGCTTACGCATTTTGAACACTAACGCACGCGACCACGAGAAATTTACAGTAATTATAACGTATATTATTCTAACACTTTTTATATTATATTAACAATCAACCGAACACTGATATAGTATTAGCTCAATTAATTTATATTAAATTTATCGCCGCCAAAAGTTATTGGCGCTAGTAGTTAAATACTGCCCTTATAATTTTAGATATAATATTATATACATAAAACATTAAAACTGGAATTACCTCTATCCAACCACAATTCGTTATGTCATAATGAACCCGATAAGAAGAGGCGTGAGCATCTAATAATCAAATGCGTCAACGGTTAGAACGAGGCCGACTAATAAATGGCCACCTCGGCTATTTAAGGGACAATTTTCACACTTAATTCCCACTTCGGCTATTAATAATAATACTACTTTAGTTGTTTCTTGATTCTTCGAAAAGGAAATGTCATTCCACACTCAAATTGAAATTATCGTTAGGTACATATGTATGCTTTCGACCGTAATATATTTGACCGTTTCAGTCTGCAAGAATTTGTTTTACTGATAATAGTGAAACATTTGCTCACTATCTTACAAGTATGATGTATTTCAATTATACGTTGAATGGAAACGTTTCTTTTCTCAAATAGTCTTAGAAGCGGAGCGTAATCCATACTAATATTATAATTGCGAAAACCTACCCGCCTGTCTGTTTGTGTGTTAAGCTTTCACGGCTTATCCACCATTATATATTTCTTATCATTACATTATATAATCCGCGGAGCGCAATATTGACGAGGTTTTGTATTAAAGCTTATATGACGGGTTAACATATAGCGTAAGAAAACTTTATAAAACTTTATTCCTTCAGGACTAGGAAAAAACAATATAGAACATAATTGAAAGTAATTAAACATCGCGAAGTCGCGGGCATCACTAGTCTATACTTATTATAAACCAAAGTCCCAAAAAGCTGTCTGTCTGTATGTAATCGATTTTCTCAAAATATTCTGAACGGATTTTTGTACGGTTTTCACCAAAAGATAGTGAGATACTTCCGGATGGTTTAGGTAAATAGTACATATCGGTATTATGTATTGTTGAAGAGATCGAGCAGTTGTTAAAAAACTTGCTTGCTTGGAGGTTGAGTCGCATGCGCTGCGTAAACCAGAAGAGTTACGCTAAAGTAATGTAGAGAATTGTAGATCTATAAAAATACTACAAATAAGTCTGTGATAACATGTTTCTATCTCTTACGGTTAATTCACAATAACTACTTTTATGTTCAAAATTTCAATTTGGTTTTTTTGTGACAACTGATTTCGACGCGGGCGAAGCCGCTGGCACAGCTAGCAGTAAATAAAAAATCAATATACATCAGCAGGCCTACCATGAACTCTTATTGCGACTCAATTGAAGACGTAAACGACAACCGCGAACCGCTTTCTTTTCGTACCATGAAGTGTGAATTGCATTGGGGTCGTAATGTTTGAAAAGGATAGCGTTATATGAACTATAGATAACTCTGTCTCTTTTACTCACATGTTCTTAGGACGAATTCCGAACGCTCATTCGGCAACGACTTAAAGTGTGCGTCTTTAAGACGTTATGGTATAAAAAAGCAAAACAATTTCGTTTACGTCTTCAATTGAGTCGCAATAAGAGTTCAAGGTAGGCCTTTTCAATAGTTATATTATCATAACTCTCATCATCCCACTCTAAGTGAGGTCGACACAATATGTTTTAAACATACTGCCAAATGATTAGGCTAGTTATTTTACCTACGGCCGCCTGCTTGGCGTCAAGTTTCCTTAGCCGCCTTTTACGACCCCTCGGTAAGAAATGAGGGTGGTCGATTCTACTAGGTTAAATAAAAATTATAGTAAAATAATTTTATTATTACTTCTGTATTATGGATCTCCGCAAAGTAACCTAAGTAGCCTAATTCTATAAATTATGTATGATTTTTGTCATTATTATTATATTATTTAATTGTGCATACATAAGCCCTTTAACATGAAAAGAAAATAATAATAAAGTATGCAATGGCCCTTATATCGAAGCATATTGCAAGTGACAGGAATGCCCTTGATTAAAATGTTAAGTTAACGTAACCTTCGTTTAAATCCGCTGAGCGTTATGCACCGGTTAAAAGTTAAATACTATATTAGACAAATTATTATTTTTAAATAGAAATTGAAGGTAAAAAGTTTTGGTACATATCTTTTGTATAATAGAGTAAAATAATAATTTGTAAGGATTATGCATTACATTACTTTATTGTATATTGTTATTCGCGACTATCAATAAATAAAGTAATTATACTGTGTAGTAATCGATATTATAGTATCGATTACTAAAAAGCATAATTTCCTAATCATTTTGTATTATCAAGAACTATAATACCCCAGCGGTGAGACCGTGCGACTCTTCCGAGAGGTTATGGATTCAAACCCAGGCACCAATGAGGAGTTTCTCTTGAAACTTGTGTCTAATTGATAATTGCAATTGCATATCTCTAGAGAATTCTAGGGAAATGTGTAACTTACCAATCCGCATTGCCGCAGCGTGGTAGGTCTTAGCTCCCATCCTTCTCTCCAAAAACGGAGACAGGAGACCTATGTCCAGCTGTGGGATAGTAACAGGCTGTTACTTTTGTATTATCGAATATGATTTTTTGATTGCGATAAGGAAAAAGGAGACGAATAACGAGCATTTCTAGGCGCTGAACCCTACCTGCCAACTTTGGTATTTATAGAATAAAAAAGTTAGCAGAATCGAATAATACATGAGAAAGGCAATACGGACATATTCGTATAATCAAAGCTGTTCCTCAAATCTTTTGACTTAAAGAAAACAAACATTTAATATATAATATCTATACTTTGTTCGCAAACTAATATGGTAAAATAGGCGATGATGAATTTATCTTTTGTAAATATATATTTTTTAAGATTTTTGAATCTTCCTGAAATTTCTCGTTTCTTGGTCAAAATATAACTGATAAACAAAATTTAAATTCCCCCTTTTTATCGGTAAATGTACAATTAAAAAAAATTGTTAGCTGATTTGACACCTGAAGACTTATCTAACAAATTTCCAGCTTAGTTTATATGTTTTGTAGTTTGTGTTATTTCGTGGTAACTTAATGGTGGAATAATTTTTTAATTCATGCTCTTGTGACATTGAGTATTTCTACAAAAACTGGTAACCATTTTCACTTCGACCTTGCGTATTCTTCGAATTCATCCAATGTATATTTATCATCTTCAACCCATATTTGGACAATTACCAGTACCTTAGCCCAAAGTAATAATATTATTATTGTGACTTTTTTGTTATGGATTTCCGTAAAGTAACGCCTAATTTTGTAAATGATTGTTACTATTTTATTGTTCTTATTCTACATCGTATTCTACAGTGTATTTTAAAGATTGTGTGAAAAGACCAGAAGCAGTATGTTCAACGTATATCGGTTGATGAAGAAAAAGCATTTTATAAATTTCAAAATTAATATTCCGCGTTCATCAATTTTTTTTCTCGGACTGGTATTGTTTCTTATAGATAAAGTATGCCAAACAAATATTATAATTAATCCTTTTGAAAATAAAGCGCAATTTTAGGATCCTTTATTAGTTATTGACGTCAGAACCTTGGGATCTCTTGTGTAATATCGGTGTAAAGCTCGATTCAAAATGTTATTATTTAATTTGGCTTCATATCGTCATAATTGCAGGAATCCACCTTGGCCGCCGAAGACATTTACGTACACTACGTACTTACGTACGAACAATAACTAATTACGGATTCATTGTCCACAGAGGGTTTAGCGTATGCGTGTGCAATCAACAACACATATTCAAGCCCGTGTCTGTGCAAGCCATGTGGTATGTTTTTAATGATATTGAGTTATTTTATATTGAGATGATAAAAATTCATAACATATACAGAAATATTTTAACGCCTATAAATATCATGTGCAAATCTAAAAAAAATAACCTAGGCAAATACTGACATTTATGATATACGTAATTATTGGAGGTTTTAATACCATAAAATGTTTTAACGAAGTCGTTAAAATATATTCAAAACAGCTGGATTTAAAAAATCCAATTTAAAGCAATGTCTATATTTGGATAAACATTCCGAAGACTCGGTAGATTTTTTTTAAATAAATTTATTTTTTATTAATAATGTTTTTCTAACTTTTTAACTTTTTCACTTTTTTCTAACTAAAAGATGGATGAAAGAAGAGTGCATGCAAATGAGATGAGAATGTTGAGATGGATGTGTGGTGTGACAAGATTGGATAAAATAAGAAATGAGTATATAAGGAGAAGTATGAAAGTTGCGCCCATTGTAGAAAAGATGAGAGGTGCAAGTTTGGGATGGTATGGACATGTAATGAGGAGGGATGAAAATCATGTGACTAAACGAGTGTTGGATATGAATGTGGATGGATATGTGACTAGAGGGAGGCCTAAAAAGAGATGGTTGGAATGTGTGAAGTATGACGTGCATATAAAAGGAGTAGCGCCAGAGTTGACGAATGATAGAAGAGAATGGAAGAGGAAAACATGTTGTACCGACCCCACTTAGAGTGGGATAAGGGTAGGAGAAAGAAGAATGTTTTTCTAACTTTTTATAGTAAATAAATAAATAAATAAAATTGATGTTGTACGGTCGGTACCACTCTATATACATTTCATTCACACTGTAAGTGTACGTGTATATAAAAAATCTGCTGACGACGCTTACATCTTACGTGTCGGGATACATATGACGCGAATAGAGGCGGATTGTTTTCAATTTTATGTCAGGTCATATTTAGACTGGTCCATAGTCAGCTGTGTTTTCAATTGTGAAATATTTTAAATCAATTTTTGCAGGTCCGCGTTACAAACGCTGCACCGTGCGAGTGCGCGCGCCCGCGACTTGAACCATTTCGCGGGCGGCACGTCGCACGTATGGTGCGCGCACTACGAACGTAGCGTAGACTCGGACCGCTCCTGTCTGAATGAGTGGCACGCTATGGACTGCATCGAGTCGCGTCGCCCACCCTCACCGGACTCGCTCAGACTGAAGTAAATCCCCCTTACTATTCACCATCACAATAACCCAACAGTACCATCAACTTTTAGAAAACGATTCAATTGCAAGGTCGGTACTTAAATTGTATCGCTTTCTTTTCGTATTATAAAATGTTTTTAACTGAGTTGCATTTGGATCGCACGCGAACTATATAAATAATAAGATTGAAGAAAATACGTTTGCGATTTAGTTTAGGATTTAATTCAGCAACGACTTAAACTGAGCGTCTTTAACACCTCATGGTATGAAAAAGCAAAACAATTCAGTTAGGTCTTCAATTGAGTCGCAGTAAGAGTTCATGGTAAGTCTGCAGACCTAGTAAATGCCACTAAAATTCAGAGTCTACCTGAAATAGTTTTCCAAAGATTACCAAATTTTCATCAAAGCTATGATTTGTTCTACTGCGATTGGTTATTGTGGATCTAGTAGTGATAGTAGTAGATCTTAGTCTAGATGGTCAGAAATTCGCTATCATTGCTACATAGACGGTCATTCATCACGGTCGTTCAGATATACAGTCAAGTTCTGGTTAATATTGAGTACATTTATTAGAAAACAAGTCTATTTACTGTCCTCTTCATTTGAGTACTTTTCAAGAATCTATATTTTTTCATTATATAGCTGTCTTTAAAAAAAATTGCGCTTAGAATGAACTATCTATCAGTTTAGATGAAAGTTTTACAAATTCAATACCACAGGAATCAGTTCCGGATAAAAGTCATACTCACTAACCGCGTTTCCTCATTATAATAATAGATCTTTTTCCTTGTGTCTCTTTATTTATTATTGAGCTACCTCACTCGTCAATACTCCTGAATGAGCTTTTTGAGCATTTTATAACCTAAACTGCATTAACGCTTGTACAAATGCATAATAGATTTTATCTTTATATTGTAGTTTATGGCAACTAACCATAGATTTTTTCTTGTATTGTATAATCTATGCAAAACATCGTGTGACTATGTATGTATCTATGGTTTTTTTGTTTTGATGATGATGAAGCAAAAAGAGTAAAATCATATACGAACAGAATAACAGAGTTTTAATATTTTCAACTTATAATGAACAACTGAACAACGCTTTACCATTTTTTTGAGATTTGGTCAAGCGCAGGTTATAATATAGAAATATTGGTAAACTAAATAATTTTTATTTGATCTTGTTTAGAGCTAACGACATTAGAAGTGGGTTGCGAATGACGCATGGGTTGGATGCCGGAATTTAGATAGACGTAACAGTAGTGGGGAAGTAAAAAAAAAGTAAAGTAGCGACCTGTTACAATCCCACTGCTGGGAATAGGCCTCCTCTCTCCGTTTCTGGAGAGAAGGGTTGGAGCCAAGACCTACCACGCTGCTCCAATGCGGATTGGTAGGTTACACATATCTCCAGAATTCTCTAGAGATATGTTTATGTAGGTTTACTCACGATGTTTTCCTTCACCGAAAAGCGTGTGATAAATTGCAATTATCACTTAGACACATGAGTTTTTAATAGAAAAACTCATTGGTGTCTGCCCGGGTTTAAACTCGTGTTCCCCTCGAAAGAGTCGCACGGTCCCACCGCTGGGCTATCACAGCTCAGTGGGGAAGTGGGGGCAGTTATATACTGAAGAGGAGATTATAATCTGAACAAGTCAAGATAAAAAAGCTCTTAACAAAATTTCTGTTAATCTGTGGTCTTCCCTCGTTTTGAGCCAATCATTGCAGCGGCATCAGTTGATGCTTATGATTAACATGCATTGTCATCGGAAAGTATGTAGAATTTCATCTTAATCGGACACCGGGAAGTAGGTCAAATTTAACTTCCAAGATTCCCTCTTCACTTACATAAACGGAAAGTTCTATACTTTAATATATAAAGCTGAAGAGTTTGTGTGATTGTTTGAGCGCGCTAATGGAACTGCTGGACCGATTTGAAAAATTCTTTGAGTGTAAGATAGTCCATTTATCGAGGAACTCTATACACTATATAACATTACGCTAAGATGAACAAGAGAGAAGCAGCAATGAAAAATGTTGCGAAAAAGGCATAATTCATAGCTTTCCTTGCGTGCGCTAAGTAAACGGTGAAAGTTATTCAAAAATCAGTACTACAAAATTGTTCCCCTCTAGATGTTCTAAATAAAAGTCCGCGACAGCAATCGTCTAGCTTTTAAGGTTAACCCACTTTAACCATAATTAATATAAGTATTACGGTTTACTGATAATTAGACTGCAGTCCACGCGATCTAAGTTGCGTTTAAAAGCTAGTACTTAGTAAAATCTTTTAACGGCAACTTGGAAAGGATTCATACCAGAAATTATATATTGTCAAAATACCCTTGCCAAAATACCTATAAAAATTTTAGATTACTATGAGAACTAGAATGTTTTGTCGTATTTTCTTCCTATTCAGTTTTGTTACACATACTAAAAGTAAAACTATTATTTTCCTTCTTTTCACCTTATTTTAGATACTATTTTTCTTCCTATAAGACTTGTATATAAAAAAAAAACTAGAGGACTGATCCATGACGATTCTCAGAAGAGAAGTAAACTACTAAACTTATATATAAGACTGTTTAACAGACAATTAAATTTTTATTAGCTTTTGAAAACGAAATGCATTACTCAATTTTATAGTAGTTTTATGTTGATATTAAGAAATAGGTCTTAAACGCTTTTGTTACATCTAATGTGTGTAGTACCTAGACCTCATTCTTTGACCTCAAATTTAATCAGATGTTGGCGAATGCGCTAATTGAACGCATTAGATGCGTGCGAAATGCAAGGTAATAATCAACGTTATTTATGTATTTGCAAATATAATTGCTGTATCGGTTCTTCTTATGAAATAGGATTTTCAATAACTAGTATAGTTGTGAAATACGACATGAAGTTTGGAGAAGGTTAATAACAATTACTTAATGAATTTATTAGTAGTAGTAGTAGCAGCCTATTCCACAACCAGGCAAAGGTGTATCTGCAGGCCTACCATGAACTCTTATTGTGACGCAAATGAAGACGTAAACGACGACCGCGAACCGCTTTCTTTTCGTACCATGAAGTGTGAATTGCAGTGGGCTCGTAATGTTTGAAAAGGATAACGTTTTATGTTTTATAGATAACTCTTTCTCTTTTACTCACAAGTTCTTAGGACGCATTCCAAACGCCCATTCGGCAACGACTTAAAGTGTGCGTCTTAAATACGCCGTGGTATGAAAAAGCAAAACAATTTCGTTTACGTCTTCAATTGACTCCCAATAAGAGTTCATGGTAGGCCTGCTGTATTTCTTTCCTTTTAGGTTAATTGATAATAAAAAAAAAAGTTGTAATATTTATCGTTTGTCTTAAATGAGATTAATCTTGTTTCGATTTTTATATATGTTTAACTTTGGATGTAATAAAAAATGATGGGCAAAATCGGATCGACTTTCATTACTTATTTAAATTAATATTAAATAACTTAATTAAAAGTCTTAAGTATGATCAAATATTAGGTATCATTATGTCATCTATAGTAATTACAGTATTTTATTATATTTATTTAGTAATGTGTTTTTTGTGTTTAATTTTTTACAGGCCACGTGAGAGGGATGAAACAGAGCGCGTAATCAGATGTACGCTGAAAGAGATAATGATGAGCGTCGACCTCGACGAGGTGACAAGCAAAGTGATCCGCGGCCGCCTCGAAGATGAGCTCGATATGGATTTGGCAGAGTTTAAATCCTTTATAGACCAAGAGATGCTTACTATATTAGGCCAAATGGATGCACCTACGGAAATATTTGATCACGTCTATCTCGGCTCCGAATGGAACGCGAGCAACTTAGAAGAGTTGCAAAGAAATGGGTAGGTTTATGTCCTTTATTAATTTTACACATTCTAAAACGACCAATCATTATATAAGCCATCTCCTATTTCAGGGTTCGACATATACTTAATGTGACAAGAGAAATAGACAATTTTTTTCCTGGCATGTTTGATTATCTAAATATTAGAGTTTACGACGATGAAAAGACTGATCTCCTAAAGCACTGGGATAATACTTTTAAATACATAAACAAAGCCAGAAATGAAGGGTCCAAAGTTCTCGTGCACTGCAAAATGGGAATCAGTAGATCCGCCTCTGTTGTGATAGCATACGCCATGAAGGCATTCAATTGGAACTTCGACAAAGCTCTCAGACATGTAAAAACGAAAAGAAGCTGTATCAAACCGAATACGAATTTTTTAAATCAACTGGAGACATATCAGGGCATACTGGACGCGATGAAAAACAAAGAGAAGCTACAGAGATCTAAATCAGAAACGAATCTAAAAGCACCCAAATCGTCGTCTAAAACAGAGAACAAAATAATGGATCCGACACCTCTAGTTTTAGCTTTGACCGGGTCATACACTGGCCGGCCGCGCTCCTGGTCGCCCGACACCAAGCTGGCCAGTGAATTGCTGCCGCCAACCTCGGTGTCCTTAGAGAACCTAGCCTCCGAGACGCGCCACATGTTAATGCCCTGTGCCAGTGGAAGCTACAGTGTTTCTCCCAATCAGATCATGCGACTCAAGGAGGAGGGTGCGCCCTCCGTTAGGCATATCGTGAATGAGATCGAAAGCGCAGCGTCGGCGGAGCGCAGGGATGTACCGAGGAGGCATCATAGATTAAATTTTGGTGCGACTGGCGATATTTCCTGTGTAAGAACATCTGAAACAACAGGCAACCTCAATGTTGAAGCATTTAGCAAATCTCAAGTTTCGCCTTTGCGAAATTTAGTGCAAAAATTTCCTCAGATTGAAGCAGACGTTGAAAAAATTTATACGTGGGACCCCGGGGAGACGTTGTGGGCGCGAAGTGATTACGTTCGTAATACTATCGATAGTGACGATATAGTAAAAAGTGACAGTGGTATGATAGACGTAAAAGTGAAAAATAGCGATATTATGTGTGATTCTATGGAACGCAACGTTGACCCGGAGGACCGGAGAGATATCGACGACGAGCCGCCACCGAGTAGGCAGAGCTCCTGGAGTTCGTTCGATAGCGCTGTGGTGCCTGATCTGTCGCGACATTCATCTTGGGGTTCGTATGATACGCGAGGTGCACGCCTGCCGCCCGCTTCTCGGGACGATGTCGCCCCCGACCTCGGTATCATCCGTGAGCTCGCCGAGAGGCCGCGCCCGCCGCCCGACATTGCCGCCAACGAGCGGAAGTTCAACGAAACTTGTGCCATACTCGAGGAACTGGCGCGCATGGAGAGTGCGCGCGACCGCGGTGCTTCCACGTGGGGTGGCCGCCTGTCTGCCTCCGCGCCTGCTGATACGTGGCTGCGGGTGGGGCCGCGGCGTCGTCGCCTGGCTGCAGCCTCACACGGAGATCTACCGCGCGCTGCGCCAGCGCCTCGTCCGTCTCCCGTCGGTCTGGTTAGTAATCTCAAAAAGGAATTTGAGGCGCGTTCCGAACCAGACCCACCCCGCAGGCCGGGAGCGCGCGCGCGCTCTTCGGCCACGCCTCCAGCACCTACGCAACCTGAGGACCTATCGGTACGCGTGCTCGTGGATCGCTACGACCAGCCAGGACGTACGCGGTCGGAATCAGGCGGCGAATCGGGGCGGCACAAAGCGCCGCACGAGTCCATGTCGAAAAAGTGCAAGTTGACGGCGGAGAGCGAGAGCGGGGCGCGCGCGCGTAATTCGTACTGCGGCGCGGCGTCTGACCGGCCGCCGGTGGCCCCTACCGTGGTATCGCTCGCGCCACTTGACTATTCAAATGTGGTGGTTTCAACTGTGATGTCGAAAGCTCAAAATAAAAAACAATTACAGCACGGGAAAACCCATCCGTTGACGAGGCTCAACTTGAACCGGTCGAATAATAGATGTTCGAATCCTGTGTATAATACTATGTAGTTAATACGTTTTATTTATTATGAATTCTTGCCAAACTGGATATTTTATCTTCTAGAGTTTTATATACTATTTACAAAATGAAATCACAGTGTATTTGTCTATCACGTAAAATTGTATTAAACGGCTGTTTGTGAGTAGAGAATGTTAAAAAAAGAAATAAAGTCGATAAAACAGATGTACAACTTTTATAATGAGACACTTGGCTTTTATTACCTGATCGTATGTGTACATAAATTTATATTCATCCGAAATCTATGGTTTGTAGTCTTTTTCCAGTGACAAAAGCGACGCATGGAGTATTTTGTATTTCGCTCATTTTCTTATAGGTGTTTGGTACCTTGGATGGTTTTCGTCTTATTGTTCCAAAATCGAATGTGTAGATGGAACCTGGATTATTTCGTACTGAACATTCAGTCTAAAATATAAAACATTACGTTATATGACCAACCATAGGCAACTCCGTTGAATTATTAATTGTATATTACAAACAATATTAGAATTTAATATTTAATTTATGCATTGAAAGGCCATACGTTTGTTAAATTTTTATAAAGATATAGCTTCGTTATAAATAATACATATAGTCAATAATAATTTAAGTTGCAGTATAAAAAGTTGAAGAATGACGGCCAATCAATAGAAATTTTCTGTAAGATAAATAAATAGAATTAAATTAAGAAAAAAATTTCAATTTTTATGGTTTCTATTCAAATATATTTATATATATATATATCTGTATATATATATATATATATATATAAACAATCGTATTCTTTTAAGCGAATATTATATAAAATACATATTAGCTAAATTAATATATAAATATGTAGGGTAAGTATTAATACTTTTTCATGGTACAAAAAAAATCAGTCTTTATGTACAAAAAATGACAGAAATTGCACAAAATTAGTACAAGTAGTGCTAGTACGATATAAATGTGGCTATTGTTTATTAAGTGCCAAGATATATTATTAAGTTTACGAACACTTACAATTTTCATATTTATATCAACCACACGTATAATATTCGGTTCGCAGCCACCACAAACAATCAAGTTTGTCTGTGGTACCAATTTTCCACAAAATAGTTTCGATGGATAGCTATCCGGTATTATTGTTTCTATCAGTTTGCATGATCCATAATCCCAAATCTGAATACTATTTTTATCTTGCCATGAACATGTCAAAATCTAAGATCAAATATTGTAGGAAGTTAATTGTTAACGTTCGTATAATAGTGTGTTATATAAATTGTGTATATAATATTAGAACCGTGATGGACACAATATACTTGATATGAGTACGTAAAAAGATTTTGTATGCTAATCTATACTGTTACAAAGTGGTAATAGTATAGTGTATAGTAGTGTAGTATAGTATAGCGTGGTGACTATAATAAAGGAATATAGCAATACCGTACATTCTGCCAATATCATAAAGTACTAGTTGTGCCCGCGGCTTCGCCCGCGTCGAAATTAGTGTCACAATGTTTTTCCCGCGTAAATCCTGACCCCGGAGGCAGTGTATGATAACACGTCGCATATATGTTGCTCGACAACCTCCTTTATCTAATCTCATTTCCATAAAAGTCCTTTAAGCCGTTCCTGTTAACTGTACTATTAACGTAAATTTTCCTTTTATATCTTTTAGTTACAACCGTACAAAAATTCGTTTAGTAGATTTCAACAAAATCTATCACATACATATACACTCTTTTAGGGTTTTATAAGATGTATAGATGTTTTATATATAGGTATGTATTTGTTAAGTCTGGAGATTCCAATGTACATATATCTACCTATTTTTTTAACCATGTATATGTTATTACGCTAAATTGTAGTCACCTCATCATACGAGCAGAGAGTTAATTCAGTTCACTATTTTAAAGTCGGTAAATTATAATGGACAATCTATTACCTGTTTTCCAGGCTTGTCAAAATCTAATCCTTCCCCGCATATATGTACACCGGTAAAATAACGTGTTGAATAAGGCTGTCTGTCATCCCAACACATTACAGTGTCATCCCATCCACTTGAGATCAATTCGTGGTGCGATTTAGGATTGAACACACAGGCAAATATTCTTGATGTATGCCCATCCATTATATTTTTGCGTTGACTGTAATACATACCTATAAGTGTTATACTAATCGTCATCGAAGGGAAGACTTCGAATATCCCTTCAATTAGCTATAAATTAATTTCACTTCTTTTTCTAAGGCGTTAAAAAAGTATTTGATAGGAATTGACAAGATATCACGAGGAAAATCTAATTCGGTAATTTATGTACAATAACTCAGTGACCAGTATATGCTCTTTAGAGATTAAATGATATCCCCGAAATGCACATTCTCGTGCATACAACACAATTGGTGGATGGTAGCGTGTATGTTTGAGATTGTAATTCGTCACGTTAAGCCGTAGGCCTTCCTGGACAGACTTAGCACGACGTTCCTCGAAGTTAGTTAAGCTTCTATTGTCTACTTTCAAAATTTAAACCGTTAAACCGCTTTGCGCTCGCGAAATAACGCTGTTACAGCATATAGTCAGTTAAAAAGATTATAATAAAATTGCAAACGATATAAAGAAACAGCGTCTTATTGTTCCAATTCTGATAAAAACCCTTTTTGTGAGCGAGGTAGCACCGCATAGATCAACTACCATGCCAGGTAAAAGTAAATATGTCCTTCAATTTATCGGTAAGTAATTAGTATCAGTATTTGCTAAATAATATAGGAACATGAATGATAAGGAGATTGTTGCTGGATGGAAATGATCTTCATTCAAAGGATAGCGCCTTGAAGCAAAAAGTCTGTTTTTCGAAGGGATCGAGTTTGGCAAGAAACCTATTGATACCGTGAAGAAACAAAGATACAGAGAATTTATGGATTTTTGAGAATAAAAATGGTATACTTAGCAAATTTCATTATACCAAGAACTTGTTCTCCTTACCTTGAATAGAAAGCTCGTTCTTGAGTCTGTGCTTCTTCGTCATACATATTTAGCTTTGCATCATCACCGAAGGTAACGAATTTAGTATAACGTGGATGGTAACATAGGCCTAGTGTTTGTCTTTTTTCTCTTATCGTATATAAACATTGTTCATATTTATATTTCCAGCATTTTATACAGCCATTAACGTCTGTGTTATTATAATAAATATTAACTGTTAGTGAAGCATGGAATTGCGGTTGTATGATCTAATACACGCTACAATGAAGACGAAGTAGGAAATGACGTCTACTTGTGTAATTAGCTTTTAACATAATTTAGGATTCCTATTTAGGCCCCATTAGTGCGCTGCATCGAATCTTGCTGGAATCTAATTTTATTCTTTTAGCACAAACCACTAATTACGGATAGATATGAAAAATGTTTAAATGACAATGTAACACCTGTACAACATCTCATAGACCTCGTCTAATCGCTAGCCTCCCAATATAACTATGACAATTTGCCTAAGCTTGCGAGCAAATTTTAGGACAAGCATACTCATATTGAGCTGTCAATATGTAGAGCAATTGCAGCATTCAGCCACACACCGATCATCTTAACTTCGGATCCCAAGGTACATATTTTATTAATCTACGTATACTCACAGCATGAGAGTAACATGTTCGTAATTGGATGTGCTTTGCTAATTGGTCTATGTTTGATAGAAGTAACTGATCCAGGGTACGCACGACACTCATCATCAACAAGTGTATTCGTACAATTTCCAGTGTTGCAATCAAATAATCTTATAGTGCCATCAATGAAACCCGCAGCGATGTCTTTTAAATCTTCTGTATATTTGCAACACATAATATCTTTATTTGTATCGCTAGAACATAACGTACCTTTATGAAATAAGAAATTGGATTTGAATGAAAGCTTTAAGTACGTGAAGTACTTTTCTGCAGATAGCTGGTCCCGACGGTACGCCATAATATTATTTTAGCTGTAGCTGTTTCTACTAAGTATGATTAATAAAGCTACGGTATCGTTTTTTTAACAAGGAACGTACACGATCTACGATATACTTCATCATACACGATCTATGTAGTTAAATTGACGAGTATCATCATCATTCTCCTGCCCTTATCCCACTCTAAGTGGGGTCGGTTACCTTAGTCGCCTTTTACGACACCTCGGTAAGAAATGAGGTTGGTCTATTCTACTCAGCCGGATACCACACGGCGGTTAAATTGACGAGTATCATAAAGGATTTATTTTAATTCGTCACATCAACGAAATTTCTAGTAAACATAAACAGCGAAGGATTGTGATACCCGATAACTATAATTTCAGATATACCTACATACATATTATCAGTTAATTGGAATAGAGGTTAGTCTACGCTACAAAATCTAATGACTGTTATTCCACAATCTTAAATTTTTTTTAATTGTTGCCTTTTATATGTACATATAAAAAAAAACAACAACAAAAACATACATAATTGACAACACGTTAACCTCTCCTTGATAAACCTGGTTTTGTTCGGTATGAAACGATCTATGTTCAATATTTGGGGTACTCGTGTGCACCGTTATAATTTCCTTTTGAGAGTGAATGTTTTTGATGTAGGTATTAGTAACTGCGAAACTCTTACGAGCCGCTTTCAGACTAGATGGTGCCATCGGTCCAGCCGCTGTTTTTCTTTGCGGATCCATTTATTGAATTTCATTTTCAAATTATACCATAACCCCAGAACTACGCCAGAAATAAAAGAACACTGAAGCCATTACGTCAAAATCACAAATACATACAGATCAAATATTCACTTGGCATGTACAGGTTTTATATATTAAATTGTATATGAAGCAGTAATAGCCAAACGGTGAGACCGTGTGATTTTCGAGGTTTTCCCTGGTTCAATCCCCGGGCAGCAAAAAAATATCTTTTCATTTTAAAATTATGCGTCATATTAGGCGTCAGCATAATTGATATTTGTTATTGAAGGAAACATCGTGACGAAACCAGCATATCTCTACAGAATTCTGGGGATATGTAGGTACCTACCAATTCGCATAGCATTCGTGGTGGGTATAGGTATAAGGTACAACCCTTCTGTCCAAAAAAGGAGAGAGGAGGACTTTACCAAGCAGTGGAATAGTTGCCGACCGTTATGATTTAAATTTTCATTTCGAATGCTAAAGACACTACCCACTGGGTCGTTCTTACTCACTAATTAGAAATTAGGAAGAAAATTAATAATTTTATACAAAATAAAGACAAGTAGGTTTTCGTTGCTAAGGTAAGAGTAATAAAACGATTTTTTTAACCCTAACACCTTAATGTCAAACATTTAATAGTTGTTCGAATGTCCTTAAGATATTCTATCCGTACACGGCTTTTTCTATGAAGAGTCGTAGATCCTCAGTTCCGGAATACCAACAAATAATTGCACCAATGAACAAACTTTAAATGTAACATACTAAACAAGGAATATTAAATCCAATCAACATGATTCTTAAAATACTTTTTTTAAATATTTTTCGAATAAACCTATTTAGGTATATGCGAATGTCGTATTAACTGTGACCAAGGACAGCTCACAGCACAGCTGTGAAGATGTTAGGTTCATTTCCTGCCGAATTTGTAATTTGGGGATTTATATTAAAATATTAATTAATATAGACACTATGGGATATTCTGTGAAAAGTTTAGCATTGCAGCAAATGCTAGAAATACTATCATTATAATAAAAAATGCGTCCTTTACACTCTCATTACGTAAAATAATTTCATACCACTTTTCTGTTTTTAAGTACTTTATTAAATCAACGCAGACACAAAAACAAATCCAATAGAATCAATGAAACTGGTGTAAGGACAAAACCATATGACCAGTAAAACACAAAAAGAAAGCAGTAATAATTACATTAACATCTACATCACATTTATAAAGTGAATAAATACACAATAACTCCCTACCAAGTTTGAGTATGAAGTCACAGCAGTTAGAGGTGGAAGACATACTTAATTAAAAAAACATAGATACACACTAGATAAGATACTTGTAAATTAGATTTCAAAAGGATTTAAAAATCAAATAGATAATTTATAAAATAAAATAAAAAACAACTCTCTACTGTTAAAGAGTAAAGGTACACAAGGTGAATCAATCGTAACGTATTTTTAGTGCATCAATAAATGATGGTGGTGGTAGAGGCGTTCTTATTTGAATGAGCAAATAAGGTAACTTGATATAACATTTTTAATAAATTACATAATATATACCTATCTCGTAACATTTCCCACAATTTTACTTTTCTAAAAATTATCTAACTACTTATATAGGATATTTGACGTTATATGAATGTAATTATAGAATAGATTATTATATCGTGTAAATCGAAACATAATTTAGATATGTGCCAATGAGGCAGTTTTTTTTTGTATATTAGAAATTGATTTCAAAAATTAAAATTAATTAGAAGATCTTTACGTCACATAACGTTGTGTCTTGTTTTCTTCTCCAATAGAATGCGAATATAAAATTTCGAACAAAAAAAAATTGTACAGTTGATATATTTTACGATGATATTTAAAATCTACTTACTATAAAAGATAAACTACGAAAATTAATATAGAGCGGCTTTGCAATACTGACTTTTGTCTATAATGAATTTGTCAAATATCCTATACGAATGGCATGTACATAATGTTAATGTACATTATGTACTATTGAACCGAAAATTCATATTTTTACATTTAGCACCTTGTTTATTTGATCCTATTGAAGTCAGTGTGATGGAATAAAATATTGCAAACCATGACTAAGCACACACATGAAGATGTTTCACATTTAAAAAGATATGCCGATTGCACATTAATTATATATATAGGATAGCCTTATTTACAAAGAACGTGTTGTACTTGAAAAATTCAAATTTATCTGAAGAATAATGCTTGAGTACCATAACATACATTGTTTCGATACTACCCCATTTAATATAACACTTATGCTACTATTAAATAAATTGAACTGATATCAGCTTCAAAAATTATAATTTTAAGCAAGTAAAAGGTACATTTATTTGTAAATAACAGGCACGGCGGACCAATTTTTGGTCCTGTTCAAATAAGTTAACAAACAAACATAAACCAAATCTAAAACTAAAAAAAATACAAAGTTATCTAATTATTGAAAACCTAAAAAAAATGATTCACGGGCTTAACAAAAAGTTATGTTCATCTCAAAAATAAATAATATCATAAATTAAGGTAAGTAGACATAATTTTTCAGCTATACTTTTAACATACATACCTGTCCAGCTTCGCCTTGGGCCACAAGTTACGACGATACGTTAACGACATGTTAGATATAAAAAATTTTGTATTCACTTATCATACTTGTCGCGATTGTATAAGAAGTATATAATAAGACCATAATTATCTCATTGGATTTAAGCGTAGACCATGTGTTCTACTTGTCAAAAACTGAAAAAACCCTTTTTAATCATAAATATATATACGATTAATATAGATACGATATACACGATTTAAAATGGATAACTTAGCTTACTGTATCTCAATTTGTTTTTAAAACATATTTCTTTCTATAACTACCTCATGTGTCATTTTCGTAAAATGTAGTCTTTACACAGTAACATATTTCAAAAACTTGTGTTATTATAAATATATAACAGAATTGGTCTTATGGTGATAATAGAAATGTGTTATGTGAATGTGTATATGTGAAGTGTAATGTTTTTTATATGTAAGAAAATAATATCTATAATATAAAATTCACAAAATTTCGTTATGTATAAATAAACAATGAATCCACTGACTGGTTAAATAAATCTTTGATATTCCAAAAATTAACATAATATATTTTTCTCAAACATATCAAAAATATTATATTTTAAATTATTATTTTAAAGTTTTTTAATACTAAATAAAATTTGAACATTGCAAATAAATATATGAAATATTTAATAATTTTGTTATTTTATCTTACTATACACACTAACAAGTGAGGCACTCCATTAATTTTCACAATCCAAAATCAAATCAAATAAATAAACTTTGACAACTTCATAATGCTTTGCACCAATTAGTATTAGTAGAACATTAATTGCATTTTATATTATAATCTATTTTGTTTATATATGAAGAAGGTTATATACAGTCTTAAAATTTGTACCAATATCATTTCAAATCTGTCCTACTTATTTTTTTTACATAATAATGCCAGTGGATTTGCTATATCTATAGCTAGGTACCCATTTAATGAACAATTCCACATTGCATAGTCACAAAAATATCTAGCCATTTATTTAGTCAAAAATAGACATTTACCCTCAATTTACATATATCCTGAGGAAACACACAATAAATTTATAATAATCAACATTATTTGACAAACAATGATAACAATCAATAGACTTCTATCTTTCACTATACAAGTATGAACTTTCAACAGTCTGTTCTAAAAACATATATCTATTCATGTACAAAGCAGAGTACACTTATATAATTTAGTATAACTTAGTTGAGGCATAAGATGTGAGGTGTATAATTAGAAAAAAAAATCCATAAAATCGAAAAAATAAACTATTCTCACACTTGATATAAATAGATTGTTCAGTTAAACAATCAACAAAATTTTATTGAACAAAATATTTGTCTGTAAAAAAGTAATACAGATTTTCATTAGAATTGAAGATTGAATAATTTAAGAACAGGAATCACATTATTTCTGAGTATGGTAACTTTTAAAATAAATTAGATACTGATAATGATATTTTCCTATATTAAATTACTGTTGATGATATACTTGTGTTATTTACTATATACATATATAAGCTATGGCTCTCATGTGAAATTACTGTTAAGCATTCATTTGCTGCATTTTTAGTTTTAAAATAGTTAGTGGGTTAAATATAACTGTTATAAATAAAGTAAAACTTATCTGAAGTACAAAAACACACCAATACCTCACATTAATGTGTGAACTAGTTACTGCTTGAAGTGCATGGTTCATACACTTAAAGCAGTAGCTCCATTGCTTAACAGTATCATAATATAAGTGTTCCAAAAAAAAACAATGAACTCAAGCAATTTCATAATAAATTAATAACATCAGTAGCAAACCCACTTCATCAACAGAACAACCCATTCGTATTGTAGGTAATGACAAATAAAAATTATCTAATTCTTGCTACAATCACAGAGATTATTGTGAGCTTATTAAATCAGACAATGGATCAAACAGAGTGGCCTTGGGATTGGTGTCTTTGTCCCCATTGACTAGAAGGTCCCTGAGCAGAATTACCTTGTTGCATCCATGACAGAAAGTTAGGTGGAGCAGGGGGAGCTGATGATGCAGGGCCAGCAAAAGCACCCTGCTCAGAACCTCCAGATGGAATATTATTAATTAAACCCCAACCTGCTTGATTTAAAGCTGCTGCCACTAGCGCTTGGTTGACTGGTAAGCCTCCCATGCTTAATGGCATGCTACCACCTTGTGCCTGACCTGCTCCTCCAGTTACAGCTGTTTGGCCATGTTGACCAGATAAACCCAAAGCTTGCATGTTCACCATATCCATATTGCGACTACTCCAAGAATTGTTATTTGAAGGGTTGTGTGGATGACCTTCATCATAATTTCTACTTGGTAGGTTACGTTGATTAGAACCACTTTTGTTTTGTTTGGGTGATGCATTTGACACATTTACTGAAACTCCTTTAATGATATGATCTTGACCACATAAATTCTGTGCTACTTCAGGATCCAAAAATGTTATGAAGCTGAATGCCCTAAAAGGCTTTGGAATAAAAACATCAGTAACTTCTCCAAATTGTGAGAAATACTCTCTCAAGTCGTTGGCTGTTAAATCTTCAGTGCATCGTCCAACGAAAACTTTGCATGGCATAGAACTGACTGACCCTTCCTTAGAATTCGGTATTCGTACATCGCACCAACGGCCATCTATCATATGCCTTTGAGCTAAGACTCTCATTTGGGTTGTATACGATGAAAACCTGATAAACGCAAAGCCTTTCGACATACCAGTCTTGGGGTCGCGCTTCAATTGCGCCATTAAAACTTCACCGAATTTCTCGAAATACTCACGTACAGTTTGTTCTGTTGCTTTCCATGGTAATCCCAAAACAATTAAATCAGAGCACAGATTATCATTACGTTTACTTTTAATCGATGAAGTCTCTGAATTTTCACCTGATTTCCGTTTATTTTCCTTAGGAAAACTGCATATGTACAGGTAACTTCCCCAACCTTCTGGGGGTGGGTAAAGTCTGCCATCCCTTAATCTAATACCTCTAAATGTCTTCGTTTCAGGATGTCGGTACTTAAGCCCGCAACAGCCAGGGAATTGCGCGGAGACTGTTGTTAACATCAATGTACCATCTTCTTCGATTGGAAGTTCTATGGGTTCTTCATTTTCATCTTCAGCCACGGGCAAGTACTCGAAGGACATTATTTCTTAATCATCAACAATATTAAATAATATATAATAAAAATAAACACAGATATTTCTCTTAAAATAAAATTCTGTACAATTTATATTTCATAAATATAAAATACGTCAGCTACGGGTTAGGAACCCATTGCAATTTGATGGTTGAAAACATAGAAAAATGGTTAATTTTGATCATTCCATAGAGATAAAATAGCAAAAACTCTACAAGCGAAAGTATCAAAAATTGTTTGGCGCACTATATTTATGAACGACAACTTTCTAAAATTGACAATTATCTAAGGTTACCATAATTTAAAAGATCAGGCAATTAAATTATGTAACTTTACCACAGATATGAGAATAGTAATATTCCAAACAATTTTTGGTACGCTTTTATTAAGTATAAAAAGACTAATGCCTGTGTACAATGACTTTAATTTTGTCTTACATTTTAGAAGATAATTTGCTTTTTAATATATAACTATGTGTATTTTGGAATTATATTCATCTTAGCGTGTTTATTTTAGTTATTCAAATTGGTTTATTTTTATTATTTATTTATTTATTTATTTATTTATTTATTTGTCAACAAAATACATACTTAACATAAACATTATACACCGGACAACTAAAAATAAGCAGTACTATAATTGAAGGTGATAAGAACTTTCAAATAAAGTACTCTTTTTTAACTGACTGTATGCTGTTAGCCCTAACGGCTTTTACAGCGTCACCGGGCGGGACAGGCGAGCGCAGAAGCATCGTCGAGGTTGCAAAATGCAGCGAGTAGAGCGCAGAAGCTCTGCTAGCGTCGGGTAACGTCGTCCTAAGGGTGCCTCCTGTGAGGCCGGACCACGGCTTAGGGCGACGCATAGTAGAGGGCTTATGGTATGACTTTGATTAGTAATTGCGACGTTGGAAGGGTGGCGAGAAGCCACGACCAACCGACGTCAGAAAACTGGGACCTCGTCACACCTCGTGTGTGTATTACGTGTTTCTGTGTTTGCGATTGTTATTTGGTCGTCAGGGTCATACAGGACGCTTTTTGGACGTCTATATTTTCGGTGGTCACACCTAACTGGGATGTAGGTGGAAGCAACTGAAATAAGGGGTTCAGGTGTACCTCAGATTTCTCGAAGTAAGATTTCGAAAATGACATACGCAGCCTTATTGCAGACTATGCGTACGTGCTCGTGGAAGGTCATGGAAGGTTGAAAGGTGCATGGCTGCACTTTTATCCAGGTTTATTTCGATTCTGCATTGGTGGAACCAGCGTCCGAGGCTGTCTACCGCTTTCTGGAGACGTCTAGTTAAAGCTTGATTAAATTCAAAAGTAATAATAAAATTATTACTTTTGTATTATGGATCTCCGCAAAGTAACGCCTAATTCTATAAATTACTTGATCAAATTAAGTAACGACAACTAAGAGATGAGGTTAAACCAATCTTATCGTTAAATTAAGCCAAAAATGGATTATATAGAAAAGAGGGAAAAAAAAAATATATATGTCAGCTAACTGAGAGTTTAGATCAGCACTAATTACTTAGGCACGAAGTAAAGTAGCGTTTTCGAATACGCTTAAACTGTCATAGAAAAAATCAATGAGTTCTTTCATTCAGTTTCTGAATGAGCCGAAAAACAAATATTTATCTATACTTATCTATACTCATATTATGAAGAGGAAAGATGTATGTATGTAACGTTCTTACGCAGAAACTACTGGACCGATTTGAACACTTCTATCACTATTGGAGATCTGCTTCTTCACTGAGAAACATAGGCTATATTACATATTGTTTTATTTTATTATCCCATTAAATGATATGTTATTAAAAACTATTTCAATACCTGTAAAATATTTTTTTTAATATTAAAATCGGACAATCCAATTAAGAAATGTAACGAATTAAAAAATTTCAATCTAAAGAAAATAATGCCATAACAATTGTAGCGTATTGTATTCATTGTAACGAACATTATAACAGGGGTTGCGTGTGGTGAGCTAGCTCATATTCCAAGGATACCAATCATACCCAAGGATATACCTATACCTTTCAAAAGAATTCAATTTCCGATAAAAATTTCCTTTGCCTAACTGCTGATAAGTACTAGGGCCAACCTTTTAATTTACAAAAATAAGTCTATAGTCTGACTTAGTAAATTTTCCACTACCACGAGATCGGTGTGTACGCCGGTGAAACCGCAGGGCATTACTAGTAATAATACTAGTATTATATATAATATTTATACTCTATACTTATAATAAATGAAGACATGGTTAATGCTGTAAGTCAAAGTTAAATTTAAAAAAACTTATAGGGACGCATTAAGCTATACATATACATATATCTGTTCATACTTAATTGAATTAAACTCAGTGTAATAGGTTTAATCATCGGACTATCATTACATCGGCAAAAAACCCGTTTTCCCGCGGAAAGAGGGTTTTTATTCTCGTTCTTATATTCGTAGAGTTCTTATTCTTTATAATTCAATCTCTTAACCCAAAGACCGCTGATGTGCAACGCTTGCTCGTTGCTCAAGGACAAATTTTAAACATTCATTTTCGAATAATTTGTTTGCTTTTTAATAATTATACTTATGATTTAATGATGTACATATATACTATATACCTTAACGTATTGCAAGCTTAATAAACAAAGTAATATATTAATAAAGTTATGTTATTCCCAAGTGTGAAGAATTATATTGTAATCTATGCATATCAACGATCCGTTATTTAATGCATTACCAAATATCGTATTATAAATTGTTACCCGAGCTGAAAACTAGACTAAATTTTATCCCTTTATTTAACGGAACCCAGTCAGAATATACGTATAAAATGTTGAGAATTCATCACAATCATTCTCTTATTCTTATCCCACTCTAAGTGGGGGTCGGCGCAATATGTTTTCAGTCTTTCATTCTTTTCTATCATCATGTCTGGTGCCACTCCTTTTAAACGTTAAGAAGTAAATGCGGAAATTTTTCGAACTATCAAGTATGTATAAGTAATTATTTCATGGCATAGCAGTGCTGTATAAAATGCTGAATTTAAATAGCTCGCCATTTAAAAAGTTAACTAGACTGTGTCATTTGGCATCAGCATGAAAATACTTTGTTAAAATATCAGAATCCAGACATTAACACAAGCATAAAAAAGATACCTACATATGTAGATAAAAAATATTTCATTGCTATTAAAATATTTTCAATTTCGTTTCTGTGACATTGTAAAGTCTATACAAACGTCTAACATTTGATGCATTGTTTTCATTAAATTCAAGTTTTGATAAATAAGTATAATTTTAGTGGCGCATCAATTTGTCATCTATGCATTGTACGTTTTAAATGTAACGAGAAATTTAAGTGTAATATTTTGTGATTGAAATATTTTTCCCATAACCTTCACGATTTCTATTAACTGATTATGTAGAATACTCGAATATTCAGTGAAAATGTTTAGGGTTTAATTCGAATAATGTTATTTTAAGCAATTCATTCTTATGGTAAATTGATATGGATGATGACTGTAAAGATTATAAAAAAAATAAGCCACAACAGAAGCTGTATAAACCTGGCAGTGGACCTCTCAGACGTTCTAGGTATGGTCTGGATGCTAGAATGGATTCATATGATTTAGATAATGGTCCAAGGGGAAGGGAAGTGAATCATTACGGATCTCAGCATTCTGTTAATGGTGAGGATATCAATACCGTCAGTAGAGATGCTACCAATAACCGCCATAGAAAGCCTGAGCAACAACTGTATGTACCAAGGTCAGAATATTCAAGTTCGGATGTTGACAAAGAACCTAAATCATCATCAAGGAGTGAAGGTTCTAGTCAACACAGCCATAGACGAATGCCCAGTAAACAAGGTAATTTTATTGGTAGCACTGGATTTTATTCTAGAGACACTGCAGGCAAGGATTTTTACCATAAAAATGGTTCAAATAATGAACATCAAACTGCTCATAGACATTACAGACAAGGCTCTGAAGCTAGATCTATATCACCCACTCACCAAAAATCATTAGAGAGAAATAGAGACAGCAGAAGTATGGAAACATGGGCAGGTCGCCACAAATCAGGTTCAGGTGGCAAACCACCCTCAGGAAGAAGAAATTCAGCTGGTTTCCCTGTGGATTCTCGCTCTAAGTACAACATTACTAATTTAGACAATATACCACCTAGATTTAGAAAGAAATATAATTTAGAGCAGTCTGGACATCAGAGTTTTGATAGTGTAGACCAGCTAAGTAATGACAGATTCAACAATGAAATGACACAGTCAGCATATAATCCAGGTCATTTCCATAGTTCTCATAGTGCAAACTGGTCCCAAACCTTACCCTCAAGGGGAAGGGGGCGATTAAAGGATGATAACTTTGATAGAGAAAAGTTTGTAAATTCTTATTTTAAAAATTATGAAGTACAAAGTTCTAGGAGATCCACTCCCAGTAACTCATATATGAACTTATATGAGCCAAATTTAGGAGTGAATAAAAGTGTTAGTGAGAAGCCAGACTCACTAAACAGCAATTATGGAAAGCAAAATAATATATATGACAGTGGTAAGCTAATGTTACATTATATAATTTATATCAAAAATATTTCTTTTATTCATCACATATAGAAATATTTGTATGAATGTTTTTTAGTAATTATGAAATATAATATATATGACTGTTGTGCTTGCTGGTTCATTTTAACATATGGAGGAAAAACTGTAGTTTAGTTTATATAAATCTGAAATATCATTATTTCACATATTTTGTAAATCAATTTAATACATGTCTGTGAAATGTAAAGAAAAATAAAATTCCTAGTTTTAATAGAAATTATTTTAGTGTGTTTTAAAAGTGTTTTTGTGTTTTAGTCTAGATTCTTGAATTCAGTTTTGGTTAATGGTAGTTACAAGCTTGTTCTACATTTTTAAATTTTATAAGTACAGGGATTACTTTTCAAGTACATTTAGTAAGAGTTTTAGCGAGAATGGTTGAATATTTTTTGTGGTCATTGTTATATTGTTTTAGCCTCAAAAAATGAAATTTGTAAATCAAATGAAACATATTGTGATTCTAACACATTAGAAAATAAGGATGAGAGTAGTGACAACCAAAATGACAGTGAATCTATATCACAGATAACTACAAATCTCTCCGATATGACTAACTTGGTAAGTTTAAAAATATATATCAAATGTAATGATATTCTGGCACAATAATTAGTGTGTGGCTATGTGTATTGTGTTTGGATGTGAATTATTTTATTTTTGATTGGCCACAATTTAATCCATGCAATCTTTTTTTATAATTACCTAACTAGTTTAGTAAACCAATTGCCAAACAAAGTAACCATTTTGGGATTAATCAAAGAGAAGCCTAAAACAGAACTAGACCAAGGGTCAAGATGTTGGGAGCAAATACCAAAAGAAAATGTTTTATGTTTAATTGAGATTGTACTAAACAGGTTGCAAGCATTTATACACTGTGGAGGAGACTCTATGCAATATTATAGAAACAACTTTTCATTGAAATGTAGAAAGTTATAAAATCCAGAACTTACTTGAACTCTACATTGGGTTTATTAATTTGTGTGTGATTTAAATGAATAAAATGAACAGTATTGAAAATCGTGATGTTTACATAATTGAGACATCTATCCCAAACATGCTGCATTAAGAAAACAAAATTTTATATTAGTTTAAATTACTGACAGTGAATAAACTTAGAGTCCTATTTTGTTTTATGTAGTTTGTAAATGAAACTATGAAACCTCTTTTAAGTTCTAGTGGAGACTTTTTTATAATCTATGTATAAAAATGTAAATTGTATTATAATGAATCTTTATAATAGTAACGTTTAATAATAATACACATTTTTATAACAAAATTCCTCAACATTATCTAGACTTGCCTTTACACAAGTTTAAAAATTATCTCAAAATGATGCTGCTACATAAAGCTTATTATACAATTGTGGATTATTTGAGTGATAGTAGCATATCTTGACTGGAGTCAGCTATGCAACAAGCTACCGCGATTAACTTGTGACCATCTATCAAATTGTAAAAACTTTTATTTGATGAGATTATCCGCTGAGTTTCTTGCTGGTTCTTATCGGTAGATGCAAACTTCCGAATCAGTGGATGCTTCTTTCAAAACATTTGACAATTAAAAGTATTGTAAACAGACCACTTGAATAAAGAATACTTTGAATTTGAATTTAACATTATTTTATCATACTACCAAATAACAATTACCAATTAGATTGAAATGTTAGAGAGAAATGCTACTTATTGTTTTGTTTGATTGTGGAGCTACTTTAATCTAAAGAGTCTTTATTCAATACAGTTATTTGAATTATTAGATAACTGTACATTAGTATATTAGTATATTAGTTAGTTATATAAATGTCATTAGTACATTAGCAGATACTTATGTTATTTATAAGTGGTATTTCCTATGTCTCTATATCTAAAATCGTCTTGTGGATTATATTTTATGGTATGGTGATATGTAGAATCAGAAAAAGCCTTTTATTAAATATGAAATCTTAATTTATAAACTGATCTTTGTATTTTTTTACTTATATAATTTTTTGAGTAGAATACTCCACCCTTATTTTCTTACGGAGGTGTCGTAAAAAGCGACTAAGATAAGTCGACCCGCCGTGTGGTATTCGGCTGAGAACAATAGACCACCCTCATTTCTTACCGAGGTGTCGTAAAAGGCGACTAAGGTAAGTTGACCCACTGCTTGGTATCCGGTTGAGTACAATAGACCACCAGAAAAAATAAGAATAAGGTAAGTTGACGTCAGACAGGCGGCCAGTCATAAAATACGTAGACAAATCATGTGAAAAACATGTTTGAAACATGTTTTGTGCCGACCCACTTAGAGTGGGATAAGGGCAAGAGGAGGATGATGAATTTTTTATAAAAATTAAACTTATATACTAGTTTTTATTTACAATATGTTATATTGTAGGATTGGACTGAGGAGGTAGAGAAAAACATTAAGCTTGACGACATCTGTGATACCTCTACATCATTTTCTCAAAGTCTTAAATCATCTCAAACTCAGGAGGTAAAATCAGAGCCTAGAGAGTCTAAAAAAAGTGGTAGATCCCGTCGAAGAGACAGAAGGTATTTCTTTAGACTGATAATGTTTTATTAAAAAAAAATACTGTGGAATATTTTTTTGTCCTGTTTTAGAAATTTATAAACCACCTATATTGACGCTTACTAGAATTGCAATAATAAATAATGATATTACAAACAGAATAATTGATAGAAAGAAAGCAGGGTTTGGTCACTGCTTCAAACCTGATAAGATATTAATTTGTGAAATAAAGGATATGATGATTATGATTTATCTGTTCTATTTTTTATTCTATGATTGTTCTGTACTGTTTATTTACATTAACAGAATGTACTGGGGTTTTACAGGAGCTCTAGTAGGGGTCAGCGAAGGTCTGAGAGAAGGGATCGTAACAGAAAGGATGGTAACATTATTGTACAGCATGAGCCTGAACATATGAGGAAGGACAGTAACGTCAGTATACAACAGGATGCAGCCGCATTTTCTCTCAAGCAACGTGAGAGGGAACGTCGTGATAGCCATAGAAGTAACCGTTCCTCAACAATTGGTAATAGCAGAGACGATTTGGATAGGTGGCGGTCACTACGATCCTACAGCCGCGAACAAAGTACCGAAAGGTTAGACAAATAACTTGCTATAGTCTAACATATACGTTATATTACAAAAGTCATGATAATATTATTTTGCTATAATCTTCTATTAGAAAATATATATGTGATGTTAAAATTAGAAAATACTATCTGTGATTATACCTAATGCATACAGGATATCTGACTTTCTCTCATATCCGTAGAAGCAATATATATAAAATTTGGTACAATTGAAACTTATATTCCCAGGTACCATATTAAAAAAAAAGAATATTTTAACTCTATAGTTGACGAGTACGAAATTGCGGGTACCTCTAGTAAATAGTACATAGTTTGAGAATAATGTGTTAAATTTGTTGTTGATAATTATTAATTTTTAAATGTTTGAACGTTTTTTTTTGTAGGAGAATAGTGTCGCAATGCAACAGCAGAGATACCTCAACTAACCGTGCTGTAAGTCCTAAGGATAGTGATGGATTTAGGATTCCAACAGCTGCCAATAAAACTTCTACTTGGTCTTCAGCTACTCAGGTAGCCAACCGTATTTTAATGTAATATTTTTAAAACAGTTACACTTGACAATTTGACTTCTTCATGGAATTACTTATAGACGTTAATTAATTAGTCAGCTAATTACGATTTACTCAAGGTGATTTTTGATAACAATAATATGAGACTAAAAAAGAAAAATTTATCTTTTTTATGGACCTGTTCTATTCACGTTATAGATTGTTTTTATCGTATTATATTACTACATACATTTAAAGTAAGTTCCCCTGCCAAATGTGGTAAAATATGGGTGACTATTCGTTTGATGCTTGGGCTTGTATGTTTTGTTATATTTGAGTATTTTATATAATATTTTATAAGAACTAATCGTACGTCTAAAGTCCATTTTAATGATTAGAAATAAAAATTATGATTTCGGTTTGTATAAGAGAATTTCAAAATTAAATTTATAAAACATGGAACGAAGGTTGCTAGATAAAAAAAATCCGACGGTACTTTAATATAGCTGATTTTAATGTAGAAGAAAGGAGACTCTAGACTGCACGGAGGACGTACATCCAGTACAGACAGAAGACATTCGCCGATACCAAATGCGCTAAACGTGGAGGCCGGAGAAAGTCCTGGAGCGGGTACTTCTGGTGGTATAGGAACGGGTGGTGCCCGACGCTCACGCAAGCGTGCCGGACGTCGCCGCAGAAACGCTGAAAATTTGCAACCTACGCCACATCCACCCGGTTCAGTGCCCGCTCCAACTAATATGAACTGGCGGGAAGAAATCTTAGAATCCAAGAAGCAACATCGTGGTGATAGGTAACTTTCTTTTTTTTTACAAGCAATATAACAGAACTAACTACTTTGCTATAATCCGCACGGGTTAAGTGAATGCATGCAAAGCCAATGTGTATGAAGCAGGCAAAATCTACGCGTAAAAATCGTACTGCGGTTTAGTACGATTTTTGTCGTGGAGCCTATCCTCCTGATGATGCTTCGGTACAGTACGATTTTTGTACGGTGTGTGTGCTGCTTTTGTGTGCGTTGTTGCTGGTGAATTGCGCCTTGGGGTGCATGTGGTGGCTGGTCCTGCATGTACAAGGTGCGTAGATTTTGCCTGCTTCATACACATTGGCTTTGCATGCATTCACTTAACCCGTGCGGATTATAGCAAAGTAGTTAGTTCTGTTATATTGCTTGTAATATGGAATTCCGCAAAGTAACGCCTGCTTCTATAAATCATATAAATAACTTTTTTTTTTGTTTTTCTGCCCTGCTTCCACTGTAAGTAGGGTAGACACGACATTTTTTCACTCTACTCTTCTTTTATAACATTAAAATTTTTGCGCATATAATTATAAAAAGATTGGTGATGTATATAATAGACAAAGTAGGAACCGACATAAGCTTGCGGTTCCTTCTTTGCGCCTTGCAAAAGTACATAAGTCGTTTGTGGGTTTGGGTATAAGATTCTGTAGTCAAATTCCGCAATTTAATTTAACTTTACCATTACAGCAGTTTAAAAATACTTTGAAAAAATGGCTAATACAGAAAGCCTACTATACTATTGAGAATTACTTAGACGATAAGAATGCGTGGATATAGCTACTCTTCGACCCTGTACAAGACATTAATAACTATATTTAATTAGTAATAAGAATTATTCTTTCAAAAGAGCAACCGCCGAGTTTCTTGCTGGTTCTTCTCGGTAGGAACAACTTTCCCAACTAGCAGTAGATGTTGACGATTGAAAAGCACTTGTTTACAAGTTTACTTGAATGAAGAATATTTTGAATTGAATATATGCATGTCATACTTCACATAATCCAATCAGGCCGAGCTCCCTGTACTCACATATCCATCCACATTCACATTCCAACACTCGTTTAGTCACATGATTTTTCATCCCACCTCATTATAAGTTAACATTTTAATCTTGTACTTCTCGTCTTTTCTATAATAGCCGCAACTTTTAGACTTCCACTTATTTCATTTCGTATATTAGCCAGTTTTGTCACGGTACACGTACACCTTGAATATTATAATATTCATATTCCAGCACTCGTTTAGTCACATGATTTTCATCTCACCTCATTATAAGTTAACATTTTAATCTTGTACTTGTCTTTTCTGTAATAGCCGCAACTTTTAGACTTCCACTTATTTTATTTCGTATATTAGCCAGTGTTGTCCCGCTACAAGTACACCTTTACATTATAATCTCATTAGCCTGCATTCTTATTTCATTCATCTTTTTAATTGCCTAATTATGTAAAAATATTTATAGTTTAGGGTTTGCGTTTATATTAATTTTTCGACAACGATTGCATAAAAATAAAATTGCAAAATATAAAATAGGTTATAATTTTTTGTGCAGTAAATATTAAGAGCAAGTATGCGCCGTTTTATTATTTGTTTGATATCCTTATTAATATAATGAGGATATTAAGTTTCTTTTTATCATACGATTGGTGTAGAGCGTTTTGTTAAATTGTATTCATGTTATATAATTATTTTATGAGGTATTCTTCTACTAATATAATATTATTATACTAATATTATAAAGAGGAAAGATTTGTATGTTTGTTTGTATGTGTGTATGTTTGGAATGTTTTCACGCGAAAACTACTGGACCGATTTCAAAAATTCTTTCACCATTGGAAAGCTGCTTCTTCACTGAACAATATATGTTATATGTTATTTAAAAAAAAATAGGGATCCCTAATAAAATTGTAATAAGTCGTGAAAAATTCAGTCGTAAACATCTTTCATCGCGTGCGCTGCGGAAACTATTGAGGATAGAACAAAAACATGTTCTACAGTATTATAGAACATATCAATATCCACAAAAAAGTCCGCGGTACCATACGTCTAACTATTATAGTTATACCAATATAACTATTTTTTTACAGTGTAAAAGTTGATAAAATTGCCGAAATTAATTAAACAATTTCATTCATCTGTGTATTAATCCTTATTCCATTAAATGATATTTTATTAAAACTATTTCAATACCAGTAAAATACTTTTTGAATTGTTAAAATCAGACATCCCAATCAAAAGATATTACGAATTTAACAATATAAATCGAAAGAAAATAATGCCATAACAAATTCATTGTAGCGACCGTTATAGCAGGGCTTGCATTTGGTGAGTTAGATCTTATTCCAAGAATACTAATGATACCCATTTTTTATAATTAAATAATCTACAAATAAATCTATTGTCTGACTTCGTAGACTTTCACTACCACGAGATCGGTATGGACGCGGATGAAACCGCGGGACATTGCTAGTGTAATTTATGATTATATAGAGTCAATACAAAACGGCCACCGTGTTAATATAGGCGGCTTAGGTCCTTAGTTACAAAAAGTTTATAAATGAACCATTATTTATGTACGACCTTTTTTTATTTTTATTTGTAGGCAGGATACCCATCAAAGGAATAGATTAAACAGCGTTTTGTCGGAAAAACCTTTAGTTGAGTCGTCTTTACAACCGGGCTTGATAATTTTACCTCAAAGCTCAACGACGCATTTACATAAAGATCAAGGGTATGTATCTATTTTTAAGGGTATTTTTCGCTTGCACTTTTTTCTACGTAATATAACAGAATTCAAAGTTTTTATTTTATGATATTTCTTACAATCACGTGAAACGGTTGCTTTGCATAATATATTTTAAATACTGTTGCTTTCGATCCTGAAGTCGACGCAGGAAGCAGCTAGTACATAATATATTTTGTAACGTAATTTCAAGTGTTTATTATATCGTAATTATTCAAAGTCTCTCTAATAAAAAATATCACATTTTTGGCGGTTTTAGACGTGGAGGACATTCGGAAACACAAAAAACACTTTTCGATCATCATAATCCATCGAAACCTATTATAGTACAAACAAGTCCTACGAAACAGGATATGAGATTGGAACGAGGTAAGTTCATTCTGTATCGGAACAATTTGATTTATTTAACATATCTTTGTATTATCTTACCTGAATTATATATTTATTGATTGATTGAGCAGTAAAGTTGACGATTCAAAAGCACTTGTTTACAAGTTTACTTGAAGAAAGAATATTTTGAATTTGAATTTGATCAGAGACTGATTTTTTGAGTCGGAATACGTTTGAGAATTTTTTTGTATTAAATTGTTTTTGTTGTTTTTTATTCCATTTAAATTCAGATTGTAAAGCTTAAAAATAAACGTAGGTAATATAAAATTTTAATAATCATTGTAAATAATTCACTCAATGCAGGAACTCATCTTTTATTGTAATTTAATTTTTAGAGCACTTAGTGCCTTTTTTGGTATATACGAGCACCCTATTTTTTTTAGAATAATACTGATGTTTTCGTTATTTTTAACTTTTTACTTCGAAAGCGTGTTTTTAGTTTTTTTAATTTTTTCATCATAATTATAATTATTTAATATACCAACTTGGTTAAAGGGCCAAAAGAGTGCTCGAGTCGTGTGATGCCAGCAGCCTATGAGGGTTCCGAAGCATCCCGTGGTGCGCGTCACGTGGCTCTGCTACAGAAAGTCGAGCGCGCCGATGCCATCCTCAAGATGCACACTCTTCGCGGTCCTCTCGCCCTTGCAGCTCATTGGCCTGACGTCATCGAGACGAGGTAAGAATCTCCGGTTTACGTTATTGTTAACCAATTGTCCACTGTTGGACATAGTTCTCTTCAAAGAACTTCCACGCCACACGATCTTGTGCCGCCTAGATCCAGCGGTTTCCTATGACCCTTTGAGGTCGTCTCTGCGCCTAGTGGAGGTACTGCTTACACTGTTCCGCTGCCGGTCGCCACTATAGCACCTTGAGACCCCAACGTCCATTCGGTTATTCGAATTCTGTGCCCCGCTCATTGCAACTTCACCTTGACCCATTGAGCTATGTCCGTAACCTTGGTCCTTCTACGGGTCTCCTAATTTCTGATTAGTTTACGCAGAGATCCACCGAGTATAGGTCTTTACATAACCCGCTTAACCCATAACATATTTACTAATATGCTTCAATATATTTGTACAGGATGTTTTTACAAAGCGCTCTACAGAGGCTATTAATGTCCGATTTAAAATACTGCCAGGCTGATAATATAGAGCACCAGTTTTGGAAAATTTTATACTATCATTTTATCGAAAGCTTGAGGAAGAGCATCTCTCAAGTCACTCCTGAAGAGAAGCCTGAGATTGTCAAACTGATAAACGTTATAATCGAGGAGGGAAATATTTTCTTCGAGAATCTCGTGCAGATGTTGGAGAAGACGTATAAGTTTAATACAGAGGATTATGTGAACGGTAATCACGTGTTGCCGCCCAAAGGCCTCGGCTACGTTGGCTTGGCTTTGATCTCAATTCAGAAGCTATATGTGTTCCTCGGCGATTTAGCTAGATATAAGGAACAAGTGAATGAAACTAATAATTACGCAAAAAGTAAATTTTGGTACACGAAAGCGCAACAAATTAATCCTAAAAATGGTAGACCTTACAATCAGTTAGCAATCTTAGCCATATATGCCGTAAGTACATATTTACAGTTAGTAATTCTTATTACTTGTGTACTTATATGTGAATTAAACGTGATATTTTCTTTCAGAGAAGAAAATTAGATGCTGTCTATTATTACATGAGAAGTTTAATGTCATCAAATCCATTTCAATCAGCACGTGAAAGTTTGTTGTCACTATTCGATGAAAACAGGAAAAAAGTATGTACATTAATGTTTACTGAAATAATATAAAGGGTGGTACCGACCATACGACATTAATTGAGTGAAGTATTTTATAGTCACAGGATATAAATAAAATAAATAAATAAACATATGGGACACTTACGCACACAGTCAAAAGACAAAGTAAGTAACTTAATACTTGTATTGTGAGTGACAGACAACTAGTACATATATAAGCCAACATTTTCTATACACAATTTGTTGGTTCTTCGAGCCTGGATGTATATTTGTATTTAAGTATATATTTAAAATTATATATGTAATATATCTACCACTTGTCCGTCACCCATAACACAATTATTAAATTACTTACTTTGGGGAGGGACGATCGTGCGTGTAAGTGTCTCATATATTTATATTTATTTATGTTGACAGTGTATTTTAAAATTCATTTATGTTGGTAGTATATTTTAAAATTTATTTCTGTTGGTAGTATGAAGCGGCAGAACGCAAACGTCGGGCCGCGGCGGAATCGTTGAAGGCTGGAGAGAGTGGGGGTGAAGGTACTGGGAGAACAGGAACAGGGCTTCGGCGGGAAGTTTGGGTACGGCCTAGCGGACACCGAACCACCACTTTACAACACGCACCAGATGACACCCTGCAGTCCATGACACCTGTCGAGGTAACAAAGGAAGGGACATTGATAAAATAGTTTTTTCGATTTAATGCTGTTTTAGCAATTAGTACATAATTACATGAGTACGTCGCATCTCCACGTACGCGTTTACGTACGCATGCGTTAAATACATTATAGAGAATTATAGAAAAATTTAAATTGCCAATTCTGTAAGTGAGAGATGCGCAACAAATAATGAGACGAAAGATATTTAATTATTTAATTTATAATCTTTGTCTAATGATACATAAAAAAGAGAGACAGTTAATAAGTCGTATTTGCTTTCTCTTTAATGTCGATGGACATATTTTAGGCTGTCTCCACTACATACTGTATACTAGTATAACTTTAACCAATAAATAATCTTTTTATTTCTTATATCTTATTTCAATTGATGTTTATTTATGTTATCAAAAATAACAACGATAAAAAGAAAGAGGAAGTTACTGGTCGAATTCAACTGTGAGTTCGGCGAGTTTCGCGAGGTTTCTTAATTATTAAAATGTATGGTGTTGGGATGACGACCTCGAATTTGAAAATGAAGTTTTGGTCGACCGCCTAATTGTTGGATAAGCGACCAAAAAGGCGTGGAAATACCTTGATGTGAATGTATGAGCATCAGTTGAAGAAGAAGAAAAATAAAAATTTTACCCAGAATTACCTATTATTATATAAAATAGAGAAGACAGAAGATATGATAGCCCTTAGGTGAGGTCGTGCTAAGGTTTCGAGGGGATCACAAGTTCAAATCCAGGCAGACGCCAATGAGTTTTTCTAATCTATAGAATTAGGCGTTACTTTGCGGAGATCCATAATACAAAAGTAATAGTAAAATTATTTTGCTCAAATTTTTATAATATAATCCACGATAAAGTAAATAGGAAATATATATAATGCTAAATGTAGAGTGGTCTATACGTTTTCATACCTGGCACATGCAGCTTTCCTTAAAAACACATGCACAAACCTCCACCACCGCCACCACAATACACAAGCACTACACACGTTCACTATCACAAACTCAACAATCGTTACGCTCCGCAACCGAAGCATCATGAAGAGATAACCTCCACGATAAAATCGCAAAAGGCATAATCGGTGAAAGAAAACATTGTGAGGACACTTGCATATCTCTAAAGATTTCTGGGGATATGTACAAATCCGCATTGGAGCAGCGTGGTAGGTCTTAGCTCCACCTCTTCTCTCCAGAAACGGAGAAAGGAGGCCTATGCCCAGCTGCGGGATAGTAACAGGCCCTTACTTTACTTTTATATAGAAAATATTACCTTGAATCTGGAAAAACTTAATAAATTTGCGATTTTTTCGTGAGTCTTTCAGACAGACAGCTTGGACAGATGCTATTATTATAGTTTTACATATTTACTATAATATTTGATATTTAGTATTGCTTTTCTGTATTTTGTTTTTGTATTGTAGTGTGAAAACAAATCGAGTTTAGTTCTATTCTATTCATATTCATGATCTAATCTAATATTCGCTGTTTGCAATCTAAATCCTAACTTCTTTTTTGAAACTAATTTTTTTGTTACAGTTAAATAAAAACTTTATAACAAGTTATTTGCACGTTCACGGAAAATTGATAACAAAAATTGGGTAAGTTTATTTCTATGTCTTTCTGTACTTTAAAGGTGTAACCCAGTTATTTCTTACTCAGAAAATTGATGTTTTTATTTGTCGCTTAAATCAGACGTTTCAGTACAATTTGGGTTGGTTTTCGTCCGCCTAGTGGTTGGTTATCCTTTTTTTTACGACCTAACTGTAATTTTACCTGTATTTAGGATTATATAAATGATAAAAATGCATAGATTTAGCAACTCTTCGACCTTACACAAGATTGCTACAACAACATGTAACTAAATTTATTAGAATTATATTTTGAAAATAGTAACCGCCGAGTTTCTTGTTGGCTCTTCTCGGTAACAGCAATTTTTCAAACTAGCAGTAGATTTGCCGATCCAAAAACACTTGTTTACAAGTTTACTTGAATCCTTTCTAATATTAAAAAAAGGCGAGAGTCATTTACATTTTCATGGCCAATCCGCTGAACCAATATAGATGAAAATTTGGCACAATTGATGCTTATGTACCGGGGTACTAAAAATCCTGTCTTTTCTACGGGATAAGCATGGATTGGGAAATGCCGTCTATTATCAATATATCAAGGTTTTTTTATTCAAGATGTGACAAAAATCGAGTCTGTAAATTAAATTAAATTAAATTAAAGAAATATGTTCTATATTAAGCTGTTTGCCTTACGCCGTAAAAGTTATATTGAAGAAAGTTTTTATATATTTCGGTTATCGGATAAATTTTATTGCTATTATTAGCTATTTTAATATATAATCCACATAAGTCATACGGGTTATTTACTAAAATAATTAAAGTATGCTCTCGCGAAAACGATAAATCGCTCTCAGTGTTCCCGATTCAATTGTGATGTAGATATTTACAGGGAGAGAGTGACAGAAGCTACTGTTTATTCTAAGATTACAAGTTCATGCGAACGAAGTTGCGAGTTAAAGTTAGTAAAGAATATTTTGCATTCTCCTGCACTTATACCACTCTCAGTGGGTATATATTCTTCAATTGCGTAATATGCAAATGTGGATTGATGTATGACTAGATAGGCCGAAAAAATAATTATGGATTGTGTGAAGAATACGTACGTATCTTACGACCGGCCGCCTGACTGAAGTCAACTTACCTTAGTCCTATTATACGACCCCTCGCTCCGAAAGAGGTTGGTCTATTCTACTCAACGGGATACCACACGGTGTGTCAACTTACCTTAGTCGCCTTTTACGACACGTCGGTAAGAAATGAGGGTGGTCGTATTCTACTCAGCCGGTTACCACACGGCGGGTCGACTTACCTTAGTCGCCTTTTACAACACCGCTAAGAAATGAGGGTGGTCTATTCTATTCAGCTGGATACCACGCGGCGGGTCGGCTTATCTTAGTCGCCTTTTACGACACCTCGGTAAGAAATGAGGTTATCCTATTCTACTCAGTCGGATACTACACGATATTAAAGAATATTTTGAGTTTGTAATCTTAAATTATTCAACCAGTATGGAGACATTCCACGAGAGTGCGGCTCAAATGCTGCGGCTATTCCGCGCTCTGTTACACCGCCAGCCTCTGCCCACGCCTGCCGCTCGCCTTCTGCAACTCACAGCTCTCAACATGTTTGCAGTAGAGACTATTACTGCGCCACTCAAAGGTAATCGTGAACCATGGTACGATAAAGCAGTCGCTTATTATATCGACTGAAAATTTTCACTTCCCAGGCATAATATGTTAGCAGTTATTTAATGTTGTTAAATAAAAGTAAAAATATTAAATAAGTTAGCCAAGTTTTATGCATTTTATACGAAAAAGTAAACGAAAGATAAAGATGCTGTCATTGCCTCGAAAATATTGTGTGTGTGTGCAATTTTGAACATAAAAGTAGGTATTGCGATAGAGGCATGCTGTCGCAGACTTTTTTGTAGTATTTTTGTGAATCTACAATTCTCTACTACATTACTTTACTATATCTCTGTTGGTTTACGCAGCGCACGCATCTAAAGTTCCCACCAGGCGTGTTTTTTTACAACTGTGCGACCTCTTCAACACAATTTAGATAAACTACTATTATTTTTGAATCTTTAAATAAAAACCGTATATCACTCCGTTCAGTAAATTTTGAAAAAATCGAACACATACAGAGAGGTTTTGGGTAGTTAATATATAAATGCTCCGGGGCATATGCCCAAGACGGGTTCGAAACTAGTCGGGCTAATCCGATAAAATTAGACGTGAGTATAGCCGGTATCTATATATTAACTATGAATACTACTCACGATAGTTTAAATTAAAAAAAGATTTTGGGTATTTATAATGAGTATAAATATAGAATGTTTCAACATGCAATGAATATAATATATTCAATATAATTATTGCAATTTTTATTTTATGCTGCTTTTGCTTATTGTGTAATTATATGTATATTAGATAATAATCTGTGTAAACTCACTTCATAATATTTATCAAAATGTTTCATATATTATGTACATATCTATGTTATAGTTATTTTTTTATGACCTTGCTTTAAATTTATCAACAATCTACAAACGGTATGAGGGTATAATTATAATACAATAACACGAAAGTTTAAGATAAAGGTGTCTAAAATTCTAAACCATCAATCCAACATGTTAGATCCTATATTTCTACACGGTATTTTACACACTGTGAACGTCACTCTTATAAAAAAAAAGGTTTGTAAAAAAAGGTTAATAATAACAAGGCTTGGACGGCACTGTAGAATATATTTGTTATGTTTAGTACTTGGAATTTTAGTTTTTGTGATCTTCTCAGACAGGCGAACCGAAACGAATAGAATAGCTGCGAGAAATTATTAAATCGATAAAAAATGCTATTTTCTAGATTTATGTAATTAGCTATGGGTATTCTATCAAGACTACAATAACGGGTGGTAGGTTAGTAAAACGGAAAAAAGTGTTATTTAGATGTCGCTCCTGATGTTTTTATTACATGTTATTTTTTGTTTGATTAACTTTAGTAATATAGAGGTAAGTGTAACAATGTTTTGTAGTTTGATCTGTACAATTATTACGAAGTAGAGGTTGTTGCACTTCAGGGACAGCGTTGGTGACTGCCCTTGGAAACGGAACTAGTGCACAGACATATGATGTCTACAAGTTCAACAAACTGATTCTATAATAATTTTGTTCATTGCACGCGACGTAACGGAATATTTTTTCGGTTGATTGTTACCATTTATTTAGTCACCTGACCTTAACACGCACGCTCAATGTTATAATAATATCTGTTATACACCATATTACATTGCAGTCGGTTTATTTTGCTATTATAAACCAGTCCAACGGGCTAGCTACTTTCATTAAAAATAAAACAAAGATTATTATTAGCCTTACTTACATTAAGTCTAAGAATAGCTTTAATTGCCTCGTCGGTTTTAGATAAAAGTTTATTAAAATTGCCAAATGATTTTCTTTTTATTTTGACATTGAATCGATTGAATCAGTAATATATACTGGTATATAATGCTGCTCTACAAGTTGCGATTGTAATAGCGGCTTTATGTCCGCCTGTAATACATACGGGGTATTTTTATTTTACTTCTATTTATATCGGACCGGCTTCGTTACTACTGACAAGATGTCCGTCATCTTCACCTCTTTCTATTTATATTCTGTTAACTATCTATTTTTTGTTGTGTAATATTATTATTCTGGAACATTCGCGTAACGTGTAAGCGTGTAAGGTCTCGTCGTAACTCAATGTTCGTTGATACTAGTTGTAGTGTCATTCAATATGCTATATTGAACGTAACAAATCGTTTTCGAACTTTTTATATATTTAATAAAACATTTTTTTAATGATAAAGTATTACGTTAAGATGACTATTGCGTTTATGGTGGTAAGGTACGTAACGGAACCGAAGCCGTTCAACGATATGACATGATGAATAACGAATGTATATTTTATTAACCACATGCTAATGATTAAGTTAATGAGTAATAACAATGAAAAGTACCTTAGCTTATATACTAAGGATTTCTACGAGGGGAGCAGAATACAGAAAATATATTGCCACGTACATTATATTTCCTATATGCCTATTTCGCATAACATTTTTATTTATCCATAGCTCACTTACTAGTTATTTAAAGTTATACAACATGTGATACTATGGTTTTGCTTATGAATTATTTGTGGCTGTACGCTACAATGGCTAACTCATCGAAGTGACAATCTGACTTAAAATAAAAAGGACGTGCAATCGTGAAAATCTGAACGATTTTAAGTTAGACTTGTATGACATAAAAGTTATAAAACGATCAATATTATATACCGGGTTACTAGATATGTATGTGCAATAAAATGAAAATTTGCTTTGAAAATGTTCTTCATTACAACGAGGATACTGTCATGGTGGTTCACAGTGTGAATGTAAAGTTTATATGGTAATACAAGTGTTTTTGGAAAACACATTAAATAAACTGCAATTATACCCGGTGATTTTTCGAGTATAGTAGATATCAAATTACAATAGCTGCCAAAATACGTTGCTAATTCCAGGAACAATATTTTGTAGTTTCGTATTGTATGTAAGATGGCAAATTGAAAGTAACAGTATAATTAATAATGTAATATACGTCATGTTATTTTTATAATTATAACTTTACTTAGCCAAAACATACAGAAAGTATACAAAATGCAGATACAAACAAATAATTATTTACAAAAATATACATCATAACGTATAATTCATATTTACTTTAAAGCGTACGAATTGTAAATACCTATATTATACCTATATTAAGCTGTGATAGCCTAGCGGTGAGACCGTGCGACTCTTTAGAGACGACATAGGTTCAAACCCCGGGCAGGCACCAATGAGTTTTTCTATTAAAACTTATGTGTCTAATTGATAATTGCAATTTATCACACGCTTTTCGGTGAAGGAAAACATCGTGAGGAAACCTGCATATCTCTAGAGAATTCTAGGGATATGTGTAACCTACCAATCCGCATTGGAGCAGCGTGGTAGGTCTTAGCTCCAATCCTTCTCTCCAAAAACGGAGAGAAGAGGCCTTGGCCCAGCAGTGGGCATAGTAACAGGCTGTTACTTTACTTTTTGTTTTATATTATACAGAACTCATAGGTTTAAACCTGCGACCCTCTGGTAAGGGTTATTCAAAGCTTTAAGAGAGTAATATTAATAAAATTAAATGAATTTATTAAGTAGGTAGCACCAATGCTAGCGAACGGTCAGCATGGCTCGACTGTGCGCTTGGTGTTTCGTTGCTAATGTTCGGCGCCCTGCTTGAACGGTGCTGCTCGCTGCTGCCCGAGCCTCCGCACACGCAGCAACACGCCGACGCATTGCTATTATTGCCTGCTGTCAAGGTATCCATAATAAACATTTGATACGTTACATATCGATGATCGGTGTGCTCTTGACAGATATCACCAAATGGTAAGTTTTGTATATGACAACGACAGGGGTCGTGCGGTTCTTTCGACGTAAAGTTGGGCCTCCCTAGTTCCGTAATCAAAAGATTATAAAAAAAAATTTGTAGGAAATCTAGAATATGATTATTGATATGAATAAATATTATTTCTTAAATACATTAGTTCTAATTCAGAAATCAAATTTATAATATATCATTTATAAATTATAAAAATAAATTATATGCTCTTCAAAATCTAGATTTTTTTAAATTACCACTTACTTTTGGTTCTATAATCATCGACCCCTGAGTATATAATAAAGTGAAATGTATAAAAATTTAGACGAAAAGTCGGCACCAATTTCGCGACTTGCATAGAACTGCATGAATGTTCAAGTGCATCATGAGAGACGTTTAATTTGTAGAGTAAAGAAAATACGGAAAAAATATCAATATTTCAATGTATTCCATTATCATTAGGGTTGAAGAACTTTGATGAAATTAACTGACTAGAAATGTAACCGCTCTTTCGTCCCTTACCTTCGACATTGGTGAAATATTTGTCAATTGTACTTTTCTTGTTGATATAAAATAGTTGCTTCGTCTTATGTGTTAATATAAAATATAAGAAAACCTTTATTATATTCCATAAAACTGTTAACGAAGTTTTTTTTACAGTAGCCTTATTTGTTTGTTTCAGGTCTGGTCAGATTGGATGCTATGTCATAGTAGCATATGGAATCCGCCACCAGCGTTTAATAATTTCGAAATGGAGTAAGTATTTCTTTATTTTTACAACTCTATCTAAAAGTTTTGTTAGATTTATAAATATTAGTCAGAATGTTGCGCGCATTGTAGAAAACAAAAGAAGTGATAGATAAAGATAGTATAGATATATGAGAGGTGAAAATCATGTGATCAAACGAGTGTTCAATATCAAAATGGATGGGTCTGTGACAGAGGGAGGGATATGCATATAAAATGTGTAGGGCCAGAGTTGGTACATGAGAAATGAAGAGAAAAACATCTTGTGCAGACCACACTTAGAATGGGATAAAGACAGAATAATGGTGATGTTAGATTTCTAAATGTAGCGCTGAATCAAGGTAAATTTCGAGTAACATACAGTTGTAGTCTATGTAGATATCATCTATTTAGGGCATCGTGGAAAAACGATATTTTTAAGCTTAATAAAATGTGGATACTTCACAGCATTCCATAACACATTCGTATGGTGAAATTTCTCAAAATAATATCAACTTAAATTCCTTGTTCTTTTTTATTATGTATATTCTCCCAGCTTAATGACTTAATTTAAGTTAATGTCTGTTTGTTAAGAAGCGAAAACGACCCATGGGATTGGCTTGCGAAGCTTATGAACATTCTTGAAGCTCTCGACGACAAGTCCATCGAATTTGAAAGCGAAATGAAAGAAGGTAAGGATATATATTATTATATAAACATACAAAAAACATTTTATAATATAAATATATAAAATATCTATCAGCTTAAACCTAAAATGATGGCCTGGTACGGTTTGGCGTACATATATTAGGAATTCTCGGGTTTTTTTTTATCATAGTATGTAATAGTATAGAAGCAGCCTGGCCTACTGCTAGACAAACGAACGGACGAAGCCTTCTGCTTTGGAGGAAAGGATTGTAGCTGAAGCCTGCCACCCTGCTCTAATCCTAATCAGCAGCTTACATCTATCCCAGAAATTATGCACGGATGTATAGGTTTCATATCTAGACAACTTACTAGATCTATAAGGACCGCCCGAAGTTCGCAACTTGTTAATTGTAGCGCTCTCTTTCCGTTCCACTGTCAATACTTTTTTAAAAAGCGTGCGATTTATTATAAATACCAATAATGAGTAATAATAAAGCGAAAAAAAGTTTATAGAGAAATTTCTATATTTCTCTATAAACTTATTTTCGCTCCCAAACGCTTTCAATATGTGTCCTAGATTTTTTGTACTATAAGATATTAAGTTGAATCAGTTATCAAAATTGAAAAATTGATTCGTCCGTACTTAGTAGAGAATATTGTAAAATTTATCGGCTTTGCAGAATTCATTTCAGTCCTATTCAAACCTAGAGGTTAGGGCGTCTGTTATCGTCGTGGCATCAGTGCCTAACGAATGGTTTAAAATCTTTAATTATGAAACTATCGATGAGCTGCGTTTATTTTGTGTTACATAAAAGTGGTTCCCGGAGAACCTTTATTCGGCATATTGACGGTCCAGCAGGCCTACCGTGAACTCTTATTGCGACTCAATTGAAGACGTAAACTAAATTGTTTTGCTTTTTCATACCATGACGTCATAAAGACGCACACTTTAAGTCGTTGCCGAATAACAACCTAAACTGGATCGCAAACGTATTTCATTCACTCTTTTTTCGTACTATTGACTATTAAAATAAATTCACTTATTAATTAAATTTCTTAATTAAATTTTTCTACATATATAAAACTATGTTTTACGTGGAACGAGAATAAACAATACAAAACAGGGTATTGTTATGCATTTTGCTTATATTAATAGCAAAATAGATTTAACTTACAGTATTTCAAGACGAATACGAAGAAAAAAATACTTAAGAAATAGAGCAGTTTATATGGAAAATTCCTGTGCCGAAAACATGCCTAAGCAATTTTACAACTCTAGCATATTTGCAAGCGCGAGCCCCATATCTTTGTATTGGATTTAACGCAGTCAAATTAGTGGAAAACAGTAGTTTTTATTATTTTACCGAATCGTTCATGAGCGTCCGGAATGCGTCCTAAAAACATTTGACTAAAAGAGACAGAGTTCTATAGTTCATATAACGTTTACCTTTTCAAACATTACGAGCCTAATGCAATCCACACTTCATGATACGAAAAGAAAGCGGTTGAGTTAAGGTACTGACTTTGAATAATTTATAGAATTAGGCGTTACTTTGTGGAGATCCATAATACAAAAGTAATAATAAGATTATTTTGCTATAATCCGCGATACAGTAAATAGAAAATATATATAGTGTTTAATGTATAGTGGACTATCAGTATTTTCATACCCGATACGTGCAGGATTCGTGAAAACACATGCACAAACCTCCACCACTTCCACCACAATACACAAGCACTACACAGGTTCACTATCACAAACTCAACAATCGTTTCGCCCCGCAACTGAGCAAAGCAAAGCTTTGCGATTTTGTCGTGGTGTCTATCTCCTGATGATGCTTCGGTTGCGGGGCGAAACGATTGTTGAGTTTGTGATAGTGAACCTGTGTAGTGCTTGTGTATTCTGGTGGAAGTGGTGGAGGTTTGTGCATGTGTTTTCACGAATCCTGCACGTATCGGGTATGAAAATACTGATAGTCCACTATACATTAAACACTATATATATTTTCTATATACTGTATCGCGGATTATAGCAAAATAATCTTATTATAACTTTTGTACTGACTTTGAATTGAATCGTTTTCTAAAAGTTCATGGTAGGCCTAATGTTAACATACAGGCCTCGTGTCGATTCGTCTGCCCGAGGACGCATCGTTGGCGGGCTTCACGCCGCTTATGTACATGGAAGCGGCCGCGGCGTGGCTGCCCGCGGAGCCGCCAGTCGCGCCGCACATCGCCGAGCACCTACTGCGAACAAGAAAGCTGCTCTTCTTCGGTACCGAGTGAGTTTTTTTAGTCTTTTAAGACACGATTTTTTTGTTGTTGTAGCAGACAATAAATTAATTTTATTAAACAGTGGGCAAATTCAAATTCAAATTCAAATAAGTCTTTATTCAAATTGGCCTATTACAAGGACTTTTGAATCGTCAAATTAAAATTAAATTGAAGCTACAACTGGTTCGGAAAGGTGCTCTAACCGAGAAGAACCAGCAAGAAACTCGGCGGTCACTCTTTTAAAAAATAAATATTACAGTTTTGTATTAACTATTGTTAACAAACTTAGATTATAACATCGTCTAGTACATAGCTGGTCGCAATTTAGTTCCAAGCTTTCTTATCATTGACATAGTCTTCAACATTATAGTAAGCTTTATTAATGAGAGTCTCTTTAATTGCTTTTTTGAACTTGTGTAAAGGCAAGTCCAAAATTGGTTGAGGAATTTTATTATAAAAAAGTATACCGAAGCCCACAAACGATCTACGTACTTTCTGAAGCCTTAGCCTTGGTATTATTAATTTATTTCGGTTCCTAGTTTGCCTATTACTAATATCGCTTTTTTTATTAAAAAGATGTATATTTTGTTTCACAAACACTATATTATTATAAATGTATTGTGAAGCTACAGTAAAAATACCTATTTCTTTAAATTTATCACGAAGCGAGTCACGTGGTTTCATATCATAAATCGCACGAACAGCTCGCTTTTGTAAAACAAATATTTTTTGGATATCAGCTGCTTTACTCCATAGCAAGATACCGTATGCCATGATGCTATGAAAATAAGAAAAATAGACAAGTCTTGCTGTTTCAATATCAGCTAATTGCCTAATCTTCCTAATGGCATGCACTGTTACATATTCTGTCTTGACATAAACTGCCATAATAATCAGATTTTAGGGTACGCGTGTAAGCTGCACTTATCTGTGTGGTAAATATCTTTATCCCCAAATAATTTTAAAGTAATAATAAAATTATTTTGCTTTAATCCGCAATGAAGTAAATAGAAAAATATATATTGCTAAATGTAGAGTGTACTATCCGTTTTCATATTCGATACATGCAGGATTCTTAAAACACTTGCACAAACCTCCACCACTGCCACCACAATACACAAGAACTACACACGTTCACTATCACAAAATCAACAATCGTTTCGCCCCGCAACCGAAGCATCATCAGGAGATAGTCAGAGGAGTCTATCTGTTTTATTTTATCGCGGATTATAGGAAAATAATTTTATTTTTACTTTTGTATTATGGATCTCCGCAAAGTTAAGCTTAATTCTATAAATTACCCTAAAATTTATAGAATTAGGTTACTTTGCGCATACATCTTCTAATGATGCTTCATTACGAGGTGAAACAATAGTGGAGATTGTGGTAGTGAAAGGAAAACCGTGTAAAATGACAGTTTTTTCGACTTTTCTGGGAGTTCCGGTACTGGTACTTATGTATTGAAGAATAATAATTTATGGAAGTAGGGATTACTTTGCAAAATTCCGTATTACGAAAGTTGTTATAAAATCATTTTGGTATATAATAAAGCTATCTTTACTTTTGTAACAGTATTAGTAACTTTTCAAAACCGAAAGCTTCTGTCATGCGATAATACTAAAATTTGATCATGCTACTGAACGTTATATGCTTTATAGAGTTCGTCGAACTAGACTTATAAATATTTATGACCTCACTATTTGCATGCTTAATTCCTTTTATTTAGAACTGTATTTTAGATACTGATCTAAATTAGACTTTCGTTATAACAGGTACTTAGTAGGCGTGGAGCCGCCAGTTTTAAAGCTGGAGTACCCCGCGGGAGCCCAACCGCGGTATGTTAGTGCCGTTCAAAAAACCGAACCTAACTATCCACCGTTACAACAATTAGTAAGTATCTATATAGGAATAATGTAAAGTGGATTTATTGCGTCATGAGTTATTAAATCATTTCTACACACCTGTAGGCCTAACAGTGATTACACAAAAAAATCATCACCTTTAGAATTGTAAACGTATATCACAGATTTTGAAGCTCTTTACCCCATAATTTCAAATTTCATAGGAAAGCTTTATATATGTAACAATTGTCAAAGTATTGTGCCGAATGTAGTTAAAATGTTAAAATTTAATATAATAACACAGCAGCTAATTTAAAACTACATTTTTTATGTATATTTTTTTCCCTTTGCGATGAATACAAAGACCATAAATTAAAAACATGAGAAGACATATTTTTGTATTGAGTATATTTGATAAAGTATATTGACGGTAAGATGATAATCGCATGTTGAGAAGGGTTGGACCTAAACCCAACAGTTAAAAAATATCAAAAAATCTTCAATATATTTGGGACTGAATTAATGATCCTTTTGTCATTTAAGTAATAAGTTATATAAATTAATGTCTTATTATATGAGTGTACTAGATGTGCTTACGGCTTCGCCAGCGTGGAATATTAAATATAAAAATTGTTATTGTAAATCAACCGTGTGAGATAGAGACATGCTGTTGCGGATTTTTTTATAATACTTTTATAGATCTACAATTTTGTAGTACATTACTTTAGCGTATGTCTGTTGGTTTACGCAGCGCACGCAACTAAAGCTCCCAGCAAGTTTTTTAACAACTACGCGATCTCCTCTACACAATTTACATAATACCGATATGTACTATTTACCTAAACCATCCGGAAGTATCTCACTATCTTTGGGTGAAAACCGTACAAAAATCAGTTTAATAGATTTTTAGAAAATCGATTACATACAGACGGACAACTTTTTGGGACTTTATTTTATAAAAAGTATAGATATCTCTTCTTCTTCTTCTTCGTCAGCCGATGGACGTCCACTGCTGGACATAGGCCTCTTCATGGGATCGCCACACCACACGATCTTGCGCCACCTGGATCCAGTGGCTCCCTGCGACCTTTTTGAGGTCGTCTGTCCACCTCGTAGGGGGTCTACCGACGCTGCGCTTTCCGGTGCGGGGTCGCCATTCCAGCACCTTAAGACCCCAGCGCCCATCGGTTCTCCGCACTATGTGCCCCGCCCATCGCCACTTCAGCTTCGCAACACGCTGAGCTATGTCGGTGACTTTAGTTCTTCTACGGATCTCCTCATTCCTGATTTGATCTCGTAGAGACACTCCGAGCATAGCTCGCTCCATCGCCCGCTGAGCGACTCTGAGCTTTCTTATAAGGCCCATAGTGAGCGACCACGTTTCGGATCCGTAGGTTATCACTGGCAACACGCACTGTTCGAAGACCCTGGTCTTCAGACACTGAGGTATTTCGGACGAAAAGATCTCGCGTAGCTTCCCGAACGCTGCCCATCCGAGTTGGATTCGGCGGCTAACCTCTTTCTCGAAATTGGACCTACCCAGCTGGACCGTATGTCCCAGGTATATGTACTCGTCTACAATTTCGAGTGCAGAGTTCTCAACGATGACCGGGTGGAGCGGAACATGTGAGTTTGACATGATTTTTGTCTTACTCATGTTCATTTTAAGGCCCACCTGCTGAGACACTCTGCTGAGGTCGTCGAGCATTGTGTTAAGGTCCTCCAGACAACCTGCCATAACGACTATGTCGTCGGCAAATCTAAGGTGAGTGATGTACTCGCCGTTGATGTTGATGCCGTATCCGTTCCAATCCAAAAGCTTAAAGACATCTTCCAATGCAGCGGTAAACAGCTTCGGGGAGATGACATCTCCCTGTCGCACACCTCGCCGCATGTGGATTGGTCTCGTAGTTTTGTCTTGGATACGGACAGACATTGTGGCGTTTTCATACAAACACTTCAACACTTGGACGTACCGATAGTCGATTCGGCATCTCTGGAGCGATCTTAACACAGCCCATGTTTCCACCGAATCAAAGGCCTTCTCATAGTCCACAAACGCCAAGCAAAGTGGCTGGTTATACTCCTCGGTTTTCTGTATAACCTGCCGCAGCGTGAATATGTGGTCTATGGTACTATACCCTTTTCGGAAACCGGCTTGTTCGGGAGGCTGGAAGTCGTCAAACCTACGAGCGAGACGATTCGTTATGACTCTCGAGAACAGCTTATAAACATGATTCAGCAGCGTGATGGGTCTATAATTCTTCAATAAGGTGTTATCACCTTTCTTGAAGAAGAGAACCACCACGCCCCTGTACCATGCTTCCGGCATAGTGCCTTCGTGAATGACGGAATTGAACAATCGCTGAAGGACTTTAAGTACCGGTTTACCACCCGCCTTCAGGAGTTCGGTAGTGATTCCGTCATCACCTGGAGCCTTGTTGTTCTTAAGCTGTTTGAGAGCCATACTAATCTCGTATAGGCTGACGTCCGGAATATCTTCGGTGTAGTGTCGGGTCAACTTGGCTCTTGGGTCTTTTGCCAAATTGACAACAGGCTGTTGTGTTGACGTGTATAACTGCCCATAGAACCTCTCAACCTCTCTCAAAATCTCAGGACAAGATGAAATGATACTACTGTTATCGGTTTTCAATCGCGTCAGCTGCCTCTGCCCAATAGATAGATCTCTTGCGAACACTTTTGAGCCCCTGTTACGCTCAATAGTCTCTCGAATGAACTCGGTGTTGAAGTGTCGCAGGTCGCATTTCTGCGCCTTAGAAATCTGTCTATTGATCAGACGGTAGCGCGTCGCATCTACTGAAGACTGTAGCCTCATTTCGTTCCTCTCATCCATGAGCTTGAGAGTCTGGGTCGAGAATTTATTGGGTCTTTTACGGTGTGTCTTATAAAATTTAGACCCCACCGTATGGACAGTTTCCACCAGCCTGTTGTTTACATCGTCCACAGAAGCGCAGTCAGCTAGGCAATCAAAACGGTTCATTAGCTCGAGTTGGAACTTCTCGGGGTTTTGGATATGAGCTCGAGTTGGTCGGAGCGTAGACTTCACCAGTCTGGATCTTTCCAGCTGTACGCATATATTCAATGTGCCTCTAACCATGCGGTGATCACTCCCGGTCTTAACGGTGTTGATCACAGAGACATCATTGAATATATGACGCCTGGTCGACATGATGAAGTCGATCTCGTTTCTCGTGGAACCGTCGGGACTGATCCAGGTCCATTTTCGATGCGGCCGCTTCTTGAAGAAAGAATTCATCATGTAGAGGTCCTCTCTCTCCAAGAAATCGGCCAGCATCTGGCCCCTGTGGTTCCGTTGCCCGTATCCAAATTGCCCTACTCTCACCTCTGTGCCGTTTCGCTTGCCCAGCTTTGCGTTGAAATCCCCCATCACAACAGTGTAGGAGGTTTTGGAGGCATGCATGGCTCTAGATAAATCCTCATACATGGCCTCTACCTCCTCGTCCGGATGTGCCGATGTCGGTGCGTAAACCTGTATGACCTTCAGCGAATACCGTTCGGTAATTCTGAGTATCAGGAACGCGACCCTGCTCGACACACTCTCGACTTGAACAATGTTGTTGACAAGGGACTTGTGGACGAGAAACCCGATACCACCCTGGGATTGTTGCTCTCCCTCCCGGTAGTAAAGCAAGTTGCCGGATTTTAGGATCATCGTATCCTCCCCCTCTCTTCGGACTTCGGATAATCCTATCACATCCCACCGCAACTTGCTTACTGTTTCTTCCAGCTCGAGTATCTTTTCGTCTTCCCTCAAAGTGCGTGCGTTGTACGTTGCCAGGTCCAGTCGTCGGGGTTGGCAGCGGAATCTCTTCCGGAGATTCTTGACACCCCCTGCCCCGCCGTTACCCAAACCGCTGCCAGAGCTGGGAATAGCGGAGCTGCCGGGAACTAGGGGCTGTGGTTTATTTTGTGATGCCATAAAGGTTTTGCCGATAATCACCACGCTTGGCATGCGGGTTGGTGATCGCAGTGCTGACCATTTTGCACCGACAGTGCTGCTGCCCACTGTCAATCTGGTATTTAAGGTCAGCAAAATGAAATGGTTATACCGCCATTTATCGGTCGCCAGAGCCTCGTCGGTTGATCTGCAGGGTGCACCGCGTGCAGGTGAGGTTGACAATTGAGGAGACTGACTGGGACGAGCCTCCCCCTTACACCCCTAGATATCTCATAACTAAATTAAAATTTGAAAAGTGTGAAGAATGATATGCATATGTGATACACTAAGAGTGGGATAAGGGTAGGAATGATGATGATTTATCATTCCAAAATTATTTAAAGTGATTACATCATTAATTTCAAATTAAATTTTAAATAAATTTGATTATTATTATTATTATTTTAAAAGCGCATATCAATATTTATGAAATGAAAGTAGACGTAACTATTATTAATAGTAAATAGATATTTAAATATGAGTGTATATCACGCTCTTAGTATTAAAGTGACCGAATTCGAAAAAGTTGTTTCGTGGCAAATTGCACCAAATAGTAGCATAGCGCCTACAAAACTCGTGAGTGTTTCAAGAGAGCAATAACATGGATTGAGCAAGAAAACATTAGCTTTTTTGATAGTTCGTAGTGTGATAAAATGAAGATTTTTTTTATTTTTTTTTATTTTTATTTTTTTAAATTTAATTAACGCCTACCAACAAAATAACATGTATATTAATCCCTAGATATTTAGTCTTATTTGCTAATTACATATAATTTAACTTAAAGTTAGATATAGCTATTTTAATTCAATTAAGCCTAATTTAGAATTCCGTCACTTTGATTATAGTGTGCGATATATTTATTTGTTGCAATGTAGAAGGTTCAGTTTGCGTCAAGCATGTTAAGCTTTATGTAATATTTATATTTTTGTTTTAGTCAGATGATTCAGAAGACGACGATAGCACAAGTGGCATCACGAGCGGTCCAACAAGCCTTAGCGAAGAAGTACCTGAAGGTGCTGACGAGACTACGCGAAAATTGCTACGAAGGAAAGAGCAACTTGAATCTAGGAAAGTTACACTCGAGAAACGCCGTCAACGAATGCAGGTCGGTCTAAAATTAAACTCTTACGTCTTACGGTCGGTTGAGACATTAAACAAAGAAAGGATCATATTACGAGCAATTAATCCTAGTGATTAATCCTGATTAGCACTTTCTAACGATGTCTAGTTAAGGGATATAAAAAAAGCGTAATGAGTTATCATTGGTCTCTTCATTTTATTTATTGTTTTCGGAGATTTTCGTAGATAAAGTATAGTACGCGGCAATAAATAATGCACATCGAGGCTCAGAGAGAGAAATCGGTTAGATTCTGCTTCATAGAGCATTGTCTCTGTCGCACAGACTGACGAACCCGTGTGTGACAGAGACAGCGCTCTACGAAACCGAATTGGCCGGCTGTTTCTTTCTAAGTTCTGAATGTGCATTATTTATTGCCGGGTACTATACTATATGTAACAAGGAAAAAAAAACACTTATTGTAGTATTTAGGTTACTTGCGTTCAAGCTATCGAAGTATTAATTATCACTAGAACAGAATGAATTATATATATTTTTGAATAGTTTTATTGGTCGCATACTAAATGCGAAACGTACAAGCTATGATAGTCCATCGGTGAGACTGTGCGACTCTTTCGAGGCGATCACGAGTGCAAACCCCGGACAGGCACCAATGAGTTTTCTATTAAAACTTATGTCTAATTAATAATAGCAATTTGTCATGCTCTTTTCGGTGAGGATATCGTAAGGAAACCTACATATCTCTAGAGAATTCTGGAGATATGTGTAACCTACCAATCCGCATTGGAGCAGCGTGGTAATTCTTAGCGCCAACCATTCTCTTCAGAAAGGGAGAGAGGAGGCATATGCCCAGCAGTGAGTTTAGCAACAGGCTGTTACTTTACTACTTTATTTTATATTAAACGCACTCGTTCATCTAGGAGATGTTAAGCAGCGGGTGGGTGAGCGTGGAGGTGGAGGTCCGTCCGCGGTGGTTGGTACCCGATACCAACTGCTTTATTGACCACTTGCCGCTACTGTGTGCTGTGGTAGCCGTGCCGGACCAGCCTTATCAGCTTGCTGTACCTCTTGTCGGTTAGTTCTGCTAATAAATTAACATATATTTTAAATTTATAAAATAAGGCGTCACTTTGCGGAGATCCATATTACAAAAGTAATAATCAAATTATTTTGCTATATTCCGAGATAAAATAAATATAAAATATATATAATGCTAAATGTAGAGTGGACTATCCGTTTTCATACCCGACACATTCAGGATACGTAAAAATACGTACAATCCTCTACCACCGCTACCACAATAAACAATCGGCAAAATTATTACAATTATAGCAAAATAATTTTATTATTACTTTTGTATAATATTAATAATTTTAACTAATAACATTACATTAGGTCATAAACATTAATAAGAATTATAACAATGAAGAAGAATTATATTTCAAAAAGAGCAACCGCCGAGTTTCATGCTGGCTGTTCTCAGTAAGAACAGCTTTCGATTCAAAAGCACTTGTTTAAGAGTTTACTTGAGTAATGGATATTTTGAATTGGACGTATATATATTAATCAGAAAGTATGTATGTATATATATTCCTTATAGACTCCGTAACAGATGGACCGTGATTTTAACGGAATTTTCAGACAACTTTAGATTGACCCAGAGGATAATCCTGTAAAGTTTAGTGGCGATCGGGTTATTTTTTGAACTATCAATGACCGAATTTTACTACTGATATCTTTAAATTAATGCCTTAGTATTCTAGAAGAATATATAGGAGAATAACATAAGACAAGACAAGCTAAAACTGAAGGTTCGTATGTAAAAAAAAATTCACAGAGAAGAACCGTTAAAAGAAAACTTAATTTTCGTCTATACTCTTTTTACTGATAATTCCTATTAATTAACTAATCTCCTCGGATATTTGGAGAATTGTGTTATTGGCTTAAATAGATGAACGAATTTCATATGCATGATTCATTTATTTACTTGTATCGCCAAATATATCAAGAATAGAAATGAGCTGGATCGGATTTACGATCTGATGAGTCGATGGCTTAAATCTCTTGAATCAAAATCAGCTGATGTGTTGTAGTGTTTCTGATTTGAATTCACAATGTCACCCTTTTTCATAGAATGTAATCTATATGGAATCAGAAACTGAATGCGGGGAGCTATTTTTTTCTATACAAGGACCTCAATGTGGAATTGATCTCTACTTATGATAGCAATGTATATGTCTATAGGATCTCCGCTCAGGGAACAATATTTTGTTTCAAAACTTCTGTATATTTTGAGATGTGTTCTTGCTTAATAAAAAATTCATGAAAGGATGTAAATGTGTCAATGTTTAGAAAGGATTAGTAAATTAAGTCAAATGACTTTCTAAACATTCCTTGAAATCAAGGAAATATTGTAAAATTTTATTCTTGATTTTAATTATGTGTACTTGTACTTTGCGATAAATTTGGAAAAAAAAAAATATTTATATCAATAATTTCAACAATTTTATACTTTTATATTTATATTGTTATGTTATATTTATATTATATTAGTATATGAATAACTTTGTAATGTAGCAGCACAAAAGTGAATCAGATTCGTATTAAGATTGTGTAAATGAAACAAAATATATAATAAAAAGATTAAAATCGAATTATCATAAATTTCCATATTAATGTATGCTAATAAATGGTCAGAAATGTGTTAAATATTTATAATCAGAAAAAAGTGGGGAATGTCATTTATTACTAGATGTGTGTTTAGTTTTTTCTATATGTCGTATTTATACCGTTATCGAAGCAAGGTCTTCTTGCTATTTAACCTGTATTTGTCACGGTAGTACGTTTTTTTTATTCAAGAGCCTTCTATATGACCTTCGCAACTCGTTGGGGACACAAGAGTGTATCTTGTTTTGTGCTCCCATAGTAATTTTTTGTCATGTTAATAATAGTAGTCGAGACTGAGGATTTAAGGCGCTTTTTTATTGGTCTACCTGTTTACTTTTAGCTTAATTTGGTTTATATGATTTAATTCTGACAGCGCATATTATATGATTATGTTAATCTGTCTAGTTGGTCGAACTTGGTAAAATTTGGTAATTGAATAACAGTATCAGTCTTACGTAAGTAGTTGTTGCATATTATAGCTCAGACTAATAAGTTGATCTTGGTGAAAAATCAGGAATATGCAAGGTATACGGCAGAAAAGGTACTCATGGATAATAAATATTTTTGTTAGTGGTAGCAGAGCTAGAAGCGGTAAGTCGCTATTGGCAACGGTCGGTCGTTGGCAACGCGACTCGACTTGCTATAGTTTTTGGCGTTATCGGCGTGCTCGGGTAATTAGTGTAGTTGGAACTGGATATAGTGTCACTCTTGCGTACTAAGTGGTAGTTAAATATCGCACAGACTAATAAGGTAATCTTGATAAAAAACTAAGATACGGTTTTTTCGAGTTAGGTGTGAGGTTACTCAATATCCATGCATTCTTTATTGCGCTCTTAAGCGGTGTCAGTACATGTTCCTTTCTTTTATATTGTCAAATTGTTTCTTCTTTTATACGCATATCATACTTCACACATTATATCGCCTCAATACAAGAACATCGTGATATTTCTCAAACCATAACTTTACACGAGAGCAATTTCATACATTGAAATTTTGATAAATTTAAAAATATTGATAATTTCACTGAGGAAAAACAAATAAATTGTTGCGGTAATTAATGTAAAGTAAAAAGTAAAGTAGCGGCCTGTTACAATCCCACTGCTGGGAATAGGCCTCCTCTATCCGTTTCTGGAGAGAAGGGTTGGAGCTAAGACCTACCACGCTGCTCCAATGCGGATTGGTAGGTAACACATATCTCCAGAATTCTCTAGAGATATGCAGGTTTCCTCACGATGTTTTCCTTCACCGAAAAGCGTGTGATGGATTGCAATTATCAATTAGACATATGAGTTTTAATAGAAAAACTAATTGGTGCTTGACCGGGTTTGAACTCGTGTTCCCCTCGAAAGAGTCGCACGGTCTATCACAGCTCTGACCGATTCACTGGCAACAGAAAGTCAAGTACTTAGGTGTCACCTTTCAACCTTCCATGACCTTCCACGAGCACATACACATAGTCTGCAATAAGGCTGCGTATGTCATGGGACGACTTTATCCGATGTTATGCAAGAAAAGTAAGATGTCACTCCGCAACAAAGTGACACTACAAAACTTGCATAAGACCAATAATGTCCTATGCGAACGTTTCGCGCACGTTTCAAAGGTCAGACTGCTCAGGCTCCAAAGGCACCTCTTTAAACGTTTTTCGAAATCTTACTTCGAGAAATCTGAGGTACACCCGAACTCCCTTATTTCAGTTTCTTCCACCTACAACCCAGTTAGGTCCGACCACCGAAAATATAGGCGTCCAAAAAGCGTCCTGTATGACCCCGACGATCAAATAACGATCGCCAACACAGATACACGTAATACACACACACAGCGTCTTCGCCGGCGAAGACGAGGTCCCAGTTTTCTGACGTCGGTCGGTCGTGGCTTCTCGTCGCCCTTTCGACGCCGCAATTACTAATCTAAATCATACCAACCCTCCACTACGCGTCGCCCTAAGCCGTGGTCCGGCCTCACAGGAGGCACCCTTAGGACGACGTTCCCCGACTTAAGTAGAGCTTCTGCGCTCTACTCTCTGCACTTCGCAATCTCGGCGATGCTTCTGCGCTCGCCCGTCCCGCCCGGTGACGCCGTAAAAGCCATTAGGGCTTCGAAATAAAAAATCACAGCTCCGTAATAAATGTGCTTTCTGAAAATAGGCAAAAAAAAGGTTTTTTATGACATGTCATGTTGTTCTTGTAAATAAAGGTAAAGGCCGATATATCTCTTTTTCGGCCTCCCTCTAGCAATATATTTAACCACTTACTCTATACCCCTTCATATTGTACATTTTTGTTAGTGGTGTCGGAGCTAGAAGGGTTAAGGCGCTGTGGTCGAGTTGGCAGTGCGGCTCGAGATGCTTTGGCCTGGGTCTGCTCGGGTGCAGCGGGCGTGAGGCTGGCCACGGCGCGCGGCTCTCTGCTTGCCACCCGAGGGGTTGCTTTCACCGCTGAGCAGGATGAGGCGCGAGCTACTAATGACGACCGCGTGCTTGCCACTGCGCTCAACCTACACGCGAACCTTGCAACGGATATTGGTAACGAATTCTTTCATTTCAGCCAACTTCTGCGAATATCTTTTTGTAGCTATCACTCACATAGATAATTTCAGCATTAAAAACAAAGATTCTGAAGGTCAAGTTATAATTACATCTCTACTTACTATTAATATAAAACAAATTCTCAAAAAGCTGTCTGTCTGTATGTAATCGATTTTCTCAAAATCTACTGAACGGATCTTTGTATGGTTTTAAGCAAAAGATTGTGCAATACTTCCGGATGGTTTAGGTAAATAGTACATATCGGTATTATGTAAATTGTGTTGAAGAGATCGCGCAGTTGTTAAAAAACTTGCTTGCTTGGGAGCTTTAGTCGCTTGCGCTGCGTAAACCAGCAGGGATACGCTAAACTAATGTACTAGAGAATTGTAGATCTATAAAATTACTACAAAAAGTCCGCGATAGCATGTCTATCTCTTATAACACACAATAATTACTTTTATGTTTGAATTCTAGAAAAAAATTGTGACTAGTGTGCTAGTTCATTATAAACAGTTCAATTGATATATGTATAAAAAATGTCTTTTCTTTATAGACTCTGCAACGCTTGGATTTAAATGAAATTTTCAGACAATCTTTATTTTGACCCAGCGTTAGGTTTGGTGGCGATCGAAGCATTTTTAAACTGTCACTGTCAGTTTTGTTTCGAGGGGAAGTCGAAAGCAGACTGAGTCAAGCAACGCGTGGCCGGACCGCTAGGATATTATTAATCTGTTTTTTACCACAGACACGCGTCCCGAGGCTGTATCAGCACGTGTGCGCGAAGTGGTATTATTGACTGATGACCGTAACCTTCGTGTTAAGGCGCTCGCTGCAGAATTACCTGCCCGCGATCTTCCATCTTTCGTCCACTGGGCTGGTATACATGCAGAGCGTCAGTCCGTACGTTTTTCATTCATTCATTCTTTGTTATACAAACAAAACGTAACAAATTTGCTTTATCTATAAATTTAGCTGTAGCCAGTATCAAAAACAACAAAAACTTTAAGTTTTGACTTTTTGCCATGCTATTTGAATGCATGATATCTGAATAGAATTTTCAGTTTCTGTTTGATGAGGTTTGTAAATTTCAGATTTATAATTTTGTTACAGGATGTAAAAGTCGCAACGGGGACAAACACTCCGGAAGTCTGACGCGATTTATCGCAAAATATCGACTTTTCTTTTGTTCTAAATATGGTTTATCGACTTCTTCATGAGACAATTTATATTAAATATGAAAAGAATTTTGTCACTGCACTGTATAGTCTATGTCATTACCGGCATGGGCCGTGATACTTGTCTTGGGATCTGCAGGTGACATGGCAACACACTAAATGCGTGTCACTCTAGAATAGGAATTGAATAGTGTAAGAAAAAATAATACACCAATAGAGAAATATAATATTTCGTAGCTTCATTCGAAAATATAAAATATTATTATATAGACGCAAATCACTTTTGATTTATATATATTTTTATATCTTTGAATGAAGCACACTTTTATAATACTGATCGAACTTCACTTGAGAAGGTAATTTGGTCAAGTATAAATTTTGTTAAGAGCTTTAGGATTCCACCTCCGTGTTCCTGAGCTACATTTTGCATTGTTAATTTTATTTTTCTATTTTTATTATACGTATTAATTAAAGAATATCAAGTAGTTAGTGTTGCTACTTCTATTTTTGTTTGCTCTTTTGTATAATATACTAAGTATACTTTAATGTTCTAAATTTATATGTTATTTCTTAACACAGGAATTCTTTTTATCTTCAGGTTGGTATGTTTTACTCAATTTTTCATTTAATCATAAAATTACAGGTGAAAGTAATACTATTTTCCGTCGAATTTAAAATTGCTAGTTGTTTTCGAAGATACGTGTTATCTGTGGCTCTTTTATGATTAGTAAAATATTGTGTTTTTGTCGTACCAAGTGCCATTCAAGTTATATTATTTTAGGCATGTTTGAAATGTACGGCGTTTTTATTTTTATTAACATTAAAGTGACTGCAGCGTAGATGAATTTTAGCAATAAGTATTAAACACTGAACAAAAAGATATTCCATCACTTTATATCTTACTATAAATATAGATATACAAAATATATACTTTTGTTATATATTGAAAAATATACAGACTTTTACTATCTCTTATAAGGCCAAGTCTCACAAGAAAGCTATTATTATATTATATAAATCTATTATTCTTCTATTACTTTGTTGCAAATGCAGAATACACTGTTTTGATGGTACGCCATTACCTACCTTTATGGCATTATTAACTGTATACATTGCAATTCCAAATATATTATATACTTCAATCGGTACCATACAGATAAAATATGTTATTGGTACCATAGATATAACAAATTCATCTATTTGATTTTTGAAAACAATTTGAAGCCGTTACTTTTTCTCTTAATCATGATGTTAATAAACATTGATTACTTCTACATATACGTTTTTTTAATGCTAATCATCTTTTCGTATTTCCTCCCAAAAAAAACTCAGGTGTGTATTTTCACGATTGTAAGTTGGCTTTTTATGATCGCAACACATACATGTGTGAGGTCTACCGTTTATTTATTGCAAAAGTGCTCAATCTCGAACGTCAAAGGTCGTATTAACCTCGGGTTAAGAATAATCCGCATAATACCTATTGTGGACGGTGTCTATTTAAATATTGAATTATTAGATAAGTCGCGAAACACGCAGGCCAATGAAGTTAAGGTTGCGATGGAATTACCTTTGCCAATTATGAAATGAATTTCAAAGGACAGTATGCTAGCGTTATTAAATGTGCATCTCTATGCTGGATATGAATAGTAAATCTATTTATGGTCGTACACGTGAGAAATTCTTATCTTAAGGCTTGAGCAATGGAAATTGGCAATGTTCCGAGGCGAGGCTAGCGCACCGGTGCTGAGGTTGTAAAAGTACCGTTATTCTTATTTACCGTGCGCATCTCGCTTTAGGCGTCCGTGTGAGCTTATTTACAATATATACGAGATGCACGTGTGTTGCGACACAGCTTCGTAAGTTTATTTATTGATCACTTAGTTGTATAAGTTTTTTGGTCGATAAAAGGACATGATATAAATACTGGCAGTGTTATATCACAATTTACCATTTACACGCTAGCAGTTTTATGGATCGATGTAGGAAGTGTTATAAGCATAGAATTAACAAGTCAAGTTCAATATACTTAAAAAAAAGCTTCTAACAAAATTTCATGTTCCTACTGTTAAACGTTGAGGAGTTCCCTCGTCTGGACCCAATCCTAATAGGAGCAGGTCATGATTATTATAAACATGCATTGCCATCGGGACTGGATCAGTATGTATAATTTCAGCTCCAGTGGACCCCGGGAAGTAGGTCAAATTTAACTTGCAATTCCACCTTCACATACATTGCAAGCCGAATAAAAGCTTTTAATAAAAGAGAGAGATTAGAGGAAGCATAGATAGGTCTGTAAGTGATAGTGACACAATGAATAATGAGATGGAACATAACACACACTTCTTTGTTTAATAAGCCGTGTGGTATCCGGCAGTATAGAATAGACCACCCTCCTTTTTACAGAAGTGTCGTAGGAGGCGACTAAGGTAAGTACCGTGTAGTGTCCGGCTGCGTAGAATAGACCACCCTCATTTCTTACCGAAGTGTTGTAAAAGGCGACTAAGGTAAGTTGACGTCAGGCTTGCGGCCGGTCGTAAAATACATAGCCAAATCATGTGACAACATGTTGTGCCGACCCCACTTAGAGTAGGATAAGGGCAGGAGAATGTTGACTTCATCTTTGTAACACATAAATAAGAAAGAAGATCACGCACATTTGCTTTCGCTTTATTGAAATATGGCACATTTTAGGCTGGCTTCCGTACTCTAGTATTAACTCTTTGTTTATAACTCGGGAAAACAACGAGAAGTCTAAATTGTGTAAGTTGATAACTTCAACAAAGATTTTTGATTAATAAAGTAAAGTATTTCGAAAGTAGCAGCTTACTTATGCGTATGGTAGAAAAATATAGTTTATAAGTAAAAATAAAATATAGTTTACTAATTAATTCTTTATATTGAGAGAGGATTTTTCTAAGGCAATAAAATGAGTAAATGAACTAATATGAAGTATTATAAACTAATAAATAACTCCAACATACAACATGTTAAGATGTTTCACGATAATGTCTATTGCTTTTAACGTTGTAACTGCTTCCTTTTACCATTTGTGTATTGTAATGAAGATTCTTAGTATAAGTAGATACTGAGAGATGTCTTTGGATCTTTTACAATAACATCCTAAGAATTGTTTCTAACAAAAAAAACTATGGAGTTCGCAAAAGATTAAGATCTTAAATGTAACTCTATGGTTCTAAAACTGCCAGGGAATATAATTTGAGAACTTTCTCATATATTTTTTTTTGTAAATATTAAATTTTGATAAATAAAATGGTAGATGGACTCTTCTCATATGAAACATTTTTGTATTCATATTCAAATTATACAAACAGCTCGGTTTTTTGACGCTGTATCTGGCTTATATATAAAAAAATATCGACATGCATTACTTGCCTATTGTCTTTATAGAAAAGTATAAAAAATTGTAAAAAGCTTACGATAGTCTACGAATTCACCAAGTAGTTCTGTCATGGAATTTAAAAGAATAAAGTCGCCTGGGTGTGTATGGATCAAAGATTACAGTTTACATGTATGGATGATATGTTCTGTGTGACAAAGCTAGTAGACTGGGTAACAGGCGAATTGGAGGTGTCTGATGTCAGGCTTACACCAGGGATCGGCTTTGGGTCTCTTTCTTCTCCTGACCATGATGGATGCACTTACTTCTAATTGGTTCTACTTTTCAGATCTGCTTAAACTAATTCGTAATGATGTGATCAAAAAAGGTGGGGAAAAAGAGATAGATTGAGTGAAGCATAACATATATTTAAAAAGAGTAACGCCGGAATTGACAAACGGCAGGAGAGAATAGAAGAGAAAAATATGCGCCGACCCCTTTTTCTGAGTGGGATTAGGCTGATATATTAAACTATATATACTAATAACATATAAATAATACTAATAACTTTCTTATTTATAGAAGCAGGCGTTACTTTGCGGAATTCCATATTACAGAAACTATAACAGAAGTACTTTGCTATAATCCGCGCGGGTTAAGCGAATACATGCAACGCTAATGTGTACGAAGCAGGCAAAATTCATTCATTTAATTAAGCATTCATTCAAGCATTACGATTTTGTCGTGGAGCCTATCCTCTTGATGATGCTTCGGGGCGAAACGATCCTAGAGATTTTTGTGGTGGTTGTGTGTATTGCTTGTGTACATTGTTGCTGGAGGCGTCTTGGGATGTATATGGTGACTTGTTCTGCATGTGTAAGGTACGTGAATTTTGCCTGCTTCATACAAATTAACATTGCACGCGTTCGCTTAATTCGCGCGGATTATAGCAAAGTAGTTCTGTTGTAGTTTCTCTGATAACTATCATCACCTCATTACAGAAAGCAACCCGTGAACCAATTTTACATTATAGGTATGAACAAGGAAGCGAAAGTTTCGTGCAGATAAGTAGAATAAACAGGTGTTATTACATAATGTAGACCCTTGGGGCACCTTGTGATTGATGTTGGCGTTGTTAGTGCGCAAATTGCAACTCTGGTATTGGAACTTATTCTGTATGTGTGGCACGATAACCGGTATAAAGAATTTTCTTTACACTACGAAGCGATAAGCGATTACACGTAGTTTAAAACTGAATAATTTTAATTTGATAGATCTATAGCCGGTATTAGATTCATAATATAGGTATCATAGGAATTGCGGGACGCACTAATCATGTGCGTTCTTACTTCCTACGGTTGTAGAGTCCTTAATGGGTTTCGGCCTCCTGAACGAGCCTTTACCGTTAAGCTGTCTCTGCCCTACCGCCTCTTAGCTTTTCGTAATCATGCAGTCTAGCCTGCTTTTATCGCTGTCTTTTATGATCACTATATAGTGCAATCTAGGATCGAAGAGTAGAGTATCGCCCCCTTAAACATAATTAAAATAAGACCGGACGCAATTCATTGCATTGGCATAATATTTTTAAATTATCTCTGGTATGTATGAAATCAGAATCGGAAATCTTCCAGATTGGAGAAAAGATTACTTCATTATTTATTGAAAGATAACAAAAAATCTTAAATTTTTTATGTGTGATGTAAAGTTTTTTATACTTCAACAGTAAAGGAAGTAAGTAATTACAATGTCATACCGTAGCGACATACCAAATATAAAGTGATTATACAAAACCCCTGTTTTTATTTGATTATCTTTGAAGTAATTTAATGACTTCCGCCGGATTCCAAGGTCGTCGATTGGAATGCAACAAGTTTGTGTTCATTGAACTTATGTTTTCCAATATTTAATTACGGTAGGCATTAGCAAAAATTTGAATTTATTAAGATGACTCAAAATCATCACGAATAAAATTTTATTTCTTTTCTATATATTGTCTGGTTATCATACTTATTTTTTATAAGGTTGATATTTCGCATGTTTTATATTTATTAAATTTGTAAAAATATATATTTTGTAAAAATAAATAAATAAACAATATAATACAAACTTTACACGCAAATATGTTTTCAAATATAAAACTTAAGTCCAAGAAGGTTTATATTTAGGTATTAGTTATTATAATCATAAATATAATGCCGTCATGATAAAGATTCATTTAGAAATTTTCAAGTAAAAAGCAAGTTAATACATTTTTCTACAATGATTATTTTTTATAAAAGTAATAATTCCTTTTCAAAGTTAAGTAGGAAGAGCAAAGTTCCCCAAATTTGATATAAGTTTAAGTAATTTCAGGTGATTACTCTTGCTGAATAAAGCACTTTCAGCTACATCGTGTTTTGTTGTTTTGTTTTAAATATAGTTAAGGTAAAAAAAGCTTGATATAATATTATTAGTATATTACTAAAAGCTTTTATTCAACTTGTCGTGTATGTATGTGAAGCTGGAATCTTGCAAGTTAAATTTGACCCATTTATTTATTATATTTATTATAATATGAAAAGCATGACCTGATTCTGCTGTCAGGATTGGCTCGAGACGAGGGAACTCCTCGACGGTTAACGAACGGACATTAAGTTTTGTTAAAAGCTTTTTTAAATTGACTTGTTTTATTAAATATAATGACTCAGTTTTGTGCGAGGACTTCCTTGAAACACATTTTCGCATTGATAAGAGGGTTTGAGAGACCACGACTCTCGATAACCCGAGGCGCAGGTGGGTTAGACAAAGACGACAACAGTCGGCTCAAAACTTTCAGGTACCTAGTTGGGAGGTTTGGCGTTCTATCCTAAGTAAAAGCCTTCGAAGCGGCTGTTGAAGTAGGTTTTCCACAGCGATAGTGTTGACGTAAGGAGTCTACAGTGCACAGAAGCTCTGGTCGGTTACTGACAAGAGATTAGACGTAATTTGTTCAGTATTCCTGTGATCACGCCAGGCAGGAAGATGGAAAATAACTAGGTTTTTTGGCCGGCAAGAGTCCAACATTGCATTGACGACTCCCATTAGGTTTAGTCGTGGAAAAACCCTCCTTTTCATTATTTTATGTAATCGTAGGCATTCATATCTGCAAATCATGACGCGCTTTTCGGTGAAGGAAAACATCGTTATAAAATCTACATATCTCTACGTTTTTCTCTATAGACTATAATTCTGTGTGTAGCACACTGATAATTATAAATAAAAAATATAAATATAAGAGATAATTACACATACCGTCGCGTCTAGATATATATACATATATAACTCCAAATAAATTCTTAAATACATATACACACCCAGACTTGAAGAACCAACAAATTGTTTTATAGAAAATGTTGCCCCTCGGCAGGAATGAACCCGCAACCAGTGGAGTTTAAGACCGGGTCACTGCTTCCTACGTCAACGATCCAGGCTATATAATTCTATGATATACAAGTCGATATAACTGTTTGTTTTACTTTTAACAAACAATTTTCTAATATATTTAATAAAAATCACTTTTGAGTGACTCTGCAGCAAGTATGCAATAAAACGGAATTACATATAATAAAGATTGGGACGAAACGTGAGTAACCAAATTGTCTGCTAACATTAAAAACAGGAAGCGTCATTAGAATTTTTTCGATGGACGCGTAGCAAGTTGGTGTGGAAAAAAGTAATCAATATTTTAAATAATTTATAGAATTAGGCGTAACCTTGGAGATTCATAATACAAAAGTAATAATAATATTATTTTAGCGATAATCTTTATCGCGGATTATAGCAAAATAATTTTATTATTACTTTTGTTTTAGGAATCATTATTATTGATGGTTTCGGTGAAACTATATAGTACTCGCGTCTGTATTAAAGTTCAAAACATACACATTAGATTAAAAAAGGGAAACAGAAGGAACTGAAATAAAAAAAATCGGCTTAGTCCTAAAAAAACAGTAAACCAGGTCTCGACATGATGAAATTTATTGAAATTATATTTTGATTTGGAATATGTTCTACGTATACGACGACAGTTAGGTTTATTTGATAAGTATTGTAGAAACTTCTTTACTGTATCATTCAGTGGATGCTGTAGAAATTAAATTGTTAAAATTGTTTTTGCTCATATTTTTCCTTGTATAAATGTTTTTACGATATAATATCATTACATATATATTTTCCACTACGGAAATTCTTAGAATATGTCGCAATAATGGTTGTACATTATGTTACGCATTTGTTTCTTGCGTTTTAAATATCTTTCATTGTTCTGGCGTAAGTTGTTGTTACATTTTTGAAAAAGGAAATCCATCATAGTTAAACTTTTAAAGTGTTTACTGTATTGCAGGTTTTATTATATTGCAATACTTATTAGGTACGTATTACGTGGGAAAAATGTTTACTATTTCAATTATATAGCAAGGTCAGAGTCCGAGGGAACTTCTGCAGGTCTACCATGAACTCTTATTGCGAGTCAATAGAAGACGTAAACGACGATAGTGAACCGCTTTCTTTTCGTACCATGAAGTGTGAAATGCGTTGGGGTGGCAATGTTTGAAAAGGATAACGTTATATGAACTATAGATAACTCTGTCTCTTTTATTCACATGTTCTTAGGACGAATTCCGAACGGTCATTCGGCAACAACTTAAAGTGTGCGTCTTTAAGACGTCATGGTATGAAAAAGCAAAACAATTTCGTTTACGTCTTCAATTGAGTCGCAATAAGAGTTCATGGTAGGCCTGCTGAGCTTGGTGGTCTCGGGGTGCTGCCCCGTCTAGCTCTCCTATAGCTATGTTAACTGATTGCAAAGCTTTTTTGTCTAGTCGCAGGCTGGTTTGACTGACTTTTGTCCTTTTCGCAACAGATCCACAATTAAAGTTGACTGTTGACTACTGAGAAAGCTTTCACATACGGAGCTTATTGTAGCAGTAGAGCACTAGTATAAACTATGTACAAAGTCTTCACAAGTAAAGCAACCCAAAATGGACACACATACAAACACACAAAAATACAATAATAATAATCATGTTTATTGCTATAGGTATTAGACAAGTCTTCCGTTTTTTCCTATATTTTTATTTGTCATTACGTATAAAAGAATTTATGGCGCAATTCATTTCAAAATATACTTGATACGAATAATATTTTGGATATAGGAACGATGTTATTTGTGAATGCATTTCACCTAAACCCATTTTGACTGTTACAAGTTTTTTAGAGTAACTACCGAGAAACATTAACCACAGTGTCGATTAGTGACAAAATCCGTATTATTCTTTATCCAAAGATCAAATGAGTCACTATAAAGGAAAAGGTACTTCCATAAGCATGTTAACGTCACTATTTCCCTAATCCTGACCTTCTATAAGATAGTATTTGTGTTAAAACCACTAGGAGTAAATTGTTATATTATTTAACTTTCTGTTATTTATTGAGATATTATAAGTCATTTTAAAATCCCTTATATGGAAATATTACATGGATAATAAATATTTATATATTTTGGAAGGCTTCAACTTTTTACACTTTAATCACTGTCGGACCTATGACTTTTTGAATGTAAACAATTATGGTTCCTTTTCTTCGTAGACGTTTAAAAAGCAAGCATGCTAAGCAGTTCTCGTACATGTTCAGGCCATTTCCGCAAGACAGATTGAATAATGAATGTGTGACTAGATAATTGTTCGTGAATCGTGCGTTGAACTATGAACAATTGATTGCGCATTAATTACAGGCATGCTCACTGGTGGATACCAGGACGGAGGGATCACCGTCCCTAGTTGCGATTAAAACTGAAAACTAGTTTAAGAATGTGCAGGTATAGTGCATATATAAAAAAACCCGTCGCCTAATTAAAATATGGCAAAATCGAAAATTAAATATGTTGTTTTATTTATAAAGAAATACATACGTTAAAAGGTTTGTTCTTTACGGGCAAGGAATAACGTACAATGTGTAAACCGCGGTACTGGTAGCTTTTAATTTTTTTTAAAGAGTTTATTGGTATTCCGTTTGTGCGTTTTATGCAAATTTTATTTGGAAAGTCGAATGTACTGCGTGCGCATCGATTGACCATTGTTACACCTAGCCATATGCTACGCCAGCCACATTGCTGTTTACCTATCGTCAAGACAGGCGATGCTTCAATATTGTTGATGAATATGTATATACTCTAACAAAAAAGTGTTCGAACTTTATAATCACAACCACCATAATCACATTATAAAAACAATTTATGCAGCACGGTACATATATTAGTCAAAAAAACATAGAACTAAAAATTAATTGGAATCTATAGAAGAAATAATTTATATCAATTAATAACCAATCAAAGATAAATATAAATAAAATTTATGCAGATGAAAAAGTATCATCACTTAAGAATTCAAATTATAAAACCAACTATTATACTTCTCGAAGCTGTTGATTACACTTGCATAGCACGAGAAGTGAATGTTAAATGCTCCCAATTAACATTTTTTATTATTTTAATAGCTTAACGGCACCGTTTGAATATTAATCAAACTCTTAAAAGTAGTAAATTGGTCGAAGTATATTAACTATAGCATGAGTTTAGTAAACTAATGAAAATGGTTAGCCGGACTAAGTTCGTGCGTACTTTGTCCTTATTTATCTAATACTAAACTTTTTAGTAAAAAAGTTAAATTTTATTGACAACTTATTTTAAGTACATACTTATAATTTTCAATGATTAAGTATGATGCTTATAATATTTACTCAACGAGGTTATTTTTGCATGAGTATTCGCTTACTACTAATTAGTTTTAAAAGGGTTATTTTATACATAAATTGATATTAATTAAAGATATTGTAAGTCGAACCAACACGTTCAGTAATAATTCCACTTAACATAACACAGCTATCAACCAATATCGTTGGGTGATCAAAAAATTACCACATAATTATGATCAATATCACAATACAATATCAAATATTTCCATAATACATTAGATATATTCCATATATATCTCCTAATTTAATGTTATTTATAAATACACATATTTAATTGTGACAGATAATAAAACAACACATTACATGCAATAAGTATATACCGTAAATAAAAATGTAATCTCCCAATTTTTCCATACAATCTCCTAAAAATATATCTGTTTTGTAATATGTACATTACACATTTGACTAACTCTCCAGGTTTCTTATATTTAGAAGAGGAAACCATTTTCCTCATCGAAATTTTAGCCCATCGAAAATCCATACTTTCGATAGCTAAAAGGAAATAGAGCGTCACTTTATTCATGACTCACCGTACAAATGGCAATAATTACAAATATAGTAAATGAAATTGTTTAACATTTATTTTAATTAGTTTATGAGAAGCGTGCAATTTTCAATGATATGTGCATAAGTGCATACGAGCGATAAGTGGTAATTAATTACTTGTGTCACTGTCAACAAACCTTATTCAATTGGCATCTTTTAATTGCTTCTCACGGTACGGACACATCAATGTTTACGCCACAAATAACATTAAGGTTTGCTCTGGATACAAGATTTGTATATTATTTACTGTTATGTTGATTTTGTAAACAAATTAATTTTAACATTTCAACTACCAAATTTATGGTTATCATTGAAATTATGGATATAATTTTATTATGGATATAATTTTATTATGGATACAATTTGGTTTTCCAACTGTACCCGGTGCAATTTCCTGAACTCGATCGAATTTCGAGTCCGCTTTGTTTCAAATTTTATAAATATTTGTCGCGCAGATCAGCCGTTAAAGCGTTACAACAGACATACAGACAAAAAGACTCATAGACCGACAGACAGACATTATTTTTATTGTTAAAACGCAGATTATCATCATCACCATCAATGATTAAACGAAATCAAAATCTCAACGAAACAAAACAATTTATGCCAATTATGATAGATTATTTTAATCATAGAAACAATTATGTTAACCAAAAAACCTGGGTAATCTAAAGACGCCGATGACGTGAGGTGATATAAAATCTTGAAATCGTCATTATGTTGACATCATCATCAGTTAAATATTTCTCAGACATCCGGTTAATAGTCCTGCGACCCTAACGACTACATTTAATAACTTCCTTAGGATTTTTTTACTAAGTAATTTTATCGTATGGGATTACAAAAACATGTATGAAGTAGAAAACACATTTATTATGCAAAAAGGATCTTGTAGCTATCTGGTTTTAATATACTATGACTCACTATAATGCGCTTTACTTTTTTTTACCCTTATGGGTACTGCCGCCCGATGGGGACGGGCAGCGGTTATTTCGGACTCGCACCGACTAAAACGACCTATGTGCTCCACCACGCTGACGATGGCAAGGACAGGGTATCGTTGTACACATTGCCCCCATCCCCACCGAAAGCAGCTCTGATTTTAGAGAATATTTCCTCCAGGACCCCTACGCTGTGGTGGGCGTTCCCGTCCCCACCGATTAATTTTTTATAGAGGTTTTCATACTCGCAACCCGAAGGTTCCCGTTCCCATTGATTGACTTCCGGGCTTTGCTGGTGGCCGAAAACCAGCCAGACCAAAAGCAAGCCCAACTGAACCCGTCGTCCATAAGAGACTCCTCCCACCCCCCTCGGAGTCCCCGGCTTATCCAGATTGCCCTCTATTTATCAGAGGGACAACTGCATTGGCCACCCCACAGTGGTCCGTTCGCCAAGCCTAAGGAATATATATTAGAATATTCTAAAGACCTGCCCAGGATGCGCCACGAGGAGGCCGATCGACTTTGACACCCCAATGACCTTCACTTAAGTTTAGTTACTTTTAGCACTATCCGCATTTTCGCCGTCTGCGTGGACTCCTGTAGGTAAAAATTTAGTATAACTCTATAGCAGCTCGACCATCGCCGTAACGAAAATTATACCGATCCATTCCTCTGGAAGAAGGATAAGAAACACTTTATATTTATAATATTAGGTCGCCAATCCATCTATCTCTTATATATTTTTAGGTTTTGTTTAAATCTTATTTGTAGTCTGAAGTATCGGTACTCGAAGCTAACATAATGCCTTGGTAAGTCTTACTGCAAAATATTATTTTTTACTACTTGTATATGCGACTTAAGTAACGACAATTTTTAAATAGATAAAGAAAAATGTTTTTGTTTATCCTAAAGAATAGCTCGGTATATTATTCAAACAAACAAACAATTTTCAAACTTCGTAATTCGAATTCAAATTTTATCAAGAAAATCAAAATTCATTTCAAATTTCATCAATATTGATCCATCGGATTAGCCTTGAAAGAGTTACAGAAAGACATTCGCATTTATAATATTGGTATGGATTGAACAACGATGTTTTACAATGACAATCTGAAAGTATTAAATATTGTGCGATATTATTTTTATAAACTATGTTGTGTATGTTCTTATACTTTGAAAGCAAACTGGTCCAAAATGTTAAAACTCCAAAACAATTTTAACAATGATATGCAAAATATTAAAAAACAGAAATAATAGTTTTTTCCTAAATAGATGGTGTATAAATTTAATACAACTGCGCAGTTTTCACAGAAGAACCTCGAAATAGACTACTAATTATTATAATAAATAAAATTATTGAAATTCAACGATTTTTTTGCGATGATCAAATTTTTTACATGATAGGTCATGATCTTATGAGTCGTGCGTTTGTTCGGGGCGAGTTAGCTCATCCGCTAGGTTTTTGTGATGATGTCGTGTAAGGAAGGCCTCCGAGAACACGATCCGATACTTGCTATAACACTTTATAATATTAGCTTTGGATATTTTATCTTTTCACTACAGATAAGTGCTATTTAATTAAAAAATTAGGCGTTAAATACTTCCGTAAGTTTATTTATTTATTTTACTGTAGCGCTATAAAATAGGAATATCTCCACCATAGATTATTTTGTAATATCCGCCGTGTGGTATCCGGCTGAGTAGAATAGACCACCTTACGACCGAGGGGTCGTAAAATACGACTAAGGTAAGTTGACGTCAGGCAGGCGGCAATTCGTAAAATACGTAGCCAAATCATGGGACAACATGTTTGTAAATGTTGTGCCGACCCCACTTAGAGTTATAAAGCAGAGTTTTCAATGAAAGCTCGTAGAAAGCTTTACAAAATTTAAAGCTTTTCATGCGTTCGCTACGTAATCAGTGAAAGTTATTTAAAAATTATGTATTACAAAATTGTTTCGATCTAAAAGTTCTAAAATAGTCCGCGATAGCATATTTCTAGCTTTTAATGTTAATCCACTTTAACCAAAATTAATATAGGTATTACGGTTTACTCAAATAATAAGAATGCAGTCCACGTGAACGTAGTTGCGTTTAAAAGCTAGTGTTTTATAACCACCAAATTATATGACTGTTTACAAAACTATGGCAATACAAGAACGAATTCTAAAATTGAAGACGTCAATTCAGTTTTGCAAATAATATTCAAAATGTCTAGTGTATTTAGGCTATTAGTTTTGGAAAAATAAACATTAATCATTTTATTACTTGACGGTATTTAAATGAAAATGACAACTGTTTCTCAATTATAAAATACAAAATTCTTTATATTTCTCTATAAGATAAGGTTCTCTATGGACCTATTTATTGATGGTCTTTCGGCAAACAACTGAGCATAACAAAGATATGTATGTTTTGTAAAGACGTCGTGTTTAGTTCGTTAAGACAGTGTTTAGCTACTGATATTACTACGGAACTTATGCGACAGGCATCACAATACTGAAACTTGTGTTGGAGTACGTCTTCCATTGAAGAGCTTTTTGTCATAGTGAATATTCATTCATAAGAGTCAACGACGGTCACGCGCTCGCGCATTACGCGCGTTACATTAGACATCAACGCTTTGCAACACTAATTACCTGGAAGCAAAACCGATGGTTCTCATTACAAGTATAAATAGTTATAGTTTCCAATGAACTCGTATTTTATACTATTAAAATGTAGCTAGTATCCGACACCGCTATAAAGCTTATAACGTGTAATTAGCATTGCACTTACCGAACAAAGTTGGCGGCTTTAACAATGTTGTCTTATATAAACTTATGTATTACAAGTGTAGGTAATATTAAGTAATGAATAACAAAGTGTTCGAGACAGCGTACTGCAAGGGGTGCAAAGGGAAAAGTATCTAGAACGCGAGGGCTTAGGTATGTTTTTCCGATTCCGGCCTGCGGACTCATTAATGAACTTCGTTATAAAATAAGCTGAGGACCCTTAACTGCCACCTGGCGAGATTGCTTTTCGTGGTCGACGTCTATTAATAGTTATTTATAGGCAAAACTAAAAGAAGTGCGAAACCCAATGTATGAGGTACTAAGATGGACAGTTTTTTTTAAAGAATTTGTATTGGATCCTTCTTTGCATCCATACTTGCATATATAACGAACTTTTTCGAACATTTAGCAGTGGCAATCAAGCCTAGATAATATAGTTTTTATTTAAACAGTCTTTCCCATTTCTTTAAAATAAATATATGGGACGGTCATCCATCCCCAAAGTAAGTAACTTAATACTTGTGTTATGGATGACGGACAACTGGTACATTTACTACATATATAATTTTAAATATATACTTAAATACAAAAATACGCCCAGACTCGAAGAACCAACAAATTGTTTATAGAAAATGTTGGCCCTCAGCGGGAATCGAACCTGCGACCCGCGGAACTGAAGATAGGGTCACTACCCACTGCGCCAATGGGCCAGTCGAAAATTTAAGAACCAACACCTCTCTCTAAAAAGGAGAGCCTGGCCTCTGCTCAGTAGCGGGATAGTAACAGGCCGTTACTTAATTTTTTTCTTTTACAGTAATATTCCATTTAACTATATAACCATACCTTTGCCACACTGAAAAATACCAAAAATATTACTATAAGACAGTTAAATAGAGCATTGAATGACAATACGAAAACTTGTTGAGTCACTATCGTTGAACTCGTAGAAATATGTTTAAAATTGAACTGTGTAAGAATGTATTCGGTGCGTAAAATTTTTTTTCTTCACAACTTTTATTTTTTTAACTTCACAAAAAAAGTATAAATAAAGATTGTATCCGGTTAGGCTTTATTATTTTTTGTTAGCCGTAAAGTTAAATTAACATTTAATATTGTGGAAAAAGCAGAAATGTGTTTTGCGCTAAGTTGACATCTTTATTACAGTCAAAGCCACAAGGCGGTCGCCTGAAAGTAATTTTTTACTCGAACTCAGCAAAGAATCATTGAAAACTTGGGATTTTGAATAGCGTTTGAAAATGATCGTGTTTGTACACGAAGAAATCCATAAGCAATGTTGCTTTGATATAAATTCAGATACAAATCCTCAACTAATGCAAAAGTCCAAATGGCCATCATTCAGATTTTTTAAAATATTTTAGTACATTATTACAGTTATGTTAGAAATCTATCCATCATTCTTCTGCCCTTATCCCACTCCAACATGTTCTTCTCATCCATTTTGTCCAAACATTCATTCCCATCATCTCTGGGGCTACTCCGCTAGATTAGAATCCATACTGTATCAAATTATTACGTAAACAGTTTTATATGGTTAAATTAACAACACAATGTAAGAAATTAAAATCAATACATATAATTAAAAAAGTTCTCGTCTCTTTGGAAGCCATAAACTTAATGACTACGAAACGAATTCGTTCGCTTTTAAACCATAGAGCGAGTAATTCACGACAAATGTTAAAAGGTTTTCTCTTAAAGCTTAGCTTGTAAATAAGTTGAAATATGGCGATAACTGTTGAAAATTTCGGAAGAAGTCAAGCAAAATTCACTGCAAAAATGGCATATATCTATCTTTGAAGGATAACTTTTGGAAGTTATCCTTATTATAATACTCATAAAATGTTCACGTACAATGCGGTATGTTGAAGTTGTATATAATACCTATCAATTTAAATATGGTAGTTACCTCAAGCATTCATGCTTAACGTGCTAATTTTTTACACCGCTTAAATTAAATGAATAACTCAGAAGTTATCGAAAAATTGAAATTAATGCGCGTCAAAATATTAGGAGAGGGTAAATTGAAAACAGTACAGCAACACGTGCCGTATTGCTAGCAAATAATATTTCTTGAAAACCTTTGCCATTAGTACATGAATTTTAAAGAGATGAGGAGCTAATTTATGATTAAGGTTCTTGTAAAAAGGTTGGGTGTAAAATGACGTGATTGGATACCGCCCTAAGTGATGACAAAATAACTAATGCACTAGACGTGAGAACGCGCTAATGACAAAGAATTGCGATATTGCGTCCGGCTTACATGGCGGACTAATAACCTTTGAAGAAATTGACAAATTGAATGTATGGATTACGCAAAATTTTTCATCAGTATTTAAACAATACTCGTATATATAGTGGTATACATAGTGGCCTAAATACCAACATTTATGGTTGATATTGTTTATATAGTTTGATAGTCCGTTTTCATTGGGCCCATAGTTTCTAGTTGATCAAAATATCAATGAGGATATCCTTATAAGTTCGCAAAGAATGGAAATATTTTACCAAAGCTGAAGTGGTAATGACTGGGACATGACCGGGATATCCATGGTCCTCAAGTTGTAACCCGAAACCCGTTAAAAACCAGACGACATTAAATGAGTAGCAAGTAGCTGTTAGATCTTAGCTCTGAATCTCTTTATAAGATATCAAAGTTCCACGAGGAATTAATTGAGGCGATTTCTTATCAATCAATCAATTAGCAACTGAATTTAATAGATAATTGTTACACGTAATATTAATAAGGTTTGAACAGACTCCAACAAGTAAGTGCTGTATATTATGTATTTTTATAAAGATTATGATTGGCCGCTAAAGCAAGTAGCGGTCAATCGCTTGCATGTAGTACTAGCCAAGATACCCTTGAACCTAAGTGGCAGCTTGCGGCGCGTTGCCAATGACCCCGCGCATGGCCGAGGCGCCCGCGCCTCCGCGCCCCTTCGCTAATTGTTATGTAACAGTTTATACTACATCATCCGAATATTCGACACACGATCACGAGAGCCGAATTTACCGTCATCTATATTACTAGATGTGTCTTGATATGGCGACACTTATTTGAGGTAACTGTATTTAGAGAGACTCGTACCGTTTAGTCCGAAAGCTCGTTTGCAGATAATGTAAACTGGCTTTGGGGATCGTTAAAATTTTTGCAAGATATTTTTCATTTAAACAATTGATTATTTATTTTAATAATTTAAGTACAGTCAGCCGGTCTTTGTTGTGATTTAAAAAGTTCTATGTACAGGTAATATTAGGGTGCATAAACAGGTTCTGCAAAGGCGAATATAAGCTTCCTGCCAAGTCAGAGACGAGGGTAAAGTCACTGAACTTTCAAGTTCAGTGATTCTTCTTAGTCTTTTGATTGCAAAACAATATTACGTCTACAATTATATATGTTTCCAGAATACAGAGAAGTAAGTATAATTTAATTTAGAACTTAAGTACGGAATATAACAATAATGTTTATAATTTTATTTTAGACTTTCAATACAGGATACAAGTTTGTAAAAGTATTTTCGAAGATTAATTTAATTTGATATAGCCCTTAATAAAATTTCGTAAGTAAGCATAAATAAAACAGTAAATCGATAGTTATTTCACTTAATTTGGGTAACTTTAGCACGGATAACATTATATATCATAGTATTACATTATATTTTTCATAATATTAGCTGTTTTTTTAAATGTTCAAATATATTTTAATCACTTTCTATTTGGTCCAATATCTTCTTATAGAATTTCGTCTACACTTGCACGAGTAAATGCGAGCGCCGCGGGCGCATGTGCTAGAATTTTGATTGATATTTTTTGTCAGTTACTCGGCTACAATAAAATGACAGTGGCAACAAGAGGAGTGCGAAATAGACATAGTAACTGAAAGTACATATCAAGGTTAGCTGTTGGCAAGCTACCGAAACTCGGCTAACAGTAACAGTACACCCACAAGAGCGATAAAAACCGAGTACCCGACACCAAATACGCTATCACTTTTGTGCTCTACCATTCAAATTAATTACTTCTAACTTGTGAATGGACAACCAAACTGAAGACACGTTTTATACACTCGTTGTGATAAGGATTTAATTAGATATGTATGTTACATCGTGCCCAAATAAACCATTCACTCCTTGGCACATAAACGGATTGAGTTTTTATTCTTTATATTGTAATAGCGGAGAGAGTTTGCCGTTACTGAAACCGACCTAGTGTGCTTTTAAGTAAATTTTTAGGTAATTTAATAGTAAATTTCTTCGTCGAAAATAACTATATATATTATGCTAAATTATAATTATATAATTACTTTTTACTTGATCTTATATGTAGAATCACCGAGCAGTCTATCTCTTAAGATATTAGTTTCTGATTGGTAAAACGAAAATTATTTACTTGTTTCAAACTTAAATAGCCTGGAGTTATACTATGTGTGTCATATATTATACTTTAGGAGATACGCGTATCTCAATTGTAGAGAAAGCCATGTAAATTTCAAATCGTATAAATTAAGTACTACGCGAGAAATTGCACTTGGATTATGTTAGGAATTGGTCATAATATTTCGCATTAAAACAATGCATCTTCTAAGGCCGCTGGTAGTAAAGATTTTCAGTATTATAGGTATTAACGCGAACTCCATTTGAGATCATTTGACTTTTATAACGTAACGGTATCACTCGATATACACGGCCCAAGTTAACATTTTAATTAATTTATGTTAGTTGTTAAGGGCACATAAAATTCTAAATTAATTATGTTATAATTAGTTTAATCCTCAATATTTAGATGATATGCATGCGTTGATGTTTCCACTTGCCTTACAGACGTCGAAACAGCAAAACTTGGTTATTTTGATTACTTCCATAGCATTATGTCTTATCGAATATTGCTACGGGGTATATGAGCGGATATTAAAAAAAATAATAATAAGAGCCATACTTTGCATCTACAATTTAAGTCAGCGTGATTTTCTGCGCGAGAAGTTTAAGGAAAAATTTATTCTTACATTTGCTTGACAGTATATTTTAAGCAATTTAATTTTTGTACATAAAATATAAAGAATTATAAAATGATAGGTGATGTATATAATAGACAAAGTAGGAACCGACATAACCTTGCAGATCCTACTTTGCGCTTAGGAAAAGTACATAAATCAAACGATTTAAGCGATTAAAGGTTCTGTAATAAAATTCCGCAATCAATTTTAGCCTTGCTATTACAACAGCCCAAAAACACTGTTTAAAAGAGGCTGATACAGAAAGCTTACTGTACTGTTGAGGATTTCTTAGATGATAAGAATGTGTGGACATAGTTACTCTTTGACTCTGTATAGACAGAAATGACTAAATGTAATTAATGATAAGAATTTACACATTGAAAAGAGCAACCGCCGAGTTTCTTGCTGGCTCTTCTCGGTAGAAACAACTATCCGAACCAGCAGTAGAGTAGACGATTCAAAAGTACTTGTTTACAAGTTTACTTGAATAAAGAATATTTTTAATTTGAATATCGCCAGCTCGCGATTTAAAGAACTGGTGAGATTCTGGTAATTAATTAATGTCGTTTCGTCACGTTCATTGCTATAATTGAGTTATAACGTGTATCAATGATATTAGTGCGATAAGGCACCTGCCAAACATTGTGATTATTGGCATTAATCTTCAGAGCTGACCAACATACGTTCATATGTTCATAAACATTAGGCGTATTTTAAATTAAGAATACTTAATCTGATCGTTATTGCATACCAAGGTTAAGGTTGTGATTTTAGCAATAAAAATCCTGCGTCTTCGTGATTGTATCTGACTTGTATCTGTAGAAGAACCAGGTCTTCTACAGATACAAGTAGAAATCTTACAGCTTAGATCTCTACAACCCTCGAATAAAAGTTACGGTGATTCAGAGTCATCACAATAATAACAAATATATTGCCGCAAAAACCAAGATGGATAAAGTATTTCCTGTTGAAATAGATATCAGTTTAGTTTCTTATTAATAATTCTACACTACTTTAAAATAGAGCTGTGATAGCGCAGCGGTGAGACCGTGTGACTCTTTCGAGGGGAATACGAGTTCAAACCCGGGCAGGCACCAATGAGTTTTTCTATTAAAACTCATGAGTTTTAATTTATTTTATTTATTTTATTTTATTTTATTCATTCTTAGTAACAACCATCCTAATGAGCAATTTTCTACTCCTCGTGACCATATTAAACCACACCGATGGATAACTGCCAATACGATCACAATCAAAATAATTTTATTGAATGAAATATAAACAATATAATTACAAAACAAAGAAGTAGTAGTAGATCTTTCATTCTAAAAGTGCACGCCCCTCCACCAAATAACATTATTTTAATGTGTGAGAGAAAATATTGACTGTACTATTTTATATGTGTGCGCGCAGCAATTTCAAAGTTGACTCGACTCATTCGCGCACTTAAAGGTCAACTAATTGCTCGACTGGTATAAGTCAAACATTTATATGGCGGAGAATGCACGCTTTGTATGAGACAACACGTCTATTCTGTCACGCGTTCCTATCATATGTGCACTGGCTGACCGACCAATCCGGTTACACGGGTTACAAGTAACGTTTGCATAAAAATATAATTAATATTATATAATATTTATAATCAAATTTATGTTGAAAATTCTTTAGAATATAAAAGTAAGTTTTTAACGTTTCCCTGGAGTAATAGTAAGCGCTGTGGATTGTAAACGGGATGTTCCGCATTCGAATCCTACAAAAAACATATTAGTATATTTCTAAAATTTATCCTTGGTCTTGACTAGATAGATACTTCCGACGTACCCTTCTAACAAAGACGTACCACCAAGCGGTTTAGCATTCAGGTACGATGTCGTGTAAAAACCCTGAATGGTTACACGTTTAATCTCCAAACCCTTTCAAGAAACTTAAACTACATCAGCATCCATCAGGTGAATTCGCAATCAAGAGCTAGCTTGCCAACTTAATTTAATAAAGATCATATCATATATTTATTATGCAACTATTAGAATGATTAATAAAACGTAATGTACAAAAGTCTGTTCATTTATTTTATTAGTAAAAAAAGAAAAAAATTAAACCGCAATAAATATTTACTATTGTAACGCTATTCACTCACGTCGCTATCTTCAGATTCAGACTCAACATTAATTATAAATTCAAAATTTTTCATATATTCTATCTCAATATCATTCACATTTCGACACGTATTTTCCCACATATTTCTATCAATCATGTCGATTCGTTCCTTAATTAAAGCAATGGCTTTGATGATGAAATAATGATAGATGTTAAGTTTTGCCCTTTTTTTTCGCCACATAGTTTAATAAAATTCTCCTTATTTTTCTATTAAAGTAAAAATTTATCTAATTATTATTTAAAATAAAAAATAAAAAATATTTATCCTCTTTTTTTTGAAATGCTAACTGTACTTTTGGCAATAATCGATGCGTGCTCCTACTTTCGTGTCTGTCCGGCAACTGAGTAACCAATTAGAATAACAAGTTTGCGTGTATTTCGTCTGTACATAAGTTTTCTGTGTGTGAGTAAAGACATTTGAGGGGCGTGCACTTTTAGAATGAAAGATCTCTAATATGGTTTGACATACACCATGCTACACCACAGTAATGGATTTATACTAGGGCCTAGGCCCTGTTTATCACGCCGCTCTTTTATATATATTTTTTATTAGAATAAATTGAATGAATAAACTGAAACACAGTTTATTCTAGTTTAGGGGCCAGGGTTCCAATATATTATGTCAAAATTGTATGTTTGCATCAATAAAAGATTATTATTATTATTAAATTATCGAAGGAGACCTTTTTTTAATTTTTCTTTATCTCTAAAATTTTGGCAATTCAATTTTTGGCACCCCTCAAATCATGCCGCCCTAGACTTAATTCCGCTACATCATCGATATAAGTAGAATTATAAACCTAATCCTACTTCATCATCATCCTCGTAAAATACTTAGCCAAATCAAACATGTTTGTAACATGTTTGATTTGGCTAAGTATTTTACGACCGGCGTCTTACTGACGTCAGAATCCTACTTAAATAACTCTTTAGGGTTGCTAACATCCCGACAAAAATTATTTATCGTAAATTAGGTTTTGGGCCTACGAATACGCCGCCATCTCAGTCCGCTTTAAAAAACTAAGATATACTAAAATGAAAAGGCTATTTACATTTGCGATGGCGCATATTTTAAAGTAAAAGTAAAGTAGCGGCCTGTTACAATCCCACTGCTGGGAATAGGCCTCCTCTCTCCGTTTCTGGAGAGAAGGGGTTGGAGCTAAGACCTACCACGCTGCTTCAATGCGGATTGGTAGGTTACACATATCTCCAGAATTCTCTAGAGATATGCAGGTTTACTCACGATGTTTTCCTTCACCGAAAAGCGTGTGATTAATTGCAATTATCAAATAGACACATGCGACTGAACAAATGACAATTGAACTGATTATGTTACAGGTTACTAAAAGAACTTGATCTTGTGCAAGTTGAAGGTTAAGGTGAATAGTCCATTCCCGAGAACGGCTAAAACGATTTCGAAGAAACATTGACTGATTAAAAGAGAAGATTGTGCCTACTATTATCCTAGAATTCTGCCGGGGTCGTAATTTACGCGCGATAAACATTTTGATACACTGATTTCCACGCGGGTCCTGGGCGCAGCTAGTCAATAATAAAAAGGGCGATACACTTAGTTTACAAGTCACATTTTTTTAAAATAAATTAACAGTGACTAGGCAATACACAGATTTTCCGATAGTGATCCGTAAAAAGTATATCACATAATTTTAAATAGAGTACATAGCTAAGTGAGACGCCATTACGCGACGCCTCGCCGTCCATGTGATCAGAATTCGTATACGTTGCCTGGGAATAGCTCGCATTGATAGTGTTCTCGTTCAGACAGGTAAAGCCTTTGAGTTTTTGATCAGAACGCTCCGCAAATACAAATAAGCTATGAATTTAAAGCTGCTAGCGATTTACGTGGATAGGAATAAAATTACTTCGCAAATATTTATTTTCATTACGCCGATAGTATCATGTTTTAATTGTTATTTATATAAATAAGGCAATGTTAAAATTTGGTGAAACGTCTTTTGTTTAACGTTCCTATTTTCCGATATTTGAATATGCGGAAGAATTTACACTCATATTACAAATGTGAAAGTCGCGTCTCTGTCTGTCTGTTACGATACCACTATTTCTGTAGAGCAATATTGATTGAATTGAAATATATGAAAATTTGGTAAAAAAAACAATACACATTTTTAAATAGCATCTCCTATGTCTATGAAATAGTATATGAAATATTTCTCGATCCCGGTGACACTAAAGGTCGTATGGACGAATAACATCGTTCTTACGCACGAAGAGCGTCTTTTCGACCTTGAGTCTAAAATTTTTGATCGAGCATGTTCTATTATAGGATTCAGGTAATAGAAGATGCACACCTACAGATGTTAATGATGAATGATATCGTACTGTGGAAAGAGTTCTTGCTTGTAGTAGTGGGCCGAAGCGACGTGACTGCGCGGGGCTCACCGACCGTCGCCACCGTCGGCCGCGCCCGCCGCACCGCAGACGTGAGACCATTGTTGCCGCTAATAGATAATTAGTTAGGTGCCGTTATATATCCAACGATCGGCGATCGTCACTGGCGATGATGGCCCACATCGACTCGTCTCGCTCTTCACTCTTAAATTATTTGTAGTTTAATACCCGATTTCAATGTAAGGTATGTTCCTAATACGAAATGAGTTATCGATATTCAATCAGTTTTTATCATATACTGCAATTATGTGCTATTATATTAAATGATTATTTTGAACATAGGCAAGCCTGTTGAATTGCATATTAAATTTGTCTTGAAATCAAATTTTTGACATTGTCATCTAGAAATGCCATATTTATCTAGCCTACGTGACCCAAACGTGTTTACAATGTATAATTTGATTTTTTTTACTGAAAAGCTCAATGGTTAAAGTCGCAGAGCTTTTAGTGGCAAATGCGATATGATTTTCCTATTAAAATTCTCTATTACACATATAATATTCATCGCATTTTAATAGAGTCAATAATAAATGAAATTTCAGAGAAGCTCGAAAGCCTAGTTCTCACGATTAGGTTATTTGCCGCTAACTATTGGTATGTGAGTCAAGTGGACGCCTCATTATTTATTGAACACGATATACTTACGGTGATAGCCTGCCGCGACAGTGTGAACGAAGGTGTAATGCTCAACGATTCGGCTTAAACATTACATCATCAGCTCTTGAGGTTTTGTAAAGATGAAACATACAACATACAGTTGTATGTTTCATCTTTACAAGTCAACGAAGTGACGATTGATGAAAAGTATAAGTTAATTATAATTTACATTTATATTTTCTTATAACATAATATATCTCTTATAGTAAAAAAAAATATTTATTATACCAAAATTTTATTTATTCTATTTATATTGTCATTTTTTTAGATGATATGTTTAGGATACGAATAAGATGAAATACGCAAAAAAAAATGTAAGAATTAGTCACATATAGTAAACATTTTGTGCTCACCATATCTCACTGTTAATTCACAGTTCAAGCAGTTGAACAACTAGATGGATTTAGAAGAATACATAAAACAATCGACTCGTCAATTGCCTAAAGAAAATTTTGTAAATATACTGTATTTAAATAAAGTATTGAAATACCCATTTGTCGTTTTGAAAGCTCTTAGGTTTGAAGCCCCGTGGTTTAAAATCCCTGATATGGGGGACATGTCACACTATCCTCACGGTTTGTTAACCGATAACCGTGTAAGCTCTGGTATCTTAATATTTTTTAATAAATGAGCAACAGCGTTAGGGTCAACACTTGGGCCATCAACCTGCCCGCCAAGTGCGTTGATTATTGGTTACAAAACCCATAAAATAAGCCACTGTGTAGCTGTGAACCTCTTTAGGTTCAGACGATGAATGTACGTCTTGAAACGTTATAAAACTTAAAACAACATTGTTGCAACTGACACACTCGGTCGGCCCAGCGCAACATTCTTTTTTTCTCAACGGCGGGTAGATTTTTATTTAAAAGGTATGCAAGTGCTTCTCCGTTCATAAAAAAGTGCGTTGTCTACATTATATTCAACATACATTTGTCTATTGTTCTTCTGGACACAAGAAAGCTATTATTTATTTTCATTTCGTTTGTACCAAGTTATTGATGGTATTTGGTCCTAATTTTTAGTAACGACGCAACTTTAAGGCAAAGTTTTAGCCATGCGTAAAAAAAGAAACAGTAAAAGTTTAATCAAATATTGTAGTTTGGAGACTGTAAAAAAATTACAATTAGTAATTGATCCAATACTTAATTATTCGTTTGCATTGTACTGTTTAACCAACATATCTAAGTTTCTAATGTGCTGTTTATCGTGTAAAATACTATTGTTAAGGCCGATTTACATGAAACGAGCTAATGTTCATTCTATCCCCACTCTATAAAATTCGGTTAAAGTAAACGAACACAGAGCATTATTTCGTTGTTCTTGCTGTGTTCGCAAAGATTCTATGGTATTTATATTTAGGTTTAAATTTTTGGAACGATCTTTCGTGTACCCAAAGAGTGAGAAAGAGTGCTCTTGTTCTAGCTTTATGTTCGTTTGGTGTAAATCGGCCTTTACAAAGTTTTTATAATTTCGGAGATCGTAGATCCCAAAATTGTTATACACACACAGTACAATTGTAGACAGACGACTTAAGAGGAGGCTAGAGAGATATTTTTGGGATACAACACCTTGTAGTATCAAAATCCCTTAAAGAGAATTATTACCAGCTGCAGGCGACTGTAATTCTAAAATACGATTGTATTCGATTTTCAGTATTAATTTGTCTGAAATTTTATTGCATTACTGCATAAAACTTATATACGGATATCAGTATCACTTGTAATCAGTTAGTTAATTCCTCGTCACTTACTGTACAGATTACAATTTTACATATAATGTACACATTGAATATTTTTTAACAGATTAACAGCATATCAAGTGTATAAACGTGTACAAAATCAACTTAAGTATAATTTATATTACAATAAGTTAAGCGCAAATAATCTTGAGAGCATCCGGCTGAACATGTTATGGGATAATAGTCGTTTTATTATCTCATGTAATTTTTATAGATTTTTTTCTTGCTTCCGTTCAAGATCGATTTCTTCTATCTTTATATAAAATATATAATATAAATAGTTACACATTTATTAAAATGCAGCTAAAGATCGAAGGAAGTAAGAACTTAGTCTCGATATAACATATTATACATATACCATTCAAGTGATCAGCGGAATCTTAAACATTATAAGTTATATTACTTTCTTTAATTATTTGTATACCTGAATAATGTTAAAAAAGTTTTTCATATCTCGCATAAAAATAACGAAACTATTAACGATGATTGTTACTCCAACAATGATTATTTATTATATTTAGGATGAAAATTAAATTGAAGAGCACTAGTTTTTGAACACATTTAAATCTATTTACACCAGGTTGTACAGATTTTAAAATGCAAAACGGAAATCGAATATTTTAGTTATTTTATTTTTATTATCGTGATCATGCTTTTTTGCAAAGTTCACATTATATTGTTAAAAACATGATACATTTACGTCATGGTTCTATAATAGACCAGACGTCATATTTGTAAGAAATGGTTTTTACCGCTTTAATTAATATAATACATTAAAACGCAATTCCTTAGTAATGATGACTACCATACATATATATATTACTCATCCCGAAGGTTATTCGAGGCCACAAAACAAAATCCGCTGTTTTGATCACGAACTCAATGGAGATGAGTCATTGTACAAGGAAGAAGTACTTCATCTAGAAGTTATGGCGTCACTAGAGGCTTCACAGCTGATGCTGTTCCTCACGTTTCACCGTTTAACATCTGATCTACGAGATAATAGTTATTTACTTTATGAATTATGCCTATGACGCATTAATAGGAATCATTCAAAGCACTGAAAATATTTTATTTTAAAGCAGTGGTATCTATTATACTAGATTCACTATTATTAAAACAAATTCGTCCCCAATTGCTTGCCATGGTAACCTAAAATTATAACTACATTTAATTAAATAGTTTGTAGAGCATTTTATAGTATTAATGCGGAATTATTATTGGCTATGCTCAATAAATAAATTAAAATAAAATATATTCTTTTACTCACAACAAAAACTAGGTTAGCTTTTTTTAGGCTCTAGTAATAAATATATTAACATAAACAATGCAAGTTGAATCCGCGACATCGTATTAAAAAAAATAATTAACTTATTATTTTAAAGTCTCATTGCTTGTGTGTCTGTTACACTTTTATGACTAATCCGCTGGCGCAATAGTGATAAAACTTGGTACATTAAAACTTATGTACCAGACTTATAAATAGGAAAAAATTCCAGGTTATCCGAGGGAATAGGAAGAAAATAGATATCGTATATGGTATATGGATGGTATGGTATGGTAGTTGGATCACCATATAATATATGATTCATTCGGACTGCCACTACTTGTCCGTGGTTCATGCGGCACGTTGATCTCCATAGAGACCTTGATTTTCCTGCTACTACTCACCTCTTTCAACGCTTTTCGAAGTTTTACTTCGAGAAATCTGAGGTACAAACGGACCCTCTTATTTCAGTTGCTTCCACACATATACATACATCTACACAACTACATCCCAGTTAGATCTGACCACCGACAATATAGGCGCAAAAAGCCTCCTATGTGACCCTGACGATCAAATAACGATCGCAAACACAGTAAAAATATATGCATATATAGGTTTAAATACATACTTAAATACAAATACACACCCAGGCTCGAAGAACCAAAAAATTGTTTATTGAGAATGTTGGCCCTCGGCGGGAAACGACCCCGCGACCCGCGTAGCTGAAGGTAGGGTCACTACCCAATGCGCCAACGGGCCAGTCAACATCATTGTAAGTATGTGAAGGTGGAATCTTACAAGTTAAATATTACCTACTTCCCGGTGTCCGATTGAGCTAGAATTTAATATATTGCTCCAGTCCCGAACACAATGGATGTATAGGATAACCATGACTTGCTGCCAGGATTAGCTCCAGACGAATCAACTTCAAAACAGTTTACAGTAGGGACATAAAATTTTGTTAAAATATTTGTTTTTAATTAACCTGTTTTCAACTTACTGTCAATGAAACTTAAATAGGAATAGAAAAAAAGGTGAAAGATTATTTTTTATGATTGATATATACTGATAAAAATAAGCGGCTTGTTACTATCTCTCTGCTTGGCGAGTAGTTCATTGGGTTTTTGAACAGACAACATACTGTCTTCTATAGCGTCACCGGGTGAGTACAGAAGCGTAATCCAGAATGTGGAGCTTAGAGCGCTACAGGGTACACTTAAAGCTTTGATTTATTTACTTTAATAGCTGTGCCAACAACGGCTTCACCCACATGGAATTCAGTGATTTACGAATTTTTCCCGTATTTTCGAAATTTTGAACATAAAAGTAATTGTGAGTTCACCGTGAGAGATAGAGACCTGCTATCTCGGACTTTTTTTGTAGTATTTTTATAGATCTATATTTCTCTACTACATTACTTTAGCGTATCTCTGCGGGTTTACGCAGCACACGCGACTAAAGCTCCCAGCAAGCAAGTTTTTTTAATAACTGCGCCATTTTTACAACACAATTTACATAATACCGATATGTATTATTTACCTAAACCATCCGGATGTTTTTCACTATCTTTTGGTGAAAATCCGTTCAGCTGATTTTGCGAAAATCGATGACAGACAGACAGCTTTTTAAGGACTTTGTTTTATAATAAGAATAGATGCATTAGATTATAAGAATAGATGATTGATATCAATTAATCTCATAATATTTCACGTAAAATTGCCGGTGCAGCCTGAGGCTTGAATCCGCGAACTCTTTGCTTAAGGTACATGTGATTTTCCATCTGGTCATCTCAGTTATTTCGGCTATTATGGCTATTCCAGCCATTGGAAATCAGAATTGATAAATTTCTAAAACATCACTTCAATCGATCAATGACAAATCTACTTGATATTTGTGACTTCCTTAAAGAATTTATAAATCATAAACAATACATTGATTATTTTGGTTTACGTTCAAAAATTATTGGTGTTAATGGATAGAAAGCGGTACTCCACAACTGACTCATATAAACTCTTAGTTGAGTCGTAATGAGTCTTTTGAAAACTCCGCGAACATACTATTCTTTCACTTTCAATTTACCATCATTCACTTATTGCTTTTGTAATTTCACTCTTACTTTTTGTGTTGTTAGTAAATGCTATTTCTTTAAGAAATATAATTAAAATAACACTACGAACTAAAAGTAATTGAATTTTATCTCTCAGCTTTTTATATTATTTATAGTAGTCCAAATGTTCTCAAATTGTATGGTATTGTTCCCGTTTAAGGCTCATTCTATCTAAGAGACTAATTAAAAGTAATTTTGAAGAGCGCTTAAGATCAGTGGTCGGTGAAAAGTACAACGGAATGAATGTTAAATAATTTCATATATATGTGTGTGTATGTGTGTGTGTCGTTTCCTCTTCACACGTCTCGATATTGATTTATTTTAGATTCAATTTTTCAATTTTTACAGGTTCAGATTCAACGTAAACTATCCAAGTCGATGATCAGCCATAGCAAGGGTGTCCAGACTTTGCAGTGGTAACAATCACAATAATAAAGCATCGCAGCAGTTACATAAGATTGAGTTTCAAGCACCAGTTTAAAAAAAATGCATCCTTAACAGTTATTGTGTATTTTCCGTCAATGCGTACCTAAAAATTTTGATAAAGTATATCTAGGAGGTGTTTTGTATTCAATGTTTCTTAAAGCGAGTATTAAAACATAAAAGTTTGAGAAATACTGGTGTTGCGTATAATTATTTTCTATGGTTACATATAGACAAAAATAAATGGACTTCTATTCATTGACATCAAAATATTAGTAAGTATATGAGACATCTTTTTAATTTCGCTTATGATACTAAATCCGAATATATTATTCGATGTAGCCAAAATACAAAAACCCGTTACTTCTGTGCTTATTCCGCCGTAGGGATTAATTTGTACAAGTTTATTATCACCATTTCATCATTATGTTACAATGAATAGTCTAAGTTTAAATTTGTGAACAATAATAAACCCGGGCGAAGATGTATTACCTTACCTGACAAACTACAATTTCTCCTCTTAATCAAAGAAATATTATTATTTTAATGAATTTACCTTAATCTCGTCCTAATTTACATTAATTATCGTTTTACTTTTATTTTCGCTTAGTCCCAGAGGTTCAAAACTGCTGTCATGCATTTAATATAGAGTAATAAGACTTTATATCTAAAACAGTAATTTCAAAGAATATTTACGTAATTCAAGACTCATAATTTAGATGGGAAATAATAGGAAAAGGTAGGAAAAATATAAAACGAAACAGTATTATAATCAGTTAAAAAATATATACATAATAGTTTTACGTGCGTGTGTGTGTTTATGTGTGTATTAAGAATGTTAGTCATATGATATAAATGTAATACGACACCATATAGTACGGTATGGATATAATAAGGCGTTATACATACTTAAGTAATATTTAATTTGCAGAACATGTTTATTTTGCGTGGAAGGTATTCGCTGCGGCTGAAGGATGACAAAAACCGTCGCACTTCTACAATGTGACATCATAATGAGGATAATTTATTATTGGCCACTACGAGAATTTGATTATTCTTGCTACGATGAAACAGTAATATTCTCAGAAATAAAGTGTTTGAAATAACGCACTTATGCAATTAAGTGCGGCTACAAAATATTTTTTCCCTCGTTGGATTGCAGACAACAAAATTGTGAACATTTATTATAACAAGAGTGCGTGTTATTTTATGGTAAAGGCACGACATGAATAGACAATTTTTATGGATAGATTTACCTACTCCTAGTATTGTTAGCTCAAACACAGGATAATATTAAAATTAACCAATTCTATGAATTTTTTAATAACAAGACGTCTTTCTATTAATACAAAGTCACTCTACATTGCGTCAAGTTACGCTTAGCAACTAGCCATCCCGTTATCGTTCATGTAGCTTTCGTACAAGACTAAACTCATACGAGTTAGCAGAATTGCGACTCAAGAGATCTATAGCTAGTAGATTATAATATATAAGAAAATAGACTATATCTATACATATTATAATTAAAAGTCCCCCAAAAGTCTGTATGTGATCAATTTTCTCAAAATGTACTGAGCATATTTTTGTGCTATTTTTACTCAGATAGAGCAATTCTCAAGGAAGGTTGAGGCTTAATAGCGCATTCTCCAGATAAGCTAAGCTGATTTTGATGGGACTTTCACTGGAAAATAGACGTTGATAGATAGAATTTGTAAACTAAATTATAGGGTTATTTTAATTCTAGACTTCGCACGGGGTTGGGATTTACGCAGGAAAAACTTTGCGACACAATGATTACCATGTGTGATATACCATGTTATTTTTTGTTATTTAAGAAAAACGGTTGTTTAATTATGTTATCCCAGCTTATAAGCTTTAATTTTATAAAATTTAATCTGTATTTCTGCATCGGATTAGCCGTAAGAGCATATCAGACAGGTAAGTAGACAAACGGAGATGACTCTCCGTTTTCCTTTAATATTTGTTCGGATAGCATCTATTTCACATATCTAATTGCATCTGCAGGTGTATTATTAAATAATTAGGCGTAAATATGTATAAATAAACAGTTCAACGAAATAATAATACAGTGGAATAATGTTATTTAATTTATTAGTGAACATTTTTGAAAACAGATTTTTCTAAAAGCAAGTTTGTATTACTGTAAATAATCAGGAATAATAATCAGCATTAAGAATAATCAGAATAACAATTGATAAAAAAGAACTTTCTATTTCGTAATTACTTTTACTGAGCTTTTATGTACAGAAATATGTACAACGTCTGAATTTAACAAACACACTCCAAACGACCTAGACACTGATTTCGGAAAATATATCATCTTCCAACATAATAATTTTGTTCATTATAAACTCATTAGCATAACGGCCAACGGCACTTTTGCCGGGCGCCAAATTACCAACATTATCAATTTATACTTGCCCATGCACAAACAAAAAAAGTTCAATGTAGATGACCGGTTCCCGTTAAGAAATTCGTATTGTGCAATGTAGGAGAAAAATTGTTACCTATTTTGTGGTAGGATTTTAATAAGTAATAGCCGTTATCTTATTTGTAAAGTTACCAAAACGTGTTTGATTAAATAATAAATAAAGGAGATAAGTATTTGGGTCACATCTAGCCGTCACTTCAAACTAACTGAACTACCCAAATACTAAACAAAAACCCAAGCAATTCAAATTTTTTGGAAAAGTAACAGAATATTTAGTATCTCATTGCTGGGCATAGGCTTCCTCTCTGCGTTTCTTTTTGGATAGAAGGGAGAGGGTTGGAGCTGAGAACCAATTCGCTGCTACAATGCAGATTGGTAGGTTATACATATTCCCAGAATTCTCTAAAGATATTCTGGTTTACTCACGAAGTTTTCCTTAACCAAAATCGAGTGATAAATTTCAAATATCAATTACTAGACGACATTTTAATAGACAACTAAAAAAAAACTCCTTGGTGCCTGCCCGGTGACACGATGTTACAGCTGGGCTATCACTGCGTTTGCGCAAAAGTATTATAGTAAGTTCGTAATATTCACAAAACAAAAATACCTACTCTTTTTTGTATCTTTAAATTGATAATTGATTCTACGGCGAGCGATGAGTAATCTTTGCCTAATCCCTAAAGAAGAAGATTTCACATTTATTATAACCCTCATATCTGATGAAAATTCTACGGTATGGTATTAACATTATTTAATACAATTCTTAAATAAACACTATCAAACCATCACATACACATTAATAATGATACTTAAGCTTTACCTTGTTAATATTTTCGAAGATCGCTTAATTAAAAAAAAATCGTGCATGCCTAATACTCAAATACTAATATTTATGTTATTTACACGGTGTCAAGAGTTAAAGGTTACTTCCTTATGCATCGTGCTGGTAGTTTGCGTAATATCGCGTCTCGTCACGTCTCTCCGGTTTAGAATTTATACGGTGATCACCACTTATACTATAAATAATAGGCAAATGGTTGGCCTTCACAAGGACGCGGGCATAAAAGGTTGTTTGTAATCATTTCATGTATGTAGTTGAAAGCGTAAAAAACACACAAACCAGTCGGAGGTAGTCGATGATAAAACATAATATTATGATGAGTTTTTAAGGCAAATTATTACAGTAGCTAATAAAGGTGATATTATATAGATACATGATTTATCTTACTGTATTGCCATTTATATTTTAATTCAGACGAATTCCTGCGACAATCTCTTATTTTTCCCTATAATTGGCCTTTATAATCCAGTTTTGAAATTCATATTTTAATTTTTGCTTCAAAAAAAAAAAATTCATGCTTGTGCTAGTGAATTTTCCCCATTTATTGATTGAATTGTAGTCTCGTTTATCAAAAGTTGCTTGATAATATAGAACTTAAACGGTTATCTAACAATACCATCAATATCTTCTAACAACGTTTGACAATTTGAAAACTTTTCCTTACTATTTTTTTAAATCAATACATGAATCATATAGATAGATATATTTTTTATGATTGTGTCAAATGAAAAATAGCATGCTGTACAAAACTGGCAAAACTGATGAGAACTTATAATGTCGGTAGGTATACAGAATGAGCGTATTCAATCGGATGTAGTTGTTATTATAAACTTTAAATAATTTTATACGAAGTTGATGACACGTAAGTTATTTTATGTATCTCAAAAATATAACGCAGGAGATGTTGCAGAATATATCGACAAGTATGGTATTGATATTTTCATATTAAAATTCTTCTCGTCGCATTCACAGTCTGTGCCTTAAAATTATTGTTTCGCCTGTGTGAAAATCAGTTTGTTATAGAATTTTTCCTGGGTAAATCCCAACTTCATAAAAATTTTAATGTGACGCCCAAAACTTCCTCAACAATAGCTTTATCTTTTAGTAAAATTAGTACAAAAATCCGTTCATTTTTTTTAATTTATTTTATTACAAAACAAGGTCCATATGAACCTGTCTGTATGTTATTGATTTTCTTAAAATGTACTGACTTATACTTTCTTGAAATATACTTACTTGACTGGCCCGTTGGCGCAGTGGGTAGTGATCTTGCCTTCAGCTCGGCGGGTCGCGGGTTCGTTTCGCGCCGAAGGCCAACATTTTCTATAAACAATTTTTGGTTCTTCGAGCCTAGGTGTATATTTGTATATAAGTATGTAAAATTATATAGTATATTTACCAGTTGTCGTGACCAATAACACAAGTATTGACTTACTTACTTTGAGGACGGACGACTGTCTGTGTCCCATAAAAAAAAATGCCTAACGGATTTTTGTTCGGTTTTTTCTAAAAGATAGTACAATTGTTAGGTTAAATTAATGAAGCATTACATTAGATTTCCCTGGGGTCAGGATTTACGCAGGAAACAAACACTTACGCGGGTGCAAACACTGCTAGTGTTCTTCTAAAATATTAAGAGTTATTATTATCTATACTGATTCCGTCTTATTAAGGATCTGGGAATTAAATTGCACGTTATAAATTCGGAGCCTGTCAAAATTCAAAGAAGAATAATAAGCAAGCAGACCCTTTTCAATATAATATTCAAACACAAATACTAAAAGATGCATATAAAACACTATAAAATGTTTAATCATACGTTACGAAATGTTTATAAAAATTTCTAAGAGATTGTTTTAAGACTTTTGTTACTTAAATATAAAAATTTAAACGTGCTATTGACTTATGTCAATTTAAAATGCATATCTTTTTAGATTTGTAATTTTTTTCTTAATCATAAAAATATTAAACTTTCTACTAATTGCCTTTATAACGTGTTTTCGTCTTTTTTTGGTTTCTATTATTATTCTGACAGAATGTAAAGTCAATTAAATTCAACTCCTTATGTGTTATCAAGTTAATATATTGGTAATATTGTTTAGATAACGTTCACGGCTTGAGTACCTATAGAACGAAAATACTTCAGCGCAAAGCTTCCGGGTAAACTATGTTAAAAGTTGACCCGTCCGGCACGTGAACATAAAGATTTCTAGAACTGCTAACCTGGTAAAGAGCAACGTACAACTGACCATGCGAGAAACAACTGACACCGAGGTCTACTCCAGCAACACGAAAAGTCTGCCCTTGAGCCTTAGCGCGTTTGCAATCCTAATGGTTAAAGCTACACAGAAATCGTGTATAACTTTGGTGTTTCTATACCGATTTCTATGATTTTTTTAATGTAATAGTTACTAATGTTAACTTTTTTAATTAGGGATGACTGAGAGTGCTATAAACGTAGGAGTAGATAAAAATAATCAGAAAGCTTCGAACTGCTAAGCTATCGGGAGTTACGCGTGTTATTGTGAGTCAACCATAAAAGATAGACATATGGATATTTTTTATATAATTTTAAGGAAAACATTTCCGTCATACATAATTTCTGTGTAGCTTTAACCATTAAGGTTACACACGCGACAGAAGCTTAAAAAATGGAGTAACTTCTCCCGTTTTCCCAACATTTCCCTTCACTGCTCTGCTCCCATTGATTGTAGCGTGATGAAAAGTATACTATAACCAGCTCAGGAGTATGAAAAATAATTATACCGAGTTTCGTTAAAATCCGTCGAGTAGTTTTTGTTTCTATAAAGGTAGTCTGTCTGACAGACACAAAAATTTTACGGATTGCATTTTTGGCATCAGTATCGATCCCTTATCACCCTCTGATAGTTATTTTGGAAATATATTTCATGTACAAAATTGACCTCTACAGATTTATTATAATTATAGATTATATTCAATATCAATGTATACGAGTATATTGAAACAAAGAATAACCCTTGCAGCGACGTCGTAATAAATAATTTTATGTAATGGTTTATATTTTGACATGATAGGCATTATTTTTTTATGTAAAAGCAATTGACATCTATCGAAGCAACAACCAAAATAAGACTGAATTGTTATCAATCTTATTAGCCTCATCCTCGTTCAATATTTAAGTAATATTTTATTATTATTAAAGAAACAAATGTTTATTTTAGCAGTACAGTTATAAATTGACTTTTAAAAATTTAAATGATTAAGCTTTAATAGATTAGACTAATGAGGTAGTTCGATAATTTCTGTATGTGATTGGCGTTATTTGTGTATTTCCATTCAATAATCTTTTTATGGTAAGACATTGATTTATCATAACGTAACGGGCTGCGAAGCTGTCGAATACGTAAACAGTATTTATAAATACAACAAACACGTAACCATACATATGGCAACTGTAAATATAATTGCGTGTAATCAACTGATACGAGTTGAGTTATCTATAACGAAAGTTCGTAACGCCGTATGAATCAAATATAATAATCTAATCTCTATACACATATACTGACAGAAAAAAATACAAACCTGATAAATGACCTCATTATTATAACGGTCGGAAGTGCTGCAAGATTTTCATTTCGAGGTCACCGTGAGTGTCTTTGTGAAGCATGTTACATGCTTTTTAGACTGCATATAATTTCATAGATACATAATATAAAGAACATTTTTTTGTATATATTTCCATGATAAACAAGGCTCAAAGGCATCTTTCTTTAATTTTAGACATATATATTGGATTAAATTCTACATGAACTAAAGCTCAAATTTTATATTGTGTCAGCGAATAATTCAAGGACACGGTCCGGCAAGGATTCATTTCATTGTTCCTCGAGCCTCGTCCATCATATTCGTTTTCAATATATAAAGAATGTATTATTAGGACAACATAACATGTTTTTGTGTTTCTGTCCGTTTAAATTATCCAGCACAAAGGGTTCGCGCGTTTTGCATATGATGTGACTCAGCCCCTGACGTTCCCACAAAGGTATTCGCAGGAAAGACATATTAAGCCATTGTGATAATGTCACCGTGAGATCGGAAAGTATTTAAAATAAATTCGTACGCAGCTATAAGTGAAGACGAATTAGATGTAAGTAATTCTTTTAGATAGTTTCGTGTTCTATAAATGTACACGCGAGAGTAAAATGTATTAAATCGCTTGTTCAATTTCAGTTTAACCAGATTTCTCACCGACACAGAAACGCGACCCACATCGGACACGAAAGCCCGTATAACTGTTGGTGCTTCGATATAAACACAGGGTTTCCGTAGTAGAGAGACGCTGATGGTTCGCCCGGCCGTCCGACAGCCGAAAGAAGGCCGCGCGGCGACCTTCCAAATGTTGGACGGCGTTCGTTGACCGCTAATCGCGGACCGGCCGGGCCGCCGCCGCGCCGCCCGCCCCATATAATTACCAATTAGGCTCCTCGTACGCGTATAAATTCATTCGTTTTACTTATGTATTTATATCACTTAAGTGTCTACAAGGGGCTCGATGGGTATTGATTAAAGAAACATCATAATATTCACTTTAATATTGTGATGTTGTTCAATTCAAATGGCTATTTTAGACGAATTGGTAATTTTACAAAATAAACTTTTTTATAGTCACTGTTATTATTACTTTTACTTATTTTTATTTTTTATTTTGTAATCAAATAGATCTTCACGGAATAATAAAACTCCCTTTTAATGAAATGCCATAATGGCTAGCAATATTGTTATGTGGAATTACATTTTTAAATAGGTAATTATGAACAACCTACATTTTTTTTTGTGATATTATGTAAAATTTATTTTATGAATCCTTTATTGATCCAACTTTTCCATCAGTTCCTCTAGACAATTTCTCATACAATGGCTTTCACTCCCATGATATGTCCAATTTCGAATTTAAGATATCTGTCTTCGTATACATATTCAATAGATAGTGCTAGTAGCAGTTGTGTTAAACTTTTCTAAGTACAGTGAATAATCTACATGATACTACACTTTGATTTTTTTTAATAATCCCACTTCTATGTAAATTTTTTGAAAGAATCAGACAAATATTATCTTAGGATGGAAATTTTGATACTTTGTTGTTTTTAACTGTTTTAATTTTAACTGAATTTAGTATACTTTAAAAAATGGTTCAAAGCGATTTTATCTACAGGTATTTAAGAGGTTTACATTCTTGTTGCATATGATCAATACTCGATTAAAGAATTTTCTTTTAGATAACGATTTGTTATCCAAGAACCAATACGGCTTTCGACATGGTATCTCCACTGAAGACGCCGTACTGGCTTTGAGCGACACTGTAAGTAAGCACTTGGACTTGGGTAACAAATGCGTTGGAGTATTTTTGGATTTGGCAAAGGCATTTGATTCTGTTTCTGTTCCCATCCTTCTGAATAGGTTGTATAATATCGGTATCAGGGGTAACCCACATAAGTTATTCACTGACTATCTTACTGATCGATGTCAACAACTAAAACTAGGTCAATTTATTAGTCAATCGTCCATTGTTTCGTACGGTGTTCCACAAGGCAGTGTTTTGGGACCTACCCTATTCCTTATTTATTTGAACGACCTTTGCAATCTCAATATCCCAAACTGCCAGATATATACCTACGCGGATGATCATTTTTCATTTTTAACGCAACATCCTGGGAAGCTTTAAAGTGTATTAGTGAGTCGGGTATCGAGCAAGTATCAAACTGGTTGAGTTCTAACCTACTAACCCTAAATATTAAAAAAACTAAATACATGCCTTTCGCAATCCGCAAAACAAATCTACCCAACACCTGCTTTACTTTGAAAGTGCATGCCTGTTCCAATTCTCTTTCAAATAGTTGTGGTTGTGACACGATCTCTAGGACAACATCCTATAGATATCTCGGTGTTATCTTTGACCAACACCTTATTTGGAATACACACATACATAATACGGCTGAAAAAATAAGAAAACTTATGTGGGTATTTAGAAAATTGAGACATGTAGCGGACGAAAAAATTCTTATATCTACATATAAGGCTTTAGCTCAATCTGTTTTAGGGTACTGCATCCCAGTCTGGGGCGGGGCAGCCAAGTCACACCTATTAATTCTTGAAAGGGCTCAAAGAGCTTTACTCAAAGTAATGTTCTTTAAATCCATTCAGTTTTCAACTTTTGATTTATATAAATCCTATAATATACTCACCGTCCGCCAATTATACATTTTAAATTGCATAACTAGAACTCATCAGCACTTGCCGTATACTCCAATAAAAGTTATAAGCCGTAGAATTCAACCTGTCTGCCAGCGACCCCAATGTAAAACACAGTTCAATAAGAAACAGTTTGCCTCTCAGTCATCATTCCTTTACAACCAGCTTAACATGAAATTTAATATTTATCCGTTGATACGCAACAAGGTAAAACATACAATCACACAATTTCTTCTCACTCTCAACTATGATAGCACGGAAACTCTAATTTATTAAACACGCACTTATGTGTTAATGTAATTACATTAACACAAACCCGCGCACACACACTCTCTCTCATACACATTCACACACACACTCACTCACTTGCACGCACACACACGCACGCACACACACAAACACACTTTATTTCTATATACATAAATTATGTCTTGGTGGTTGAGCGGGGCACCCAGTAATACGGGCTCTCGCCTAGTACAGGGGCCCTTGCAAATGCTTTGTACCTGTATATTTTTAAAAGAAATAAAGTATTTTGATTTTGAAGTATTTTTGTTTGTATATAATTTATAGTTTCCTAATTACTGAGTACGTTAAGAAAGCTATGTACGTATGTGTTTATCAAATCAGTGCGCCTGTTTAGAAAAGTTGCCGCCTTTGTTCTTTCTTGAGGGGTAGGAATCAAGATGCAACATAAAGCTAATAAAATACAATACAAAATGTTGATATTTTTATTTGCAGCAGCGTCTTTCCTTCATTCTTCTGGCTTCTCCTGCCCTTCGAGGTGGTTAAGACGCTATTCACAAATAATTTATAGAATTAGGCGTTACTTTGCGGAGATCCATAATACAAAAGTAATAATAAAATTATTTTGCTATAATCCGCGATACAGTAAATAGAAAATATATATATAGTGCTACTATATATGTATTTGTGTATGTGTGTTTTATGTGTATACTATCCGTTTTTTCATCAAAGTTTTTTCATCACTCGCAAAGCAAAATCGATTTTGTCGTGGAGTCTATCTCCTGATGATGCTTCGGTTGCGGGGCGAAACGATTGTTGAGTTTGTGATAGTGAACGTGTGTAGTGCTTGGGTATTGTGGTGGCAGTGGTGGAGATTTGTGCATGTGTTTTTACCAATCCTGCATGTAACAATCCTGGGTATAAAAAAACGCATAGTCCACTATACATTTAGCACTATATATATTGTCTATATACTGTATCGCCGATTATAGAAAAATAATTTTATAATTACTTTTACACTATTCACAGCTGCCAGATCTAAGCGCGTCGTCATCGTCAACACTTGTCATTACGTGAGATCGCAGCTTAGGCCCAAACTTGGGATCAAAAAAATAATGACTCAAAAATAAAATTGAAACGATCTTATTTTATCATAGTAAATCAATAATTGCTTTGATAAACTCTGTTGATCCGCTTTTGCAATTCAAAAGAAGAGGTATCCATGGCATGATATCATCGCCTGCAACAGGTTTCTACAGTAAATTCGTGAAGCAAGCCGTTAATCTGTGGCTTGTTATTTCCATAACTGCTGACTAAGACGAAATAAAACTACTTTAAATTAAAATCATGCAATGAGTCATATTATCATGATATTAAAAATTTCCATTCTAATCGAATCTATTTGGAATGAAGGTATAGGGGCATAGATTGAGTAACGTCAGTAACAGTTAGGCACTTATTTTACTGTATACTTTGTGTAATATCATCGTAATACTAATTTAATCAAATTCAAAATCAAATTATTCTTTATTAAAGTTGACTTTTACTTTACCACTGGTTCGGAAAGCTGCTCTTAGCCAGAAGTACCGGCAAAAAACTCGGCGGTCACTCATTACAAAAATAATTTATAATTATTAAATAAGCTCTCACTTGAAAAAGATATAGTTCATATAATTAAATATTGTTTAGCATCAAAGAGTCATATTGTTCTTTTATTTATATTCCAAGAACATACATTTATCTGATCGAAGTAAGTACTCATATTGTTTATGCATTTGTGCTCTCTTATGGGAATCATAAATCTCTTTAAGATCGAAAACATCAAATCTAGAGTCATCAAATTTTGCAAAAGCATTTTCTGCTTTTGCCGAAAAATATTTGTCCTTTAAGGAATCTCTTAAATTAATGTAATCAAACTTGGTAAACAAAGTTCGTAAGTTAAGTAAGGATGATGAAGAACGGTTTCTAAATGTGTCTGCTGTAATTTTGCAAAAGATTAGAACTTGTGAAGTATGAAGCATTATGAAAATACCATAAAGTTGACTTGAGGTTGAGAGGTAAGAACGCATAACTTAGTAATAATTCCGCTTATTGCATTTTTATATCTGAAATAGCGCAATAAAGTATACAAAAAACATGAGGATACAACAATATGGTAAAGATTGTGGATGGTTTTTTTATCACTTTCGCCACATTCGTTCTTATTTCTACATAGTAGATATAATGTGTTACTGAGGCAACGGATCATAGGTAGCTGTGATAGGCCCAATAAATAATTATCAATTTTTGTTCGGAAGTTTTGTGGCCCTGGACAGGCACACCATGTTCCATAAATTTACATGTACTTTTTCTCATAAACAATCTATTTTTTATATTAACTTTAAAATAGTAACAAGTAAGCAACTCGAAGATTTTTTACTTTAAGCCTTTGCACTGCTTAACCCGAATAGTCGGTTTAAGCACCTCATTAAAGGATTGACACCTCAATACCGCTAATTATGAAGTAGGCAAATATATATTAGCTATTTGTTGCTAGAATTGTCCTATTTATGTATTTTACAGAGTAAAATTTCTGATACAAAAACCGACTAGGTTAAAAACGAATATTGTGCTTCTAAAACTGTATTTTTAAAATATCATTATCGAAAACGACGACCAAAACTTAAATAAACTAAAAAAAGTAGTAAAACTACAAGTAATAAATGAATAACCTATAATAACGAAAAAACCTTAAATATTATTTTGTGATTGTTACTCAAATGTGATTGATTACTTGTTGCAATGACTGTATCCCCTATTATTATTAAAAAAAATGTTATGTATCGTTTTAATCGTTCCTCTCCAAAAATCATCGAAAACCCAACAAATACATATATATAGTCTTCAGAAATTAAGATCTCTATAAACTATACCTACATTTGTTTTTATTATTCGCGTTTATTATAATATTCGCTTGATCATTATCATCCGATTGCAATTTCACTTAATTAAATATCTATAAATTTTAATTTACACACCTTTCGCTGACATCCTGTCTTTATAACTGTAAAACTAATGAAGTCCTAAATCCTTAGATCTGCTTATTTAATGTAAACAGGTTCATTAACATAATCTAGAACTAAAATTATCACTTTGAATATAGATTATAATATATCTAATTAAGAACGGGTATATGTCATTTCCCTTAGGTTAATCAACCGAGGTGTTAACGATTAACGCGAGATAATTGCTGATAAATAATAATTAAGCTGTCGGTTTAATTTACTTTAAGCGGAAGAAAACTTAGGAGCAAAAGGATATAATCAGAACATGTTGATTCGTGCAAGTACTATTAGGGTTTAATAAATAAATTAGTTTAATAAAATTTAGCATTCGAACACGATAAGAAAATTTAATTCATACTGTATATTATTGTACGTATTTTTCGTTGATTTCAACAATCTTTTTGATATCTTATACTTAGGTACAATCTTTCCTAAATAGACGCTTATTTTGGTCTATCAACCTACTCAACACTTTTTTTCAAAAGTTATACTTTTAACAATTTCTAGCTCTAGTCCATAATTTCATTTATCCTCCTTTCTCGCAATATCGTCTCTTATTTTTATTTTTTTAATCCGTGTCAATTATTTGTATATTATTTTCTGCTATTTTATATCAAACCTTACAGAATTATAATTAACAAAAAAATATTTACAGAAATATAATTAACTGTATATAAACATTCTCCTTTGTTTTTTTAAGTTAAATTAAAAAAACTTATGAAAAATACATATTTTTCAACTTAAATTTAAATTAAATAATATTATTTTTATGTAATGACTTACATCTAATATAATATGATGAGATAAAATTGTATTAATTATTATTTTATGACTTCGCAATGACATTGTATATATTGTTGACATTATTATTGTACGGTAGCTTTAATTATTTTTACGAATGACGCAATAACCTATAATTAATAGAACATTTATAATGAGTTCAGAATAAGTAGTTTTAAGTAAATAATTAAATGTAACTATTGTCGCTTGTCCATTGAATAAATTAATAAATAAGTTTAATCAGCCTGTAAAATAAATTTTAATGTAACTTTAAACAGTATATGAATTAGTTTGGGCGGTTTTTTAATTGTGAAGTTAACACAAATAAAAAAATTAAAAATGTACAACACAATCAAATAATTTTTAAAATGATTAATAGTGATAATATTCTAATCTGTTATTTATTCATGCATTCTAAACAAAACAATTTATTCTGACATAAAAGGTGTTAACAACCGCACGATGATCTTTACATACTAATGAAAACAATCTTATATATAATTTTTTATTATTATGATACTATTTGAATATTTTAACATTTTCACGATGTCATACAGGTACTCAGTTACCGTTTAAATTAGAATATGGTATAGCTGAGTAAAATTTTATTGCTGCATTGAGTCATGAAATAATACTAGATGACGCTACTCCAGTAATTTCTTACCCGTACTACCAGCATATATCATTTAATAGACCGAGTCTGGTCTTAATGGACGAAGGTAACATCAAAAAAACGAAACAACAATACCCATGTTCCAATAACATAAATCTCTATTGTAGTAAAACTATGGTTTATTTTCATGCTATTTAAAATATTCGTTGAAATAAATTGGTACTCATACTGTAATATAAATTCACCATACCATCTAAAATGATAATTTTCCATGGTATTTTTTGTATAAAAAAGTAAAGTAACGGCCTGTTACTAACTCACTGCTAGGTGTAGAGAAGGGTTGGAGTAAAGAACTACCCCGCTGCTCCAAAGCGGATTAGTAGGTTACACCACACATATACCCGGAATTTTCTAGAGCGATGCAGGTTTCTTCACGATTTTAAATTTATCTTTATTAATAAATTTTCAAGTTCCTACTTTAAAATCGAATTGATTAAAAGGACAAAAGTTTAATTATCCGATAATTGCGTTTAATAAAAAAACTTTTGAAGATATCTTGGGTTACTGCGACTGAATTATAGACGTTGGAACCTTTATCAAAGTAACAATGTATAATAGTTTTTTCATTCATATTATTGGATCGTCAGTTTCGCAGGTATTGTTTTTTGATATATATCAAAAAACAATACCTGTGGATTTTTGTTAGTACATCTTGACTGACTTAAAAACTTTTTTAAACTTACTTCGAAAGCGATTAGATCACAATAACAAGCATTTAATTATACGAAAATGGGTTAAAAAAAAAGATTTGAAGATGTCGTGGGTAACTACGAGGGAATTATAAACATTGGACAATGTTTCAAAGTAATTTATAGTATAATGGAATATACATTCATATTATTGGATGCTTAGTCATATATAAAAAACCTGTGGATCTTTGTTGGTACATCTTGACTGACTTAAAATTTACTGTTAGATCTTGAGTCATTACATCAATAAATCAGGTGGTGTCATTTCTTCGGACCAGGCTACAGCTATTTAAGATAATGCTATTTGAAATATGGGGTTTCAACGAAAACACTTACTTATGTGGGTTAGAATTATCATATCATGCTTTATTCTGTGTTTCATTGGTTGCTACTTTGTAGAATTATGAATTACATTGATATGCGGCAAAATTATACGGTATAATACTAATGTATTTACATTTGTATTTACGGTTAAGGTATTGTCTATGTCTTTTATCAATTTGGTAAGGGGAATGAAATCTTAAGAATATAATATAATATTAAAATGATGACACGTGATAATATCGAAGACATTTCGTTTTGTTTGGGTTATAAATAAAACACCTAAAAGGATATCAATATTTTGCCTAACATCAGGAGCGCTCGTGTTATAGAACAATTGGTTTTAGATTTTATACACTTTATTAAACTGGATGTTTAAATAAGTTTATGTGAAATGTTATATGAATGACCATTTGGGAAATCATAGATTGTATCTGTGCTTTATTTTCTGTAGTTCAGTTATGCTGGAAAAGAGTCGTTAATTTAGAAAACACATTGACTTAGATTTGTGATTTGTTAGATTTGGGATTAAGAGACGTGATCCCATCGCTTACCAAACTATAGAAAAAGTTATAATGTAAGGCTATTTTGAGATCTCTCTCTAAAAATCTCTCTCGATAAATTAAACTATTTAAGGTTAGCATAATGTTCTTCATAGGTTCTCTATTTGATAACCAACAAGTGCAATCATTTCTAAATTAATTTTTTTATGGCAAATATGGTAATATAATAATGGTTGAATAAAAGAAAAGATAGTGAATAAACTTTTTCAGATCTTAGGAAACATTTTTATTATATATTGTAATGCTGGAACATTATTCACCCTTTGAATCATTATTTTAAAATTAGAATTAAGGAATAGGTATGTTTAGTATTTCAGACTCAGTTGTCAGTAAGTACTTAATTTTTTTTATTGTTCAATAAACGTTAACATTTTGGTCAGCTGGTTAGCCCTCTTTAGCATATTTTCATGCGTCGTTGAGGTCGTGTATTGTGATAATTTGATGATCGGCAAGAAAGGAGACACGTGTCGCCAAAGTTTTATCTATCGCTGTCCATATTTACTCGTAGAGTGTAACGCCCTTTGTGTCCCTTGTTTTGTTACAAAATATTGAACACCGTTTTATTTAACACTAACGTACAAATTACCAGTATATTGACATGTAACGACACCGAATACAGACGAAAGCAGATGAAGTTAACAAGAAATTCTTACGAAATAGACGTCAAACGATAAAACTATTGCGGTAATACTTAATAACTTGATATTGGATTATTGGAGGGCTAGTTTTCTTTGTAAAATATTTGTTATGTGAGCATAAAATGGATGTATCTAAATAGGATTTCGAGATCGATATTTAAATATATCTTATAATTATTGTATAATATCGAATTAATGTACTAAAGAAAAGATATTCATAAAACATAAGGAGAATAAAATATTCCGTAACGCAGTTCGCTGTAAATTTTATGTGGTTGTCAAAGATTTAAAATGTAAACGAACATGAATTGTGGGAGCTACTGGCGAAGTTAAAATTAAACTCTCCAGGTTGTAAGGCGCTGGTTATGTATAATTATTTTGTGTTTAATGCGTCAACAAGCTAATGGCATACCAAAGATCATGTTACGAAGTTGAGTACCAGTTTGGTGGGTTCGTATTGAACGCATAGTGGTGTAGACGGACTGCATAAATTCTACGCAATGCATGCGCCAAAGTGGGAATGCCAATGAACTTAGGACGGCTATTGACAGGTATTGCGTTAAGACAAATAGTCGTTCCGGCGGCTAAGACAGACCTCCGCTCACTTGACCTGCCTACCACATACATGTGTAGATACCACATACAACACAAGCCTCCCGAGCACGTCTACGTCAATATACACTAAGTGTAAATACAAAGTTCTTGTGGAGTTGCCTAAGTAGAATCGTATTGACCGGTTAATTAATAAATTAATATCGATAATAAAATTAAATCCTTAAACCTATTATTTGACTACAAGATGTTATAATTACATAAAATATTTTAATGTAATTATACATAGTATTGAAATACTATGGATAAGTTCAGATACTTAGAGCTTGTAAAAAAGCAGTTCTTTCTTTTTATTTTTTGTTACATTAAATAATAAACAGTACAATACAATTCCGACAAACGATTTTATAAATAATACAAAGAGAATCGGATAGGTAGGTAATAGTGATGTTATCAGACGCAACGGATTAAAATCAAACACAAGCATTTTAAATGGAAAGATTGACATCACGTCTCAAATAGTCCTTTGTAAAAAAGGGATTCATAAGAAATAACAAGTTCAAAAATTGTTATATTATACATACTTATAAAATGACATTAGGTGGACTTCAATGTTTATCATTGTAGAGTATGTATTTTTAATTTTTATACTGGCTTAAATAATAATCTTTCCTTGAATGTGGCTAATATTGCAACGATATTTTCACCATTATACCATATCAGACCATTGCTAATATATTGCCTTCGTCAATAAAATAGATGAATCAATATTACAAGATTAAGAAATGTCTCATAATTTAAAAATTAATTTTAATAATATAACTATAATAATTTTAAAATAATAATAACAAAAAGAGGTTTAATTGACACCCATTTTGACTACGTAAGAATATCGTATATGAGAAAATAATTATGGAAACATTACATTGTAAACTTAAACATTAAGTGACTTAAGGAAGTTAAGTAGTATACGAGTAGCAAATTACAATTGGTAAATCAACATAGCTGTTCGTAACTTAGTTTTGAATTATATTTATCTTCTTAGGGAATATTTTAACTTTATGAAACATAAAGTGGCAACTTAAATTCAACTCATTTATTGCACGAACACAGTGTGTTTATAAAGTATTACAATATTTCAATCAGTTTTGATGAGACTAAATATAAAATAAGCACATTCGTTTCGAATAAAGTATTTTCAACACCACGTCATTGGGTTTTAATACTTTGATAAATCCTCGTTGATGTAAAAGTATTTTCTGCATTCATTTCAATAATAGTCTCACCCTAGGTGCCCGCTAATGGTATAGAAGAATAAATGGGTATTGAGCAGTGCGCGAGCGGCTCGGCGGTTATTGATTGTGACGCGGTAATAGCTCAGCCCATACGTAGCAATAAATCACCTGCCGCGACGATTGAAAGATGAGCGGATTACGACAGTCGACACATCCATACTAATATTATAAATGCTAAAGTTTATCTGTCCGTCCGTCTGTCTGTCTATCTATACGCTTTCAGGGCTATTCCACTGCACCTATGGAAATTCCCGTTTTTCTTTTGTAACCGGAAAAAACACATTTTAAAATATAGATAGTACATAAACGTTTAAGTTTTATGTACCCTCAATAATTGTGCTTGCGTGATAAGCCAAGTTATATCTAACTTAATATAACAAAGGTGTGACTTAAGTTATATCTATAGATAGCTAAAGTATTTTAAAGTAGCTTCTAAGTAATATCAAGGATATTCTAATTATATTTTCATTATATATCAAGTGTGTTAAAGTAACTATCTATCATCCCATTATAGAAAGTTTCATTCTGAACAAAAAAAACAATGAAATTTAGAATGTAATGACTGAGAATACTTGCAGAAGCAAGTTTTCTTAGTGCATTACATATGTAACGAAAACTCCCTCGAAACGAAAAGCCTCGTACTCGTAGGTCTTCTGCATATTTTCATGTTCCATAAATTATGCTCTAAGATAATTTAGAGATTTCTTTGTATTTGAAAATTAGTACATTATGTCTCAGTGTATATTAAAGTGAGATATTTACTCAAACTGTCTAGTCTAATAAAATGCGAGCATTATTCGGGACATTATGGATATCAATTTATATTTTAAAATACCTACATACCTCTAACATCAATGACTGTGTTTTTCCTTTTCCCGAAAAAAAACAGTTTTTTGTTCTATATGTTAGTGCGGTATGAAAAATCTCAACTGTATTAATTTTTTTTTAATATTAAAAATGAAAGTGTAACATAAATACAGACAGGCTTTCGCATTTATATTATTGGTATGTTTATGTAAGTGTATATATTTAGTTAATGAAAATCTTGAATTTTAAAGAAAGTATTCTTCTCATGTAAAGGAAGGTTTACAGTACAATAAAGGTCAAATCGACTATGTGGCGGTTGCAAAGTCACTTTGGGAGGTGTTAGCGGTACTCGCGCATTGTTCGCGACCAGTCGGTAGCTATTTGCAACCAAGTTATGTAATATGAAATTAATGTCATAATAAATTAAGGATGTTTTTCACGTTTACATTATTTTTATTTGTTACAGAAATATTTACAGCGAAGAAGATTATTCGAAATCTTAGACATACGTGTGAGAACGTTTCTTGCTTAATAGAACGTGAGGCCCTTATTACTATATTAATAAGGGCATATGCGAGCATACTCAGCTCGCTTCGCCGAGCTTAATTTAAGGATATTAGTAGTAAAAAAAAAGAACTATTGACAGTTAAAAAGATGCTCCGATCGCTCCAAATTTTACAGGATTATTCGCTGGGTCAATCTAAAGAATTTCCGAAAATTTCATTATATTCAGTGAAGCCGTTTTGGAGTCTATATACTGAGAGGATAAAAAATGTATGTTACATAAATTTTTTTATCCTTTCTGTTTTATATCTATAGATTATTGAAAACAAAACGAATTTCATATTAAATTCATATTGATAGAGTATCTAGTACAACAATATAAAAACCTAGGACGTATAATGAGATCACTTAAATTCACCAGCAAGTCGTAAAAAGTATATAATATTCTGTGTGCTGTTTTATAAAGAGAATGATATATTTGTTTTAATAGTAGGTATATGAGAATGTTATAAATCTACAGCTAAATTAGGTTGTTGGATATCTTATCATCATGTATGTTTAATGTCAGCTATATATCAATTGTAAAAGACAGACTACTGCTCAGGCATGTATTGTATTATAATATCCATCCATAATTGATGTTTCTTAAAATGAATAATATTTTTTTCCTTGATTAAAATAAATAAGTTCATTTTTTTTGACGCATGATATATGACCGATATCTTGAATTTTATTCTAAAACTTACAATTTAGAGGTATTAGCGTAAATTAGCCATTTATTTCTGAAGGGTAAAATATGGTTTAACATTAATATATTTTGTCTGAAAAAACATGTCAATATAAGCCTAACTGTATTTACTGTTTCAGAATATTTTAAGCTGTTTTAGATGTATAGATGATAGAGTGACTCCGACCATAATCAACATTATTGTGTAAATATTTATTTTTATGAAACGTATCATCACCATTCTCCTGCACTTACACTTGAAGTAGGAAAAGGTGCACAAAAAATTCAAATTTAAAATATTCTATATTCAAGTAAACTTGTAAACAAGTGGTTTTGAATCGTCAACTCTGGCTCGGAAAGCTGTTCCTACCAAGAAGTGCCAGCAAAAACTCGGCGATTGCTCTTTTTAAAATATAATTCTTATAACTAGTTACATTTAGTCATTGCTGTCTTATACCCAAACCCACAAACGATTTACGTACTTTTGCTAGGCGCAAGGCAGGGGCCGCAAGCTTATGTCGGTTCCTACTTTGTCTTTTATATACATCATCTATCGTTTTATAATTCTTTATATTTTTATGTACAAAAATTAAATGACTTAAAAAATACTGTGAAGCAAATGTATGAATACCTATTTCCTTAAACTTCGATCGCAAGGAATCACGCGGACTTAAATTGTAAATGCCACGTATGGCTCTTTATTGTACAAATACAAATACAAAATTGTTTTCACTATCCGCGCATTTACCCCATAGCAATATTCCATAAGACATAACACAACACAACAATATGTTTGTCGCTTTTATTCTCTCCTGTCATTAGTCAACTCTGGCATACTTTTTTTATGTTCATGTCGTACTGCAAACAATCCAATCATCATTTTAGGTCTTCCTCTTGTCACCACATACTTATTTGTATGGTCACATGATTTAAATCCCTCCTCATAATATGTCCATACCATCTTAATCTTGCACTTCTTGTCTCTTCTGTAATGGCGTATCTCACGGACTTTAGCTTATATACAAAATATATATATAAAATATAAAATATTTTATCCAGTCTTGTCACATCACACATCCAAAAGTGTTAATTAATAATTGTATCAGCCTGCAATCATATTGAGACAATGTTACCCACTTTCAGAGATATATAACAAATATGTATAATCGCAGCAGTGTTATGGACTGGTCGATGTTATGGACTGGTCGATGTAAAGTAAGTAGTAAATGGGCGCACTTTATTGATGTTTTTGAATATAATATTTATAACTTTCAAAGTTCTTCAAAAGCCGATGACCCGCAGGCGATTACGGTACTTCCTATGCGAGTATGCGCTATTTACATTCCCACCTCATTGTTTGTACTTCGTGTAGTGGAAGGATGAGAAATATCAGAAATGTAATCAAAGACGACACGACAAGTGGAGAAGACGTCCGAGGATGAAAGATTGATAATCGCTTCTATTTATTTCTATACATATACATTTACTGTATAAAATTCCAGTACGATGAAACCTGCGAGGGATAAATACTCATCACAGAACAGTGATATTTTCAGAATCCTTTGAAAAATAAGAATCTGTTTTTTTTTCAATAAAACGGTAAACGTAGTACATGATACCAACAAATGTTACTTAACAAACTGTACGAAGATTTACCGAATACTTTTACATCAATTATACTGTTGTTATTCTATAATATTTTACATAACTATCGGATTTTTGTACGGTTTTCACCAAAAGATAGAGCAATACTTCCGGATGGTTTAGGTAAACAGTACATACTGATATGTATGATGTAAATTGTGTTGAAGAGATCGCGCAGTTGTTAAAAAACTTGCTTGCTGGGAACTTTAGCGGAGATACGCTAAAGCAATGTAGTAGAGAACTGTAGATCTATAAAAATACTACAAAAAAGTTCGCAATAGCTATCTCTATCTTTTATAGTTAATTCACAATAACTACTTTTATGTTAAAAATTTCGATTCGGGAAAAAACTTGTGACACACTGATTTCCACGCGGGTGAAGCCGCTGGCACAGCTGGTGTAAGAATAAAAATATCTTAATTCATATAATTATACTACTATTCTACAGAATTCTTATAAAGCCATAGAAAACATAAAAAGTTTGAAAATAAAGATAGTAGTAGTGCAATGATATAAAATGGTAGCTACTCAGCTATTGTTTAATATAATATATGCAGGTAATTAATGTGAGAAATTTTAGAAGTTGTATGAAATTGGCCTACGTGTACATTACACAATGTTCATGAGCAAATATACTGTATACTTATGGGATACACCGGGGAATATAGTCAAATTGTTCCGATCTTGTTATCATTAAACCTTAGTTTTAATTACGCCCCTCATCCCCAGCTCTGTTTTTATCTTTATAGCATACTATAGGCAAACCGTTTAACTCAGTCTTTGCGTGCGGGGTATCTTTAGCGCTCGTAGCGTGATATACTAGATGCTACCTCCCGCACCTACCTCTGTCCTCGTTCTCGTCCACCTCCTCGCCCTTGTAAACCGCATGCGTGGACGTAGTTAAGCGGTCGGCCTATAGGCCACTGTAGGCCAACCGTTTAAGGAGTTCAGTTAAATGTCGTCGTCGTCGTTTCCTTCGACTAGTTTTTAGGTGTAAATTTCAAGGACTTGAAGCCAAATTGCCCCGTTGGCGCACAAGGCAGTGATCCTTTAGCTCCGCGGGTAGCGAGTGCTATTACCGCCGAGGGCCAACATTTTCCAAAAAAACAATTTGCTGGTTCTTCGGGTCTGGTTGTATATGTATTTAAGTATTCATTGAAAATTATATATGAATATATTTACCAGTAGTCTGTCACCCATAACATAAGTTACTTACTTTGGGTATGGAAGAACGTGTGCATAATTGCCCAAACAATGTTTTTATTAAAAAATATATTATTCATCATCATCATTCCCCTTGTGCCCTTATTTCACTTTAAGTGGGGTCGGCACAACATGTTACAAACATGTTGTCACATGATTTGGCTACGTATTTCACGACCGGCCGCCTGCCTGACGTCAACTTACCTCAGTCGCCTTTTACGACACCTTCTATGCAGCTGGATGCCACACAGCACATACCTTAGTCTCCTCTTACGACACCTCGGTAAGAACGGAGGGTGGTCTATTCTATTCCGACAGAATAGAAATTCTGCCGGTTACCACACGGCGTTTAAAAATATATTATTAAAGTACTTTAAATATTAAAGTACTTATCTAAATATGACTAATAATTTGACTGATTTTATAATATTGTGATCTTTCCAGTAGCTTAACATATTAAATAGTTTCTTAATTTTATGGATGTGTTGTTTCTTAGAACGCGCTCATATTCTTAACATCTCAATTAAATTAATTCTTTGAACTGCAGTCAAAGCTGTTTAAGTTAATAATTTTAGCTGGACGGAAGCCCAAATCATTAGCAAATGTGGCCCGCATATGAGCACAAATAGGGCTCTGTATTACTTACATTTGTGTGGTCACATTTATCATAACATTAGATTCAACTACTGTTTTTTTCTATATTGTATCTTGTTATATGTACTCATATATAGATATTAGTTTAATGTAACTAACATAAATAATAATCATAAATTTATTATAAATTTCTATTTCGGTGGAAACAATAATACTGCGTTAAACATTGTCGCTTCATCTGGGTTTTTATATATTTCAGTGGTGAAAAAGTAAAGTAAGAATAAGATACAAATCTGTGAGTAACTTCGAAATATCTCCATAAAAAATATGAGATGGGGTTAAACTTACTTCTATTTCGACAGCTTATTATATGAAATATGCCATTTGTACTGAAAAAAAAAGAAAACTGTATCAATACCTTACAAAATTTGTAACACCTTCTTTACAACTACCTCTTGATGTCAGATTCTACTGGGTCCCCTGATTGAATGAGAACATTGACATACGAGTATTTGAATACAATCCATACTTTGATCGTAAATGCGACAATCTGTCAGTCCGTCCATCTATTACGCTTTCATAGCCTAGACGCTGGAGCAATATTCGGTAGTGAAAATCATTACGAGATCAGGAACTCGACTTTGGATACTCGGAACACTTGTTATTGCGCGTACGTTTTGTTGTGCGAGTTGGAAGCGGTGTGAAGAGGAAATAGGGGTAGAAGTGGTACTGGCAGGTGGTTGCCATTGATCAATAAAATGTGATCCTTGAATATCCGTGATCGGATACTTTGAGTTATCAAAAATTTATTAAATTGGGTACAACCTAAGCTAAGAGCTAGCATAAAGTATAAAATGTCCGTTTTTCCTTCGAGAACAGGATAAAAAACAGTACACAATTGAGGATATTTTTACATTTAAATAACATTGACATACATATATTATAGCAAGTGGGTCATACGTTAGCGTACTGTCTAATATATATTTTTCCTCTTTTCGAAGGAAAGTCGGGATTTTTCATCTTATTACGTTACATTGGTATATCATACCATATCATGTTAATCGTACCAAATTTTGTCAATATTGCCTAAGTAATTTTAACGTGATGCCTTAATAAAAATAAACAGACTTAAAAAAAAATAAGCAACTTCTAGTCTTATACGTACTATAAGTGAAGGAAAATTTATTAACTTTTAATCAGCCTTGTGTACATATTAAATTAATTAAATAAAAAAATCGAGTAAACACCCAGTTTCAATATATATAAGCAAATAAAATTTATGTACCGGGAAACAAGTTCTAAACGTTAATTTCCGTGTGTAGTGTTGGAAAGGTTTATTGAAAATAAATCAAGTTTTGTTCTTTTAAGTATTTAAATGATTCTTTTAAGTAATTAATATTTCTAAACATGATATCAATACTTAATATGGACAGTACGGACGAGTACTTCTACTACAATTTATTATGGATAAAATTACATCATTTATGCTTATTTTTTAAGTGTTGTTATCTTATGGTGAAATATATTAGCTTTTATATATATAGTAGTATACTATAGTACCACCAATAAAAACATTCCGTTTTTCTATTTACTGTATTCCGTAGCTTATAAATTATCTTCTTTGAATATAATCAACATTCTTTGATTAATATCAGCGCCATAGACCGTAAAATTGGCATGGACATAAGAACTTAAGTAATTTATAAAGACTTTGGCTATGACCCATGAAAACTTTGCGAAACAAATTCATGTATCGAATAAGCGTTAGGTTGTATTAAACTATTACACTATTAACTAATAAACGTCATAATAAAATAATATATTTTATTACATGTAACTGAAGCGTAACCGGCATTATTAAGTGTTTTATTTGTTTTTCTTTTCATCAATACTAAATTCGTTCAGATCTTTAAAATTCCCCTTTACAGAAACAAAGAATTAAAAATAATTGACAATATGTAAATAACATTACTTTTATCTTTACTATAAATATGCAACTGCATATCCACATTGAGTAATTTTTATAATACGACTAATACTGTATTTAATTTTATAGCTTATATTGTTCTCTTTAAAATGATGAATTTTTTAACGGATTGTCAGGTCAGGTACAATTATTCTTTTTGATGCGTTACCTACTCGTAGTTACTTTTATTTCTTCTCGTTCGCGTCATTCAAAGCATACTCGCCATTCCAACACTTTGGGACCGTAAGGTCCATTGTTTCTTTAAATTAATCGTCACACCACTATGACATCTAAAACTCGGATTGTTATACTTTTAGTTTGATTGTGAACAAGAGAAAACAACTGGTTTCTTTTAGAAAATAGCACTTTCCATCACCTGTTAAGTCCAGCGACAACAAGAAGCCAACATGACTTCTTATTCGGCAAGCATTAATTAACATGACTTCGGTGTCTCAAAGGGCTAAAAAATAAACATTTTAGCTCAAATTTTTATCTGTAATTATAAGATATAAAGAATGAGCAGAAAGAGCTTTTGACATGATGTAACATAACACCGCCTGCCGCCACCCACCAACATTAGACACACTTTTATTTTTAATTCGCGGAAACAAATATTGTTCTGGAGTTAATTTTATCCCCATAAAGAGTTTTGAAATCGTGCAAAAACTTGTATTCCATTTAAAGGTCATTTTTGCACTTTTTCAACAGATAATAAGCGTAGATTTATAAAGTCCTCCCTCCCGCTGATTCTTGTAGCGTTAAAACAAAATTAATTCATTAACAATTTCAATCAATTGCCGACTCCGTCTAGACACAGCTCACGCTAAAAATTCTCAATTAATTCCTTTTGAAATTGCTTTAAATTTCATACTCTAATACAGATTCCTTTAATACTCCGTTTCAAAAAGCAAATTTGCGTTGCGCGCTTTGATATGGAATATCTGTTATTTGAGGCTAAGATCAAGACAGACAGTTCTGTTATGTGTAAAAAACTTACTAAATTCTTTAATGAATTTTGTAATATACTTATTAACGTGACAACGCCGTGTGGTATCCGGCAGAATAGAATAGACCACCCTCCTTTCTTACCGAGGTGTCGTAAGAGGCGACTAAGGTATGTGCCGTGTAGTATCCGGCTGCATAGAATAGACCACCCTCAGTTCTTACCGAGGTGTCGTAAAAGGCGACTAAGGTAAGTCAGTTGTTATTTTACGGCCGGTCGTAAAATAACAAGCCAAAAAATGTAATAACATATTTTAAACATGTTGTACCGACCTTTCGGAAATTGACTCCGTTTTGAGCATTTAATTTCCCTAATTCAATCTCTTATATCACACATCAAATCATACTTTAATTATTTATAGTTAAACTTAAACTTGACGATTCAAAAGTGCTTGTAAAGAGCTTACTTGAATAAAGATAATTTTGATTTGATTTGATTTGATTTAAGTTTGATACGTCTTAATAGAAACAATGATATATGAAATAACATAATTTTTAATTTACGAGTCCTTTTGCTTCGAATAATGGATTAATTGTTGATTGTGGTAATTCTTACCGATTAATCATAATATAAACATTTAAACACTCTTAAATGTTATTCACATGACCAGAACATTTCAGCAATAATTATAAGGTTTAAAAAATACTACTGTAACCGCTTGAGAGTTGTTATTTTATATATTTTCAGTGATTGTGAAAATGGGTATGATACATTACTTTATGCTAAAATGCTATAGGAAAATTGTCATCATAACTATGTTATTGTGTGAAAATCGCTTATAAATCCAGTCTAGTCAGTAGACATTTGTATTTTCTGTGTAAGCATTGGGAAAGTATGTTATTCAGTAAAAGCAGCTCTTGGCCTATTATTCTGTTACGTGATTTCCAAACAGTTATGCTCGTTATCTTGTCGATGTGTTCTCTTTGTTTGTTTTCTGATGTTGAACTTGCGAGGACGAGGCAAACAGGATCGCTTTACTCTTTTTGTTTTAATTAAACTGTCGCTGCGCCCGCCATAACTGTAAAACAAGACTAATTAACATAACTTCTTTAAAATCATCACAAATATCGTGTTTATAATTATTATCCCATTCTTGATAGATATTCATTAATAATATACTTCTCAATACATATATAATATTGTCATAAATATAACTAAGTTGCATAACATAATTGTGTTCTCTTATAAATAAGTAAATTAATATACTTGACTGAGCCATCAATATAACAGATGGGACATCCAGTCGATCAGAATTAAAACTAATATGGCTCTTTGTTATTATTAATGACGTTCCCCGGTGACATGCCCTTCTGGAATACTTACAAAGGAACTGCCTAATCTGTCGTGCAAATGTTCATTGCTATAGCGCTATATAAACGAAAGTCGCGGAAACTCAATATAAATTGAATAATCTAGCGTGGTGCAGGGGATGATTTTGGGATAAATCTCATTCGGGGGTGAGGCGAGGGCGGCTTGCAGACGGCAGTCGGGGCAAAGCCGGCCATCTGCTGCGAGGATAATCGATATACTTATTTAGGAAGTTTTATTATGCTACCGAAACCTACTACGAATTGAATTTTATATTATTCTTACACCTGCGTTGCAAAGATCTTCCTTACTAGCTATTTTAAAAGCAAATTTATTTCATTATTTTGTATTATGCTTCTTTTTAACAAAATTAATAGTACCTGCTAGTGATATTAACAAACTAATTTTGTCTAAAATATTTTCGCTTAAACGTCTCACTTAGATTTAAATTCACATTGTTCAATATAAAAAGGAAGCATCTCTCTCTATCTCTCTTTCTTTTGAATAATAATATTTTTTATATTCGCTGCTTTGTAATTACTATATAGAACTCTACATACTGTCTATAGTGCAAAATATTTATAAATTCGAGTGTTCATTAAATATATAAAAATATTATCGTTATATATATCAGAAACTATATGGTAAAAATGTTGATATTGTAAACACTATTGTAAAAAAATATATTTAAGTTACTTAAGTGTAAAATACTTTATAGAACCAGACGTTAATTTGCGGAGATCCATGGTACAAAAGTAATAATAAAATCAATCCGCGATAAAGTAAATAGAAAATAGAATGCTAAATGTAGAAGTGGACTATCCGTTTTTTCATACTCGATACATTCAGGATATTTTGTTGTAAAATACTTTTTCAGAATATATAAGATAGTAAATATTACCGATATAATTTATTACATATATTTAAAAAAATACAGACACTAAGATTGCCAATTTTATATTCTTATCTTATTGAAATTTTTGAAGAATAAGAAGTATGCGAAAATGTCAGTATGATAAAGGTAGAAAATTGGCAAAGTCTACGCTACGTTGAAATATGATTATTTATTGCACATATTCATACTTTGAGATTATGTTTTTAATAAATTTGTTTTGAACATATTCCGTTTCAGCAAATATATATTTTTGCTTTTTTGACAAAATTGGTCAATATTTTAAATATTTAATTTTTGGGCGAAATAAGCGTCTTGTAACGACTTTTTTACTCACGTTTAAGTAGGCGAATTAAAAAGTTAATTTATTTAATTGACATGTAGCAAAGCCAAAGTATACATCACTTTATATTTCATATTTGTTTTATCGCTCATCCATAAAGGTAAGTTTTTAACAAGCTATAAATATTTCTTTCGTGCAAAAGAGTGTGCAAGTAATCCTAATTTCAGCTTTTTGTAGTTTTTTGTAAAAATATTGCGAACTATCAATCGGCACTTTAATATTTGGAGCAGCTTACGTTTAATGAAAAAAGAAAATGCTATTACCACGTTGATTTAAAATATTTACGCAGTTAATCTGTTGTTAATCATAATAATTCTTAATTTGCAAAGTACTAATTTTATTAATCACTAGCTGTCCAACCACGCGTTGCCATGGCTTATTCTGGTTTCAAATTCTCCTTGAAACAGAAGACAACAATAAAAAATGCTTTGATCGCCACCAGACTTTACACGATCAGCCGCTGGGTTATTCTGGGAAATGTCTGAAAATTTCATTAAAATCGGTCTAGCCGTTTCGGAGTCAATACATACAAACAAACATTAAGTTATATAAAATAAGTAACCTGAATGTATCTATGATATTCACATGTAGCATAAACATATATAAAAGTCCCAGTGATGACAAATTTTTCAAGAACCCATTAAATGTTGAATAAATATGTACTTTAAATTCATAATACCGACGTATGAGTGACAAATCAAAATACACTTATTGAAAGGAAACAGAAAATAAAATATGTACGTGAACAAATCAGATTAATCATGCTAACTGATATTATCTATGTGACGTGAGAGAGCAAGAAATTTGCAATTTGACTCATTTAATGGGAACTATAGTTATGGGGCGGTAATATCCATCGTTAAAAAAAACCACAATATAATAAAGTTACATCATTAAGCTTTTAAATGTATCCCTAACAGAAAATAGTGCACTTGTATCATTATTACATTCGAACAAACATTAAAACAATACTCTCCAAATAGAATTGAGTAAACATTATAACAATGGAAAAACATTTCTTAAAATCTGTTCATAAAACAAACCAAGTCATAATTAACCACAACAATTCATATTAATAATTAACAATTTTGTGCTATAACTCTATAAATTAACTGAAAAATTAATTAATTAATTAAAAAACTAATGATGATATTATGTTGTTTAAATAAGCGATTAGAGAAAATCTGTATATATCCACGACAAAATAGAGTTTTTCTCCTGATGATGCTACTGTTATGGGGTAAAACGATTATTGAGATTGTGGTAATGAATGTGTGCAATACTAAAAGTGTAGTGTTGGTTTTAAGTGAAAGCGTTTACGAATCCTGCATGCGTTAATTATGAACACGGCTCGTATGTGGAGTACTGTTCTCATCTCTGGGCTGCTGCACCCCAACTTAAGCCATTCGATCGCATACAGCCCAGAGCAGATCGAATTATTGGGGACCAGGTGATAGCAAACAGCTGGACTCTTTGGAGATGCGTAGAAACGTATCTTCTGTGTGCGTTTTCTACCCCATCTTTCACGGGGAGTGTTCCAGTGAGCTGCACGACCTGATTCCTGCCGCTAAATTCCATAACCGCACTGTACGTCACAGGTTAAAATATCATCCTCACCACCTGGATGCGTGGCGATCCACTACAGTGCGGTTTTCAAATAACTTCATTCCGCGCACAACCATTTTATGGAACGATCTCCGTTTAGCAGCGTTTTCAGATCGAACGACATAAGTGCCTTCAAAAAACGTGTATTCCACCGTTTTAAAGAATGTGAACGTGAACACACTCGCTCTGCGAGAGGTCGTGGGCGGCGTTGATGAATTTTAGCAATATATAATTTTTCTCTAATCACAGATTAAAGCCAAATAATATTATCATCACTTTTGTAATCTTACTATATTAAGGGGATGCCTGTTGGAGCAGTCGAGTGGAAAGTCCACATTTATAAATATTCCATCCAGTTCCCCGTGTTTCACACTAGTTTTACTGCTCACCACCAACTTTAACAAATTTAATATTACCCCTCAAAGAGCTTTAAATTCAATTTACCTACTGTTTCGTATCTTATCAGTTATATATAGGACACTCAGCTATAAAGAGACTTGTTTCTTCTCGACCACATTCCGGGCATGCTAAATTTTTTATTTACACTACTTTTACGGTTGGTACATGTTTAAATTAAGAACTAAGACAAGCCAACATATGCAATTATCTTTTCTGTATAAATAGGGATCCGCGTTTGTGATCGCGAATTTCAGAAATCAGTTTATGGAATGAATGACTGGAATTTTTTCCTAAACTTCTTTTCCAAAAAAGAAAACTCCTTTATTGTGTATTAGCTTGTTTCTTAATTATGTATCTTTTTCTGTTCCGAAAAAAAATAGGAATTTTTATCCTATTTTTTTTCAATATTAAAAATATAAATAACATACTAACTTGAATTTTTAAACAATTGACTATAAAATATATAAAAATTTAATTTTTAAAAGTTGACTCAGTTTCTCGATTTCTCGATTCTACGAGCTACCTCTAAAGTGAGCTTGTCATGAGAGCTTTTTATCTTAAATGTTATTTATTTATTCATTTATTATAATGAATCGGTTTAGTCTCGGACGCATATAGTTCTTAAAGTCTGGTAAATTAGTCATTTATTTTTCGTAAAATCTATTAGGATAGTAAGTAATTTGATCTATAAGTAACAAGATCAGCAGTTGTGACTTACAATTGTAATTTACACAAGTTTTATTTCACGTCTCGAATTTGATTAAGAACAACTATGACGTCAATGCCATCGGACAGTGGACGTTTTCGAGAAGCGAACAGGCTCGCAATTAGATACGTACTTCCCCAATCGATGCGTGTTAAGATGTCCAAACGATGAATCACAGACGGACGCGGGCGCGGGTGGCGAAGCGGAGGCTGCGCGAGCGTACGGCGCGACACGATCGCATCTTGCAGCGGGCCAACATTCCACGCGATCGTTGCCTCCACACATTCGCAACCACTCTGATGCAATATTCAACTTTACCTCGTCCTTGCAATGCCGTAATTCGTTATAACAAGTTTAATCGCCGCGATCGTCTTTATTTTTCTTTATTGCAAACTCTCCATTGCTGGAGTCAAGGTCATTTTGGCGCCCTTAATTATGTTGATTCTGGATATGACAGACGATATAAATAAATAGGTTTGCAATTCAAATTCAAAATAGTCTTAATTTAAGCAAACTTGTAAAGAAGCGCTTATGAATAATCAATTTCTAATGCTTGTCCAAAAATGCATCTACCGAGAAGAGCCAGCAACTCGGCGACCGCTCTTTTCAAAATATAATTCTTATAACTGGTTATATTTTGTCATTGCTAACTTTGTATAAGGTCGAAGAGTACATATATCCACGCATTTTTACCTATGTAATCCTCAGCAGGATAGTAAGTAGACTTTCTGTAATAATTAATGGGATGATAGTACTTATTGAGAATAAATATTTCCTATGTACATTAGAAACTCTTAAAAAACAAAGGGATTAAACGCTACATAAATAAAGTAACGAGTCTGTCATATTGAGTGGCAAATTTGGCATCGACCCCACATTTGTTCCGTGCCGCCGGTCGCCGGTCAGCGATCGCCGCCGAACGAACCACAGTCAACCTTGTGAATGCTTACTTACCACTGTCTATGTCAATGCCGTTCGTTCCCCGGCGGACGACAAAAACAAAGTGATCGCACACGAAATTATATCTTAAAAAGTATAAGATTTATTAGGCTGTGCTATAGAAATATGCATTACTACAGCGTGAGTGAAGTATTTAACGTATAATCCATTATAATTATTGGAATGATTATGTGTTTATATTTTAGAAACATTTTTGAAATATGTTATGACGTATAAAAAACAATTAATAAGAATAAATATTTTTACATTTATATTGTTTTGCGAAAATAATATTGTAAGATCAATATGAAATCTAAATTGATTGTTTCTGAAGAAAGATGGACAACACAGAACTAATTATGAAGCATTTCTATGCGTATTGTTTGACACATATTGACTAAGCCGGTTGTCTCTACACGAATACTAAGCCGACCATCATCATTGGCGCATGAACACTCGGACGTGTTTTTTAATCTGTTATTTGTTTTATAAATTTATAAAACAGTTTAAAAAATGATTAAAAAAAAGAACACTTGGATTTATTGTCCATCACTTTTTGCATATGACCATGTAAAGCACTTTGCTAAGTTCATGATCACGATCTAGATCACGTCATTTGTAAAAAAAATCTATGTGTGTTGCATAGTAAGTGACCGTAGACTGCTCGATAACGATAACCCTAACGTGACCGTGTACGTACCAGCGCGATAGCTTCGTTTAGAAATGCCGTTATTTGCAAAATTGCGCACATAATTCACCTCGCCAGGTTGTACCGAAGCCTACCGCTTTATACCGTTTATTCGTTTCAGTTTCTATTTTTAGATAGTAAGGGAAATAGAATATGTATATTTGGCGATTATTTTAAAAATAGAGTATTAACTCTATAAGACGCAGTCGCTAGTGGTTAGATTTTATTCTAAAGATTTAGTAAAGCTAATATCACTAAAATGACAGGATGTATAGTCGGAGGCGTGTCGAGTGGAGCGGCTTCGGAGGCGGAGGGGTGCGAGGGATGCGGAGGTAGCGGTGGCGGGCACCGGGCGAGGCTGCTGCCGTTGTCGGCCGGACTAACTCGTCGCTCCAGGTCAGCGCTCCAGCGGGCTATTTATAGAGGTGCTCCTTAAACAGAGTAATTATTCATTGATTAGCACTGCGAGGAATAGGGGATTGCGTTTCTGATAGCCATCGCGAAAACAAGAATCGCAGTTGGCGCCGCGAATCCTCGTCCCAGGTTGTTTTAATAAAGACTTCTTACTTAAATAGTTACTGACTATTTGGAAATATTTATATGTACATATATTAAATTTCAAATCTACATTTTCCTATCGTACCTATTAAGCGATTGAAAGATAATTATTCCTAATTCGTTTGCATATATTATCTACTAGATGATATCTAAATTTTCTTTATCATACAAGACTTTATCATTATAACCTTTAGAGCCTTTTACTCGTCGATAGTTGAGCTGTTGACCATTACGACTCTGTAGTTTTCAAAATGTTTAAGCGCTTATTTATTCCACGCGGCACGTCATAAAAGTCGATAAAGCTAACAGTATCTTGACAAACATAAATATATGTATACAACAAATATAGAACACCTTATCAATACAGAAGAGTTTAGAATTGATTTATGTTAAGACGACAGAAATAAGTGGGTATATATTTTATCTGTTCTCTGAAGTATGTGCGCCCGTTATAAAAACAAGAAAGCTTAGATCCGTCCGACGTGTTCAGGCTCACGTCCCCATATGTCTGTCTGACGGTTCACTGAAAATGCTAACATTCGTAAATCATCGATGGATTTTTATTCATGTTTTAATTTACTCCTTAAAATTGGTTCTAATTTTTTAGCGTATAAAATATCTACATTTCTTAAATAGTTACCTCTTTCCTATTTAAAATAAAACAATCAATAATATAATTAATCAACAACCAATTTTATGTTCTTTATTGATTGATTGATATACAATTCATGATGTGATGAGCGGGAAGGAAACCATTGTGCAAATGCGCACATATACTCGGTATATCTCTTGTCGTAAAGACTTCCTTACATTATAGAGAGAGTGACAGGGCTCTTTCCTTCCTTTCCTTTTATAGCTAGTTACCATGTATTAATCCTCGTGAACTAAATAGACGTATCTATGCTCGAGTGGCTGATGATCGTAGGGCCGGTATCAATCAGTGGTAATTAAATCGGGTAGAACGATTAGCTATTCTCCCATTACTTTGTTGCAAAAGCATTGAGCACTGTAATGTGCGATGTGCTAAGGCAGTTGAGTTTGGCAATTAGGGGATGGGGCTAGCAAACTCGTGGCTTCCCATACTTCGTAATTAATAATTTACGTCATTTTATGCAATGATAGATGCCGTGTGGTATCCGGCTGAGTAGAATAGACCACCCTCTTTTCTCACCGAGGTGTCGTAAAAGGCGACCAAGGTAAGTTGATCTACCGTGTGATATACGGTAGAGTAGAATGAATAGACCACCCTCTTTGTTACCGAGGGGTCGTAAAATACGACTAAGGTAACTTGACGTAAGGCAAGCGGGCGGTCGTAAAATTCGTAGCCAAATGTCAAGATGTTTTTACCATGTTGTGTCGACCTCACTTAGTGTGGGATAAGGGCAGGAGGATGATGATATTATGCAATCATAGATAAAGGGATACCGATCTTTAAATAAAATGTTATATGCTGAAAAAACAAAAATCTAAAAGTTTGTAGATTTTGAAAAAGCCAAGAGATTGCTACTTGACTGGAAGACTAGATTTTCTTTTACGCTAAAATAACAAGATAAAACTGGTAGCTAATAAACTTATAAGTTGAACCATTCTTTTTTTTTAATAATAAAATGTCCTTCCTGAAAGACGGACTCCACATTTAGGCGACTCCCCTGTCTGTTATCATATTCGAGGGATATTTTATATGCCGCGTCATTGGTTCGTCTTTAATTAATCTACTATCGATTCAGAATTGTGCTTTTATTGATAAGTATTTTAATTCGGTTACTCACAACCGAATTTTTGAATTCTCTATCTTTTTAGGGAGACAGGAATAGAATTGTACAAATGGGAAACCAAACCAAAATTATAAAATATGTGGTAAGCAAATGGCAAATTACCGGCTTAACAATGGAATAAATAAATAAATAAACAATTAATGAACTAAAGAGATGAGCCGGAACAACGATTACAATATTTTTATAGGGCTAGTAGGATCGGATTAACTTTTTTTGTAAATTTATACCTTAAATTTAGTTATATTTTAATTACTTAGTGCTCCGGCTACCTAAAGGAATTATATGCTAGCGTTGTAAAGACTTAATAATGGTGATAATAGCGACTTAGTTTTTTTTATTATGCGAAACATTTGTATTATTTACTGAAACAAATAATATATCTCACTTGTATCAATAATTGACTATACCACAACAGCGTTAAATGGCAAGTAGTTATAAAATGATAAATAAATATAAATATAATTCAACTTTTCATAATCGCTTATTGATTGTTACCAGCTGTCTTAACAAATGTGACTTTAGTAAGTCCTTATGATAATATATTACTCCTTTATTAATATTGAAGTTATTACAGAACTATATATACGTATATAAATTCCGCACTCATTTTATATTATAACAAGCCGTGCCAGCGGCTTCGCCCGCGTGGAAATCAGTGTCACAATTTTTTTCTAGAATTAAAATTTTAAACATAAAAGTAGTTATTTTGAGTTAACCATAAGAGATAGAGACATGCTATCGCGGACTTTTTTGGAGTATTTTTATAGATCTACAATTCTCTAGTACTTTACTTTAGCATATCTCTGCTGGTTTACAGTACATTATTTACTGGTTTACAGTTTACATTACGATTTAAAGTTCCCAGCAAGCAAGTTTTAACAACTGCGCGATCTTTTCAACACAATTTATATAATACCGATGTGTACAATTTACCTAAACCATCCGGAAGTATTGCACTATCTTTTGGTGAAAACTGTGTAAAAATCCGTTCAGTCGATTTTGAGAAAATCGGTTATATACAGACAGACAGCTATTTGGGACTTTGTTTTATAATAAGTATAGCCTTAGACCTAATGCTTATCTCAGCCGTCTGTACATCCGGTTCAGAAACTTTTTGCGATTCTTTAACTTGATATTCAAATAGACAATGTGCAACCATTGTGTGTAAGATACTAACATAAATTTATTTAAAAAAAGTTCTAAGCCATCAATGGTGCATGGAATTACATATAAAAGTCATGATTATTGAGATCTGAGCAATTCAGCTCTAAATTCATTTTGTTTTAGATCTTCAACGTCAACAAGATTGAATGTTTTTTAGTTTATTGGATATTTTCAGAGCTCAAAATCGAAAATCAGTTCAAGTTAAAAGGATTTACTTAAAACATTGTAATTATTCTTATACTTACTGCTTCAAATCCGTATGAATTTTTGATAGATGACTAATTTTGCTGACATTGTAATTTATCTACCACTATAGGTAACTTAAAAATTAATATGATTTAATAATAATAAATAAATATATGGGACACTTACACACACGGTCGTCCGTCCCCAAAGTAAGTAACTTAATACTTGTGTTATGGGTGGCGGAAAACTGATAAATATGCTACATATATAATGTAAAATACATACTTAAATACAAATACATCCCCAGGCTTGAAGAACCAGCAAATTGTTTGTAGAAAATGTTGGCCTTCGGCGGGAATCGAGCCCGCAACCCGCAGAGCTGAAGGCAGGGTCACTACCCACTGCGCCAACGGGCCAGTCAAACAAGTTAAGTAATAATGAACAAAACTAACGCTGGCAGCGATGTATTTAATTTGTAATTTGACAATTAAAAATAGTAATATATAGAATTAGGCGTTACTTTGGGGAGATCCATAATACAGAAGAAATGGTAAAAGTATTTTGCTATTATCCGCGATAAAGTATCATTACATATATTTCCTGTTTACTTTATCGCGGATTATAGCAAAATAATTTTACTGTTACTTCTGTAATTCAAAATACTTCAATAAGTTTTATCTCATGCAGGTTTTGAATCTCACATATAATTATATTTTTTTTTTTATCTCTGTTAGTATTAGTTTGTAATTCCCAGAGCGTTCGTGGAAGTCTCAAAGGGGCTATAACGTGGTCCTTTTAAAAGCTGAACAACCTTAAAGAACCTTCAAGAAAGTTGACTAATAAATATAAAATGCGACTACTATTTTCCCGCACCATTTTTATTTTAATTGTTGAGTCACAGAGAGTACTAAATGAAACTGTAGTTTAAATACCTAACCGCATAAAAAAACTTATTCAACGAACTAAATTAATGAAGTTTACCTTGATTATAAAGTACATCTTTATAGGTTTTTTGTTATTATTTTAAACAAGCTCATCCAGAAATTCCAATTCGTGCTGGTGACTTGGCGGCAGGATTATGTTAACAACTATGGTTTTATTTTCCATTTAGTGAAGAGTCAGTAGTATAAAATAAAATGAACTGTTTCAATTCAATTCAATTTTCCATTAATGGCTTTTAGGAGTACCATATTGGCACAGATTACTTTGCCAATGTCGCGTAAGATGGAGAACACACAAAGAAGATTGTACGGTGAAACAAAGAGTAAAACTAAAATTTTGAATATTTACAAATAGTGGGAACCTTATGTTTAACCATTCACCTGAAACAAAAGGACAACAAAATATGAATATATATTATATACAAATAGTTATACCACAAAAAAAAATACAATTTTATTTTATTACATTTAATATATTTACATAAATATTTACAATAGGGACTAAATAGAGACGTTAACAAACATTCAACATTTAAAGGACGAGGATTTTGGTTGGAATAATGTCATTTAAAGGGTGAAGGAGCTTAGGACAATTCAAAAGGATGTGGGATACGGTGCCTTCGTCTAAACCACACTCGCAGATCGAGTTGTCCCTGATCCTGAGCTTTGCCAAGTGTACAGGTGTGCAAATGAATGCAGTGACCAAGACGTAAACGAGAGATAGTAGATGAGACCCATCTGTCTACATGTCTAAGGAGAAAGAACCATGGTCGTCTTGGTATGTCTGGCTGAAGGGCAGCGTATTACTTACCCTTGTTAGTTTTGGAGGTCTCGTAGAACGAATTTCAGGATTTGTCTAGGAAAGTCGTAGCTAACGAGCAAAGATCTGTATTGTATGTAGCTGTATTCTCAAACTGCTTGAGCGTTCCATCTTGGTCTGCAACCTTTGCACATGAATCAGCAATCTCATTTCCAGGAATACCAGAATGGCTGGGGATCCAGACTAAAGAAATGGATAATCCTTTTTGATAGCAAGAGGACAGAATCTCCCTAATGAATGAACTGTTTATTTTAAACAAGTAGTACTTGACATTTCGTTCGCGTCAACTTAGTGTTAAAATTCCCTCAATTAGAAACTCGATTTTTTCAGTTTTTGATAGAAAAAAGGAATATACTGTCCGTTATGTTTCTCTGGTATGTAAGATTTAACTGTACCATATTTCAGAAATATTTTAACGATTTTCCTATAATAATATAATGTTTAATAGAAGTAGAATTGTTTAAATGGCTATAATATTTATTAAATTTACAGAAATATAAATTAAATTGACATATCGTTATAAAATCGCATCTAAAGAAGTTTTTAGTTCAAAAATGATCAAGTACAATGCCCAAATATATCCAAAAATGCAATTATTATTGACAACTCAGGAGGCTTAGGCTTGATAGTATAAACAGTTAACATATATGAATATTGTACATTTGTATTTATCATATATTTATTTTATAATTCTATAATTGAACAGATAACCATATAGTATAAATTTTGAAGGCACTCAATAAATTTATATAAATAGATGGCCAATCCGGTTCGCCGGGTTATATTTAGACGCCCGCGTTGTGTGTTCTGGGGTGGACAAAATCAATAGTCCATACCTATGAATAGCTACCCCTACATCCTCAATCGCACACATTGCAATTCGTTATGTAATTTATATCCGGTCTAGTTCGTCCAAACTTATAGTCTTTTAAACAGGTGGCGCTTCTGGCGATTTGTAGGAACTTCCTTCTAAGAATATTGAGGGGTGAAAATTTCATTTTTACACCCCGTTTCGACTCTTTCAAGGGGCGATGTTGTTGCGGGGGTGGTATTAAGCATGATTTATTGAGTGGTTTCTGGGGGACTAGGTGAAGCAACGAATTGAGATAAGTCAGTTAATATTTCAAAGCATCTCTGTGTCAAAACGTACTTATAATGTGAAATAAAGTAGACTTTTAAAATTTTAAATGTTACAAAATAAATTTAGTTAATTTGATCTCAAATGTACGTGTATGAAAATGTGTCAAATATAATTATAATAATAATCATATCATTTAATTTTGAATCTTTAATTAACCAAATACATTTTTTATTTTATACTTAAGGTTGTCTTTTTGGGAGTCAATGCTATTTAATTCTTGTTACCTATACATATATATATATTTTTTTAAATTTAATATATTAGGTCCTTACATATGAAATTGGCGTTTTCTATGGGAGGAACATAAAGTCGTTTTTTTTTAATGAAACGACTTAGAGTGGGATAAAGGCAGGAGAATGATGATGAGTATCTCAAACTGATCTACTATATACTCTAGAATACGAATAAATAAATATATTCTGCCTAATCAGAAGATCACGGGTTCGAGACTGTCATTGGCATTTATATTTTGATTGCCTTATGGATCACCAAAGGACGCTACACTACTCTTTGCATAATTTGTCGATAAACCGATAAGTGTTATGATTTATGATGTTATTAGCATAAAAAACGTGAACGCATTTTACTAGTGACACTGCCTGATTTTTTCGTGTATTCAATCAAACAAAGATTTGAAGTATTTATTTGAACTCTTTGACTCTTGTAAGTCTGTATTTAAATTCACCGTAATTGATCATGCGAGCTATCCTAAGATCGGCACGAGATTTGCACAGAGGCAGAAGCACTAGTATTTAAGGTAGGTATTCCGAACGCACAACAACAATCTTAAGTATATTCAAGCATATTTCAATTATCAATCATTTTTCTGCTACAGTTAAGTTATAAAAAAATGACACATTGCGGATGGCAAATACCCTAATAATAAATTAGCATAGTAATGTTTTGTCCGTTATGTCGTGATTGAGATCATTTTAATAATGTAAAACATCTTTTAAGTGAGTTGTAAAACTTCGATTGGTTCTGTAGGTAAAATTATTCTATTCCCTATCACAATTTGTGACTGCTAACGGAAATTAAATTCTCCATTAACATTTAATTTTACATGGTCCTAAGCCTTCTTTGTCAACTCTATAAAAGCTTCCATCTAAATACTTTAATTTTAATAATTGGCATTATGCAAATAAAACATTTTACTACCTGAATTTTTATAATATTTTATAACATATTGAGAAAAATGTTTATACGAATAGTGACCTTTAAACCATTATCAACTTATAAGGTTATCCTGATATAAATGAGAAAATTTCTTTAAAACATTCATGTGGAATAATATGGATATTAACGAAATTACGTTACCCGAATAAACGGATAGTCGTAGCGGAAGTAGCTTCCAGACTTGTTTTCGCGGCACTCTAAAAATGCGGCGCCTGCCAGTGTCACTGGCCTTAGTTGACCACGCAAGTCATAAACATTGAAAAAATAATTAAAACATTCGCCTTATAAATTGTTAGCCATACATTTCACCGATTACTTAATTGATGTTTGCTACATATTTATTACCACCACAGCTCCAACTAATTGATTCATGTGTACAGTTACACGATTGAGTAAAAGGTTATTCAACATAAATCTCATAGACCTGTAGATCATTAGGTAATAAACATTAATAGTTTGTTTCTGTAGTAAATAAAGCTTGAATAGCATAGAATAATAGATTGAAGCATTAAATATAAAGATTTTTTATTACATAAGGGAATTATGATATTATTTCAATTATAATTAACAGTAACAAGAAAACTAAAACAAAACATTTATTTTCACGTAGTTCAAAAAATAATGTGCAAATTTTGAATAAAAATTAATTCAATTAATCTATACTTACTATTCACTAATGAAATATTAAAGGTGGTATATGTTATATATAATTAACATAATATTCTATGAGATTATATCTCCATTACAGGATTGTAGCATAACCAAGAGCTACGCAGGTCACAGTCTGTTGAGAAAAAGTAAATATATAGAACTAACTGTGCCCTCAGCTTTGCAAGCATAAAAATCAGTGAGTCATAAAGTGTATCCCGCGTAAATCTCGATCCCACGGAAATTGTAATGGAATGTACTATTAACCTAAACCTTTCTCAAATATTGCACCATCTTATAGTAAAAATTTTGGGGATTTCGAATTATAATATAAATAGATTTTAGCTTTGTGATTTTGTCGTGGAGTCTCATCTCCTGATGATACTTCGGACACTGATCGAATCGATTGATGCGATTTTTCTTGTAAATGTGTGCAGTGCTAGTGTTATTGTAGTGCGTAGTGAGGTGGTGGTGGTTTTTAATGAATGCATTTTACGAATTCTGCATTTACACTCTACATTATCATTACATACATCTTTTTAGCGGTTTGATAGCTCAGCGTTGAGGCCGTGTGACTCTTTTGAAAGAGTCACGAGTTCAAACCTCGGGCAGGCACTAATGAGTTTTTCTATTAAAAATTATGTCTTATTGATAATTTCAGCACATATCACTAGCTTTTCGGTGAAGGAAAACATCGTGAGGAAACCTCGAATTGCAGCAGCGTGTTACTTAACTTTAACCCTTCTCTCGAGAAACGGAGAGAGGAGGCCTATGCCCAGCAGTGTTATCGTAACAGGCCGTTACTTTACACTTTTTTATCGCGAATTGAAAAAAAACTATATTATCATTAATTTAGTAAAATTATATACATATAGCAAAAGATTAAAATCTATACTTTTGAGTCATATTTTGATACTGTACATTTTTCGTTATGTTGTAACTTTCCTTACAAGAAATTATTATATCTGACTGGCAATTATTTCTCACCTAATCATTACCGTCAGGCGTCAACTGACAACGTACAATGTCTGCCACACATGCCGCTTTGTCTAATTAAATACAGTTTAACTGATGTACACGCTTGACGGGTGATAGACAATGTGTAGTTTGTGTTTAAATTTATTCGGTAATAACATTAAAGTAACAATCGTAACTATTAAGCAAGATAAATACTTAGATATCTAAATATAAAGCTGACTTAGATACATCCACTTTTAAACTTCGAAAGGGCACTAACAATGCTAACTTTAATCTTTTGTTCGCCTTTATTATTTAAAACCAATAACATAATTATTCAAATAATTAACATGTACGGTCCCGTTTTTACTACGTCTAACCCTACGTTGTAAAGAATTGACATCTTGGAAACAAAATGATAATTTGCTCAATTCGATTATATGAAAAATTTGGTATACTCTGGTAGGAATAACGAAATCCGTACAAATTATACATTCATGAGGTAAAATAGTATGTGACACTGTTAAGTTATTGTTGGGGGTTTTCCTTTTGCCGATAAAATAGCTTTGCAGTAATGTTCTCGGAGAGACCTCGATTAATGAGCTTATCATTCTTACTGATGTAAGTGCGCTTTCTTTGTGGCAATTTCGATTTACCAAATAATGAACAAGGAAGATCAGGTACCACAGCCTGTGAAGAACAAGTTATTAGCCTACTGGATGCTTACAAATCTACTGAAGAATTATGTATACGTTTCGATATGATCGCCTAAATTTTTGACGAATTCGCGCCAACACAACTGAATATAGCAATTAGAGAAAGGGTGCTGCATGCATTGAAAACACCTCAGATAAGAGCACGCGTCGAAGTGTGCATTGTGTTGATTAATTGACATAGAAATGAGGAGATCTAAGACCGGATTTTAATGTGTGACGAAGAATAAATTATTTACGAGAACCGCAAGCGAAAAATTTAATGGTTGAATCTAGGTCGCTGGAACAATGAAACCTAAATCCTACAATAGTGATAGCGCTCTTTGGTAATCCCGTTATAGCGTAATTCACTCTAACGTCCTAAGAAACGGTGCATCGGCGACGCTAACATAGAACTAGAATTTTGACGGCGAAACTACGTAGTAGAAGAACAGCCAGTCGTACCACTGCTCACTAATTACTGCACGATAACGCAAGAAAACGCACGAGGAATAGATCCAAAACTTCAATCAGAAAGTAGCAGTTGAAAACCCTCTATTACCGCATGTACTCTAGCCTAAGTCCACTACAATTTCAAATGAGTAGCATAATAAATGCATGGCATTTCGAAGTTTAATATTTTTTTGGACAGTACGAAAAACAAACTTATTTTACTGAGTAAATAACGAAATATTTTGCAATCTGATATTAGCTTCTGAAAGTATTGCAGAAACTACAAGAAGATCATCCTTGATTATTACAGAATGTGCTCTTGTTTTAAAAGCTTCTCATACATATGCGGACATAAGTAGTCTGCAGTGTATTATTATTAAAAGCTATTTAACTTGCCGTGTCATCATTATGCCGTGTATGTATGTGAAGTTGGAATCTTGTAAGTAAAATTGACTCATTTCCCGGTGTCTGAGCTGAAATTTTACAGACTGGTAAAGTCCCTATGACAATGCATGTTTATGATAATCATGACCTGATGCTGCTGCATGGATTGGCTCGAGACGAAAGAACTGCACATGTAACAGTAGGGACATGAAATTTTGTGAAAAGCTTTTTTAACTTGACCTTTTTGATAATAATTTTACTGACTGTCTGACGTAAAGTGCTCAGCTGTGTACTTAGATACTAGATTTAACTAACAAGAGAACTAACAAAATTGACATAATAACTATTTCATTTAGTTTCCAAATATATTTGATACCCTTAACTTATCGCAAAGTATCTATATCCTCGAGACTACCGAACTTGCTCTTCCCGTTAATATAATAATCAAATCCGGAGTACCATCCTGTGTTGTATCCATTTATTTCTTTTTCGGTCGCGAGAGGTTATCGAGAACATTGCACTTTGGGCTCCCTCAGAATTTTTGGCTAATTGTTTAGTTTACGAACATTGTAAACGGTATGGTAGAGTGCCACATGTCAATCGGTTTTATATATTTTTTTGTCTATGCTTTAATTAATTTTTATGTTTGGCATTTAATAGCTCTATGCTTTATCCATTTAAATTGCATAAAAATTACAATCCCAAATGCAAGAATATATGTCTTAGATATGAAGAGCGATCACGAAATTTGTGGCCTTTTGATTATTAGCTAATAATCTACTCAATTAAACTCAGTGGTCGGTAGCGCCCGTAATCAGATTGGAAGTTATGATCCGTATTCCTATTAAGCTTTGACTTTAGATTTTGCAAACAAGCAACTTACAAAATATATTATAAATACTCTCTTCAATTGATGAAGACAGATAGATGGATGGAGACTTGTTTATGTACGTCCTTGCCGTCGTGATTTCCGGTCTTCTATTAACTATAGCTTGGTTAACTTGTGTCAATATTTTTTTGTTGCAGATAAAGCAACTATCGTCCAGGAAGAATATAAGATAATATAATGGGTTAACCCTCAATGTCGGAGAGAATATATTACCTTTCATCTTGCGCCATAAAAAATCTGTTTCCTTTCCAAAGCTTGTGATACGTGTGCTTGTCTCTGGATTATAAGGCAAGAAGAGAAGGCAGAAGTATCTTCGACGGCAGGTTTGGGAGAATAGATATCCAGCTTCTGCAAAAAAGATGACTAATCAACGCTATTTAGACCTTGTAGACCTATTTATTAAATCCAAACACCTCGGATACTCTTACGAACAGAGCTTTTATTCGAGTACTTACTCATCATAGAAGCATAAGCGATTATTAGAAAAAGACATTTTTTGAAAGCTCGGTTATCATACAATAAGAGACATACACCCAAACTCTTCTATTTGAAGGTGGTTAGGTTGTCTACAGTCTTCGGAGAATTTAAGAAGGTACCTAATAATAATTTTTAAAGTTAGACATTACTTTGCGGAGATCCATAATATAAAAGTAATAATATTTAAAATTGATAAAACCGCGCTAATACTATAAGTTAATTTGCAAACAAACTTGATCAACCCCACCTAAACATTTTGCATTTTAAAACACAACTTAGCATTTTGACACCCGCCTTCTTAAGAGGTTTATTGTACCACACATGTGTACGAAATGGAATCACATTCTCTGTGATACCTTTCTACCAAAATATAATGTGATGATATTCAAAACGAAGATCATCATCATCCTCCTGCCCTTATCCCACTCTAAGTGGGGTCGGCACAACATGTTACAAACGTGATTTGGCTACGTATTTTACGACCGGCCGCCTGCCTGACGTTAACTTACGTTAGTCATATTTAATGACCCCGGTAAGAAAGAGGGTGGTCTATTCTACTCAGCGGGATACCACACAGCGGCAAAACGAAGATAAAATCTTTTATTAAAATTTTGCTACTTGCAGTCTTATCGTCACAGTACAGTAGCTAAGTTATTTTAAACTTTTCGCATATATTAATACTATTTAAGGGAGGTTGGCATTCGAAGGACAACTCGCAAAGAATACAATTTTCATTTTTCAAAGTCGATTGGTGTGATTTTTGGTGATTTTTCTGCACTTGTGCTCCATAGCCGAACTTAATTGTAAATGGAAGAACCATTTAGTAAAAATGCATACAGATTTAAGCCTTTCTTCGGATGGAGCCTTTTCAGCGCATTTTTGATACAATTTTCTTAATAACAAGCGTAACGCATCTTCACATGTTACATCTGATTTAGAGCACAAACCAAATGAACCAACTACTAACAAACCGTCTTAACTAGCTTTAACTAGTTCCTTACCCAACAATAGGTCGACTTATGCCTCATTTTGATGCTTCAAAATTTTAATAATAATAACTTTTGAGTCGGTATTGTAACCTACGAATTTTGAGTCTTTGTCAGGATTGCGTAATCATGTCATAAAAATACGATTTAAACTATGAATTCTTTGACCTATATTAAACTATAATCTATTTTTTCTGTTCTACATGTCAATATTAATATTCTGGTTAATATCTTTTAGTCGTTGCAAACTTAAAATGTGTCTACGAAATGTAGCATAAATAAATGTGCGGCTGACATCAAAGTGAGACGTTACTAAAATATTTACATCTCTATTACTAAACTTAGCATGGAACATAATACCAAAGTTCTAATACTCCAGAGATAATAAACTGCTCCTAGAACGCACATATCTATTAAATATTTATGGTCTTTTCTATCACAAGAATCGCTTATTAGCAAGCACATTCTTAAATTACTTGGTAGTATAAATGATAGTCATAAAGTATATATTTATCAATAATTTTACTTAAAATTACCGTTTGGAGAAAGAATCCGTAGACGGCCCATTGCGTAGGCTGTCTATTCAATGTGCGTACTGGTCAGACAAGTGACCGGAGCTTTAGACGACTGAGCGCTGAGTATTATTAGAACACCGGTACAATATTACAACACAATCGTAATATTACACTTATACTATTTGTAGTAGTATATCAAGTTTGAATATTTAGATAATTGTCGCCCAATGCAATGTAACATTTGTTGCATTAATAATCATCAATTACTAATAATCGAGTATCTAACAATCACGCTATAATATTCGCAGCGAGTATACGGAAATCGTGATAGAGTCAGGGAAGCAAGCTTTTGCTAATTGGCTGTAACTGATAGATCAGCAATAAAATCAATTGGGAGGACACCGGCTGCATCTTCGATTTATGTCGATGTGGATTCGCGGTGCGTCGTGGTCCGGCGCCGACCCCCGCCACCGGGCCTCATATTTATACGCTAAAGCGGACACTGCGCAGAGTTCAAACGCGCGACGGGCGCTCGGAACAGTAGACGATAAAGAAGAATCGCAACGCGTGGGTAGACGAGGGCGAGTGCAGTGTGCAGTGCGTGCGGTTCGTGTGTCGCTGAAAGCTCGGGCTGCGAAGCCTCCGAGAGCGGCGGCAACGGGCGAGCGCCCGCCTCGCGTCAGTGCCGGCCCGGCCGTGCCGTTAGCATCACGCCCCGCATATTTACACTTACAGTTTACTGCTGGACAGTGACACTCACTCTAACGAATACCTTATTAGCGACTGCGAGCTGCCTACAGAAGTGATCGCGAAGTTCTTGCTTTTCAGAAGTGAGGTAAGTTGAATAAAAATTTAATTGATATGCCATTTTATAAGTCATTCATATACGCATGATAATTATTTTAGACGACTTTTAAAATAATATTACGAATTCTTATATGAATTACCTGAAAGCCGGTTTCGGGACTTTAGTGGCGCTCGACGCGGCATCTTGTTTTACACATAAGTTCAGCGCTACGAAAAACTGACGGTACCTACCTATATAATAAGTTTAGATCTTATTGATCTCGCACAAAATACAAAATAATGACATTCAGTATTACTTTATTAAGTTTTGTATAAGTTCCTATTTAGGGCTACGATATGTAATTAACATATTACCTATGATTTAAAATTTAAAAAGACTATTTATAAGTAAAAAACAGATCAGCAATAACAACCATAAAAGGCGAAGTTTAAGTGATCTAAAATTTCATACCAATTTTTTCTGCTAGTGGTTTTATTTTATATATAATTACAAAATATTATAGATAATATAATAATAAAACTTTTTAATATTTTTTTGTTATAGCAATAGTTGTATTTTAAATAATTCAAGTAAATAAGACTTGTTGGATTTTAGTTTTTTTTTATCAAATAGCATTTCAATATTCCTATCATACGCGTGCCGAGTACGAGCGTGACGGATCCAATATTTTACAGTCAACACCTCATTTAATATTGTACCTGCAAACTATTCATACGCACAAACTATATTATGCATTCATACTGTCATTTACACTGGTAACTACTAAGAACTTAATTTAGAATTTCTAAAACGCATACTAAATAAAGTTGCAACCAGTTTATATCTCATTGCTAAGAATGCCTTGTCAATAAATTGAAGGGGGATAAAGGGCTAGCAGTCTTTATTACTAAGTATATTTAAATACAACTTGCGAAATTAGAGTTAATTTAGGCAGTGTGAGTATTTTGATGCGGTCTCAAATAAATTGAACCTTCCAAGAAGTTACAGTTAGTAAATCCGTAAATAACAATAGTATGGAAGAAAAATTGTAATAATTCTTGTTGGTGTTTTTCTTTTGATGCTAAGAGTACATGAAACTAATCTACATAATGAATTAACTGTAATATTAAATAACTGCTTTCGCCTTCTAAATCTAATTGTTATAAAATAATATTATACGAAATAAAAGTAAATGTTCCAACATAAGATGCAAACAAGATCTAGATTTTTTTTTATGAACGTATAAATAGCGGTAGTTAATAACTACCGCTATTTTATACCCATAATATGTATATTGAAAATTATGTTAAACATAATGTTAACACAGGAAATTGATTCCGAATTCGTATTTATTACGGACAATATCTTCTAAATAGTCTGTGTCATTATATTACTGTTCAGACACCACTATCTCTCAAGTGCAACGGCAAATAAATTACAGACTGGTATATTACCTAAAATTATCCGGCAACGATTTGTAATATATATGTATACAAAGGAATATCAAATCCTTCATATAGCTACATTCAACAGCTTTCCGAACGAGCAGAAGAGTTGACGATACAAAAGCACTTGCTAACAAGTTTACTTGAATAAAGTATAATTTGATTTTGAAATTTGAATTGTTTAATTTAAAAATTAAGTAACATGATAGGGCTATAAATATATTTTAATTACATGTCTACCATTGTGCGTTATAATGCATATTGTGCGTTATATGACATCCTGTCTTTATAATTAATTGAAGTAGTCGTTACTTTGCAAAAATCCATAATAAAAAAATATATTGTTTCCCTAATTTCTAAATTTTCTTTTCAGAGACAGAACAAGAAAGACTTATTCATCATTAATTAATTTTGTCTGCACCTGAATAATTCTTGAAATGCTCAATGTTCATTTCTCATATGAAATTAATCATATGAAATGATTAATTTTGCAACTTGTTTTTGTTTTATCTAACTTTTTTGTAATTATAATTTTGTCGAGTAATTATTGGATAATTTTATCAAAATAAAATAAATAGCATGCAGAGCACATTATAGAAATAATAATTAGTAGTAATATTTTTCGTGAATATTTTTAACTCGTAAATCTTTTTAACCTGAGTTCTCTTTCTTCGTTCGTTTTAGTTTCCCTTTCGATCTTTGTACGTTTTAGTTTCCCTATTACTTTTATGAGGAATAAACGCAACTAAATCGATAATAGATACTTTGTCAAAAGTATTCGTTTCCATACTGTAGCTCAGATAAAGGTTTTAATAAAAGTAAATCTCTGTGATAATTATAGTGATATTTAATCGGTTAAAAAAATTTAAAGAAATATATCATTGGTCTTTAGAAGTTAGGTTTATATACAGTTATATTGCATGAATTAGGAACAGTCATTAAGTTTAATGTTGAAGTCTTATAAATCGTGTACAACGCGGGTGCGAAACGACGCGGACGCTTTCGCCAAGCTAGATTGCGCAAAGCTCGCCGCGGCGTTCCGAGTTCAAGAGCGGGGTGAAGGTTTCGTTGATGCCCTTCGACAATACCAGCCCCTGCTCTAAGATGATTTTAGGGTGCTCCGCCACACGTTCTAATGTTTTCTGTATTTTTAAAGCATTTATTATTTCAGAAAAATATCAAATATTAACATGCGATTTCACTAGAAAAATTTTAAATCAATTTTTTAATTTGTTTTGTCAAAATGATACTTAACATTATTAAATATTACTGATATATACATTCATCAGAATGTATATATCAGTAATATTTAATAATGTTAAGTATATAACACATACATACATACATCAGTATGTATGTATGTGTTAGATTAAATCCACATTTAGTCCAAGTAGAATAATGAAATTCTACATTAAAATATATGATTATAACTATTGCCTACATAAAGCAATAGTTTCAATCCATCCTTCCAAAAAGACGTGTTATTTGTCGAGTAATGGAATACTAACAGGTCGCTATCAAACTATTTTATTTTTATTTGGGAAACAAACATCATTGTTTGTTTCCCATGAGAATATAAATATTTAAACATAAATAAAGCTTACATAAGTAAAGTTTCTTACTTAAGTAAATGTACGCAAACTTTGTCAAAATTAACTTAATTCTTTCTCAAGTTAACAGGACTTGATATTAATATTTTGATTTGATTAAAACTTATCAACACATCTATAACGTACGTTTTAACTTGTAATAATATTGTTTTAAAAAAAAAGCAGCTCAAATAATTTTGTTGATACGGAAAGAATTTTCAGTCAAATATTTATTAAATTAATTTGATTATGAACAAACAGTTCGACAAATGTAACTCATAGTAGTACAATTATGTTAATGTCACTTGAGAATAAACATACGTAACGTTGACGATGTTAATCTGGCAAGGCCGATGCGCTTCCGATTCCTTTGTTTTAGGTAAATGCTTCGCACTTGGGCAACGGAATTACGCTTAGTTGACGGGAGCTAAATGGCTGGATGACGCTATTTTCTTAACGGCCCTGATGAGTACAAGTTTTTTTACTCAACTGCAAAAACACAAGGCCACTGGCATCAGCTCTTATTATTTACATTGAAAAACTATACATTGTCGATCGTTAATACAAACGTTGAAAGGCGATGATTGGCTTCATCATGTTGTTATTAAATATGGCACAAAAAATGCCTAGTTTGAAACGATAGGTCTGCACGCACTTGTATTTGTGACTACATAAATTTTTGGAGGCTTTAGAGGGTGTATATTTGAATAGTAGACAACTACTCTTTAGTTGTCTACTATTCAATATTTCTATTGCATAAATGAAACACCTCAATATGCGCGCGCAGAGGGCCGGCGTGACTGAATGCGCTCGCGACGGGCGGCGCGACGCTGCGGCCACGCGCCGTCGCTTCCTGAGAAAATGGCAACTTATGGGGAGCTGAATCTGAGCCTCACAGGTGCCATTGACCCACGCAGCCTGACACATACGTTGCACATAATACTAAATTTTTGCGCAAAGTAATACCATTTACTTAAGTTATAAAATTCCAGATATAATTTAATATGGGAAAAAACGATTCAAGTTAACGGAAAATAATTTTATGACATAATAAGTTTATGTAGTATTTTTTTTCAATTGAACTATATTAAAGCTGCGCTTGCCTGGCCTCTGGGCGTTGTCATGAAAGTGCAGTGCAAGGATTGCAAAACATGTACATACTTATAAAAGAATAATGCAAAAAAACAAATAAGTCTCTATTTCACTAGGAGGTATAATCGTAATTTGAAAACGTGACTTTGATTTCATGGTTCCGATGAGAATTATAAACAACGGTCAGAGCTCGCTTCCAATTATGTATGTAAACATCAAACGATTTGTGATAACGTCCGAATTGTTTTGTTATTTTAATATGTTCAAATTTATAATAAATTGTATTATATTTGGGATCTGTGTAAGGTCAAGATAATTTTAAAATATTAGAATACGTAAAGCTTAAGTAAGCTTTTAAAATTTTTTAAGTTCTAGTTGATAGTCACGAACAGAACAATTAAGTACTGAAAACATCTATGTTATTTTTAATACAATACATATATTAAAAAAAAACACTTTGGCAACCTTTTAACTTCTGTTTTACGGTTGCACGGTTATCGGACTCCAATGAAGGGAATTCTTATAGCGTGTGCGGCTGTGCGTAAGAAACCTCGGAGCGGATCGCACCATGAATATCAATATCAGAATACAGTCAAGTCGCGATGCCGGCCATCATGATCGATAAAAGAGAACCACACCGATACGGCTCTATTTCTACTTAGTTTAAAATTCACATTCAATAGCACAAACGCGGTTGGTACGCGGTACCACCGAATGGAATGTAGGTTATGATGTTATTTAGCTTGACTTTTTGCCGGTCTAAGTTTTTTATAATAGTTATCTTCTTTCGCGTCAATCAGATTTGTATGAGACGTGAAAGTACTGACGTCATTGTGCCAAATCTCGCCTTGTTAATTTGATATTACCCCGCGCTATTGAAGCGAGGTGTAACAATATCAAAATTGTGCACGACAGAATAGTGTTACCTACTTTACTGAACTTTATATCATTCTCAGAAATTAACTAATTAAAATATTTTAAGTTATATGTCTGTAGATGTGTTTTTTTGTTTTTTGTATGAAATTTTTGAAAATATCTTACAACCTTAAAGGGTATGACGACGCTCATATTAAGATAAACAACTAATAATCATCATCATCCTCTTGCCCTTATCCCACTTTAAGTGGGGTCGGCCCAACATGTTACAAACATGTTGTCACATGATTTAGCTACGTATTTTACGACCGGCCGCCTGCCTGACGTCAACTTACCTTAGTCGCCTCTTACGATACCTCGGTAAGAAATGAGGGTGGTCTATTCTATGCAGTCGCATACCAAACGGCGTATAAACAACTAATAATCGTTCATTTTATATAATCTTCAATATATCATCATTATAAATCAATCGCATTGTAAATAAATGATATAAAATTATATTATTTAGAATGCACAGCATCAGCAGCTGCATCTGATCTTGAATATAGTGTTAGGATTTATAGCAACTAATTCAATCCAACATCGTTAAAGAAATTAAGGCACTGTGTTTCCTGCTTTACTAAAGAGCCCTTGACTACCCAGACTCATGGCACCCACACTCTAAATAACAAAACAAATAGACATGTCCACTTTACCATTTACAAAGTAAAAATTCTCATGTCGTGTTTGCATAGGTCTTTTACCAATTAGTATTTGTACCGATATATATGACTTCGTGTTAGTGGTTTGTCTGTTGCACTCACTTCAAACTTTGTCTAGGACGTCGCACGCCGAGTCGAGAGGAAGGCGTGAGAGAATAAGGAGACTACTTAGCAGTGAGCATCCATTGTTTGTTTTCAAATAAAAGCGGGTTTAAGTCTTTATTCCGGCATTTTAAAATATTTCTTCGGCACTGAGAAGCGCGAACGATTCCTTGAGCAGAATCAAACCGACATTGGCATTGAAGACTACCTCGACGGGATTTCGCTGTGAAATATTGAATTTACGATGATTCGAAAAGGAAAAGCCTTTACCTTTACCTCCTTTCGTGACAAAAATACAACACAGAATGCCTGTGCTATTTTTTTATGTGGGTGGGTACCTTGAGGAACAACTGATTTAATTTCTTACTTCAAGAAAATATCAACTTCATAAATCTGTAAGACAGCATTTGAAATTGAAACAAAAGTAATAATAAAATTATTTTGCTATAATCCACAATAAAATCACGAATTTATCACGGATTATAACAAAATAATTTTATGATTACTTTTGTATTATGGATATTCGCAAAGTAACGCCTAATTCTAATTTGACATTCTTGAGACACATCTTGTGTCTCAAAAATATACCCCGCGAAGTAGCTTAATTGAACAGTCCTTTCCACATTAAAGTTACGTATCCACTATATTTCATATACAGTCACTTTTTTACCCCTAAAAATTATGGTAATATAAAAGATAAATAAATATAATAGTATTTTAAGTTTTTAATAATAACATTATTTACTAATGAGGGAAAGATGAATCAAATTTAATGTCACTAATCATAATGGCGAAGTCTATGATTTTTACGAAAAAGCTCGGTACGTAATGTCCAGTTTGTTTTATCGTGCGGAACGCGCGATGTCATTGTCCTAAGAGTGGATGAGCTTGCACCTCGCCTTTGCGCCTTCGCGCCAGCAGCGTCGTCTCACAATTCACGCCGCTAACGACTAACGACCACTCTACTGAAGAGTATATTATACTAAAAATTGCGTCTATTCGCGCACTACTAGAATGAATTCATATGTGACGATATGTAACAGACGTTACACAGGGTCTGAATCTTTGTCTACAGTAAAGACTAAGAAATTAAAACATATAATTCCAAATTTTGTATTAGATAATAAGTTTCAATCTTATCACAATTACAGTAGTTCCTGCATGTTTTTTACAATTTTCATTAATACGATATTTTATATAAGTGGAACATGATATGGAAATTATGTTTGCCGTACGCAAATAAAGTACGTCCATTAGGTAAATCATTTAAATTCCTAGAATAGGAGAACGAAGTTTAAAGGAAAATAAATTCAATACAATGACACGTCATGTCATATTAAACTCAATTCTAAAGATTAACAACTTAAACTCGGAAACTAATGACAATCAACAACTTTATTGCGTAATGCAATCGTCGTAATAGATAGGTTGTCTGTGTTAACAAATGGGTAAAATAGATTTAACCTAAAAGATAATACCTAAGGGAAACTGATCTTTAAAATATTTGCAATGAAATTGCGGCTGAAAAATGACTTACAAATTGCGAGCGGCGGCCGATTATTTATTATATTTTTTGCCATCTTTTAATGTCTATATACAAATAATAACAAATTATATATTCGTACAGCCCTATTTAGTATCTCAAACCTACTTAAATATTGGCTTACATCAAAATGAAACTTTATGCCTTCGACTTCGTATTCCGAGTGCAATGATAGATTGCACTCGGAATACTGTCAAGCTGCACGCAACTTTAATACATCAATCTGAACTAGTCGATTGTTAGTTGGATATATTTATTTGCAGTAGGCACTTCCCGATTCGAGTCGCTTCCTTGAATAGCTTTTAAATCTTTGCTTTTTAACATCTTCACCTTGAAAGAGTACACGAACATTTTTTGTAACCGTTTTTTTTTCAACCGTAATAACGATTTTTATAAGTATATTGTTCATTTGATGTTTGAGCTAATCATGATTGTTCTCAAACTTATGAAAAAAAATGATGACTTTGTTTTCGTGTATATTTTTTTTTTGTAAAGAAAATATAGTATTTTTATAAATCAAATATCAATGTGTTTTAACGTGAACATTTAAAAACTAAAAAAATACACGTATACAGTCATTTTAGTGTTGTGTATTTATCTACTTAATTATACTCTATCGGAACTGTTTCTAGAGACACTTTAATTTGTTTGAATTCAATTAATGACCATTGCGTTTGTTTAATCAAGGCACAAATCTCTGTAACGGAACTCGCAGCTACAAGTAGCCTTAAGGCGCACGCTAACTCTTAAATAATGAATATGAGGACATTTACACAGTATATCCTGATTTTTAATCATTTGTACGTGATCACGAAAAATATAGCTATAACGAAGAGCTTATAATTGACTTGCAATGTCTTCGAAATAAAATTAAATTTCATATTCAAGCAGACAGCCTACCACGATAAGAGAGTCGGCTTATCTCAGTCATGGATCTAAATCGATTTGACCGTCTAATGCCGTTTTAGTTACGTCTCGAGTACATTGTCGAGTTAAGTATCTGTATTTGTATATTATTTTATTGATTTCAGTAATTTCAGAACTTAGTTTAAAAGTACTGTTCGTACTGTTATATCTTGTTTTAACTTATAAAATATCACATCAGTAAACTTGACAAAGTTTGTATATAAATACATATATCACTAATTCCAAATATTAATATTAATAAACTTAATTAATTTCAATCATCTATGTAGATATATCTCAATTATCTATGTAGATAGATACTGTGAAAAAGCAAAAGGCGAAACTAGTGTTAATACAATAATAACAAAAATTAAAATATTTGTTTTGTAGGTAAAATACTGAATTATGATTTCCGGTAAAAACCGCATCGTTATTATTAAAATAAATAGTCATATAGATTACAAGAATACGAAATTTCTTACATCATTTTCTGAATTCTGCAAACTCAACTTCGTTCCGATGCCTGTTTACTGCATTTTACTCGAACTGGCATCTTATTAACGGTACGAAACCGCTTTTAATATGTCTTGTTGCATTAAGCGAGTATAAGTAAAACAAGCTAATTTCCGGTCGCAGTCCCTCTTTTTATGATTATTGGGTATTAAAGCCGACATGACTGGAAATGATGTTTCGAAGTACGAAACATTTCGGTACTTATGTACGGGGTCACGTAAAATTTATTATGCGTTTTCCTGATAATTATCTTCTTTTATGATTTATTCTTGTACCCGTTTTGAGAACTTAAATGAATTAATACCATTTGATATACGTATTTTTGAAACCATTGTGATAGAGCTAAGAACAGTTCAAAGATGCAGAAAATAAATAAAACCTCCTTTCTCGTCCTTACACAATAAATTGAATTATGTACATTGCTCACAAATTTCTTCTTTCTGTGCTTCAGTCTCATGGTTGTGCCAGTCCGCCAGTCACAGAACTGCTGATCACAAAGATAAATTAGAAAATACTTGTAAATTTAGGTGAAAAAACATACGTTAAATTTTATCGCTTTATCTAGCAAAAACAAAATGGTACGATTCTAAATATCTGTTAGCCACTAATACTTTGTAGACTAAGAAAGTTAACTAATATTTACCGGTTGAATCGGCTTTGCATCTATAGAATGAATGTCGATATTGGCGGGCTGTCGATGGTCCTCCCAGCCACAATGGTGGGCTGCGCGGGCGACCTACCGACGCTATTGTGGCTCCAACTTACAAAATCAATATTTGCGCAGATGTTGGCGTAAGAGCATACTATACTTGTAGCGACCTAAAATTCATACAGCTTATATGGTAATGTTAGCGGTAAATTTTCTCGGCAGCTACTTGTGATCCTTCAAATGTGGGTCGGTACTGCACGCACAACTTGACCCCGGTCGCGGTGGGCACATGACTGATGGCTAAGATCCCTGGATCCAAGCAGCTTTCTGATAAAATACTGATGAAATGATATCTCTTATTATTTACTGTTGAATTCATGAATATAACAAACAACTCATAGGTATTCTATAGAGAAGAGCCTGTAAGAAAATAATCAGATTATTTAAGGAACCACAACAACTTTTTTATTATACGTCAAATTGTAAGCTGGAACAACCAAACGACGATCCATTCCAAGTGGTCACAGGTTCAAACCCCGGACTGGCACCAATGAGATTTACCGTTGAAACTTATGTATTTTGTATTATGTATTATGTATGATATTTTCAGTTTATCGTATGCTTTTGGTGGAACCTGCATATCTCAAGAAAATTATGTGCTATCTACCAATCCTCATTGAAGCAGCGTGTTGGGTCTTATTTCCAACCCTTCTCTCCAAAAAAGAAGAGAGGTTGCCTATACCCAGCACTGTTAAAAGGCCGTTATGTTTTCTCACGTCAAATTTTGCAAGGAATTTCGCCATTCAGTAATATTTTTACTGTGAAGTTTAAATGGTGATTAGCAATCGTTCGTGCAATTCGTTAATAAATTTCTTTCCCACTAAGTTTATCACTTGTGGATAACTCTAATGTCACTGAACTATATATTTCAATGACAAAAATATATACACATAACTACAAAACAAACTCCAAATTAAAATAATTTTATAATTTCTCTGTTTTTCTATACGCATTCCACATGTGCAATATAAAAGTATATAATTAACTCAGTTATGACTGATGATAAGGGTCGCGAATCGTAAAATTTAATAACAAAACATACAATTTATAACTATCTTAGGTTTTGCAAGACCTTAATTAAAAGCAATTTTTATGGTTCATAGCCCTGGCTATAAAGCTCGTAAACGTATTCTGTGATAATGACGGTTGTGGAGTATATCAAAGTATATTACTCAATAGTAATTACTTTCGCAGCAAAACCCGATGCAAGTTGTAGACTTCGTATTAAGGATTAAAATCCCCCTGCTTATAAGTCTTAGAAGGTTTTGTTAAACCTTTTTTTACTCGTGCGGTTTCATAGTGAAAACGAAGTGCATAATTTTCAAAGTTATGACCACGATTCCCGTGTAATATGATAATATATCGTATAAATATTTCATGTCTAGTCTCTTTATCGTTTTTGCACTAGAACCAGTTTCTTGAACTTGAAGCAGTTTCATACTAAAAAAGAAGCTTTTACAGCCCATTGTTTTTTTTCTGTTACGGTCAGGCAACCAAGAAAATGTTGTTATTCATAATGCAAAATCAATTTTAAATCTTTTCTTATTTTGCGTCGAATAATCTAGAAGCAGTTAGTTGTTGGAATCGTTATACGAAACTATAATGTAAACACATTGTATGCTCGTAGCCTTGTTCGGACTCCAATCCTGACCAAATATGTTCAAGGGTTCCAAAATCAATACGGAGTTTAATGTATTTAGCTTCGGTTATGTATTTGTACGTGTAAGCTATGTTTGAGGTAATAAAACGTTTAACGGAAAATGCTTGTGAAGTTGAATCTCCTACGTGCCTGCGCTCAGTCGTTTAAAGCTTAGTTCAGACATTGGTTTGTAAGTACTTGCCATTCATTCCTTACACATAGATATGGCCGGTAATGACTGGCCGGCCGGTTAGTTATCGACTAGGTGCTCGTAAACACTGTTCGACACGAAGTATTAGTACATAGTCGCGAATACCAGTCAATAGGCATCATTCCGAGTGCATTCACTTCCTGAGTACTAATAATTTAGATAAAGAAATACCTCACTTCTAAAAGAGCCAAACCAATAATTATGTTTCCTTATATAATCGCATAAAAGGTTACGAAGATCACAACTTCAATTTACAAGGATTCACTAACAGATGAAAGAGGGGTGCACAATAGCTGGGTCAGAAAGGGTCAGTAGGCGTTGTAATAACAACTATCAAAGACCTTTCGTTTCCCAACGGATGGGTAAGTGTGAGGGTGGTACGGTAACTACCTAATTAAAGAGAGGGGCCGTTACGAACCGACACTTCTCGAAAAAGATATTTGGGCGTTGCTCCATGCGGTGTTTTCATTAATGAAACTTCTATATTTTATACTAACCACAGGATTCAGATTTATGAAATATATTTAATAAATTTACATAACATACCAAATGTGAAATCATTGATTTTAACTCAGAGAAAAAAATGTATTTTTGTTCATAATAAAAAGATTAATGAATAGAAAATATTTTAGTTTTTGTTTTTTATTTTAATATAAATTGTCTAGGTATTGATTTAAAACGGGGATGATACGAACCAGGCTACATTTCTTTTTCATAAAGCCATTTGTGTGTTGTGTAGTATAAAGCAGTGAGCTCATTTGCTTGCTAATATTTATGGTATTAAGGAGAATGCAAGAGAATGTTCAATTATGTGTATCTTATTATGCAACATAATGGGTCGTGAGAGAAATATGTCCGCCAGGGAGCAGAGTGGCAGGCGGCAGCCGCGGGCGTACCTGGGTGGCGGCGCGGGGCACGCAGGGCAACGCTCAGCGTGTGAGCCGACCGCGCAACAATCGCGAATTCAGTAAACCTAGCAACAGCACTCACACTGGCGTTGCCTTCTATCGTCACACAGGCGTAGCACGTATGAGCTTTAAGCTTCGCCCCAACTCCGAACTTTTTATATATCGTTACGGAACTACTAATTTCATGAAATATACAATTATTTCTGGTTCATTCAGTAAATATCATATTGATTTTTAATAGCCATGTAGTTTGCGTTAGCTGTAGCGTCAAAAGCTGTAAGAATTAAACAGCAACGTATCTAGTATATTTTTCAAAAAGTTATAAGGAATTTACTGCGAATAGTTGCGGTGAAAATTATTTGCGAACATTACTATCTAGTACTTAGTATTTTGTTCTTCGTAACAACAGCACACAATTACTTGCTTAATATTACAAATTATTCTCATTTTAAGGATCGGTCTAAAAACATGCTTTCCAATACGCAATATATATAAGCTGTTAAGTCGCGCTGGACCAGGTCCCTTAGTCCTGTTATTTATTGCAAAAGAGTGCAATATCTAGCAGTTAAACATGAATAGCCTGTTGCTTGATTAAAATAGAATACTAATGCAGACCAATAAATCGAGTGACAAACGTATCGCGAGTATTAGCGAATCCACAGGCTCACGGTAGCGACATAAAATACGAATCCTGATTTCATTCTCAATGCATACATATATTTGATCAGTGGAAATTTTGCCACGACGCGAGTAAAATTTTAATTCTCATCTAAATTCGACTGAATTATATAATTGTTTATAAAGATATATTAAAATCACGAAATGCCATGGAAATAAGATAATTCGTGAAACTAAGTGTACGAGTTGAATATTAAGGCGAAATAACGGTGATGATATGTCTAGCGCGGATTTACCTAAATTATTCGGACTACGTTGGCGATACGTGCCGGCGAGGGCCGCCGCCTCGATCCGGTGCCGCCCGCGGGCCGCCATGGCCTGCACATATCTAACCAGTGTTAGTCGAGTTAATGTAGAGCGTGAGATATTTTATTTAATGCAAATGTTTTTGAATCGAATCTTAATAAACAGATGAAATAGTACCATAAAGTAGTACATAATGAATATCACAGATATTCATTACGTTTCTAGTACCCGTGACTTCGCTCTTACTTCAGAGTCTAACAGTAACATGAGGTGGTTAAATACAAAGTATTTAAATAGCAACTACCTAGCGGATATTTTACTAGTGATACCAGTGACTTTTTTCGCGCCAACTTAAGCGTTTAAGTACCCTCAATAATGAGCTATATGATTTGTTCTCTGTCACGAAAGAAAAATGTGTCTTTTAACGTATATGTTATATACCCCGGTATTACAATACCGGAGGTTAAGCTTTCAGTGTGTCAAATTTTATTAATATTAATTCTGCGGATTACCTAGAAAGCATAACAGACAGACAGACAGACTTTCACATTTATAATTTTAGTAAACTATCATTATATTTTAGATGTAGCTATATTATATAGCTAAACTTAGGAAGTCGGGAAAACTTTACACTATTCTGTCAAATATACTTACAGTTAGATGTCGGTAATAGATAGAATTCACAGAAAGATGAACCAACTTGAGAACTGTTATTTAGAGTGTCATTTAAGATTTATACGTGTATATTCTGACAGAAAATTTGCACAGGTCAACGAACTGCGAATGCGTCGCGAGGGAAACTAATATTTGCTTTCTTCCTACCCGTTTTCCTGAAACACAAAGACTCTGTCACGTGAATTTACTTCTACACGACTGCCCTACATCCTTATTTTAAGCAGCGATACACAAAGTACATTGTTTTGAGATCAAATACAACATAAGGGAGTATTTAACTTATTTTTGCGATATATTTGCTTGCTATTTAAGCGGTGTATTTTATATACATCGTATGTATGTATGAAAATGTATGTCCAGCCCGATTAGCAAGGTTTCATTTAAAGATAGTTATCAAAAATGCTTCGATCGCCAAACTTTATAGGATTAACCGCTAGGTCATTCTAAAAATCGTATGAAAATTTCATTAAAATCGGTAGAGTTGTTTCGCTGTCTATAAAGGACATACAGACAAATTTTCATTTTTATATATTAAAACTAGCTATGCCAGTGGGCTTGGACCGCGTGGAAATCCGCGTGTTACAAAATGTTTCCCGAATTGAAATTTTGAACATGAAAATAGTTATTGTTAGTTAACCATATATTTTTGAAGATCTACAAATCTCTAGTAAATTACTTCAGTGTATCTCTGGTGGTTTACGCGGTTCGCGCGAATTAGGCTCCCGCCAGGTGAGTTTTTTTACATCCGCGCCACATCTTCAACACAATTTACATAAAACATAACCTAAACCTTCCGGAAGAATAGCACTAACGTTTAGTAAAAACCGTATAAAAAACTATTCAGTAGATTTTGAGATAATCGATCATGTACAGACTGAGTTTTTGAGAACTTTGTTTTACTATAAGTATAGATAGATAATTATAAATGGGAAAGTCTGTCTGTCTTTGTTACGCTTTCGCTGCTAATTGTTAAAGTTCAGCACAGCTAAAGCTTATGAACCGGGATAACATATAGGATAGGAAAATCGTGCTTGCGAAACATACGAGAGTGTATCTAAATTATTTCCGTCTTAAATTCGTTTTGACAGAAATGGAGTGACTTGCGTTAACTTCAATCATAAAGAGGCACGAAAAGGAGAAGAACATTATTAACGGTACTTAAGCGCTTAAATCGCGAACGATGTCACAGATACCACTAGTACTATGTATTATAGTTGTATATTATACAAGTACTTGGCATGCACATGTCCGCGCGTTGCCGTTAATCGACCGCTACACTTTAGCGACAATTACTGTCTAATAACGATGTAGCTCGTGTATCCGAATCTAATAACAACGACGTCGCCAGCCCCACGACCGCTATGCTAATCAATGTAATTTACGGCGGTTGATAATCGCGAAGCGAGTACGTGAGTGCATTGTGCGAACAGCAGCGCGCGTTCTTGGATATTTGAACGTAGCTACGAACACGCTCTGCTTTACAATGTGACGCCTCCGTAATCGATCTTAAATTTTAAGGCGACGCTTTTATCTTTATCGATATCGATTTTATTATTCTTTCGTTTTTCTCAAAATACTTTAATAATATAAAATATATTTTATGCCTATGAATTTCCAGCAACTAACGGGGTTGTCATCAACACTGTATATTTGTATATAAAATCTATACAAACATAAATGTGACAGTCTGTCTGTCTATCTATTATTATCTTTTCACAAATAATCTACTGTAGCAATAAAATTGATATTTTGTACAATTAGAACTTAACAAACCTATTTTAACATATAAGATTAAAATATTCCCATTTTTTCTTCGAGAATAGGAAAAATTAATATATGACGTATTTGACGATATTTTATCTCTAAAGTATATATATTATTTAGCGATATTATTTTGTTTTTTGGGGTATACATACATAAAATATTACTATTACTATTGAATTAGTCGGTGAAATGAATAATAAGGTACTTAATGTTGTATGGGTAGTATTAATCGACTTTGTAATTTATAAAATACGTGACATGAAGGAATTAAACGAATTAATTATACTTTTATTGTACAACACAAATATTTCAAAATGAGCATAATAATGAAAATATACCTATATTCTGGCGGTTTAATTGGTACATAGCGACCTCTTCCAGACGTACAGCTCGAAGGATATAGTTAATAGATACGTGGTGTGCATCACAGGAAATTAGATTATAATGTATATCGTACGTACATAAATATACAACTTGTTACAAATAAAGAATAGCGTTTTATATTAAGTAAGGTTTCACGATATTGGAGCAGTTGTTCATGTTAGAAATTGGTGTCAATGCTCGCTGCGGTTGCAGTGTTCCCAAATTATGTGTTGGGCAACACCGGGCACGCGGTGCGGCCGCCGACCCAAGCGCCCGACCCGATCGCCCAATGCCCTTCCGATCACAACCAATCGCCTTTTACGTCTAATGTGTCCATTTAAATAACACCATTACAGCGTTAAAGGCAGCTGTCGCACAATGTATGCATAATACTCATGTTACGGTAAAATACTGTTTGTGTACCGATTTGTTAAAATAAATAAAAATAAAAAGAAAATTCATAACATTCGAATCTACATTTATTTTTATATCAGATTAACTGTAAATTTGAGGCATTGTTAAACAAAACTGTATGCTAAATTAACCATGGGAATTGAGCTCCTTTTGTACACAATATAAGCAGGTTTCTTATTAAAAAGAAGGTTATCGTAAAATTCCATTAGGTGCCTTTCACCAAAGTGATAACTTTTCAAATTAAACTTTCGAGCTTTGCGTTATTGATTCATTTCGCACGATCAAAGCAAACTGTACATGAAATACACAGTTCTGCGCCAGTATATAATATTAAAAGACATAATAAAATATTTATTTATCAAATGGTTTAGTTATGTCAATAGACAAACATATTTACGTTCGGAATACTTCGAACTTTAACTAAGCCAAATAAATAGATAGAATCTCCCGATCCCTCACCCTCTCGCTGAAGGTGACTTGCGTAGAGTGTCTAGACGGAGGGACCCTCCATCTGCGAATAGAATGAGGTTCTATTTATTGATAAACTCTGAGCGCTATCTTGAGGAAATTCAATTTTATCGAATTTATATGATCTCCAAAGTCATTCGAGTATTAAATTTAATTTTTTATCATATCATGTCAGAAACATCTTATTCTTATTTATCAACTAACGGAAAACCATTGGTGGTTATAGATATATATATATATATATATATATATATATATATATATATATATATATATATATATATATATATATATATATATATATATATATATATATATATATATTTTTATAATATATATATTTTAATATATTTATATATATATATATATACTTTTTTACATAACAACCTCTAGTAAAACTAAGATACAAGACTGATAGGGTAAGAAAGTCGCGGAAAACATGTAGTAGCATACATACTAAAATAGTATTTAATAAACCTACCGTATTTTATAAAACACCTAAGATATTTCTTAGGTGTTTTAATAAATACACATACAATTAATAAAATACACTTACTTAGTTTATATGTCCAATTTAGTCCACACGCCGTGTGGTATCCGGCAGAATAGAATAGACCACCCTCCTTTTTTACCGAGGTGATCGTAAGAGGCGACTAAGGTAAGTTGACGTCAGGCAGGCGGCCGGTCGTAAAATACAAAGCCAAATCATGTGACAACATGTTGTAATATATTGTGCCGACCCCACTTAGAGTGGGATAAGGGCAGGAGAATGATGATGATGAAGAATTTAGTCCACATAAAACTAAACTTAGAATTTAATCCACATTTATCAACTCCCAGTCAACAAATCTGCCAGAGTACAATACATACATATGTAGAGCCACGAGCAAACAGATTTCCCACGGTAACTCTTGGGTTATACCTACGGGCCAGGAGTAACAATAATTTGCCCTGTAGTTATTGACTCTTGAAGTACGAGCCATAAATACAAGTTAGCTGCTTGGAGAGTAACTGCGCATTTGGCTACAACATACATTTGTAATACTTATCATGCCTATGATTCTATAAGCTAGCAACCTTATTGCCTAGTTCTTGCATGAAAATTATAAGATGTTATGCGACTGTTACAATGCGCATTATACTCGTACTTGTACTAAGATAGTATTATACATTTATAGATTTACGTTTTCGGTAAAACTTGTTTTTATTTTTCTTCCGTATTATATATTACTACTTTATATTGTATTCAAATTCAAATTAAAAATATTCTTTAGTCAAATAAACTTGTAAACAAGTGCTTTTGAATTGTCAAAACCTACTGCTGGTTCGGAAAGCTGTTCCTTCCGAGAAGAGCCAGCAAGAAACTCGATGGTTGCTTTTTTCACATAAAATTCTTATAGCCAGTTACATTTGGTTATTACTATCTTGCACAGGGTAGAGGAGTAGCTAAATCCACGCATTTTTATCATCTATATAATCCTCAATAGTAGGCTTTCTATATCAGCCTCCCTTTAACAGCATTTTTAAACTGCTGTAGTGGTAAAGATAAAATCGATTGCGAATCTTATACCCAAACCCGGAAATGACTTATTTACTTTTGCAAACTTTTATATAATGTTATTCTGTATTATATTATTTTGTGTCCTAAAACTTATGGAAGCTCAAGCCGAGCTAAGGTCTTCAGAGGCCAAATCGACTAGTTGTTTTCTGCTTATTAAAAGCTGTAAGAGAAGAAATGCTATTTACCACTGATTGAAGATTTGCGGGTCCGAAGTCTATTAACTACTTACTTGTAGTTATAATATAAATATAAACTTATGCTTACCTTGTTAGATAGCAGTGTGCCTGAACAAAAAAATCATATCTGAAAGTATGCAGATGTGACGATATTTGGGACACAATAGTGGTTTCGCAAGGAAGGATGTATTGTTATGATCACACGAATAATAGTCACAAGTTTACGTTAAAATAAGTCTTTTGTATTTAAAAATAGAAATGTATAAAATCACCTCATCTAACATCTGAATTTTACTTTTATTATTTTACATTAATACTTGATTTAGCGTACCAGTACTAAGGTGATGCTTTAATATGAGATAAACAAGAAAACGAGCACTTTAACAATAAAGATCAATGCGCGTATCCGGTATTCATAAAAACATCTCAATAATAGGTATGTGTGCGAATCGGGGTGCACACACACGACGACCCTCGTCAATCCCTCCGTTACAGAGCGCTTGTTCCGCGACACAATGCTACTGGAGTTAAATTTTAGAGTCCTGATACAATTATCAAATAATTTTGGATATCCCAGTTTAGTTAAAATTAGCGAAGGGAGGCCTATACAGAAAGCCTACTATATAACTTTGACGATAAGAATGCGTGGACATAGCTACTCTTCGACCAAGACAGTAATGACAATAAGTAGTGATATGAAATTATACATTGAAAAGAGCGACCGCCGTGTTTCTGGCTGGCTCTTCTCGGTTGGAATAGCTTTCCCAACCAGCAGTAGAGTTCACGATTCAAAAGCACTTGTTTACAAATTTACTTGAATAAAGAATATTTTGAATTTTGAATTTGAAAATGACTTACATAAATGATAAGAGTGCGTAGATATAGCTGCTCTTCAACATTGTACAAGTTAATATGACAAAATGTAACCAATTATAAGATTTAAATTTTAAAAAGAGTAACTGCTGGGATTCTTTCTGGCTTTTTTCACTATCAATTTTCCGAATCAGCCGTTAAATTGAGGATTCAAAAGCACTTGTCTACAAGTTTACTTAAATATATTACTAAAATTGTTATTTAGCTTTCCCGAAATCTTAATTGTATAACATGAACTTTTTCACAACTAAAGCACATATAAAATACCAAATGGTGTTGCATAACTTTATAAATCTAAAGTTTTTTTTCTATCCCATCATTATAGTTGTTGATGTGGATCAGTAACTAATTCAGCCAACTTTACTTTAACTTTACTTAACTTTAGATATCGATATCGATTTTATACTTTCGTCTATAAAACTAGGACAGTAGAATAAAATAATAATAATGTATAATACTCGGGATTTTACAATCTCAATATGTGGAAAATTCCCTGGTGACTGGAAACATTACCCTTCATATTTTTCGCTTGTAAAATGTCGCCCCTACCTTTATCTGTACATCTATTTATTACATCTAACCATAAAATCCGGCAACGAAGAACACTCAAGTATTCTTACCGACCCCCGTATAATGTACTAGCTCTCATTAAAACAACAAAAACTTTGCCCACTTACACTTCCCTCGAAAAACATTTTGTTTTCCAACACTCAAGTAAGCTTAATAAGCTTTGAAGAACAGCTCGTGCTACTTCGAAATATATTCTTTGTTAACTTTTTAATATTCTTAATTCTTGAAGAATATACAATTTTTTTGTTCCATTTACTAACTCTACTATGTAACTAAAAATATATATTAAATAATTTAATATCGTCCCGATCAAAATAATGTACAAACACTCTTATAGATATCAATAATTTAATACTTAGAACGAAAAGAGAGATTGGTATTGAAATGCGATATATTAAATTTTCAATATATTTAACGATCGAAGTAAAGGACATTTTTGGTAAAATTTATTGATCGAAAAATTCAAATTCGAGTCCAAGTTCTCTAAGCCATATAACCATAAGCTTAATTTAGAACCTCGTAACTTCCACCTTAATCCTGTTTAAACATAAAGCAATAAACGTTACGGGATAAGAATATATGGGCAGTATTCTCTAGCTAGTCTCACATTTAAAGTCTGCAGATAGAGGATTATAAAATACATTTCTGACTTTGACATTAACGTCAACTTTTATATGTACATTATTATAAAACAAAGTCTACAAAAGCTGTCTGTATGTGATCGATTTTCTCAAAATCGTTTGTACGGCTTTTACTAAAAGATAGTCCAATTGTTATGAAAGGTTAAGGTTAATAGTATTTTACTATTTTATGTAAATTGTGTTGAAGAGGTCGCGCGAAGTTAAAAAATTGCTTGTTGGGAGCTTTAGTCGCGTATGCTGCGTAAACCAACAGAGATGCTAAAGTAATGTACTAGAGAATTTTAGATCTACTAAAATAATACAAAAAAGTCGACGATAGCATGGCTCTATCTTTTATGGTCAACTCTCATAACTACTTAAAAAAATTTGGACACACTGCCTTCCACGCGGCTTCGGTCGCGATAATGTTAATTCAATTTAAAGCTTTTAGACTAATAAAGCTCCATGATGATTATTGACGTGTACATACTTAATTTATTAGTATTTTCATAAGAGTATAAGACGATAATAGGCGGGCACAGAATGAATTAGTAACAGACGGTTACTTTACTTTTTTTACAGACGGGAGGCGGCAGATGGATCAGAGGCGCGCGGCAGCGGCGCTGCTTGCGCTCGCCGCCGCTTGCATTGCGTGCTCTGCAGCAGGTATGTTCCTACTGATAGCTGTTTAACATCCTGTTAACAGCAATTAATTTTATAACAAATGATTCAAATACATTTATATTTTCACGCCGGCGCGTACTACCGGTGGGTCGCACTAAACTTTCTTATCCGATGGTGGGACGCGTACGATTTTTCTATGAAAATTATGGTAATTTAACTTATACAAAAACGGCACGAATTATACGCAATAGCCGCTGGTGTAATATTGAGCAAGCAATAAGCGCGCACCATGAAAATCGACCGGCGTGAACGTATCAATCTTCCAAGTATTAAAACAACTGGAAAATCATTCGAAATAGATCAGTAGCAATCAGTAAAAGCTTTGTGCTTCACTCTCAATTTCCTAGTGTATGCAGTGGCTTGTCCCAATTCCAGTGGTGGTTTCCGAACTAGACGTTTACTTTATAGTATGCCTTGGTTAGCAAAATGAGTCACCAACAAGTTGGATTAGCCAAATAGAAAATGCCATCTACCATAGTTCCATTAAGTGGTAACGGGGAATATGAACCGGAACCGATGGAGATTGATAATCGTGACCAACATATCCAATTACCACGATCCCCAATGTAGTAATGGGTAATAGTATATATAGTAATGGGATACCGAAAGAGAGCAATATCTAGCAAAATATCTTAAATAAAATTATTTTTATTTTTTCACTCGCCGTCGAGGTTTCATATCAATACATTAAAAAATAACAGTCCATATACGAGCTACTCGTTAGGCCCATAACTTTAGTAATTTAATTTCGTTCTTGAGGTAATAAAAATTAAGTCAAAGTTCAAAATGTTCATATTATCATAACATGATTAGAAATAGATTATGATAGACACAGAATCATAAGATTTTTATGATAATTTCAAAACCGTTTATAAATGTATATTAATGTTATATAATTAAACACGAATATATTACTCCTCTCCTACTAGTTTCAAGTTGTATTTAATTCCGCTCATAAAATTTAATTTTTATGTTATTTGTAAGGTTAATTTAGTGATAAGTACTGATTAGTTTTATATTCTCAACTGGATATTTGTATCAAAATTTTACGGTTGTGCATAAATTATAATAATTACTTATTCCGTATTCATTCGTAACATAACTGTTAAATGAATAAAATGCTCGTTTATACCGGTTTTAATGGAGACCGAAAGCCCATTCAAGTATGTGAACTTCGTGTTCAGGGCATTGTACGCGGAAGTATAATTTGTGCAAATAACTCGGCTGCACAACAGTGAATTTAATTTTTTATCAGCCAGCCCGTAACTTCGTCAACGTGCACACTCCTATAAGTTTTAGAAATTTTTACACTGCTCTAACAACTCCACAACAACATATTATTAAAAAAAAACTCAAAATTGGTAAATTATGGATGAGTCAGTTAAAAAGACTTCCTATTTGTACAAAGTATCGCGTTAAGAAATTAGCTCACTTATATTGCCATTAAATTATTTTTCGTCTTTACTAGTATAACTAGCTATTTTTATTCAATATCTAGAAAATCAGATATTTAAAAATACTAAAATTTGTACTTTGTTTTTGTACATTAAACCGTACTAAATATCTTACAGGTTTGTAATAGGTTTGTTCTACAATTTAAAGATCTAGTAAGTCCTAAAGGCATTATAAATAGATCCTGTGGTATTGCAAAAGTTGTAAATCACTGATTTGATTTAATATTCACAATCAATTTTATTCTGAAGGAGAACAGGTAGAACCGTTGTGTTGTCTCGTGACCTAGAATAGGTATACCTATTCCCGTGATGTTCGTGAGCGATACCGTCGTCGCCTACGCCGGTACCGACGCGACACCGACAGACACTCATTTGGTATATTCAATTAGTCAATTACTAGTGCCATTAAATAAATCAAATTTATTTTGCTGATACAAAATAATATTTGCTCGTTTTGATTTGTGAGACAACAGTAATACCTCGAAAACATCCTTGTAACCCATATGCGGTTTGCAACTGTATAAAATATAGCGATGATTTTTTGAGAAATTTATATATTTATAATTAAATGCATTTATATATTCTGTGCATAGGCCCTTACCTAATTATCTTAGCCATAGTACCGTAACCGTAACAAGTTATAATGTCTTCCTTAAACCTAAATTATACAACGGTTTAGCTTATGATTTCGATCAGCACAATTCTTATAGAGATCTTTAGTTGACTCCCACATAAAAAATGTCAAAACATAATAAAGACAGAGATTAATTAGTAATTCTAAGAGACAATAAAAAAAACTCAAGCACGAATATGGAGCCTTAGTTAACAATAATTGTAATGGGCATTCGGAAAATTAAGGTAAACATGTTTTTGAGGTCGTTGCTCTTATGCCAGTAAATTATTCAAATATAGTCAGTAAACATTTTATATCTTCCAATTGTTGCCTAATTATGGCAAACGGTACTTTTATGAAAGCGAAAATTTATAAACATATCTAATATACAAATAAAATTCAGTATTTTTGTAAATATATAAAAAAAGATAACAATAATAATAACATATAAATCTTTAAAAATCAGAAATATGTATTTTGAATTTGAAACACGGTAGCGTGTGGTTATTGACAGCGCATGTCATTTTGCCAGGACCACTTTACGAGTAGCTAGGCCGAAATATAACAGTTTCTAAAAATTTTATGAAGTAGCCTTTTATTTTCATTAAATATGAGTTCTCATCTCAGGTCGGATACATTTTAATAGAGCCTACCTAGCCTTACTAGGATAATAGTCCACGTTTTTTCGGTATTTTGTATAACTTAATGAGCAATTTTGCACTGAGTTAAATGTTTACCGTAGCATTCCATTAGATCAGCGTTTCTCAAACTGTGATCCGCGGAGGTTCCAATGAGATCAATCAGGGGTTCTGCAAAAATAACGAGCTTTTTTAACGTTTAAACAAGAATTTAAAACATTAACTACTGAGGCTACTGTCTGTACTGTCTGTAGGCTATTACTAATCAGGCTAGTCAGTGCAAATGCGACAACGTAAGTAACCTAATCAACGTAAGAATCCTTTAAACTTTATTCGGTCCTAAGGGGAGAGTTTTTATATACATCTTTTTTTGAGAAATAAGACACGACGATTATATGACGACAAAAATAACTGTTTCTCTATATATAAAAAAATGAAATAAATTATCAAAGTAGACGTCACTTTGCGGAATTCCAGAATACAAATGTAATGCTATAATTATTTTTCTGTAATCCGCGTTAGTAATCGCGGATAATAGCAAAATAATTCTATCATAACATTTATAGAAAATAAACTAAAATTAAGCATTTCACTAAATTTTTTTAAAAAAACGGATTATAGCATTAAATTAATAACTAAAATATAGCATTTTAATCAAAGATCCTAGTTTGCATACCGAAATAAGATTCCGCTAAGATTTTGTATCCGCAACACGGTTACTTCAAGAATTCGCACTGAATTTATGTTATACATAGGAAGTATATTCAAATGTGGCCTACAATGTTTAGGTCTACCCGTGTGAACTTCATCGCGCATGGCGACCACGCGAACATTCATTCATTGAAACAACAATCCATATTAATGTAGTGCAGATTTTAAATTCATGCTACCTCCTCATTTCGATTGCTCGGTACCATGTTTCTAAGCGCACGACTTTGCATAAATAGTTTTTTGTTCGTGCAAAGCCATTTTTAGCTACGCACCTGCAATAAAACCTTTACATTAAATGATATGAAAAGTGTCGTTGTGCATCGCATTGTAAGGTTTAAACGTGGGAATATAAAAGCTATAATCAGTTAAAAAGCCTTTTATGAGCTGTAAATAATTAAATAAGAAGCTAAAGAGTAAGGTAACTCTTTTAGTTCAGACAGTTATTTATTTTTATTTAAATTATTTTTATTTACATTAGTTTTAATTTGATAGTCTTTTTGGATTCATGATAAAAGTATATTTAGTATTATTATACTTACTAACATGAAAACAGAATATCAATTGTAAAATCGATCGATCTATCTGTATTGGAATGGTAAGATAACCTTCCCCGTTACCCGGAAATGATTTTGATTTTATATTATTGATGCCAATCACGAGAATGGAAAAAATATTATAATCAAAATCGCTGCGGACAAAAAGTGGACGCTGACGACATTCCTGGGGACCGTTAGGTGGACCAGCTTATAGAAAGGTGATTGCTACCGACAGCGCCCTCTACACGGCATTTTAAGAGGCAGCAGACTTCATATTAATAAATATATACTATTAGAAGTGGCAGGACTTTCACTCAAATATTTCAGCTTTCTCACATAGTCAACAAAGACAAACGTACAACGACAACATATGGAACAGGCGAAACAAGTATTGACAAGTTAAGTTTAATATAATTTTGAATTATTACGCCAGGATAATTCTACTACCAGTTCGGAACGCTACTATTCACTGAGAAGAACTGGCAAGAAACTCAGTGGTTACTCTTATCATGAATATTAACTATTCGAGGTTAGATTCTAATAACAAAGAACACTCAATGTAGGTAGGTTGACGCAGGTCTACCCGAACAATATTATAACGACACAGTAACACTAATTACACCTACGTGTTTAACCAAGACAGGTTGTTACACGATCTAAACGCGAGCGCTTAATAATCGTACAAGTCTCGTTATAACGAGACTCCAAGCGATGCTACTTCCAGCAGCGTAACAGTCTAGTAACCGTAACAGTCGAGTATTACAACAAGACTGCCTTCAATATGGCGGGCTTCATCGTTTATTTACATTTTTCAATCCAAAAGCAAGTACCCTCCTTGCTATCAGCCACGTGATTATAGTGTTGCCAGTTTCCATTCCTAACAATACAATAATATTTATTAGCGATCGCCCGGAGCTCATAAAATGACCTGATAATCATCATAGCTATATCATGTTTGACATTCAGTAATGATATAGACAAATAATATTATGTTAAAACATGTTTCAAATACAACCAACATCCTTATTATTGTTGATTACTAATATAAAAAAACATTGTCGCCATCAGTCAATAGTCATTGAGTTGTTGAAAAATGAAATGGTTTGACTTTTGAGAAAATTGATTCTTGATTATTGAATAAGGGTAAAGAAAAATATCGTTGTTATAATTAATCTCTTTTCAATTCGACCACAAACTGCAGCCATAAAAAAGCATACATGTGTGTATATAATGTCGTGTATGTGTGCGTCAATGCATGGTAATGTGTGTAATAAACTTCTTTTATTGTATTTTTTATTCATTACTTAAATAATTTCATACTCTTAATTACGTAAATTTTCTTAAAAAATAGAGTAATTGCTATATAAATAAAATAAATAAATTTAAACCCATTCAAAAACTGACAGACTGATATACTTTACATTATATATTACATTTATAATATTAGAATGGATTTTAAAGCGTAAATCTAAAGCAAGGGTCAAAACATTAAGTCATGAGATAATATGACTATGAGATAATATTTTACTTTAGCAACATGACATTCCTTTATTTCAAGGCACACATTCTCACTACACACATCCACATGCACATACACACGGCTGTAATTTTAGTTTGTCTTTTTTTCTGTTTTTTTTTTTTACCTTAAGTTAATGATATTCTTTAGTTTAATTTAATTTTTTTTTTTAATCACTTTTTAATTGTATTTTTTTTTTTTTACACCTGTAGGTAATTAAGACATATGTTAATTGAACCAAGTAAAGGTGGGCACTGGTTCCCAAAATACAGTTTAAACTAGCTTGGGAGCCAGGGACACATTAATTGTACATATGTATTTTTCAAATATTAAATAAATAAAATAAAATAAAATAAAATATTATATTTAATCAATTCTGTTCAAAAATATATTTAAACAATGCGCGAAATTCTCCAGAGAATCACTGGAATGTTAAAACAACGAACGGTACGGGCACAAAAACGATTTTTTAAAAAATATTTGCTAATAAAATATTTTTGGGTCCATAATAACATCACTATAACCTTTACTTAAATCCTATTTCTGAACGTTTATCGCACCGCTAGCCGTTCTAGCTGCAATAAACTATTCAGCAGATTAATGATAGCCACAGAGCTAACGGAACCGTTATAACTTGCAGCTTCATATCCGAAAATCGATTACATATGAGAATTACCTCCGGCGTTATGACTTGTGAACTCGGATCGAATCGACGCCAAAGCTGCGGCTCCGGAGTTAACGATCCTCTCCGTTAGTTTAATTACAGCTTTGTCGCCCCGCCACTAGCCTTTAGTAATTATACGCAGTAAAACGGATATGTATAACGACTGTGAGACGATGACCGTATGCGACTCTCGGGTGATTTGCAGTTAATATCCTGTCCAGCTGTAACGCGCTTAATAATACTAACAATAAAAGCAGCAGTGTAATTCTCAGAACAACTTTTTACAACTCAGTGGAAGACTTTAAGCACTAGCCAATAAATATATTATTTCTTTCACCACTATATGCCCTTGACAATCTCGTACATCTTTTAAAGTCACAAAAATAACCATTTCATCCATACGGTTATACGTGGATAAGAATCATTGAAAATACAAAAATTACAAAAAATGGACTTAAGGTCCTTTAGCTTTCACCTACGGATCTTAATTACTACATTATTATTAGTAAAATGACTATCAAATATAATACGTAACATGTCTGTAATTTTAATTCAGAGCTTTGCTATTATGTCAACGTTACTTAGTCGTAGTTGATCTTCTTCTTTATAGATACAAATTATCATTTAAAATAAGGAATCAACGATATTCATTTTATTTAAAAAGATTTTTAGTATTTGTACAAAGTAATGCAAAATAATTTGGTATAGTAATTAAAGTAATGTATGATTTTTTTTCTTTTAAGCACCAACGGCTGGCGACCACTCTGCGTTAGAGTTACATAGTGGTAAGTTTCGAAACTTATAATAAAATATATTGCGATATAACGCAAAAGATTTATATCAAATATTCCTTTTAGAATATATTTATTAGATTTAGGTCTTAAAAGCAGCACTCTGTTTTATACTAGTTTTTTATTTGACCACAACCTATCTGTTACAGGTCCTGTAGAGGGATGCTACTACAATTTCCAGCACTACGGGGAGGGCGACCGAATAATGACAAACGAACCTTGTCTCAACTGCACTTGTCATAATCGAATGTTAATGTGCTATCTGAGAGTCTGTCCATTTACCAAGGCCATTGGTCAAGACTGTACCGTGGAGAAACGAGCAGATCAATGTTGTCCAATTGTGACCTGTCCTGACGGTTTGTACTCTTTTATACAACTTATATGAAATTGATGAACAAATCTTTTGAGAGTTTTGATATATCCAATTCTATTTTTAAACTATATAGTGTTGAAATTAACAACGATCATCATAGCTGACGTTTTCGTGGTCACATGCAACAACATTAATATATCTTAATGTTTTTTAAAGAAATAATCATTTCATTTTCTAACTTGTTAGGCATTATAAAAATTAAAATATTTTACTCTAAGCTGACCCAGCCATGTTTCTCTGGATCACTATTTTTTTAGGAATTTTGAAATAATTAATTGTGAATCGGTTAGACACAATTATAGAAAATTGCCTGCAGGGGATCTTTGCCCGCGAACCTAAAAGGGTCACGCGCTCGCATCAACCGGATACGACGGTTCAAAGAAAATTATGGTTAAGTAATGCAACTTTACAAAAAACTACGCATTTAAAACAGAAACGCTTATCGAGCGCATATATGGCCCAATGTATCAGTGCGTAGGGGCTTCTAATTAGTACCGAAATAGTTAATATACAATATTTTTTATGATCATTCTATTTAACTCATATAGGGTTGTATCTGCTGTTTTCATGTATCCATAATCTATCCATAATAATCCATAATAAATAATCCACATAAATATATCCATAACCTTACTATTGGATTGGATCATAAAACCAAGATCATAAAACTAATTTACTATTAAATAATAATGCAATATAACGGGTTAACATTATCATTTTTACTAGTATTAATTAAATTTAATTTAATAATTCGTAAATATAGCTAAGTATTCATATTTAGTTCCAGTTGATCTACTCACGTCGACATCAACATCTTCACCTGCTGAATATGCATCAACTGGCCTCGGCAAACTGGATAAGTACGGATGCAGTATTCATGGAAAATATTTCCCAGAAGGCTCCAAAGTTCCTCCAACACCAAACAAACCATGTGAACATTGTTACTGCATTCGCAATATGACAACATGTGTAATGCAAGAATGTACACTTCACGTTGATGGCTGTACACCTATTTATCACAAAGATGTGTGTTGCCCGATTCGATACTCTTGTGGTAATGAGAATTTAATATCATGTCAATTTTTAATGTCGATGTAAAAACCAAAACTCAATTTTTTTTTTCTTTTAGATCACCCTGAAGATGAAATTCCTCTTTTGGATGATATGACAACGACGGTGCGCCCAACTCCAGGATTCTTATTAACTACCACTACAATGGTACCGGTCACCCAGATTTCACAAAACTGTATACATGATGATCATGAATTCCCAGATGGAGCCTTAATAAAAACAGAAAAAGCTTGTGAGCATTGTTACTGCATGAAGGGAGATATTGTTTGTGTTGTTCAAGAATGCGGTACACCTATGGAAAATGAGGGCAAGAATTGTACATCGTTGCCGCCACGTCATGGGCAGTGTTGTCCAGATACATATATTTGCGAAGGAGATGATCGTGTAATTGAATCAGCTACAGAAATTATTGAGTTAACCTCACCACCAAGACGAGTTGGTGTTGAAGGAAGTGGATACAGAAATGAACCCGATGAAACTTACACAGAAATAAGTCTTTTAACCACTGAAGTTGAAGGGAGTGGCGATGACTTTGAGACAGGTCCTCCAATAAGTACGTTAGAAAATTTTACACCAGACAAAGGGTCGTCTGATATCGTCGATGAAACATCATTAAAGCCAACTGAGAGTAATTTGCAGCATAGCAGTAGTACAGACAAGGAGCTAAATACAATTCCTGATACAATTTTAGATAAAGCAACGACACAAGTACCATTACATCACAAAATAACGTTACCTCACAGCGTGGAATCTATCACGGATGATGCAGGAGATATGACTTCTCAAAAAGATCGATTTACCCCAACTGAATCAGCATTTAGGAAAGAAGATGAAGTTGTTTCTACTGATATAGCGTTCAGTAAAGAAAATGAAGTAGTTTCTACTGATATAGGGTTTAGTAAAGAAAATGAAGGAGTTTCTACTGAATCAGCGTTTATAAAAGACAAAGAGAATGTTCCAAGTGAAGTTGCAACAAAAATAGTACTAGAAGAAGCAACCACACTTTCTTCTGGCTTACTAGATATGTCAACATCATTCAAAGATGAACATAAAGAGTTTACCAGCCCAGAAGATCAAGAACCTACTTCTCCGTTGTTAGAATATACTAGTAAATCTCAGAAACATTCTCAATCAGAAAAAACAACTCCAATTATTGACGAATCGAGTAGAACAGAAAAAAATAAAGTTACAGACGAGCTTTTTACATTCACTGATACAGAAATCTATGAAAGTTCAACAATTTCCGAAATTAAAGTACTTACCCAAGAAACGACTACTTTGAGTCCAAATATAAACGAGGTAAACGATAACATTTTACCTCCCAGTAGAATTCCCGGTGAAGGTGACTGTCTTTTAAATGGCATCACATACAGTAACAATACAAGTATACCTAGCACAAGTAACTGCCATACAGGATGTAAATGTATAAGTAGTATTATCAAATGTGATCCAATAATATGCAGTCCACCACCAGATTATATGGAAAATATGAATGACTGTCAACCAATCTACGATACTCCGGATTCATGTTGTCCAACTTATGTATGCAGTGTAAAAGAGACCATACCTCCACAATCACACAGTCAAATGTCGGGAACAGAAAGTCCTAAGCCCGTTGCAAGTCAATGTATTGGTAATGACTGCATCAGTGAGGAAAAACATCCACCTTCAGAAACATCAACTATTTGCACTTCTAGTGAATGTTTAGAAGAATCTGCCATAATAAAAGATGGATGTGGATCAAAGGAGTGTAAAGATCAACTTCAAGAAAGTCCGGCAAAACCTTCTCAGAGCTGTGTTGATGGAATTTGCCAAGTATCATCGATAATACCATGTGAGGGTGAAAAATGTAAAATTGAGCCAACTAAGGAACCTATCCCTCAAAAAGATCTCGATTCTAGTTCTCATCAAATCCCAACATATACATGTGATGAACAAGGTGGATGTGTAGAAAAAAAGATTACTGGACTTGAAGGGTGTGTTGATGAAAATTGTAGAAGAAAAAATAAAGAAGGGGAACAAGAACCTCCATCACCTGACTGTACAGGTTTAGAATGTGAGCTAAAAGACAAGTCCACTTTATCATCTTCAGAAGAAAAAGAAACCATTAGTTCCTCCGAAAAAATATTTACTGAAAAAAGTACAGAATATACATATGGTGAAACAGATAAGAAGACGGACAAAATAGACTCAGATGTAACAACAGCTACAGAAAAACTAGGATCAGATACAGAAGTAACAAAACCGCCTATCGTATACACAGAATCTTTAGAAAAGTTATCTTCATTATTTGAGCAAACCATCACTGACATCCCCAAACAGTATGACGATAGTAAAGACATTCTGCAAACTGACATTCCGAAACTCGATACTGCAACATTGATGCCTGAAAAAGTTGTAACGATAATAGAACCTCTTCTTACGGAATCTCCAAAACTAACGTTTTCGGAACACGAAAATACTATAACTGAGACAACACAATCGCACAAAGCTTACAGTCAAACTGAGAAAGTATATGAAAAATTAACTACAGACAAAGTCGAACCAACAAAATATATCGAAACTGAAACTGAAGAATCCTTTACTGGAAGTATTGAGAAACTTAGTACTGAAAAGTCACAAGTTTCTACTGACTCAGACATTTTACATGAAACAGAATCGGACGAAACGTACACAAAATTACCTCCTCATCTCATTGAATCTGAAAATGCTGTTCCGGAATCAGTAGTTACTGAAAAAAATGATAAACAATCAGATATTTTCGAAGAGGAAAAAACTCCAACAATATCTCCAGAATTACTTGTTACTGAAAAATCAACAACTAATTCTGTAACTAGTAAAGAAAGTTATACTTATAAAGAAACTAGCCAACCTACCCTTGCTGAAGTAACAGACAAAGTAGCAATAGAATCTGAGACAGAAAAATCTCTAGCTGAAAAAGAACAAGTAGCAACTAGTGCCCAAGTAGTAGTAGATACTGAAAAGACAGAAATTACTGAATCAATTACAGAAAGAGGTGACATCCAAGCTGAACATTTGGATAAATTATTTACAGATGAAGAAGAAAATCAAACAAAAATTCCAGATGTTCCTGACAAGCACAAAGTTGAAACAAAAACTTCAGTGATGCCAACTTCTACAAAAGAAATTGTTTCAACTTTAGTTCCAGATGTGTTTATCACCGAGAAACAAGAACTTCTAGAGGAAACTATCACTGAAAAAGATATTACTCAAACTCAAACGATAGTAATAGCGACTGAAAAAGTGAATGTTCAAACTGAACCTCTATATACTACAGAAGTAATCGTAACTAAAGCTGAAGAACCAATGTTTACCGGAACACATTCAATTCAAAGTGAAACTTCAAGTGAAATACTTCCTACCAAAGAAGAAATTCAAACAGATGTTCCAAACGTAACATTGGATTCGACAATCATTAAAACTGTTTCTCCATATCAACATGAACCGAAAATTGAAACAACAACGGCACAAAAACATGACTCAAGTTTAGTTGAACAACAGACGATTGGAAGTATAACGCATAAAATCGATGAAATTGAATACCCTCAGGTCACCGAAGAATTTACTATTAAACCAACTGAAAAAGTTGAATTATTTGACAAAGAAAATGAAATGTTCGATGATTTACACAAACCAGAGCAAATGATACCGGATGATGCAGGCAAAGATACTACTACTCAGGATTTTGAAATATATAGTCCACATGACACTTTTAGTGAAACTACTGATGTGTTTAGTATGACTGGCCTTCATGCTTCAAAAACTGAAACAATTCCACTTGACACATATAAAGACGTAACCGAATCAATTTATTTTACTCCAAAAATAGAAGAATTAGACGAAACAACGAAACTAGTTTCTCCACAAGAAGTCATCAAAGAAAAAGAAATATTTACAAACCCATCTTATGATATTGTAACAAAATCAGAAGAACCAAAAGATACTACTTCCGATATAGAAAAAACTTATACAACAAGTCCAATCATTACTCAAACTTCAAAGGTACCAGAGGTTATAGCATCAGAATTCACAGAAACATCTACTCAATATAGTGTATTTATAACAGAAAAGCAAACTGAAAGCTCGGTAGATGTGATAGAATCTGTTTCATTATCTACACACGAAATCTCCGAAACGCAAGAAAAAGCTACAACCCTATCTCAAATTTCAAGTAAAAAACTCCCAGAGACGCAAAGTACTTTGGCGGAAGATGAATTGATAACTGAAAAGAGTACTGAAAAGTATTACTCTTTAACTACTACAGAATTAGAAAAACAAACTTTCCCCAGTGAACCTCTTACAACATTAAGAAATATTGAAGAGGTAACTGAAGAGATAGATACCAAACCTCTTCAGGAACAAATTCCGACTGATCAAAAATTAGAGTTAGAATCTCCTCATATAGTCACTTCCGTACAAGAAGATAAAAAGATATCAGAAACTTCTACAAATGTCATAGATATTATAACAAAAGTAACCGAATCTCATTCGGACATACCTGTATTCATTGAAGTACAACATGAAACAACATCTAAAACTCCCGGAGAAGAGGCGACTTTGGTTACTAAGTACAAAGAAACAATAAGTGATGGTTTGACTACCCAATCTACACATAAAGATGAACTCTCTGTAGATCAAGAAGTAACTATTAGTCACGAAATGACTAGGTTAGCTAACGAAGTAACTGAGTCTTATGTAGAAACTACTATTAATCCTTTGGTTGAAGATGAAAAGCACCAAAAAACCTCAGAAATTGAAGACAGTACTAAATCTCAACCTATCGGAAGTAGTCATATAAGTGAAGTAGAATCGGGATCGTCAGTAACAACTACACAGAAACCTGAAATTATTCCCACAACAGGTATTAGTCCGGTATATACAGTAAAAGGCGATGATGGCGATTTGACTACTTCTTCTGAAACGATAAAGGAAGTCTCAAAATTGGATGAAAAATTATATGATACAACCGAAAAACACGATTTAAAGGATGACACGTTACCTAAAGAAACATCAAGTACGCAGACATTGTCACAGATATCAGAAAACATTTCCACGGAATCATCATCATTCTCTAATATAGATGATACTGATAAAAATTTAGTGGATGATAGAAGTACTAAAATACCAGACAAGACTTTGTTTGAGCTCAGTTCAGAAGAGGTCAAAGATAACGAAGTAACAACTCAGTCAATAATACCTACAATTTCGGAAGATATTCACAAGTTAGCTACAACCCTATTGGATGAGAAAGAAATACAATCAGAGCAAGACCTCAATGAAAAATTGCTTACAACATATTCAAGTTTAGAAGGTTCTCAAAAACCAACTGACTTGCCAATGTCTTTGAATACTGGAATAATTTATCAAGAAGAAATACCTGAAGCTACAAAATCCGAAAAAGATATAGTAGTAGAACCAACATCAAAAACACCAGTGGAAGAAGAATTTGAGAAAGACCAAAAACAGACGCATTTATACGTGACTGAATCTGTGCAATACCCTGAGTATCATGTCACTTCGAAAGACTTAGAGATAGAAAGTTCTACGAAAATAAATATTTCTTTCTCTACTTTGGTACCGCAATTTGTAGAAAAAGTCCCTACATCTACCATGAAGGATGAATACAGTATGAATGAAAAAGTGAAACCATTCTCTGTTGAAGAAACTAGCTTCGGTATCACTACGTCTGCAACGGAATCTAACATCAATATGCAGAAAGAGGTCTCACCTATTTTGAGTACAGAAGAAGGATTACTTGATATGCAACAACAAAAGACTACGACAGAATTATTACCAAAATTCGAAAAACAGCATGGAATTTCCTCTGAACAAACTACTTTAACAGAACCTGTTGATAAAATACCAACCAAATATCCTAATGAAGAGTACACAGTAGAAGGTGACACTACTACCGTTTCTTCTAAATTGTTAGAAATGGAACATGATAAAAAAACAATTAGCACTGAAGCTTTTCCAATTGATCAGAATGAAGAACATATGAAAACTATTTTACCTGAAACTGAAACTTCTAAAACTAAACTAATTGACGAAACAACGGATGTACCTAAAGTGCCTGCGAGTACTATAACTAGTGTACCCATTATTGTTGAGATCACGGAAAAACCTGTACCGATTGTCACAGAAATTATGGAGCCAGATATTACCGAAAAGGAAGTGGTACCAACTGAAATCATACACTCTCAAGAAACCACTATGCATATACCTTTAGAATATTCTTCAGAAAAAGAAACAGTCAATACAGAACATACGCCACTTCCAGAAAGCACTGAAGAACAGTTTAACGCCGCCGAACAACAAGAAAATATTACTGAAGCATCTGATGGACCTGAGGTAACTGATACCAAGATTATAAGCACACAAAGTTCACCCTCGGATTTACCTAAAGAACACTATGCAGTTACTGAGAGTTTACTCATTCATTCTCAATTCCCTGATGATTCATCGATAGCAGAAATTCAAACAGATTCTGAGGTCAAAGACAAATTTTCAACTGTGTCTCCAGCTACTAAAGAAGAAGCACCATTAGTAACGTTGAAAGTAACCGATAGTAAACCTCAAATATACAGCACTGAGTCTGTTTCTACTGAACCAATTACTGAAAAAGAGACATCAGAAGCATTTGTAACTTTGAGAGAGACTGATCTCCAACCCGAAACATATAGCACTCCGTCTACTATTGCCAAAGAAAAAATTACAACTGAACAAACTGCTGAAGAAATTACACCAATATCAATAGTGACTTTGAAAGAAACTGATCAATCAGAAATTCACAGCACTCAGTCAACTATTGTGAAAGATGTATTCAGTCCTGAATTGGCCACTGAACAAGAGACATTAAAACCAGAAGTGACATTGAAAGAAACTGAGATTCAGCCCGAAATATACAACACTCAGTCTACTGTTGTCAAAGAAGAATTTACAACTAAGCCCACCGCTGAGGAAAAAACTCCAATAGCAATAGTGACGTTAAAAGAGACTTATATTCAGCCAGAAATATACAGCACGCAGTCGACTATTGGCATAGAAGCATTTACTACTGAATTAACTAATGATAAAGAGACATCGAAACCAGTAGTGACATTAAAGGAAATTGAAACTCAACCGGAAATATACAACACACAGTCTACCATTATCAAAGAAGAAATTACAATTGAACCAATCGCTGAAGAAATGACACCAGAACCAATAACTACATCAAAAGAAACTGATAAAGTAGAAATATACAGCACTCAGCCTACTATCTTCAAAGAATCATTGACTACTATACCATCTAGAGAATTAAGCAAAGAAGCAGAAAAAACAGAAACTTCGACTTTAGTACATGTTCCTACAGAAGTTATATCAGCAACTTTAGGAATTTCTAGTAGTGGAGATGGGGTTGTACAAACAGATAAAGAACCCGATCTTTCAGATAACACAATAGCAATAACTGAACCGACTCGCGTATTTAGTGAGACTACACCATTCCTAATAGAGCTCACAGAGCATGCTCATGAGGTAATAGATGACAGTTCTCGAACAACTGCCGAAGAACTCACGACCGTCCATTATAAACCACAACAAACAGAAGGTATTCAGGAATTAGATATCACAAAACAATATGAAGACAAATACCAAACTTTATCACCTATTACAGATATTGAACATGAAGATAAAGAACAGTATTCTACACATATTGACGGAGCAATGGATCAGAAAATTGCCACTACAACTGCGGTAGCGTCAGAAACTTCAAGTAGCACTGAAACAATGTCTTCCACCTATTCTGGATTTAGTTTACATGAACAGGAAGAAAAATCAACTGTTGTAGAGGACGTAAGAGTTACAACATCCAGGTCTCCAACAATAACAAGTGAGAAAGATTTATTGACAACGATACCAAGTGATATACAAAAAGTAACGTACTCGATACCTGAGACTCCACTTATTTCGACCGAAAAGGTTATGCATGTAGTGGAGACCGAGAAACCATCAGAAACAAACATTGAAACAACTTTATCAGAAGTAATTTTAGAACAAGAAACACCCACAGCAACAACAATAAAGATCAAAGAGGAAACATCATCATATTCCCCTAAACCTGAAGAAAAGCCAACAATGACGACCCTTTCACCCTTGCAAGAGGCAATGAAACCTAGTATCGAAGATGAAATAAATGAGAATCTACCCTCGCCTGATTTTCCACCAAGTGGTGGTTACGGCCAAGAACCAGATTATAGCGAAGAAGATCAAGCGTTTGGACCTGGAACTTGTCGCTACGGAGGCAAAGTATACGTGTCAGCACAGCAAATTCCTAGAGATGATCCATGTGATTTTTGCTTTTGCTTCAGGAGTGACATTATTTGTTTACAACAGAGTTGTCCCCCACCTATTCATGGATGTCACGAAGAACCAATACAAGGTTTCTGCTGTCCAAGGTATGAATGCCCTGTGTCTATGGCTACGACGCTAAATGTTACTACAACAACAACAACTACTACTACGACGTTGCCGCCACACTTTCTTCCTCATGCTTATAAGGGAGCAGCTCAACGAAGAGGATGTCAAATAAAAGGACACACTTATAAGGTTGGGGAAGTTGTCAGAGCATCATCAGGACCATGTTTACAATGCTCGTGAGTATTTAATTTACATTGTATCTAAAATAATTATTATTAATTGTATAATATAATTGTTAGTATAAACAATGTGGAACAATAAACAGCGGCTTTTGAAATAACGTTTAGTGTGTTCATTGTGTGCAGCGAGTTTATAATAATCCAATCCTTAAAACATTGTAGTACATATTCGTATTGATTATATAAAAATGTATTATCGTAAGCCGACGATTTTTTTTATTTCAACATATTGTTAGCAAATAGTGTTACTGTTTGGAATACGATACGATCAATATCTTTTACACCGACTATGCAATGTATCTTGTCTAACAAAATGATAAATGAAGTATCCTTTGATAATTTTTTCTTTACATTAACTACTTTTTTAACTCTATTTGACTCAAACATTCCCAATCAATTTTATTTCAGATGCGGTGGTGATGGCCAAATGAAATGTGACCCTAAAGTGTGTACACCTGAACCGATGCTAAGACAAATGATAGCAGCTGCAGTGTCGGCGAAAAGACGAAGGTGAAATACCTTTGTGGTATTAGCTACATGAAGTAAATCGTCACACAGATTGCACCTATGTGATATATTTCATTTTCATGTATTATTATTGCACAAGAATAATGCTCAAATTTCGCGGTGAATTAGTTTAAGGTTTCGTGTCATATGTAGTATTTGCTATTAATATTTAATTAGTATCTTCATTTCGTCGTGGCACGCACCATCCGTATTTTTCTGAAACATCCATGGCTGAGATTAGGTATATTTGTTATATAATTTTTGAAATCTCGATTCGAGTCATATTAAATAAAGTTTTGTTTATTAAAAATGTTCTAATAAAAGTCAGTGCCAAACGATAGAACTAAGTTTTACGACTGCTACTCCATTGTGCTAAACTAATCTAAATTTTTCTTCCTTTTAATATGGCCCGACTCATCGAAGCTGTACTCATTCAATGCTAATTTGTCTATCTATAAATATATCAGCTTCGATAGTCAGCTCAGATCGCCGAAATCTTGACCATTTTTACATAATATTATTAAAAAAATTACCGCTATAGGTTTAGTCAATTCCTTATTTTTACACGACATTATATATGCGCTCTAGTGTCATGTAAATATAAAGCATCTTAAGGATCCCAGACGTTGTAAATGCCTTACTTAATTTGTAATAATTTATATATTTTAGGTGTATAGTACTTAAGCCATGTTTCGAGACCAGTGACTACTTATTATAATTTAGGAGTAAAACGAGGCCCTGTGCGCTCACACTGAAAAGTACCAGTCGACGTGTCTAGCCTTGGCTGATACTTTTCTTATACATTCATGTTTTGCAGAAAGCGACACGACATCGATCTTGTTTTCTATAATTCGTGATTCATATACTGGCACTTGCGTCGTAACAGTGGTCGAAAGTAATGGTCGTTTTGGAAAGACTTTTACAATGTAGCTGATTGATAAAGCATATTGTAGGATCTTTTGTAACTTTTGATATAAAAGTGCTAGTAGTTTATTGAATATATGAATCGCAGATCGAGGCGGGTACGGAAGTTTCTTTACTATTGTAACCGTTATTCACTTAATAGTAAATACGCGATTACATTAATTCGTACCATTCTCCTTCTGTATAATAAGGTTTTAGTTATATCTCCTTATTTATTTAAAGTTATAGAAATAGTGATTATTATTGACTTATTTGTTTAAACTGGTGATAAATGTAATGTTTCACAACTCCATAGTTTTTGATGTTTCATCACAAAATATATGTCAATTATATATTATTTTATTGGATTAATACTGATTTAGCCAACATACATGAGGTAGATTCTAGCTACCTGTAAAAGTTCTACAAACGAATTTTAAATAAAATATTTCAAATCAAAAATTGTTTTCTTTTCTCAGTTATAATTATCATTTAAATTTATTATTAATTTCAATGACACAATTACTCACACTATTTTAAGTAACGAACACGCTGTCGCAAATAATGTACGTGGAAGTTCATCAAAAGTTGGAAATGATTAGGTGTCTACCTAATCATTTGACTTTCTTTTGTCATCATATTTTGGATATCGTAAGGGAAGTCTCGGTGATTATTATTAGTACGTTTATAGATGAAATGTATGGCTCCACTTTTATCAGGCTTTCTACGACTTTTATTGAAGTAATAATCTGAGGTCGACGCGATGTCCCCAATCTAGCGGTGTTATCCGTGCATAAAGGTAGATGTGCCAGCACCCATCGTTGAAGGCTCCATCACGCATGGGGCGGCAAGACCATAGAGTGCAAGAGTATTATATTAACATTCAACGAATATAATTAAAATATTAACAAATTATTTACCTATCATAAAAAAAACTTTCATAAAAGACACATTATTAGACGCATTGATTTTCTGACGACAATAATTTCAGCGAACTAAAACATTGCGTAAAAAATCCTTTTTATTTTTTGTATTATAAGCATATTTTCATATCATTCATCCCCAGCATCATCATTATCTGGCGCTAAAAATTATAATATTAAATTAATTAATAATTATGATGCTGCGTCTTGCTCCTACAAGAGTCGATTTCTACGTCTAGTTACGTTGTATCCACCTTTATATATTTTTCAGACTTCCTATATAGCCTTATTAATATATGGAACAAAATTATACATTTATAGACGTCAAAGGTTATTTTTATAGAAGTAAATAAATCTATAGATCTTAATTGAATGATTCATAATATTTGAATATTATTTCTTGCTTTAATATTAATATTATAATATCAGATTTAATTATCATTTTAATTTAATGATTAAAAAAATTACATTTTAACGATGGGATACCAATAATATTTTATACAAGCTTTAAACAGTTTTCAGATCAAAAATTTACCAATCTCCTTATTCAGTACTAATAATATTTTCAATAAAAGTTGCAATGAAACTCTAAATGTTTACGAGGCCCTCTATTTCATATGCATTTAAGCTTGTTGTACAGCTTACACTCAACAATCCTTTTAGGTAGTTTTAGTCTGTTACATAAGATGGCGCTTCCACTCATTTCTTAATAGCTTTGTAAATTCATATACATATAAAAAATATATGTTATGTATTATTGAATTATTACAAAAATTATCATTATATATAGGTAAATTATGTTGTATAAAAAATTGCGGAATACTTTTTCTTACACAGCATATAACAAAGCATTTAATTAGTAACATCTTATTTAAAATCGATCACTGTTTCGTTTGACATCATATAGAGAATCGACGTATAATTCAAGCTACTACTTAATTAATAATTGAAGTTCAACATTTCAAAAGGATAGGAAAGGATTTAATAACGCTACTTCTCAGTCATAGTCAGGTCAGGTACACATTCATTTTAGAAGTATAAAAGAGTTTTAACAGCTCCGAACAAGGTTATTTAAAAATTACCTTCGATTTACGTCAAAGCATTACTAATATCCGTTTTCCTTATTAAAAAGGCTTTCAAAAGAAGGCCTACCTTCTTGTAACATACCCTAGTATGTTATAAACATCATCAAGTGTCTAACAAGTGCAATTGATCGATAATAGTTTATCGGCCTTTTGTAAAAGATTGGACTCTTGCTTAACGCATTCGGCGTCGTTCCACTTTAAATAATTATATTAAATAACTGCTAAAGATCAGAAATTTTTGAACCATTTTACCAAGTTAAATTTTTAAAGTTAAATGAAAATTCAATTTCGGTTTTTGTTACATCATCAAGCTTACGCTCCATTTTCTACAAGGCTTAATATTAAAGGATGAAATTAATCAAAATTTCTTCCATCCAGTCCCTCTCTAAACAGTTACCCAGCCCAGAACGGCCAAGCCAAGAGTAAAAGGTCCTATTTTTGATTCACCGTTTTTAGATTAGCATAATACCATAGCAATAAAATAACAATACTCATATTCCCTACTAATAATAAATATAGTATTTTAATAACTATACAAATTAATCGAAAACTACCTGTACAACGTACATATTTAAACATTGTAAATACCTGTTCTTGAAGTTGCTCCTGCAACTCTCTTCAACTTTTCTACTTTTTGTACAATAATCATAACATGGAAATCCCATTTCTCGAGGTAAATAAAAGTCGTTATTTGGATATATTTATATTTATTTTGTCAAGACGAGTATCTCTACAAAGTTTTATTTTTATAGCGAGAAACTCAAAAAGGTATTAATCTCATTTTTATATAAATTGGCCTGATAAAAAAGATACATTTTCATAAACTGTCAATAATAATATTCTTTGTTTTAATAATAATAATATTTTTTATTGCTAGAAAATGATACAATATGGTTTTATATATTTATATAGTTACAACATTTTCTGCCATTTTGGAGTGCAAAATTAGTTAATAAAATAATCATAATACAAATCTAAATTTAAAAATTAAAAAAAGCCTTAACAATAGAATTTAATTTAATAAGATCACAATCAATTCAATAAAAAAAGAAATTATCGAATATGTCAAAAGAATAATTATAGAGAAAATTTATCTAAATCAAATGTTGCTTATACTTTGTATATTATACCCCTAAGCTGAAGTTCGAATTAAAAAACTTAATTGTCATCCTTATTTCTATCCGTAGACCCAATTACAGCTTTTAATATTTACATATAAAAATAATAAATATTCCAATATAAACACACTAAGTTCAAGTGTATACTAAGAGTGTATATACTAGCAAAAAACGATTTTATTTTATCCCCACTATTTAAAACTACCCTGATGGTCGAAAGGTGTAACCGCATATTCCAGGTAGTTGGTCAAATCCAGGACAAGAAACTATAAGTTTTGTAACCTCCACATGAGAGCTATTTCCATTTTACTTTTATAAGCTATAGACAATCCAGAATAAATCCTTTACAAAAGTAATAATAAAATTATTTTGCTATAATCCGCGATACAGTAAATAGAAAAAATATATAGTGTTTAATGTATAGTGGACTATCAGTATTTTCATACCCGATACGTGCAGGATTCGTAAAAGCACATGCACAAACCTCCACCACTTCCCCCACAATACACAAGCACTACACAGTTTCACTATCACAAACTCAACAATCGTTTCGCCCCGCAACCGAAGCATCATCAGGAGATAGACTTCACGACAAAATCGCAAAGTTTTTTGCGATTTTGTCGACTTGATAGTCCACTATACATTAAACACTATATATTTTTTCTATTTACTGTATCGCGGATTATAGCAAAATAATTTTATTATTACTTTTGTATTATGGATCTCCGCAAAGTAACGCCTAATTCTATAAATTATATAAATCCTTTAGTTGTTAACAAGTCTACTGTTCATTTAGCCGACAAAACAAACAAATAACTTATTTCAAAATATTATTAAAAGATTTGCCTCATACTAAATAATAGTAAGACTTATCCACATTTTGATAGTTAGCTATTTGGTACCTATGTAGAAATATGTATCCTCAATTTGAATAACTTCATCTCTCTTGCACCAATGCACGTTCTAAGCGGCTATTCCATTCTATCTCATTACTTTTATATTGTTCGCTAACTTTCTTGTTTGTATAAGCAAATACACGTATTTGAAAGTTTGTACAAGTATTTTTATGTTGTGTTTTAATGCAATTAAGTAGATAATTATATGATTCTGCTGAAAAAATGTTTTTGCACTTAAAAATTGACAATGACATTATTACCCAAAAAAACCCAATATTAAATGGATATATAATTACCAGAATTATAGCCTAATTTATTATTCGTAAAAAAAATAAGGAATTATTATAGTATTTGGCTCTTCTCGGTTAGTTTTACTTTGAAAAATGGTAGATAATTTTCTGATAACATAACCTTAACAGTTTTTTAAGTTAATCTAACTAAAACTCAAAATTCTTTATCCAAGTCAACTCGTAAACAATTTCTTTTGAATCCTCAACTTTAGGTACTGCTGATACGTAAAATTTTTCCGTCCGAGAAGAGCCAGCAAAAAAGTAGGCGGCTGCGCTTTTCAAAATATTATTGTTATAATTAGTTAATTACTAAATCCAGTTATTATTATTTATATAATACTCAGTAGTATAATGTACCTACAACCTTACGTCTTTTGGTGCGGCGATGGCAAGGTCCGAAGAAGGATTATTAAAGGTGCAGATGTGAGAAGAGCAACCGTAACACAATGATGTTAGACTACGGCTTAAGATGTTTAGTAGAACGTAGTTTATATGACTGCTAAGTGCTACTAGTCATCAAATAGGATGTGGGTTTCGGGTGTGTGGCGTAAAGTCGACTAAATACTGGAACCATGTCTTTGCTCTATGTGTGCTTTAATTTACATTTTTAAATTGGCCGTTATGATTTGATTATGAGGGAACTAGACCGTAGAGCTTGAACATTTTTGTTGCTTACATCTTAGGTGAATCGTCTGTCGCACAAGAGTTAGGCATCTATGTTTTCATTCAAGTGTTATTTAAACGATTAAAGATCATAAACTATGATAAGAGATGGTGATATTTCGCATAAACTGCAATAACAAATATAAAGTACAAACTTGTTATAATCGGACCGACCGCCGGGCACTCTCATTTTGGAAAGAAAAATTAAAGCTTCGACATATCCCAGATTTTTTCTGAGATTTTTGGCACAATAGTAAAAAAAAACGATTAAAGATTCCGAGAAAACATAAGGATATCAATGAATATCAAATTCACATATTAATTCAAGCTGAAAATGTTTTAAATACAGAATTGTTAATTAAAAATACCTACGGTGTCTCTTTTTTGCCATGCATGTATGCCTCATTCATTAAATTATCAGCGATAGTTAGTATCACAAAAGGGATAGTCGTTACTTGGCAAGGAAAGAACTGATTGCTCACTCATCCGTAAAAGTTTGCTCGCAAAAAATACCAGGCGCATGCATATTTATTGAGTTGAATTTTTCTTATGAATACTTTTTTAAAGAAATAAATTATATACATGTAAAATCATTAATATTGCAAATACTTTTAATACCTAACTATACAATATTTCATACTTTCAAATATATTATAGACATGAATAAAGTTGTCTCAAATGTTTCATTCCATAAGTCGTAAATGTCTACTAATAAAATATAGGTTATGTTTGACTTACGGTTTAAAATGGACTGTATACTTTTTATAAAATTTTGAAAAATAAAGAAACGACTGTTCACTGCAACTGGTTTATTGCGACTATCCATAGATTAAATAAAATGTTACATGTAAGCCGAACATACCGCCCACCAAAGGACTATAGTCCTTTACATAACCCATAACAAAATACAAAATTTACCAAATATAACAAAATTACATATTGTATCCAAAGTAAACATTTAAGTTGCAGTTGTAGTTATAAATTTACAATAGAACATCTATCAAATATTGCTAAAGTAAATTTCTTATAAACACACCCTATGAAATCCTTCATATTTAGAAATTTTAATTAACATTTTATAAACAATGACTTACATGAGTTTACATTCCCTTAAAAAAAATTAGCAATTCTAATAACTTACTTAATAACAATACCAATAAGCAGAATATTTTGTGAACATTTGCTAATTTTGAAGTACAAAAATACATAATACATTTACCAAATCCATGTTGCAGAAAAAAAATTAAAATAGAACCAAAATTTGATATATAACTTCTAATTAGTTTCTATAGGTAAATAACAAAGTTTTGATACAGAACGTTTTATTATATCACTAGCACACTTAACACTATAGACTCTAGTATTATCAGAACCAGGATGCTTAGCAACTATCCTTCCAAGTGACCACTTACCAGGAGGCAAGTGTTCATCTTTCAACAACACTATATCACCTATCTCAAACTCCTTAATACGTTTAAGCCACTTAGGACGCTCTTGTAATCTAGATAAATATTCAGTTTGCCACTGATGCCAAAAGTCTCTAACTAGCCTTTGTACAAATCTCCATCGACTTATATTACTTACATTGTTATCACGCAAACCTGGACTCGGTACAGTGACAGGTGCTTCTCCAATCAAAAAGTGACCCGGAGTCAGAATCTTAAAATCAGTATCTGTGGTATCAATTGGTGTTAACGGTCTGGAGTTCAAACATGCCTCTATTTGACAAAGTGTTGTAGCCATTTCTTTGAAAGTAAGTCTAGCTGTGAAAATACGTCGCAAATGATGTTTCACTGACTTCACTCCAGCCTCCCACAGGCCTCCAAAATTCGGACTGTAGGGTGGAATGAAGTGCCACTGTGTCCCCTCAAACGGCAACATTTCCTTCCAATGAGCTGCAATTTAAGTTTAACTTCGTTCCATGCTTCTTTGAGTTGCTTATTTGCTCCAATAAAGTTACGCCCTTGATCACTCCATATGTGAGTGCATTTTCCTCTCCATGCAACAAATCTGTGAAAGGCTCCAATAAAGGATTCAGATGATAAGTCACCCACTAATTCTAAATGTATGGCCTTCGTAGCCATACAAATAAAAATCGCTATATATGCTTTATTTGACTTCGCTCCTCTTCCTCTAGACATCAAAACTTGCAAAGGACCAGCAAAGTCAACTCCGCTGTGGAGAAATGGCCGTGCTGGTGTAGTACGTACTTCCGGCAAATCCCCCATGATTTGTGTCCTTATTGATGCCCTGTATCGTGCACACACTATACACTTCCGTAAATATGTTTTTACCAAGTTTTTCGCTCCAATGATCCAGTACTTAGATTAGATATAACAAAGCATTAGTTGGATTCCACCATGTAGCGTTCTCTTGTGAGCATCTCCTACTATAAGATACGCTAAATGACATTTGCTATCAAGAATAATGGGATGTTTAGATTCGTCCATTAAATTAGTCCATTTCTTAATCTGCCGCCCACCCTGAGGATATTGCGGTCATCTAAGTAAGGATTTAATGATTTTAATCTGCTTCCTCTCTTTATATATTCCTTAATTCCCAATCTGTAAACTACTTAAACATTCTTGTACATTATCTATTAAAAGTTTCAACTGACCTGCTGACTGTGTGTTAATTTTCTTAATACAAAATAACCTTTTTAAAATTACATCCACTATTAGTCTCTTGTGCGAATATCTATTTTTTAAAGTGTCCCATGCTATGCTATAGTTCTTCTCAACAACCTGATAGTTTTTTATTGTATTTTTTGCTTCACCCACAACACAAGATTTTAAATAATGTAATTTTTGCACATCACTGAGCTTTATATTTCTATGTATTAATGATACAAACACGTCCTCGAAAGTCTGCCACTCCTCATAGGCACTGGAGAAAGTGGGCAAGTCGATTTTCGGTAACCAAACTTCAGCGTTGGTTGAACTGTTCTCCTCTTTGTTAGAGCCTTTTCCACATTTGATGTTTTCTAAAATATCTACCAATTCGCCTCTCAATTCCAAAAATAAGTCCTCGAACTGGCTGTGTCTGTCGTCTTTGAAATACGATACTTTCATTCTTTGTTCCTTCGTAGTATCCGATATTAATTCCTTATGTGTTTCACGAAAGGAATCCCAATATTCTTCAATACATTTTATTTTAGTATTTAAGTATCCGCCAGTGAATCGTATTTTTGGACATTTTTTGTGATTAACCCGTGCCTTTTCCAATAATTCAAATATATTATCACTCTTTTCTAATAATTTTCCCATTGACGCCATCTTGATTACAAGCAAAATTATTCCTTTTTTATTCAATCAATACTCGTAGACGCTAAACATAAGTACTTGTGTCTTCATACTCACTAATGATCTTCATATAGAAAAAACGTTTTGCTTATCGCTCGCCGGCCGGCCGTCTAAGTAAAATGCACCGAAGTATCCGGCTCGAAGGACCAAATTATATTTGTACTACGGTTTAAATGGACTGTATACTTTTTATAAAATTTTGAAAAATAAAGAAACGACTGTTCACTGCAACTGGTTTATTGCGACTATCCATAGATTAAATAAAATGTTACATGTAAGCCGAACAGGTTATAATATTATTTTACTAAAATTATTATCGTATTATGTTCTTAGGCAACAATTCTACTTCTATATGCTTATTTAATATATAATTTTATAACCTTAAACATTTTAATACCTAAGAGAGTATCTGTAATACAGATAGTTCCTTTTTACATCAGTAAACCATTTATGGGCAGTGTAATGCGCGTGGGCAATATTGCAGCTATGCAGTTATGCCGTAATCTCATTGTGGTCCTTACTGCCTGGTGACGAGAGCACAGGTGTATAGTCAGTTAATCAGTAGCCACTCTTTGCTGCTGCACCATGTGATCACACACATAGCCCTAAATCTCTCTTTAATAGCGGACTTATTTAAGCAGTTTTCCAGAATGTTTAGAAAGGATACATCCCCAGCTCTGATGAGGCGGTGGCTAAATATACTTACACGCACACATAGACGGCCTAAGAGCGTCATAATAACTCTGAGTATCATATAACGATCGCCAAAAGCCAGTACTCTATTACAGTACAAACATGCATCTATGCCGGTGAAGACAAAATCCCTCCTCAACGACCGGGATATACAACCGTTGCTGTTATAACGTAAGACTTTTGCAGAAGAACAGAGAAGGTCTGATTCGGTCTTTGATAAAACTTTTTTTAGGCCGAGTTCTGGGCTCATAGGATGCACCCCTAAGCTTATATACCCAAGACGCTGCAAGTCACCTGAGACTCGCTCTCCAAGGTTCACTTCATGCAAATTCATGCTACTTATATTTTTTCATTTTACATTAGATTATTGGATTATCACTTAATAAGTATATTTTCGTCCGGTACATGCACATGGACGAAAATAAATTTAATATAAATACTTTTACTATATATTATGTTTGTAATAGTAATGTGCAAATTATACTTAAAGTTATAAAATCAATAATACATTTCGGTTCTAAAAGCACCATGTCGATATTCACATTTATTTTTCAATAAATACCGCCTATGAAATACGTCCTCTCAATTTTCTGTATTAACGTTCCCAACATATTTCTACTGCCGTTATTAATTAAATGTACATTTTAAACATATTAAATTAGTATTCTTAATGACTGTTAAATAGATATAACATTTTAATTATCTTATAGCGTGGGTTAAACTCCTGCATGTTAGATAAATGGATAGAAATTATAAAAAAAGAATTATTTCAGCCACAAAATACATGAAGATAGAATCTTAACTAAAGATACAATAAGCCAAATGGAAAAGCGGTATAATTGGTAAGAGCAATCTCTTCTAAACAGCCCTAATTGATATTAATCCAATTACCCTGAAATACTTGTCTACATGCAATAAAAATTTAAATCATTTTTAATATTACGTTATTGTTTTTTCATTATAGATTATAAAGTTTAAGCTTTAGTATAGATTACTAATTTATGCTATAGCTATTCATATTTTATTCCATAATTGTATTGATAAATTATAAGGACGCTCAAAAAGCAATAACCATAGGGTAAATAAAGGGATGCTCAAACAGGCTGTATGCTTTTTTTAAGAAGTTAAGAGCGCCCAGTCCCGCAGAGTCCATGCACCATCTCGGCAGCAGAATGTTCAGAGCCGCGGCGCCGCCCCGCTCCGTTCGCGGTCTCCATGGCGACCAGCTCAAATGACGTATCGATCCCGCGAGGGAGCGAGGGGCTCGAGTCGCGGGGTGGCGCCGCTCCACCCGGTTCCCCCTTGCACCCCTGCCACCGACACTCGACCGTTGGCCCATGCAAAATGACGGATGTAAAGTTTGGATATACCTCCTTGGAAGAAAATGATATTTTCATTAAAATGAAAATGAGGTAATGTTTCCATATTTTTTTCTACACATACACAATCGAGACTTACCCCAATTCTTATTTCCCGTGCGTACTTATAGAAATTACACGGACTATTTTAAGGGAATCCAATTTCCAGCGCTCTACTTTCTTTTTATAGACCATAAATCGGATTTATTGTTACTTATTTTGGTAAGGAATAGAAAAGTAATTTAATAACTTTAATTTTTTATACAATAATATTTCTATATTACGATTTCTGACAGTTTTAAAAACGAGTCTGATAAAAGAGCAATGTTTTTAACCTGATAATGAAGAAAACTAATTTTATAAGCTTATATACTTGATAAAGAAACTAAAGAAAAATGCTTGTTTTGGGCATATAAATGAATTTAAGTAAAGTATACAAGACAAAGGACATAAATATTAGATATACATGAGACAAATACACACACGGTTATCTATCCCCAAAGTTTAATAAAGAAACCTAAAAAAGAAACATAAATTAGGCAGTAGATTTCCTCGCCTTCGCCTTCTCACCGCCAACTGATTGTAGACAATATTTTAAAACTGGCGTCACTATTTTATAGCCGACTGACTAGCACCCTTATGACAAGTGACAGTCACACCGTCAAACTATCATTGTAAGTCGCGTGAATTCCTGGAATGGTAAAAAGGGGGCTCACTAATCCTGTCCGGTGATGATGTAAAGCTACCAATATAAATTCAAGAGATTTATAACCATATACAAAGCTCTAATATACTACCAACGATGAAGAAATCAGATTGACTTATATTAGTATAAGGCTCTTACGACTTTATACTGATGCTAGCTAGTCACAAAAAAGGCAGATATACTTGCGATATTAGGACTTCAGCATACTAGCATAATAGAAGAAAGCAACCCAGGAAGACACAGTTTGTCGCTTAGTAAAAGAAGAGATAAAACAATCTGATAAAATAACAGCAGTTACAAAAAAATATGCGATACTGTCGCACGTCTTAACAGTTCGAACTCTAACGTTTATCATGAAATCGTTGATTTAAATTCTGTACCCAAACGATATTTAAAATTGAATTCATCGTGAACTCTACAGTGGAGGAAAACATTATGAGGAAAACTGAACATGCCCAAAAGATTTTATATCTATATGTCTAACTTGTCAATCGATACAAAAGCAGCATATGGGATTTACAAGTGAAAAAAGTAGCTTTATTTGTTTGAGGATATCAATAGGGAATCTTTGCCCAGTGTAGGATATCAACCTGCCTTACCTTACCCTGAATCAATTGTTGACCATCATCAGCGGCGTAGTTATCGAACGGCTAGACGGGGCAGTGCCCCGCAACACCAAACTCTCAGCTTGCCCGCTCGCCTCGTAACACGAAGAATAGGAACCAAATTCAAATTCAATTCAAATTCAAATTCAAAATATTCTTTATTCAAATAAACTTGTAAACAAGTGCTTTTGAATCGTCGACTCTATTGCTGGTTCGGAAAGCCGTCCTACCGAGAAGAGCCAGCAAGAAACTCGGTGGAGCTCTTTTAAATAAAGAAGATTCTTAATACTAATTACATTTTGTCATAGCTATCCTGCACAAGGTTAAAGAGCAGCTATATCCACGCATTCTTATCAGCAATGTAAGCCTCCACGGTATAATAGGCTTTCTGTATCAGCCTCTTTTTAACAGTATTTTTAAATTGCTGTAATGGCAAAGTTAAAATTGATTGTGGAATTTTGTTATAGAATCTTATACCCAAACCCACAAACGACTTACGTACTCTTACAAGGCGCAAAGCAGGAGCCGCAAGCTTATGTCGGTTCCTACTTTGTCTATTATATACATCGCCAATCTTTTTATAATTATGTATATTTTAATGCACAAAAATCAAATTGCTAAAAATATACTGTGAAGCTAACGTAAGAATACCTGTTTCCTTAAACTTCTCTTATGAAATCTTAAATGATTGTGGTACTGTAAGGGCCCTAGTTTCTTTTTTGCCTCAGCTCCTTTAATTACCTTACTATATCCATCATCATGCAATTTTCATCCCTCTAACAGAGGGCTAGTCTTTACTCGTAGAAATCTATTAGTGTAAGAAAAGTAGCAATGTTTGTATTTGTAATGCTATTTAAGTTTGTAAGCTATTATAGTAAATATCATTGAAATTAATATTGGTATGGTAAGCTTGGTATACCTTTAAAGTTTCAAAAAGATTATTTCGACAGGTATGTAATATTTGCACGTTAAGCAGATAGGGATACATTACACTACATAGACCACATTAATTTCCCATTTAATGACCAGCATAAAGCTTATTTATATAATTTTCCAAAAACACCTGAATGTTCACATAAGTTTTTAATATGCAACTAATTTCTGCCCGTGACTTCGTCTGTGTATATCTTAGTACCAAGAAAAAGTATCCTATATCATCTCCAGCCCTTGAACTCTCATATCAAAAATACAAAAATCTTTTGATCCGTTCGAACGTGAACTAAGCACAAACAAACACTTTCGCATTTTTGTGTTAGTATTGTTTGCACGTCGAATATACCAGCATCGATTACATGCCTATACGTACCTACTGCATTAGACGCACAATATTATGTAAATTAAAATTGTTCCACAGTAAATAAACAATTTCGTAAATTTCTAATGTTCGGATATATTTATTACTATTATATTTCAGTTTTCATTTTTTAACATTGGCTCCCGAAAATAAGTACTCGTAATAATAACGTGACACTTTAAATTTGTAAATTGTAAATTTGATTTGAATTATTTCCAATTCTACGTAGAGGTACACGCCACGCTATTAAAACTAATAGTATGCCGCTTCAGAAACATTGGCGAAACTTTAATTAGTTTTCAGTATTAATTTACCGAATCTAATTTACTGATGTAATAAGATATCTGTAAATGCTGCAGTTTTAAACATTTTGATTCTAAACGTACAATTTATCAGTTGAAGAAAAACATCAAGTATTTTTCTTCCATTTCAAGCAATAAATAATTCAACAGCAATTTCTTTTTGGTTCATACATTTTAATATAACATTAACTGTAAAATATTACCCAAGTTTTTATTTTACTCAAAGTATAAGCAATGTAGACGAAAGTAGGACTTAACGCATACTTAACGTTTGTATACCCATCAAATTACCACGAATGTGCGTATGTAATGTCAATTCATATTTAAATATTTTTTTAAATTATATCATTGCCTTGTTTAAACGTCTCTTCTAAAATTTTGTTTCAAACATTAACATAATTAAGTGGTTCTCAAAGTTTTCCCATTATAAACTTAGCGAGAAATTTTATTTTTCCCTCAAGTCACGCGTGGCTGTGTGCGCGCGTGTAGACAGCCCGGCGAATTGGATTTTCTCTAGTGTGAGTAAACCTACTTTTGTCGACGGAACAGGAAAACCTAAGAGATTCATGAAATATTAATATAAACTCTTTAAAACTTAGCACAGTTGATACGTAGAATATCGTTCTATATCCTAACAGTGCCACTCTAGACGTATGGGATCAATAATTTTTTTTATCATCTTATTTTGAATTAGGCTCAGCTGTCTCATCCATGTGTATTATATTATATGTTGAACCATTTTTGAATTGCGGCGTCTGAACAATAGCCGTGAAGAAGAAGATTAGCTAAGATATAAGTATATTGTGAATTGTCCAAATTGACAAAGATTTATGTTAGATCTGTTAATGTCTTCTTTAATAAATATTGTGATTTTGAAAAGCCTGAATTGCTTATATTATAGAATGAGTAAAAAATAAAGTATATATCATAGATATCTCAGAAACAACACATGATGATAGGTTTATAATATCACTAGCTATTACCCGCGACTTCGTCCGCGTGGACCGTAGTCCTGTAATTCTCAGTAGCTTCTATCACTACCCTGCAAAAATCTCCATCACAAAAATCAGATCGATCCGGTGGGTTAAATAGCAGTTCCTGTTACATTTATTACGCTACTCGATAGTCCATATTACATTTGATTTCCTTCATGCCATTACTATTATTTAGCAAAGATATTGATTTGCACTGGAAAGATTCGAACAAAACCATAAAAAATTGTAAAACCTCTCTTAGTGGGCAGCAGCATCTTTCAGTTTATCTGTTAATGTGAGACTCTATTGGGCCTTCTGATTAAATTAAAAACATGATATAAAATTTTTCATTAAAATTCTAAACATTCGTTTAATAACTTTTTAGTATAATCTTTACTTTTATATAAAATACTTCTCTTGAAGCAACATCAATGAAATTTGGCACAATTAATGCTTATACTCGTCATCAGGGTAACTTAAAGGCTATGATATAGGTTCTAAAAATCCTGTTAATTTAACAGGAATAGCACGAAATTAGGAAACGCCATCTATTATCAACCTATCAAAGTTAAGTCACATCTGTGATTTGAAGAAGGTTATATATATCACGTTGTTTGACTTGCATCGAAAGAGTTATTTAAAAAATATATTATAAAGCCGGCAAAGAGTGTGTTCTAATGATGTTTCCTCTGAGTGGGTTGAACTTTGTGCCGGCGTACCTCAAGGCGGCGTATTATCTCCTCTATTATTCTCTGTTTTTATAAACGAAATCTCCAATGTAATTACTTCTCACTACCATCTCTTTGCAGACGATTTGCAGCTTTATAGGCATGCCACTGTTACTGACCTTGCTTCTGCAGTGCATGAAATTAACATGGACCTAACACGAATAAAGAACTGGGCTAATTCTCATGGTCTCATTGTTAATCCATCGAACCAACCATTGTTGACTTTTCAGAGATTCAGATTTAATAATTAAAAATTAAAGGTAAAGAATATTATACAGGCGATTCTAAGGATTGAAGTTTCAGTCATAACATCTTTTCTCGATGCGAAGCAAGAAATATAGATCCACACGGGCAAAACCCATAGCAAATCTCTAGTTTACTTTATTACATACATCAATACATTAATATGAAATATTTTATAAAGACGATTTAAATTTGTTGTATTTCGATTGCAATTATTATACCAGATATTCACTTTTATCAAAGTTTTGAAAACGAATATATTGATTATTAAACTTTTGCTCTTAAAGGTAAGTAATTCCAATTTTAATGTTTTATTCTTTAAAACCATCGACATTAAGAAGATTACAATACATAGCATTACAGACATTTCGTATTGATGCGAAAACGAATAGTAATAACTTGAGTTAAGTAAGTAACTAAAGAATTAATATAGGAATTAATTTTATTAAGTACATTCTTTTGTGACCAACCCGACAAAGCAACGAATAAAGATCATGATTCTTTAGTGGTAGGGCCAAACTTTTGAAAAATTATACTTAAAACTTGACTATTAAGAGATTTTAAAAAAGACTGTAAAATATATTCTACACCTTAAAATGCCTCTACTGCATTTATTCTTAAATATAAGTAACTATATTTAATGTATGTTATGAAAAAGTAAAAATTATGAGTAACCCTTCGAGATGCTAAAGTCTAATAATGTATCAGATCTTCAGCATAAACGTTATGAAATAATTATAACAAGGATATATCTGGGAATAATCATTTGGTAAATTGACCTAAATTTAATATGGCTAGCTGTTAGGACAGTAGGATTACAGCTCAGAGGTACGATTTAATTTATTTCATATTTACAGAATTAGGCGTTACTTTGCGGAGATCCATAATACAAAAGTAATAATAAAATTATTTTGCTATAATCCGCGATACAGTAAATAGAAAATATATATAGTGTTTAATGTATAGTGGACTATCCGTATATATATAGAAAATATATCCGTAATATTCTCATCCTTAAAGATGTCTTATTAAATTCTATGACAATCGTAATTATAACAACCATTAAAAAAATGCTACAATTAAATTAATAACTTTATTATTAATTTATTAACTTTAACTTTGACTGTCATAAAATATTTATTTCTTCTAATAATAATACATTAGATTATTTACAAATACTCATAGTAAGATAATTGCATAATTTGTTGTTTACGTGAGCACTATTTTATATTCTGTAATATTTGTGTTTAGTTACGACGTCGTTAAGTACAGTTAACAATTTCTTTATAACCGGTTCTTTAGTTAGAACAAGCCAACAATGTAAGCTTTATGATACTGAACTGGTTATTTTATAAAATAATAGCGAAGGCGATATTACAAATAAATTTGATTTAACGTTCTAAAATTAAAAGATGATTTTCTCAATCGACTATAACAACAGTAATTATTTAGTAAGGTTCCTTATTTTACATTTACATACACTGAGAGATGCAAAGATGTTAATAAGAGTAATTTTTATTACGAAGATTTAAGATATTGTCTAGTTAGTTAACCAATATTAATACGCCGTGTGGTATCCGGCAGAATAGAATAGATCACCCTCATTTCTTACCGAGGTGTCGTAACAGGCGACTAAGGTATATGCCGTGTGGTATCCGGCTCCATAGAATAGGCCACCCTCATTTCTTACCGAGGTGTCGTAAAAGGCGACTAAGGTAAGTTGACGTCAGGCAAGCGGCCGGTCGTAAAATACGTAGCGAAATCATGTGACAACATGTTTGTAACAAGTCATGTTGTGCCGACTCCACTTAGAGTGGGATAAGGGCAGGAGAATGATGAGTTAACCAATATTAATCTACCGAAAAGAAGACGAAAAAGAACGAGGGTATATAGAAGATATAAAGCTTTTACTATTCGACTTTCTGTTCTATCAATACTGTTTCTGTTTACTACGCAAAATCTAGAGTTTCTTCCGATGTTATTTGAGACCATTTTATATCAAAAAAACTGAACCAGAAATAATAAAGCTTCGAAATAAATAAATAATAAATATATGCGATAAGTAAGTAACTGAATACTCGTGTTATGGTTGACAGACAATTGGTAATATACTACACATATAATTTTAAATACATACTTAATAGAAATACACACCCAGGCTCGAAGAACCAACAAATTCTTTATAGAAAATGTTGGCCCTCGCCTAGGGCCAACTCTCGGCGGGAATCGAACCCGCGACCCGCGGAGCTGAAGGAAGGATCACTACCCATTACGCAAACGGGCCAGTCGAAAACCCGCTGGTTGTTTTATAAAAAAGTAGGTTAGTTAACGATAAGTGTAATGAAATTTAACAATTATAAAAGATATAATGAGTATGAATGAAAGTCGTTACATCTGGCATGTTGTTAAATTTAGGGTTCTATTTCCGTGATCAAATGAAGTCGATGAACCACCAACAGGATATGCCGCGTGCTACTGAGATTTGCTTTGGGCGATTGAGAAATTGAGACCTAATCAAAAGTAATCAATTGTTTGTTATCAAGCACTAACGTATCAGAGAATACGATACGTTCTGAAGTTAATTGAGCTATGTATACTAGCAACGTGTAAATTAAAGTGATTATCTATAAATTGGATAACACAGATCAATTAAAATCGTTATATTAAAAGTAAGTAATTTATTAACATTAATATATATATTAACTAGGTATAATACCGATGTAATTCTGAACGTTAATGTCTAAATGTGAAATGTTATTTTAAATGTCACTTGGCTATTCAAGGTTCCAACATATAATTTAATATTAAAATATCTAAAAATAATAGAAAGGAACCTTTTGTTCAATACTAATAAAATGTTGATTTTTAAAACCTATAGACATTCGAAGTTTTACTTAGATGCTTAAACCCACCGTTCATTAATATTGTTATTTGATAAAGACCTATAGATGAGCAATAGCTTTTGCCCAAAAGCTTTTTCATTACATGGACTTCAATAGCATGATAAAAAGTTGCCTTTCTCACTGTAAAGCCCTTCATCTATGTCCAAAATCAGGTTAATAAATCACATCCATCCTTTTCTCCATTCAAAGAAGAAAAAAAATTAATTTATAACATTAGTGTAGATTGTACTAAAGAACTTGTTTTACTTGGGCATAAATACTTAATAACCTCCTTAAACTACAATGATAAGGAAAGCTTCCAAATTCTAGGTCAACCATTTTACGCAGTTCGCACTTAAATAGCAGCTTTTCAGGCAGACATCCCCACGTTTTAACTACTCTAATGATATACATATACTTAAATATTTATCTCTTTTAAAATTTCCAGATTTTTATACATAATAAGATGTATCCCTGACTTGTTCGCGGTACAGCGCAACTTAGCTTAAAGTTTAAATACCCTTAATTATGTACAAACTTTTTTTTCATGCTCCCGAAGGAAAAATAGTAAAGAAACAAAAAACGGAACAAAATATAGTGTTTTTCTATTTTTTTGTGCTACTTCTTTTAATATACGGACATGACAATTGGTTTTTTTTATTATATGTACATCATATCTCATTACCCCGATGCTGATACAGATCGCTTTGTGCTTTGTTATGGTTAACTGCGAGTATTTCTTTTAATATCTGATCAGAATGCTATTTTATTGCTTTAAATATCTTTTGATCTGAAATTGGAATTTTAATTGGTGGATTTATAAATCAATATAAATTTGATATAAATATTATAAATAACTAGTGTTATTCTTTCGAAGTCATATACTGTATTTATATGTAATAATAGGTTTTTACTCTACTATTTCCTCAACCGATGAAGTTAATGCTACATTCTACGATTATAATAGAAACTCGCGAATCGGGCGAGTAATAGTAATTACAATTATCATGTATTACTGCGCATTGTACCATACACCTTTCGGCTATATGATGTGGACTAATAATTTGTTGTTAGCTTTTACTTGCAACCGATAAGGATTTAACAGTTAACTTGTGCGAATTAGCTTCATGATCTTACAGATAACCTCGTAGCACTACGCCACAACGCTCCTTAAAAGCTTTTTAAATAAACTCAATTACAGCCATCGGTTCACGTAGCATATATTAGAATTCATTACTAGAATTTAATAAAATATTTTATCACCAATGGTACCTCATAAAGCTGGAAATCAAATATTGTATCGGAACATGATTCATGCTGTTGAGGATTTAGTCTGGTATAATCCGCACTAAAGGAGGCCGAGGTTATCTTTGGGTCATAATACATTAGAACATTTTCTCTTCTGTCCCTTATTGAAGATCAAATTTAAGGAATAATTAGCAAGAAATAAAATTGTACACTTACATTTCAATACGATTATTATAAAAGATAGCTTCAAGTATTATATCAAGTAGTCGAGAGAAATGATATTATTAGCTTGAAAAGAGGTATTGAATCCAAAGGACTCCGGGCTCTTGCATGTAAATTCTATGCAAAAAAAGTTTTTGACGTGATATGTGACACTAAAATAACATACTCCGCATGGACAAAGCATTTAAATATAAAAATATTCTTTGTACGAAACACTTTTTTTATTAAATAATAAATGAAACATGTTTTTAAGGTAATAAGTTCTTAAAGATAAGCTGTGAATGTAGGTCGACGCTGTAATTTATCACCTCGGCGACGTCGAGCAACAGGAAGAGTTAGATAGCAAAAGCGTAAAAGCACAATAGTAACTAGTGCATAACGTATATTGACCTATACAGCACACGAATGGTTAAGACAAATGTCTGTTCACAAATCATGTTGTGACGGTTTGTCCGCATTAAGACGGGACTTATTTCGTAATGAAATGTAAGCCATAGTGCAGCTTATGCTTCATAATGTTGTTGTAAAGTTATTAGTGGTTGGATCGAGGCGCTGCCCGGAGTGAGCGCAGCTGTCAAGGCCAACTGAGGTCACTCCTCCGACGATCTCTGAGCCACGGTGCCCGAGACCGGTTTTACAATTTTGTCTCTTTTTATTTTCATTTTTGTATACACGACGCTGAGACTAAACATTGTTTATAATGCCAACCTTCGTCAGATGAACTTTATTTAAATAGCCGCATTATTATTTTATTTTCCATGAAACTATAATAATTCTTATTATATAAATATTTTCATTTGTCTTTAACAAGATAGATGCCATTTTATAACTAGCTGTCCGGCAACGCGTTGCTGTGGCTTAATCAGGTTTCGAATCCCCCTAGAAACAGAACTCAACAGTTATTTCGATCGACCCTAAAATGACAGGACATCCGCTGGGTCACTCTAAAGATCGTCTGAAAATTTCTTTAAAATTGATCCAGCCGTTTCGGAGTTTATAAACTATTAACCAACCAATATTAAACTAGCAACCAATAATTAAAAAATATTTGTTTCAAGTAATTGGATTTTTTTACTTTTCATAGACAGCTTTCATGAATATATGAATTACATTTCATAAGAAAGTAAAGAAAAAAAGCTTATAGAATAAGTAATTTATAGAATTAGGCGTTACTTTGCGGAGATCCATAATACAAAAGAAAAAATGTATAGTCCACTATACATTTAACACTATATATATTTTCTATTTACTGTTTCGCGGATTATAGCAAAATAATTTTATTATTACTTTTGCTTATGGAATAAAAAAACAAAGATCTATAAATAAAATAAAAAAGAAAGCTTAGTTAGCTTCGGACTAAAAGGTAATATTAAGGTCTGAAGAAAGATAATAATTTAAACTAATTTCACATTTGTAAAGCTCGTTCTTCATATTATGGGCTTAGTTGAGCTTAGTTTATTAAACTCTAAGTAAGCGCCTCTTATACTAAGATTTTTTGTAAAATTTTATAGTAGAACCACAAAAATATCACTGAAAACTTTTCTTATTTTAAAAATAAAATAATAATTTACCGAAGTAGGCATTACTTTGCGGAATTCCAATATACAAAATCCAATATCACAAAAGTTATAATAGAATTATTTTGTTATAATCCGTTCTTGTTAAGAAAATCTATCTAAATCTAAGTGTATGAAGCAGAAACGCAGAAGCAAATTACGATTTTCTTTTGAAGCCTATCTCCTGATTATGCTTCGATTGCGGGGCGAAACGATTTTAGAGATTGTCGTAGTGAATGTATGTAGTGATTGTTTAGTGTGTTGTTGGTGACCGCCTTTTTTCATACGTGTGGTAGCGGATCCAGCAGGCCAGAGCTTTTAGTAAACGATTCAATTCAAAGTCAGTACCTAAACCCAACCGCTTTCTTTTCCGCATTTTGAACGCTCATTCGGCAACGACTTAAAGTGTGCGTCTTTATGACGTCATGGTATGAAAAAACAATTTAGTTTACGTCTTTATTAATTGAGTTGCAATAAGCGTTCATGTTAGGCCTGCTGGTATGTGAACAGTTTTCTGCTTTCCACATTTAGCATTATGTAGATTATCTTAACAAGTGCGGAATATATCGTAATAATATTTTTATAGTTCTATAGAAACAGTTGGTTCACAAACATTTACGTTTTTATATACGTAGAGGAAACTGGCTCAATTTTACTGACACTGGATCAATTTTAGCGATCGTTGTTTATTAAATGCGTGTTTAATTTCGTGAGATAGCAGCAGGCCATTATTTGACTTTCAATAAGAATAAAATATGTTGTGTATACATATATAATATTTTTTAATTATATTCCCTAAAGGAGGAAATAGTATAGTATAATAAAAAGAAAATTTAATTTACTCGAATCCTTGTACTCAGTTTGTATTTGAATCTTGTCTTTAGACACTCTTAAACAGCGAAAAATAAGAATGTGCTTAACGTTTTTTAAAATCCATCATCAAAAACTATAAAGTAAAGGATAAACTTTTCCTCATCCTTTTTTATCTGGGTTCGCGTATTGTATACATAATACAGTATACTAAATGAAAAAAGTTTCATTAAGATATAAAACTCCATAAAAATACCTTCATTTTGATTTAACGAAGATTTGATTTAAGAAAGTTGTTGCATTCCATATCTCAACCCTTTGAAGCAGAAATTAACAAATAAATTTTTACCTATATTTTAAGCAAATGCTTTAAAATTTCATACAAACATTAACCCTCTTTGAATTTATTACTAACTATTATAATCTGATTAGACGAAATCGTCCCTTTCACATCTTACCTGTTGGTGCAGATATATGTTTAATACGTTTATATTTAATATGTTTAGCCCGGTATCCAGCAGCGCGAAGCGTAGAGAAGAAGAGAGATTGCTCCGAAGCTGTCAGGTTATTTCCATCAAAAAGGAGAGGAGATGTAGATTTTGCGTAGCAGAGATGTGAGCTGTAAGAGCTCCATAGAAAGATTTGTGCTTCTTAAAAATATTTTTTTATATAAAATCCAGTAAGTGACATCGCCCCAGGAACAGAGAAAAACGAAAAACATTCTAGTACCAGTATTAACTATAAATCGCTATATATTTTTTGCTTTGTTCAGCGTTTGGAATACATATACATAGAATAACATGTCCTATATGTTAACCTTTCAAGTAAATTAATAATAATAAATAAATATATGGGACACTTACACGGTCGTTCGCCCCCAAAGTAAGTAACTTAATACTTTCATTATGTGTGACATAGGGCCAGCGAATTCTTCCTATATGTTAAGCTTTGAACTATATACTGAAAACAGCATGTAAATAGCACTTCTGAATCACTTCACATCTAAATTAGTGTATCCAAATAAACAAATAAAAAAAACAGAAAAAAATTTGTTATAGGCTTAAATTAGAGTGTTTTGAGACGATAACACTATTTTTTAAATATTAAATGTATAAATAAATTTAACATGATTATGATGATCATATTAATGTATAAACTTTACGATTTGAAATATAAAACCGTGTAAAATTTTGAAGATTTAGAAATCTTTAATTTATAAGACAACAGTTATACAAAATAAAAAGAAATTACGACTGTAGAAATATAATCCCTTTTTAAAAACAAAATACACTGTAATTTGAATCAATACGTATCTAGTTGAGTGTCTACTTTACAATTCATATTCTAACCCCCGTTTTTAAGATTCGACGATCACTAATCAACAGATATTTTTAACAAGGAAGTATAAAATTACATAACTATATTATATTATGACGAATTTGTTTAAATTAAACAGAAGCATCTATTTTTGATGCGCTTGTTTATTTTCACGAATAGTTTATTTTCCTTGATTCATTGATAGCCACCAGATGGCGCGTAGTCGGATTGCCGTGTATGGTAAACATGTAGCCCCCGCTAGGTATTGAAATTTTTACACGCTCTTCACTTCAAATAGCTACACAAATATCGTGATTGAGATAGTTATTGAGTTTCATGCCTCTTGCATCGGTTTTGGGGCAAAAGGTTATACTAAAAATCTTTATAATAAAATATGGTTCATGTTATCTTGTTCTAGACTGGGTGAAAACAGAATCTTTGGTCATTTCGTATTATAACCGATAACTATAGGCCTCTTCTCGCATTTTTTGGAAAGAAGAGTTAGTGCTTAGAACGACCACGCTGCTCCAATGTGGATTGGTAGGTTATACATATCCCCAGAATTCTCAAGAGTTATGCTGCTTTCCTCATGACAATTTCCTTCACAGTAAAGCGAGTGATAAACTGAAAATATCAATAAAGCACATTACCTACATTTTATTGAAAACTTTTTATTGGTCTGCCCAGAATTTTACCCGTGAACCGCTGAATAAAGTCGTAATTATAACTATCGTCTATGTCAACACCACTTAATCAATCAATAATCAACATTACTTACAAAATAATGTCTGTCGACAAAAACTTTGGACAAAATTTAATATGAAAACTAAAACTGTTAACCGTTGAGGAGTTCTCTCGCCTGGAGCCAATCCGGGCAGCAGCATCTGGCCATGCTTATCATAAAGTATTGTTGCGAGACTGGAGCAGCATGTAAAATTTCAGCTCAATCGGACAGCGGGGAGGTGGGTCAAATTTAACTTATACAAAATATAGCGTGCAGCTTAAAATAAAAGTAAATAGATTTCTTATTTGACTTATTCCAAGTAAATAACCGACTATAAAATTTATATAAAAAACAATTTATTAAAAAAATCTTTTTAATTAGTTGAGGAATATAGTCACATCCGTTCAAACTATTTATAATGCTTTGTAACTCTGTGTACCACTAAATAGTGTTCGAGAATTGAAAATGTTGGAGAAACATCAACCAACAGAAGAACAATGGAGTATTATGTGGTAATAGTGGAAATATATTCGTTTGCTTATGCGTGGAAAAAAGTATCATCTAAACAAATCGCGGTATTGTTATACGCGATACACGAATAAAAGGATCGGTAGCTTTTCATATTATTATGGCCGGCCAGCCAACAATTTATTACAAACTAAGGGAACGATATTAATATGCGATTGACTCAAGAATTATTTTTATTGTGAATGTTGTGACGAAAAACATGCTAAATAAAACGAGTTTGTTGGATTTGTAATAAATTTTATTTCGTATTAAACCTAATTGTAAAATATTTCAACATAACGTTACCCATATATAAATATCAGGATATGAATTCATAAAAGATAATATTCAGATTAATAAATAAATATAACTATGCGCAATTCGTTTAAACAAAATTATTTATGTTATTGAAAAAATATATTTCAATACGTACAAATAAAACAATTTTAAAAAAATCTGTATTATCCGGTAATTTTTTTATGTCTAAAACACCTGCGTTTGAATGTCACATATTTTCAATCTCATCCTAGTTTGAAACAGAAAGAGTCAACGGCTGCATCCAATATAACAAGGCCTGCCAACCTTTCCCCAAAATATTGTACTATAAAGGAGTAAGGTGTATCCGTTAAGACCAGAGAGGCCTTTCATTGTGGTTGAATTCATCGCTCCGGGCAAGTCACTTGTCGAGGTCATAACCTGTTTGCGACCCCTCTCCGTAGAACTGTAGGGATCATGTTTGTAACAATTTTTATAACTTGGCCATAATTACTTTCCCTTGAATTTTTTTTCTAGGGAAAATTGAGGAAGATTAACTGTCAATTCATTTTACTTAAATAGTTTATAATGTAATTGCTTTTTTTAAGTACATCTTAAAATGATTATTAAATCTTGTATAAACAGTAGCTGACCTTTCTGGTTCTAAAAACTTTGCAACTCACTTATTTTAGCAAAAAAATTAACAAAACAAAATTTGTTTTGGTATACATTGTACGAGAAATTCAGTGATAATATAATACTTGCGAGAAATAAGGATAAAAGTGTATTAACCAGCTTGAAAAGATAATCTATAAGAAACTTTCAAATATTATTTAAAATCTAACTGAGGTATGATCATATATTTTATAAGTTTATAATATATATTTACTATTTATTTCATATACTATCGTGTGAAATTGTATTAAGATAGAAATGTCAAATAAAAATAACAGATAATAATAAAAAATTGGAATGTACTCTATCAAATGACTAGCGTAAAACGAGAATTAAAAATTGAACAAAATTTAATGTAATGCACGTGAAAAAGATAAGTAAACCGAAGGTTGGAATAAAAAATTAGGTGATAATGATAAATTGAGGTATATGATTATTGCTCGATAATGTTGCAAACCCCAAAAGAAAAACAAATTTGACAAATTGTACCTCCTTGATGTTAAATAAAATAGGCGAAGCCAACGAAAAATACTAAAGCAATGTAATCATAGCCCTCGATCAGTAACTACTATTAACTGATATTCAATGCAATATCCGCAAATATAATTAGATTAGAATGAACATAAAGGAAGGTTGTAGGTTATTATGTGGCGTCCTGGCAGTACTCGTATATTGTTAGGCACACAATGCGTGCAGCGGGCCGTTGTGCCTTGTGAAATGTTGCACGACTACTTTTTTCGTCTGGATTCTACACTCGCGTTACTCGTTTTTTAAACCGTGAGCTCGAGATGTACAGGTTTATCTGTTTAAAATTTATTAACATCGAGAAACAATTTAAACCCTTTTCTTTAGATGGCCTTTGAGAGATTCACGATGAAAGGAAACGTTATAACTTATTGTTTGTATTCGATTCGTTTCTCGTAATATTCTTTTAGAAATGTTATTAAATTTTAGTTTTTCAATTATTTTCTATATTACCTTTACAACAGGAATTGAATTCACAAGTTTTGCAATGCAATGTTGAACAGCCTTTGATTTCGATTATGATTTAGTGAGACGGTGCAATATTTTTTTTAATTACATAAGATAATGATTATATGCGTGCCGTGCCGTGTGGTATCCGCCTGCTTAGAATAAACCACCCTCATTTCTTACCGAGGTGTCGTAAAAGGCGACTAAGGTAAGTTGACGTCAGGCAGTAGGCCGGTCGTAAAATACGTAACCAAATCATGTCACAGCATGTTTGTAACATGTTGTTCCGACCCCACTTAGAGTGAGATAAGGGCAGGAGAATGATGATAAGATAATGATTATATACTTTAACTATATCTTGTAAAAAAATTTCATGCAACATACGAAATAATATAAAAACATCTAACATAATAATTAATTTAACGATATAAAAGAAATTTTTTGATAAAGTCGTAACGATATTGCAAATATGACAATGCTTTGTCTGTTAGTTTTTATTTTTAGGAATTTGCTTATCATATTTTTTGTTTATTTTTAAATTTGTTTTTACTGCTACACATAAAATGTGTTAAAGACTATATAAAAAAATTATCATGAAATTCTAAATATAACGATTCAAACGTGGTAATTTACGTACCTACTTTAAATATGTAATTATTATGTATTAAACACTGACAATTTTTAGCTAACCTAGACATTTTATAGAATTACTGTATTGTATATATTACTAGTGACATAAACATAAAAAATTGAGTGCCTGTTGTATATCAGAATATGAAATCAAATAAAGATTCGATAAAAATCGAAGCCCTCAACATGTTATGAATAGTTATTCCCTTTGTAAAGCCATATTTGTTGCTTGAACGAATAAAAAGAAACTGCGGGAACAATGTTTTATGTCTACACAAGTAGATTTTTTAGAAAGATTTTTTTATTCATTTTTAAACGTCATGTCGATACATAATGTTTTAAATATGTCGTTCTTAGGAAGTGCTATTAAAAATGTTTAGAATTTGATACCATCACTTAACTTCTTACCTTTATTCCTCATAAATATTTTTGCTAATAAAAATGAATACTGTACTATATCATTAACGCTTACAAGTTGCATACAAATTTTATACAGTTTTTAAACAGCGCGAACGTCATCATTTAAAAAAAAATGGATATTAAAAGTGTACTCTTAATATTGTTAGGAATATGTGAAAAGAGTACGAACTCTTACTGTGTTCCTAATTCTCTCGAACATTTGGCATGTTTACCAAAACATGTTTACAAAAGATTTGTTTACGATCTCCCAAGGTCTCGCGAATGTTCTCGAACTTCGGTTCCTTAGCCAACGTAACGTGCGCCTAAATAAGTGAAAATAAAAGTGAAATAGTAGTGACATCGGCATTCATATTGGACAACGGACTGTATAGAGACTGTAAGTAGTAAGTTCGTAGTAAAAAGTTGAATAAAGTGTTTTTTTTGTACAGGGAAATGTGTACGTATCAATATTAATGTACAATTTGTCAATTTTATTATACTTAGAATTATAAATTCAAATAAGGTGTATAATTAATTACACATTTATTCATTCAACAACTATAGTAAAAACATCATATTGTCTATCTAAAAATAAATCTCTATTTTACTTGGTCATAGCATCACGCGTGAACGGGTGAAATAATTTCACTTATTCTTGTTTTGTGTATTAATTATTGTCAGGTTGTATCAGATGTAAAAATTGTAAAATTAGCGTAATAATAATATATAAATTTTCTAATACTCTATAATCTACAGAAGACTCTACGTATCCATCTTCTCAATTTAATTACCTCTTCGCCGCAATTAGTAAGTATCTTCAGGCGCAGCTATTTAGTAATAAATAAAAATTATCTTTTAATACACTTTTATAGTCAAGGATTTAGCTGTCTTATGCAATAATACATACAAACAGAATAATAAAAGGATATAATGGGATAAATACAGAATAATTTTAGTAATTTAATGTTCGTAATAATGTCAAATACGTAAATTTTCGCAACTGCTTTGTGAATAACAGTTTTATGAATTACAACAAATAGAACGATAACAGTGTATGAATGGACTGTATAATATGAATTAAATTAAATTAAAAATTATAAAAGTAGCTGTAGTTAAGTAAAAAAAACATTAATTACAACACAAAAAGCTCTTAAAAGCTTTCCTTTTCAATCGCAGTAAAATTGGGGTGGCTCCCTCCCGCTATTTTATTGGATACCTAAATTTAATAATAGATGTGCTTTATTTTTCCTCTTAAAATTTACAAAATATTATACTCCGGAAAGGTTTTTTTTTATTGATACTGTTTTTAGGATTTAACTAATGGTGCAATTTTTTGTTCTTTAATCAATAATATTGAAACACTTTATGAAAAAGTCTAAGTCGCTGAATTATGCTCGGCAAAGTTGTCTGGTCAACTATTTTGTTTCAATCTATTGTATCTAAAATATGTAAATGAGTAAGTAAAGCTACACTCTGTACGCTTTTTTAGTACGTTGCGCACATGCAGGAGTATGATATTAGGCACAGCTAAAGTTTGCTTAGAGAAGTGTCCAAAACTAAAATATTTTAATAACGTTTGTCAAGAAATACCGTAAATGGAATAAATTAAAATATTCACTATTCACATGTCCTGTCAATCTCAAACACGAATTAATTTATCATTTACGCCTTGATATAAAATATTGTTGTACAGAAGAGAAGTAATATGAGTCCCAACTTTGTAAATTGTTTACAAAAAGATATAATTATGTTGCGACACATATTCCATGACATGAGTAGTCGATTCTGAGACCTACTAAATGTGTATATAAAATTTCATAAAAATCGGTCAAGCCGTTTCGGAGTTTATCATAACTAACATAGTGATACGAAAATTTTATATATAAGATTAACTATTTTTATTTTTACCCAAATATAAGAACTTAGTAGAGTTGTAAAGCTCGTCTAAGTCAATTGCTTTTCCATTTTCCTCCATTCTCAGTGTTAGTATAACCATCTGTATCAGGTGATTTAAATATTACTGACCCATAACGGATATTGCGTTTTCGGCATGATAGATTTTGTATGACAAACCGTAGAAAAGTAAACTATAAAACAATGTACTATTATCGATTGAGACGACGTCAATGTCTTGTAAAATATGTATTAAAATGGTAATACGTTGCGGACGAAACTAAGCGAAAATAAAAATAAAGTGAACCAATTTTATAGTAAATAGATTTTGACCTTACTTAATATTATTGCAAGTTTAACAGTTAAATTGAATAGAACATATAATTAATTCATTTTCCATTAATTTATTAAAATTTACACATTTTTACAAGCAAATCTATTGTAAAATAAATTTGAGTACTCATTTATTATGTGGCCTCAATATTGCGTATTTGCGCCAAAATAACATTCATCTTCCCGCTCTTATCCCACTCTAAGTGGGGTCGGCACAACATGTTACAAACATGTTGTCACATGATTCGGCTACGTATTTTACGACCGGCCGCCTGCCTGATGTCAAATTACCTTAGTCGTATTTTACGATCCCTCGGTAAGAAAGAAGGTGGTCTATTCTACTCAACCGGATACCACACATTGTGCTATTTATGTGAATACGGACTGCCTAGACACCAACTGAAAAACAAATCCAATAGAGAAACGCCACAGACGACGACTCCACCGGATCGAATTAATGAAATGAAGAGAGGTCTTAATTTGGTTTAGCTTTCCAATTGTTCTGGAAAAGGAATTAAAGAAATAAATGATAATCATAAAACGCACATATACATCACAAATTTAGTATACTCGTACATAGAGTATAGGAGCCATAGACAGGCCTGCGAATGCGAGTGGCCAATTAACAATAAGAGGGGGAAGAGGAGAGATCTATACTTATCTTCGTCTAATCACACAGAAAAAAGAGAGACAGATGAGGCTACCTATCTGTCTCTCTTACCTTACTCTTCTCTTACCTTCTCTTTTTTGTTAACGGACACATTTTTAACTTTCTCCCTTACCCTACTATATTATATATAATTTATTATAATATATCTATAAAATTTATAGATCGACCTTCATTATTTAGATACAGGATTTTTTTTATAAATAAATACTTTGACCATAATAATTGTTAATATCAATCTTTTTTTTTTACTCAATTCGATGGTGAAATATTTAACAAATTAAGTTCCCATTGAAATACATACTTAAAATGTATCATGGATTTAGTACTTATAATGTAGCATGTAACCTGAAACAAAGTCCCCACAAGCTGTCTGTCTGTAAGTAATCGATTTTGTAAAAATCTACCGAACTGATTTTTGTACGGGTTTTTTCTAAAAGATTTTAGGTTTTATAGGAAGTTTTAGGTTATTAGTACATTACGGTTTCCGTAAGTAACATATTCATGACATACAAATTTCCAAGCGGACGAAGCATTGTGACCGCGGCTATTTAAGTATAAAAGAGCTGGTTATTCTGTCCTATATTAAAATTTTTAAACATAACAATAGCTAGCGAATATGATATTTAAAGGCGAATCTCGCTCACTCACATCATCATTATTATCCTATTCTTCAAATAAAGCTTAATGGCAGCACATTTACTAGGTATAGGGATCTACACGATTGTATAAACAACACATATTACGAAACTCATTATTTTCGAAATTAATTTCAATCTTGAATGAGATTTAATTTAGGAAATGTTTGTTTGAATTTTTTCAGTTGTAAATTGGAGTAAAATGAAGGAGCGTCCCGCCGCGGGACGGAGGAGAATAACACATGGGGTGCAGCGAAGGGTGCGGCGGGCGGCCCACTGAAAAGTGCGCGGGTGGGGCTGAACAAACTCGCGGGGACATGCAACCACGGTTCATACGTTTATTATATTTACTGTGACTTATAATTATGAAAAAAAAATACACAACGATATGATTATTTTTTTATTTATGTTAAAAGAAATAACCAAAAATATAATTTTACTTACTTCTTAATTGTCTAAAAATATGTAAATCTAATTTTTATCTAAATTTGACATTACCTAAAAATTTAGTTTAGATACTAAATATATAATATATGCTAATATTTCCATACAACAATGATTTAATCGTTTTCAATATTCTCTATCGCCCATAGAGACAGTACTGAAAACCAAAATGTTCATATAAATTATATCTATACGGAAATAATCTACTGAAATATTCAACCTGCTAAAATATATAGGAAATAAACATTAACAGAAGCAGACAAGCCAAAAAACACTTATTATCGTTTAAACAGTAAAGGATATGCTTTCTTACAAATTAGCAGTCAAAAAATTAGAGGAAGAAATTGCCTTGAGTTAAATAAATAAATTGCTTTGGTTGACGTTGAACGTCCCACCAGTATGTACTCTCAAATAGGGGAACAAGCATTTTAGCATTACCCCCGTGCACAACTCTTCCCGCGGGGCGGGGGTGGCCCACGGCGACGTAAAAATCAATATGCTGGAGTTGTTAAATCACGCTTATAAACGAGCACTCGTCTTCGTTTCGTTCTTAAAACATCACATACATACACACCTAATATAACTCATTATAGTGCCTCTTAAAAAGTCGTTCATTAGCCTTAAGGTAACTGAAATCTTGCAGAAACGCAACGGAGGATGATCCGACGTTATAGTGATAAAAAGAATAAATATTTTTTATGATCAACCTTATGTAATATAAAACATTGAGATTCATAATAAACATGTATAGTTTAAAGAATATAGAAAAATATAATATATTTCATAATTTTAATAATTCCAATCAGATAAATATCTTACAATATATATCCTTCCATATTTATATTATAAAAGCAGGAGTTTTATTAAGCGCTCGTAAAATAAGTGGCCAAACATACTGTTAATTTTGTTTAATTAAATGTCAACTATAATACCCACGTACATAAATGAATTTCATTATTACTATTTTCTGAAATAACTTAAATTTTTTAAAATGTTATATTTTTAACCATATGACGCGGTGATATAACGATAAGCGTAAACTCATTTTAGACATTAGTATTAAAGTAACTTAACGCTAACATCAGTAGAAAGTATTATACTATATAAAATAGTTTCTCAATAGAACATTTTCCAATCATAGCACCCATCAAGCCAATTATCGCATTTAAAATACTTTTACATTATCTCCCCTTTTTCATTCTACTTTCAAGATCTCCATTATTGATAATTGCATTTGAAAACGCGTAACGACTTGAAACCTGTAAAAAAAAGGTTACTAGTCATAGCAGTATATAAAAATTATAATAACTTATTAACTTTTTTAATAAAAAAGTGTTTTCAATTTTATCATTTGCTTTATAAATTAATGTAATTTTTACCGCAGTGGATAAGATTACTTCTTAAATGTCACTTACCAAGAGGGTGATAGCCCAGCTGTGATAGCCCAGCGGTGAGACCGTGCGACTCTTTCGAGGGGAACACGAGTTCAAACCCGGGCAGACACCAATAACTTTTTCTATTAAAACTCATGTGTCTAATTGATAATTGCAATTTATCACACGCTTTGCGGTGAAGGAAAACATCGTGAGGAAACCTGCATATCTCTAGAGAATTCTGGAAATATGTGTAACCTACCAATCCGCATTGGAGCAGCGTGGTAGGTCTTAGCTCCAACCCTTCTCTCCAGAAACGGAGAGAAGAGGCCTATACCCAGCAGTGGGATTGTAACAGGCCGCTACTACTACTAATACTAAGAGGGTAATTTTTAATATTTTACTTATATATGTATAAAAGTTATGTCAAACTTTTAAAAATCGGTTTAACGCATGATATTGATCTGTGACAAAATATACAGATGTTTATGTGTTTTTTTATATAACTATACGGCCTTTTCAAGAGTATAAGAGAAGTAAACTTTGTGTGCCTTCTTCATCTAATCATTAATGCAATACATCAATGTAAACGTATTTAATACTGGCAATGCCCCGCGGTTTCACCTGCGTACATTCCGATCTTGTGGTAGTTGAAAGTCTACTGTATTTTTGTAAATTAGAAGTTTGGGCCTAAGTCTTGTTAATAGTTAAGGTAAATAAAGTGTTAACTGATAATTAAATTCTTTTGAAAGGTATAGATCCGTGGGTATCATTGCAGGCGCTGTTATAATGGTCGCTATAATGAATTGGTTATGGCATTTTCCTTGTCATTTTTTAATTTGCTACATATTTTGATTCGAATGTCCGATTTTAATAATTTAAAAAGCATTTTACAGGTATTGAAACAGTTTTTAATAAAATATCGTTTACTGGGATAAGGATTAATATGGAGATATGAATAAAATGGTATGATTTTTGTCGGCACTTTTGTTAACTTTTACAATGTAAAAAAGTAGTTTATTGGCATAACTATAATAGTTAGACGTATGGTATCGCGGGCTTTTTTTTGGATATTGATACGTTCTATAATACTGTAGAATATTTTTTATTTTATCATCAATAGTTTCCGCAGCGCACGCGATGAAAGATTTTTACGACTTAATTTTTCACAACTTATTGCAATTTTGTTAGGGATCCCTATTTTTTTGAAAATATAATATAGCTTATGATGATAAGTGAAGAAGCAGCTTTTCAATAGTGAAAGAATTTTTGAAATCGGTCCAGCAGTTTTTACGTGAAAACGTTACAAACATACAAATCTTTCCTCTTTATAATATTAGTATAGATTTTAGACTTATATGTAGATTGTAGTGTAATTGAGAATATAAGAATAAAGAGACTAATTTGTTCCTTAAAATTATTCTGTTATCATGACATATGCCAACATAAAATATAAAAACTGAGCACAAATAATAATAATAATTATAATAACAAATAATAATAATTATTGATAACTTCATTGCGTCAAATGAATAACACATCCTCGGTACAAGATATCCGAAAGGGGCTCCTCAGAAAATTATTTAAATCAGATATAACCGCGAGTCGGTACATTCGCCTGATAAGTTAGAACAATTACATTAATTCCAAATGGTTGTTTATTTTTTTTATTATACTCTGAAAGTTTAAGAATTTGAATCATAGGCAAAAAGGCACAATTCAATATTTAAAGAGAAGAAAATAACAACAAAATGTATTTTTCAAAAAGTTTCCTCAGCGATTACATAATTATTGATAATGAATTGACACATTGGAGTTGAAAATATTTCGTTTAGTTAAATATAGATTATAAATAATATTCTAATAGAGATAGAAGAATTATATACGTAATTATATAGACGAGTGCGACTATATAATAACCTTAAATTATATTAGCAGCTGCGCCCCGCGATACAAGCCGCGCTGAAAAGGTGAAATTAATAGGAATAATAGATGAAATGATATAAATTATAAACGATAATAATTTATTTTCTTTTGCTCCGCTTAACTTATTTTACTTTATTTTTCCTATAACACTTGTATGACATGTATTAAACACATTAACAGATCTTTCTTTCAAAAAGCACGCATGGTGTATATGGTATGGAATTAGTACTAGTTCTGTTATGAGATAATAATTTATTATTATTATCTCATACTTAATTTATCTCTCTCTCTCTCTCACTCTCTCTATCTCTCATTATAATTATTTTCTTTAGAAAATTACATTGTTTTTTGTACATAAGAACCTTATCCTCACGCTAATTAACGAAATTGGTCCTTCCGTTCACCCGTGAACGATCGTATCGTTCGTCCAAGGGAAATAAAGAGTCATATTTATATATTAACATAATTGGAAGATTAGTGAGTTTACATTTATTATTATCACTATAAAAATATGAAATAGTTACCTAAAAGTAAAAAGTAATATTACTTGTCCCGTTAAAGTGGGTCACCCCCGGCACCCCGCGGCCCCCGACCCCTCCCCGGCACCGTCTCTCGTCCGCCTCACGACTGTCCCCACAACCCACTACCCCCCCAACATTCATTGTGCCGCAATATATTTCTTTTTATGTGCAAACAGAAAAGTCATTTATTTAAATTTTCTCACGAATTCGCATCGCAATTTTATTTTATTACATTATCTATATGGTGTTTAGATTTGTATGAATAACGTTATAGCGACGTGCGAGGACAAATGTATTGAATTTAATACTTATCACTACTTTTCATTATCAGAAACTCAACGTTTTCATAAAATTTCCAAAATTGAAAATATTTCATAGCACTGTCAGAAAACAAGTCCTTCATTTTATTTGTTCGAGTATCTAGTCTATCCCTACCGGCTATACTGTCATCGCTATTATGCCCTCATATAATTAAATTGAAAGCGCTCGACGTCGCTGAGAATAACATTTAACTCAATCGCATTGCAAAGATCACAATTTCCCACTGCCAGTCCGCGGAAAAAAGAAATATTAAAAGTTTTACGATTTCAAACATATTTTTATAAGCAATTTGAACATAACGATAATACAAAAATTATTTCTAATGTACGAAAAAATATGATATATGTAGACTACCTACAGTTAATTTTGTAAGACAAATTATCAAATTACACATACAAATACGGATTAATTACTTTGTTGTTTTAAAGGTCTAATTACTTAGTTTCTTTTAACATAAAGAAAAAGTACTCAAAAATCCATGTATCCTGGATTGACATCTAGACTCTGTTCTACCTAACCGTTTAATGTTGTGTAATGTAAAATTTAAATAGGGCTTTTAACACACCTCAGCAATTTAAAAGCAATATTGTATTATTTATACCATATATTTACAGTTAAAGACATGTAAACATCACACTTTTGTAATAAACATCTGATATTTATCTTAAATGAACATTTTAAAATATTTTCTAATGTGCACCTTAGCTGCATAAAATCGGATCTACGTCAACGCGCTAACGTCGCTTAATGCTGTAATGGCGGTATAAGATTTTAGTCTAGGAATACAATTTATAGAAAAAGAGACGAATCCCAATCCCCTATCATACACTTAAACAAAAGTAATAATAAAATTATTTTGCTATAATCCGCGATACAGTAAATAGAAAATATATATAGTGTTTAATGTATAGTGGACTATCAGTATTTTCATACCCGATACGTGCAGGATTCGTAAAAGCACATGCACAAACCTTCACCACTTCCACCACAATACACAAGCACTACACAGTTTCACTATCACAAACTCAACAATCGTTTCGCCCCGCAACCGAAGCATCATCAGGAGATAGACTCCACGACAAAATCGCAAAGTGAAGCGTTATCCAAACAAGCGTTGTTAAATAGTACTTGGTTCATCCCCACCCTTTATTTACCTCGGAACACGTGCAACAAGCTTGAACTAGAGACATTTATCTGCTCGTTAATGAGGGTGCCATTGTTATGCTTAATGATTTCTAATTGTTCCAAAATATTTAATTTCAAGCTTTTTTCGCAGGTGTGCAGTATTTCGAAACAATGGTCATTAGGAACTTTATGACCGCTTTCTAACAAATGTTTAGCGAAATGTGAATTTTGTGGCTTATTATTCCTGAAAGCGACCATATGTTCTTTAAAACGGGTTTCAAAATTACGACCAGTCTGACCCACATATGTATCATTGCATTCAGGACATTTTATTTTGTAAATACCACTCTTTTTCGGGCTTTCTAATTTGTCTTTATTATTGCAATAATTAATTAAACAGTTATAATTACTTAATTATTTGTTTATAATAACATTTCATGTGTATAATGCGTGTGGCTGTAGATTTTTATGATATAGGAAGTTTAAACAGCTACAACCAGATTAGTAGACATTGCGACATTGATAGTAAAAAAAATTACAAAAGGAGTTAACATAGTCAAAGGTGATCAATTGCAATTCTTAGGTAACATCTGAACGTTAAACTGAACTTTGGCTCATGGTCTAGTTCAACGTGGATATACTGAATCACGGGGAGTGATGACTCTGGTCGAAATTATGATTTTTAAGGTAAGAAGAGGGTTAGACTTAACATATTTACATAAATAAACATATATGAACTTGCTGCTGTATATTAAAGATAACGTAAGTTTTTTTTAATGTCCAACTAGGACAATAACTACAGGTATGACAGTGACACGACGTGTTAACCTAATAAGTTTTATGCGAAAAGGATTAGAAAAGAGTAACGATGAAATACCAGGTATTTAAATAACCGACACGATGAGTTTTTTATGATCATGCAACAGGCAACTAAACCACGTTCATATTTTCATTTCCATGACCAATATCTATCAAAATGGGTCAAGCGCTGTAAAAATGAAGATGCCTTTTTGTTGATAGTTGTGGACATTTCTTCTTTTATTTCTCTTTTGTCTGATTGATGGTTTGAGTGATTGGTGCTTTTGACGAATAAAAATCATAACGGGATATGTAATTTGTACCCGCCTTCTACTAGACAGCATATACGGCACAGATTGTGAATTTAGCAGTTCACAATTTCTTCAGTGTAGTAAATCAATTTTTCTCTATGCCAATCTACTGATTCACTGTATAAACAACGAATCTAAGTATTTATGACTCAAACTATACATATACTGAGAGATAGTTTTCCTATGACATCATAGGAAAACTCTATTCGACAAACTAACATACCACAAAACGGATAAAACCTGACAGTCACACACGAATATAAAAACTGTTCGTTAGCGAAGAGAATTTCAACGTTTTATGATGTCCGTCTGTCGTGGTTTTCTACCACACACCCGAGGGTATGATAACGTAATACAGTTTTACTACTGGTCCTCTAAATAATTTATAGAATTAGGCGTTACTTTGCGGAGATCCATAATACAAAAGTAATAATAAAATTATTTTGCTATAATCCGCGATACAGTAAATAGAAAATATATATAGTGCTAAATGTATAGTGGACTATAAGTTTTTTCATACCCGTTACATGCAGGATTCTTAAAAAACATATGCACAAACCTCCACCACTTCCACCACAATACACAAGCACTACACAGGTTCACTATCACAAACTCAACAATCGTTTCGCCCCGCAACCGCAAAATCGCAAAGCAGCTTTGCGATTTTGTCGTGGAGTCTATCTCCTGATGATGCTTCGGTTGATTCGGGGTTAAAGCTGCACTATATATATTTTCTAATTACTGTATCGCGGATTATAGCAAAATAATTTTATTATTACTTTTGTACTGGTCCTCTGCTAATCAACGTCGTAGGCAGCGACAACCCACCAAACGTCTTATTATACAAATTTTATCACAAGACTTAAACGTCTTATTATACAAATTTTATCAAAATATTTATCTATTCATAAACTAAAAATTGTATGAACGGCTAGCTAGCAATTCTTTCGGGAATAAATCGGACACCGGGAAGAGTGGGTCAAATTTAACTTTCAAGATTCCATCTTCATATACAAATAAGGCAAGTTAAATAAAGCTTTTAAAAATATATTGTACGAGAACAAAGAGATTTAATTTTGGTATTTCTATTGGTTCATGTTACATTTTTATGTAACAGAGTCCGTAATATTATAATATCTAAATGCTATTTATAATAAGTTAGTTTTAAATATGCATACCACATACCGTATTCTTTGATTACATCCTTTACTTATCGTGTATAGCTTGTTGTAATATAAAGACATTTGTTTACATGATTGACTACTATAAAAGCAAATTACAGGTGTTAAAGCAATCCCCCACATTCAACAAAGTAGCGATAAAAAGCGAGTTGGCGCGTTCATTCATTCTACACGCCTTACTCTACCGAACTCACAGCGTGTTGCATTCGCCTGCCGAGTGCCACACGCATTCTTTGACAGTTGATAAGCTCGTTTGCCTTCAAATTGCTGAATGAATACTCTTGCAACACAATTATATATGTTATTTGGGGTAATTATTTGAGTGGGACATCATGTATTAGTTTTTGGTATTTCAAACCGTTCTAATCCAAAAAAAATGATAATATTTTCACAATTCTATATTTTATTTTAAGATTATTTTAAGATTATTTTATCAACAATGCTATAAAACTGTTCGTTATCTACTCTGTGTTTCAGCTTTGTTCCCGAAAGAAGATTGGGATATAAGGGATTTATACATTATGTTCTATCAACAGAGAGACATACTTTCGCATTTTTGGTCATTTAGCATTGATGTAGTTAGATAATATAAACTGTTTTTAAGTAATGTATAAAATTGGGAATTACTTTACGAGGATCCATAACAGGACTTGCGATTTTTTCTTGGCGTCCTTAGTTTGTAATAGTGAACGTGTGCAGTGCTAGTGAACTGGGGTGATGGTGATGTATCTTTGTATGTGTAGTGTATACGTTTCTACGAATCCTGCATGTATCCTGCATGTTTTTACGAATCCTGTATCAGAACGGCTAGGGCACTTTTTTCTATATGCTTTATTGCGGATGATAGCAAAATAAAATAATTATTGCTTCAGTATAACCTGTTTTTACAAATGGTAGCAATTGTTTACATTTTGGAAATGTTGTTTTCATCGAGACAACATAAACATGGTAGTGGCGCACGAGTGCAGGCGGGCTCTCGGGCTGCCGGGCTGATGGCGGGGTCACTTAAAGTTAGTGTCGGCTCGTAAACGTATCGGGCGGGGGCTACCGCGCGCCCCGCGGCGACCGCACTCGACATGCCGCACGTCGCCGACGCTGAATCGCACCCATTTACACTATGGCAACATAGGGACATACCTTTGCGAATATTACATATTTTTACAAGTTGTGCCCGTGAATTCGTTCGCAATAACTTCAGCATTTAAATACACTCAATATGAACTGTAAGTAAATAAATCATCATCATCCTCCTGCACTTATCCCACTCTAAGTGGGGTCGGTACGACATGTTACAAAAATGTTGTCATATGATTTAGCTACGTATTTTGCGACCGGCCGCCTGCCTGACGTCAACTAACCTTAGTCGTATGTTACGATCCCTCGGTAAAAAAGAGGGTGGTCTAGTCTACTCAACCAGCCATGGTGGGTCAACTTACCTTAGTGCCTTTTACGACACCTCGGTAAGGAATGAGGGTGGTCTATTCTACTTAGCCGGATACCACACGGCGGTGTAAGTCAATAAATAATAAATAAAAAAAACAATAGAACATTTACAAACACGACTGTCCGTCCCGTCCCGTCCGTCCATCTGTGTTATGGGTAACAACTGGTAATTATATACATATATAATTTTAAAGGCTCAGAGAACCAAGAAATTGTTTATAGAAAATTTTGGCTCTCGGCGGGAATCGAACCCGCAACCCGTTGGAGGCGTAGATGGGTTCACTGTCAACAGCGCCAAAGGGACAGTTAGTATTTCCACTATTTCCCAAAGAAGTACGAGAATTTTTTATCTTATATTTTGACTCAACATTTAAATTTATTTATTTCAGCCTTGAAAGCATAACGGACAGACAGAATTTTGCTTTTATAATATTAGCATGCATAAATAACAAAAACAGAAATTATTGAGGCGTACATGACCTAAATATATGAATTTTAAAATAAACAGATTACCAAATCCATTGCGTATTTGGTGAAAAGGATTACAGAAATTGTGCATCAATTGCGGATTTTTAATCCTTCGATTGTCTTCATATGTTTGATTTTATATTTTTGTTTTGTCGCTTTTTTGTTATCTCAAGCCCATTATTATAACAAAAGAGAAACTCGTAAATATTTTACTATCTACTATCATATCATAAAATGCAATGCCATTTTTTAGCAGTACAAGTAATATTAGAAAAGTCAATAAAAAAAATATTAAGGATTATTTAAGCTAAGCTATTCATTTTGTATATTGTATATTTTTCATGATGTTAATTCAAGATTTCTTCAATTAACAATACTAGGTAATTACAATTGAGGTACCAAGGCATATCCACAACAGGCTCCCCTGGGAAAGGCGGCGGCGCTCCGACAACAGACAGCGGGTGTCAGCCGCCACGTGCTACCCAAGGCCACTCGCTTAGTGTCAAGGTCATTGCCACTCCAGCTACACGCGGCACCCACGCTTCTGCTGTCACCACAAATAGACCGACCCACTCGAAACAACCTGTGCCCTGTGATAGCAATATCACGCTCAAGCAACCGGTACGTGTTGCAAAAAATTCCGACACCTTCCATTGACTACGATAGTCAAAAGATTATAAATTTTCTTTTATGCAATTCCGTATTCCTTTCCGATAAGGCATCTTCTTAGACTATTACTATTACCAGTCTAAATCAAGTTCTGCCTCTCATTCTTAGCAGTGGGGATAAGTGAAGTAGCGGCTTGTGACAAAAGCACTTCTGGGCATAGGCCTCATCTCTCCGTTTTTGGAGATCCAACACCCTGCTTTAATTCCGTTTGCTAGGTTACACATATCCCGAGAGTTCGTGGAGAATTCTTGGGCTATGTGAACCTGCATATCTGTGGAAGATATGCAGGTTTCCTTAAGATGTTTACCTTCACAGAAAAACATGTGATAAATAGCTATCATCAAGTAGACACATAAGTTTTTAACAGTTAAACTCATTGATGCCTACCCGGGATTTGAACCCCTGATGCTCGAAAGAGTCGCATGGTCTCAACGCTGTCACAACTCATTAATATTTGGCCGATTCGTATCCATAAGTAATTAAAATGAAACCAATGACTATTACGATGTAGAGCAATTCGTTTAGATATTGCTGAATCGCCAATACGCACGCTCAGCTTGTAATGAGCGTACTTATTATTACCATAGAAACCTTATTGACTATATTAAAATTTGGTACTTCTACAGAGATTACAGTGTACATAATGAAATAGATGGGTAACTCGCAGTTTTACTTCAGTCACCATTTGCTTATTACTTACACTAGCTTTTAGCACGAGCACGATCAAAATCAGGTAATTTATAAATCTGAACGACAGGATAGTTCTTGTACGTAAACAAAAAGGAAGAGACACAATAAAGTCAGGGTCATCTCAACTAAACTTTTATGCATTTTCTTGTTAATAGTAACGATACAATGCTAGCGAAACACAGAAATAATTTACCCCCTTACACATAAACTATGAGCTTTTTCAAGTTACCAAATTCAGTTTCATTATTCAAAGACGTGTTCAAGCCATTGTACTGTTAAATAAAAGAATGCTCTTAGCTATGGAACCGACTTGTGTTATACAAGTTTTCGAAGCTTCTTTACGGTTTTTAGTTTCTAAAAGCTTTTATTTTATCTTGCCTTGTATATATGTTTGTATGTGAAGGTGAAATCTTGCAAGTAAAATTTGACCCACTTTTACGGTGTCCGATGAGGTGAAATTTTACGTACTGGTCCAGTCCCGATGATAAGCATGACCTTATGCTGTTGCCACAATTGGCTCCAGGCAATGATTAACAGTAATCCTCAGGGGTTAACAGTACTTCTTCTTCTTCTTTGTCAACCGATGGACGTCCACTGCTGGACATAGGTCTCTTCACGGGATCTCCACACCATACGATCTTGCGCCGCTTGGATCCAGCGGCTCCCCGCGACCTTTTTGAGGTCGTCTGTCCACCTCATTAGGGGTCTGCCGACGCTGCGCTTTCCGGTGTGGGGTCGCCATTCTAACACCTTGAGACCCCAACGTCCATTGGTTCTCCGCACTATGTGCCCCGCCCATCGCCACTTCAGCTTCACGACACGCTGAGCTATGTCGGTGACTCTAGTTCTTCTACGGATCTCCTCATTTCTGATTTGATCACGTAGAGAAACCCCGAGCGTAGCTCGCTCCATCGCCCGCTGAGTGACTCTTAGCTTTCTTATGAGGCCCATAGTCAGCGACCATGTTTCGGATCCATTAACAGTACGTACGTACTTAAAAAAATTTAAAAGCTTTTTTAACTTGATTTGTTATTTATGTCATAACAGTGAACAAAAATAGTTTAAATTGTTGTACATCAAATGCAAATTTACTTTCTTGAACATTACCCTCTAAGTTAGTTAGGTCATAGCCCCTGCAGTAATTGTAGAGATTATACCTACGATAAGTACGACGGACTATATCGTGATAACTTTTTATAACAACTTTTTAAATACCTTGAACAAAATAACGTACACTTCAAGTTATTAGTATGTGATATTAAAACAACGTCAAGTTTCACTTTGATGACAACGTTAATACTAAAATATCGTATTAAATGCGTTTCTTTAATACACGTAGAGCAATATACTAAATATACCCTATAATATAATTAATAGCTCTGACATTTCCTCCTTAATGTAGTCAATAAATAAAGACCAAGAGCTTTTTATCTTCCTAGCAAATCCATTCCTTATTAAATAAATAAGTTATTTTATTACAACATACTGTAAATTTAGTGTTACTATGTCAAGACACACTTCTTAGCCTTAAGTAAGAGTTTATACACAATATTATCTGTTTGTGTCTGTGTTTGTGCAAGATGATCTCAGAAACAGCTCATTCGATTGGGATATTGTATTCACTTTCATGTAGTAGAAAGCTTCGGTTAACATATAGGATGTGTTTCCCCTTTGTTTCTTTTCTTAATGTATTTTATTTATATATTAAAAAAATTACTCAGCAAGGCTTGGTAACCCATTACTCTATTTTATAAGACCTAAATTTTTTATATTGAATATTAATTTAGTCATATTTTTATCTATTTATTTGCTAATTTAAAGTTTAAGCGTCAAGTACCGCAATACTGATACTCGCACATCTTTGCGCTATTTGTCGTTCATGCAAACTTTTCACGCAATGCTCGTATAGCCGAACGGTGCGAATGTGTGATTCCTTTAAGAATGTACGGGTTCGATCCCGAGCAGACCCGTGAGTTTTTCTATTAAAACTGCTAAATTAATATTTGCAATATGACACAGGAAAACATCATGAAGAAACCTGTGCGTTTTTATAAAATTCTGGACATGTTCAACCTAACCGGCATTGGAGCAGTGTATTGTGTCTAAGCTCCCACCCATTTCTTCAAAAAGGAAAGAGCAAATTTATGCACAATCGTGGACGATAACAGGCCGTTACTGTAAAAGTGTTGGATGTTTATTAAGAGTATCTTTTACATATATAGAGTATAGCCTTTGAGGTAACAAAAATTGTAGTTTAATTTACAACTATATAAATAATTCTTGCAGTCATTCGTTCATTCAGTTTTGGTTGTTATTTCATTATCTTACTGTATTACTTTTAAAATGAAAGTCTACATGTTTCGATTTTTTTACATTCAAGTTGACAAACATATTGCAGTGAATGAATGAACTGAATTCATTATTTACTAACTACACTCCAGCGTCTATTCATAATTTGAGAAATTATACCAACCGCTGCATCATTATATATACATATATAACGTAGGTTTAGTTAGAATCAATCTAAGTATACTCCGCGAGCCGAGATTTTCAGTGCTACAAACATTTGCTCAATTAAAATCACTTTTTTATAACACTTCAGTTAAATGCGGAATGTTAAAATGGCATAATAATATAATGTAATATAAAATAAACAAAGTAATGTGTTTAATAAATTAAATAAAATTTCACGAATAAAATTTGCCGAATGCATAACATTAAAATATATAGACTTAAATGATACATATATTTTACAATTTGAATTATGAGGACACAGAGAAATTAATTCAAACGTTTACATACATCATATAATCTACACACACCCATAAATTTATACACATATTTTTTTTCCTTCGTTTTTCGTATATTTTAATTGTTTACAATATTTTTGGTAGTATAGTTTCGTAATATATTTTATATTTGAGTTTTAGTATATCTTAAGTTTTTAATTTTTTTTTAAGGGGAGAAGTCCCTGGCGATCTGAAATATAGGGAATCCTAGTTCAGGCATCAGTCTCCTTCGTCCATAGTGGACCGATTTTGAACTTCTTAAATTTCTAAACAAGTTTTGTTATATTATAAAGATTGTATGTAGTTTTTTTTTCAGGAGAAATAAATTAAGCATTATTATTATATATATATTATATTTTATATCATAACAATAATAGAAATATATTAAGGTATAGATTATAGATGAAATTAAACAAATTACAAATGTTGTTCATAACTAATTTCATCCGCACTTGCCTGAAGAACTCGAATAACTTTCTATGCTCAAACTTTGCGGATTTGGCAGCTTTTCAGGAAATATTTGGTATAGTGGATATTAAATTTTCGTGTGAAATTAGAGCAATATTGCATATCTGAACTAAAATCTGAAACATAATGTTAAGAGAAATCATTGGAACTACAACATATTATCAAGTATAACATTAAGTCATTTAAAAAAGGTACACACTATAGTTAACATAAGGTAGTATAATGAACAAGGGGGAGGTAACAGGACAAGTCAATTGATGCAAGTCGAGGTATGTTCAGAGCAAATGTAATTATTTTATGTCTGGGCGTACTTTCCTTGTCTGAATCGAATTAAACCGGTCCATCTAAAGAGACTATCATAAATTTACGTATATGTAGGTTTATTTCATTTAATATAACATCTATTTACGGATGTTATATTAGATTGAAAAAATTAAATTGAATGTAGACATCTAAAAGATGTAGTAAAAGTAAGTAAGTAGAAAGATGTACTTGTACCCAAGTACAAGTATAAGTATATTGAACTCTGATTAGGAAATAAAAAAGGTTTATAAACTTTAATGTGCATTAACTTTTATTGAAATAATTAAAGAAAATGAAGTCGTTCGAAATTTAAAGCTTTTTTTATACGGCGATCTTATAAATTGAACATATAAGTACTATTATTGCCCCCATTAGCATAATGTAGAAGTAAACCAGATTTACTAAGGATATATTGATGATTTTTTCAATCTGATTATAGACATTAAAGTAAACAACATCAAATAAACTCTTAACTCTACAGAAAACATTACTGGAACCTTAATTCGCGATTAAGGCGAACATAGAATGCGGGGTGAGCGGTGGCGTGGAGGTTTCAGAGTGCATGCGGGTGTGGGGGCTGCAGGGTGCGGGGCGCGCGGGGCAGACGCGCCGCGGGCCGCCACTTCTCTGTACTCGAGGAGCCCCGGTACACCTCGGTTTCCGGCGGGTGCTCCCTCGCGGATTCCGTCGCCGAAGAGTGTCCCGTCGCGCCAGGCCCGCGTGCCCCGTGCCCCGTGCCGGCCACGTGCTCACCACTGACGGTGACGACACCTCGCCTTACGCGTATCAAGTTCATTGATAAATACCGTAATTACTATACGCCAATTGAATAAAGCTCGGCCACAACACAAGTTCTGCATGTTTTTTGAAATTCATTATTTTATATATATAACTTAATTCTGATTAAAGAAAACTTCTTTTTATTCCGTACAGTTTCTAAATAATTAGTTTATCTTGCAATTTATTTCATAACACCAATTAATTTGCAAATATTTTGTATTTGAATTTAAATTTAGATTATACTTAAATGAGCTACGGTTGTAACTTATGTTAACATACGTATAACATTACATGTATTATATATATCCTTACCCAAAGGCTTACATCATTTAAATAGTTATAATAGAGTAAGTAAATGAACTCTTTAACTCAGGATTCAGTGGTCTTGATATTGGTTATTTATGAGTTACCATGGAACCTACTCAAATCGCTACGGAGGATCGTGATAGATCTTACAAAATCTACAATATGTACAAGGTAAGAGTTAGTTTTATATTTTTGCTATTTGGAGTTAAATAAAACATAAGTGAAAATTAAGTAGTTTGAAGATGATTTTGGATAAATATCGTTTTTATCCAAAATTTAAAAAATAATTTTTTTTTATAAAAAAAATGTAATTAGAATTCTACAACTTAACCACACTTACAGGAGATACTGAAACATTAAAAAATAAGACATTATAACCTTGACTAGATATTGTTGGTCCAAAATTAAACAGACTAATTTAAAATTTTAATATACTAGTAACATAAAACATTAATTTACCTTAATTTAATTCCAGACTAAATGTTTCCTTGTTCAAAAATTTTTGTTAATTTGTCGTTTCTTTTTTTATCATAATTTAATTAGATATTATGCTTTGTACAAGATATATGGCAGTTACTACTAATATTTGATTAGTTCAGTGGCAAATAAAATAGTCATAATATGATAAATTATGTTGCTGAAGCAAATTTTGATAGTTTATAAAATAAATTAGCAAGATAGTCGCAAAAGATTTAAGCGTTAGAATTTTTTTTTATTATTTTTCTGCATAAGAAAATTAAATATTTATAAATGTAAAATTCACCTATTTGCTAGAGAACGCTTTAAATATTTTACTATGCACCTCGGTAAAAATGGGTAGTTAATAGGCATTAAGAGTAAGTTGGATATGTAGATTATAAACGAAAATATGGATTTATTTTTTAATTTCGCTATAGTTAAAAAAATTTTAATTTCATAAGACCCTTCTCCTGACTGCTTAATTAACAAAACAAAAAACGAATTAGGGAAATTGTTCGGTTCGTGTACGCGTGATGAGATGGCGAAGAGAAATAGAGATTCATTATTATACATATAGATTTAAAGATACCTAAATTTAAGCGAAACATTTTACATTATACTCAATAGCGCTTAAATTCTGCTTATAATATTAATATAATACTAAAAATTGGCAGTCGTTTCTCAAATATCTGATTTTCGATTCTGATAATTGAATACTAAAATGGAGTTATCGCAAACCTTTCTGGCAAAGAATCGAACATACTGTTGATACTTAAGATACTTTAAGATTATGTCTTAAGTGTATACTTTAAGTTTACATAATCTTAAAGCATCTTAAGTATGGATTAGAACGAAAGGCATCTATTAGATATTACCGATGTCAGGAATTCCACTTATAATTGTAACGTTATCACATAGAAAATGTAACCAAATAATACGACGATAAAAGATAAACATCAAACAAGTATTGACAGGTTAAGTCAATAATAATTTGGAATTATTAGACCAGGACGATTCTACCACCAATTCGGAACGCTGTCATGCACTGAGAAGAACTGGCAACTGACCTTGCTCTTATCACGAATATTAACTATTTGAAGTTAGATTCTAATTACACGAAATACTTCGTGCAGGTACACGCGGTACTGACAGTTATATACCATTTTCAATATAATTGCAAAATAAAAAAATAGTCACGACCAGACTTTAGCAACGCCATTTACGACGACGCCATCAACGACTTTAAAAATGCCACAAGATGTTATTTTCCGAAATTGTTACTTACTACATAGGAAGATGTAAACTTTTAGAATGAGAAGTCTAATAGACGGTCTAGATGGCAAGTCTACACAAGTGTTGGGCTAACTTTTTTTATCGGGGGCTACAAAGTTAGAGAAATTCTAGAGGAGGGCCAGAATTTGCAAAAAAATTGGAAAAAATGCATGTGTCAAAACGTAATTATATACTATCCATGTCGATGGACCCTCGGCGGACAGGGTTAAATGATTTTGCGGGCCGTACTTTGCCATTCACTGGTCTAGACCGACTCAAAAATGAATCGGTAGAATATTTGAATGAGAAAACGAAACATCGCTGCCATCCTAATGTAACTAACATTACTAACTATATGTAACTGGACATGACCAAATGAGAGCAAAAAATTAATATATAATTATTTTACTATAATTTGCGTTTGTTAAGAAAATCTATGTAATGCTAAGTGTAAGAAGCAGAATCCGTTCACATACCCTATAAATGCGAATCAGCCACCACACGTAAATCGTAATGCATTACGATTTTGTCGTGGAGCCTATCTCCTGGTGATACTTCGGTTGCGGGGCGAAACGATCGTAGATATTGTCGTAGTGAATGTGTGAAGTGCTTGTGAAAAGCATATGAACGGTTTCTGCTTACTACACTTAGCATCATATAGATTTTCTTAACAAACGCGGGATATAGAAAAATAACTCTGTAGTACCTAACTTTTGTAATATGGAATTCCGCAAAGTTATGCCTACTTCTATAAATTATTCACATGATAGGATAGAACTTAACATTATACTACTTCTACTATAGTACTTAACAATTTACTACTCGTTTCTCTAGGCAATACATAAAAATACATACATCAAGAATCCTTATTGTACTTAAATAGAAATTAATGTACTTTACATTTATATTTATTTATTATATTGGGTAAATTAATAAATACGTGAAAAATATGCATGAAATTTTTTGGTTACGCGTTTTACTTCGATTATTTCTAAGAACGAGTGTCTTATTATAACTGATTTTATACTAACGTATAATTCTCCTTTCTTCAAAAGAACACCATAAAAATGAGCCGCGATATAAATATTATAAATTTTCCGCAGATGCTGTTCATAAAACTAATTATTTATGGGCTGATTATTAAACATGTATTTAACAGATTTGGAATCGCTTACAATAATTTAAAACACATAAACATGTTTTAAGAATTAGAGGTCTTTGGTATTTGTTAGTAAGCTAAATTCTTCTTAAACAACGTTATTTCGACCATAAAATAATAACGTTATAAAAAATTAGTTTCTGCCTGCGAGTTAGATGCGTTTTTTTCGACTTTACCAAATGCCGTTAGCCCTAATGGCTATAAACGGAGAGACGGGTGAGCGCAGAAGCATCGTCGGGTAAACTTATCTAAGTGGACTTTCCTACCAAAATAAAAATTATCACGTGTTAATTTTACGAATCTGTAATTCAGATTTCATCCAAGTAAACTCAGCTGTTTTGTTCAGAGTTAATTGACTAACAAATATACAAACTTTCACATTTATAAAATTTGTAGGAATATGAAAAGTACTAATAATTTTTATGAACTCTCTATCCATACTTATTATAAATGCGAAAGTCCGCCGGACTGTCTTTCTTCTGTCCGTCTATCTGATACACTTTCAAGGCTAAGCCTGGATCAATATTGTTAAAATTTGATACGATGGAAATTTTTACACCGGGCTAACATATGCTGCAGGTATTTAACAGTGCATTAGGCGCAAAGAAATCGCAGATACAATCACCACTTGATAATAAATCATTAATATATTTTTTTAAATATTGCACTTTAGTTTGCGAGTTTTCTTAACTCCACCAACCAATTGAAACCATTTATTAATTATAAAGAAACTCAGTCTCTGTTAAAACACGATGACACGAATGCATGCACTTTGCATTATGCTTTATGAGCTTTCGATATTGTAAAAACGAGTGTCATTTCCGTAAAGTAAGCTAAGAAATTACCTGTGTAATAATTAATATAACTCAATCATAGAACTTTTTACTATTTATAAATTAATACAAGATCCTTGGCAACAAATTTATAATGCTAAATTATACTGTATAGTCACCTATTTACTTTATGTACTTATATTAAGTGTTTATAGTTTTACAGTCATATCATATGGTTTCGTTATATTTTCCATAATTTGGTATATAAATCACTTTATCCGATGTTATGTAAGAAAAGTAAGATGTCGCTTCGCAACAAAGTGACACTCTACAAAACTTGCATAAGACCAATAATGTCCTATGCGAGCGTTGCGTTTGCGCACGTTTCAAAAGTCAGATTGCTCAGGCTCCAAAGACTACAGAACCGATTTATGCGTACAGCCACTGGTTGTCCGTGGTTCACGCGAAACGTTGACCTCCATAGAGACCTCGATCTCCCTACCATTACTCACCTCTTTAAACGTTTTTCGAAATCTTACTTCGAGAAATCTGAGGTACACCTGAACCCCCTTATTTCAGTTGCTTCTACCTACATTCCAGTTAGGTCCGACCATCGAAAATATAGGCGTCCAAAAAGCGTCCTGTATGACCCCGACGATCAAATAACGATCGCCAACACAGAAACACGTAATACACACACACAGCGTCTTCGCCGGCGAAGACGAGGTCCCAGTTTTCTGACGTCGGTTGGTCGTGGCTTCTCGCCACACTTCCGACGCCGCAATGACTAATCTAAGTCATACCATCAACCCTCCACTACACGTCGCCCTAAGCCGTGGTCCGGCCTCACAGGAGGCACCCTTAGGACGACGTTCCCCGACTTAAGTAGAGCTTCTGCGCTTTACTCCCTGCATTCCGCAACCTCGACGATGCTTCTGCGCTCGCCCGTCCCGCCCGGTGACGCTGTAAAAGCCATTAGGGCTAACAGCATACAGTCAGTTCGAAAAAAAAAAAATATATATATAAATCATATTTAGTAGAGCTTGCTTTAATTTCTTCTTTGCTTTTTCTTTTTTATTGCTTGCTTTGCTTAAGTTTTGAGCAAGGTATTAGGAACCTGCTGCTCGCAAGATTTGTGTAGAGATTTGAGTGCGCCGATTTGAGGCTTTTAACGTTGATGTCGAGGCTACTCTAGCGCTCTCGGCGTGGCTCGGCTGCCGCAGGAACTAGAGGCGCCCCTCCGAAGCGCGCGCCACGACCGCCGATCGCCACGCAGTCTTCCCGCGCGGTCCGCACGTGTGTCTAGCGTGTCGTCATATACAGCTTCAACTTATCGCTTTCGATATAACTCGATTAAAATCAAAGTGATTTATAATAAAAACGTACTAATAATAATCAGTGAGTATCTGTGGCCCGGGACGTGCATATAACGACAATCAAACATTGTGAAATAAGTTCAGTATAATTAAACCTGTAATTGTAATAATTTTACTTCCTCGATAGATTAATTAGATCTTACATGGAACCGGAACGTATTTAATTAAAACCTGAAAATTAATATTTCTACAACAGGGGCTAACATCTTTCGTAAATTGAATGGTGTGTATTCACCTTTACTTTATTTTTGTAGTTTGTATGTCTACTTATCTCTTCAGCTCAACTTCTGTTAAACCGTTGTATAATTTATTTTCTATGTTATCTGTAATATATAAAAGAGATTTATTATATTGAGATATTACAATAACTATATATAAATATTTATAAATCTTTTAATAATGCATATAATCGCCATCGTCAAGCAATAATAAAATTAAGTTGCATAATTCGAAATCGATTTAACTATAATATTTTACAAAATAAAATTGTGATATAAATTTAATAATACTATTACTTGCAACATCTGCTAAGTATATTTTAAGGTTGAAAGGATTTTGAGGTTTTTTAAATATATTGTGCAACATATAACAAATAACGTTCGATAATATTGATATATTTATATATATTTTAGTTTTACAAAATAAGTCGATTATTTTCATTCTAATTGGAAAACGTAAATAATATCGTAAAGTACACAATGCGGTAGATAAAATATTATCTGCTGACAAAGTGGGACGTAAGATATTGTTCATTGATATAACTAAAGATAAGGCTTATTTTGGTAATTTTCTATTTAATTACATTAACTACGTGATTACTTACTCACAATTAATGGTACCTTAAAAACCTGCATAAATTATATTAGTATAGGAATCGTATATTGTTTGCTTTTACTACTCAAAAAAAAATTACGTTAAGGAGACAATATTTCATATGGAGACAATTTTGTTTTATCTGCTTTTATTGCCAAACAATGATTAAATACCAACTAGGCAAATTATTGTCTGAAGATAGTCTCATAGAGTTACTAAACATAGAGTAGGGGGAGTCATAGGCACGCCTGTCTGAGTGTCCGACAAATAATAAGAGAGGGAAAATAAATAAGAGAGGAAGATAGGATGCGACATTTGCTTTCTCTCTTTTTGATTGACACATTTTAGGACGAGTCACCTACTTTAGTATAATAACTTTATGATTTTTTTTCACCGTGGAGCTATTTTTCTAGTTCGAAGAGCTAAATTTATTTAGTTTGATATAAGGAGTTTTTATTTTTATTATAATTTAATAAATAATGTTATTTTTATAAATAACATGAATAAGACTAAATCGTTGATTAGATAAAATTATAAAACCCAAAAAGTTAAATGAGTTGAATGAAGTAAGTTGTTTTTAAACAATATGTTAAAATAAATTCTGAACGGCCTTTTTTTAAAGACAGTTTTATTAGCTTCTCTGAAACGGTATACATCCAACAATTAGCGGTAGACTCTAAATATTACAGTATTGTTTTTATTACAAATAATCCGATTGAAGCCTTTTTAAAGCCTTTTTATCAAAACTAGTGACGATGTTTTTTGTCTGCGGATAGTTTTTATATTATTATAGTAACAAAATAAATTATATTATGTTAATATATCTTGTTTATACATTTTCGTTTCCTTATCAAACGTGATACCAAGTTTTATGAAACACTTGTTTTACAATTAATAGTAACAGCAATTTGTTATCATCGTTTTTATGATTAAATTTTTATAAACTTAACAGTTGTATACTAAGAACTTTTTCGCCGTTTCGTATGATATAAAAAAAATACGCAGCTTCATATTAGTGTTAAAAAGGACGAATGTCAGAAAAATGTATCACGCCAAATTTTTTTTTTAATATAATGAAATAAATAATTTTAATATAATGAAATAAATATTAGTGTTAAAACACTAATATTTATTTCATTTTATTGTTTGTTAACGGATTTTAAAGCATCCCTGAGATGACGACGAACGAACAATGCAAGTCTCCGTAGATTTTATTTAGGACTAGTCGGCGACACGTTATTTTATAAAAATACTAGCTGACCAAGCAAAAGTTGATTTACCATATAAATTATTTCTGGGGAATTTCTAGCGCATGTTATAAAATAAAAAAAACTTGACCTACAATTAAAACAATGTTAGTGGTGGACAACCCTTATCACTTAGAGGTATGAAACTAGATAGCCGATTCTTCGGCGTTTGAATTTGCATATAAAGTTACATAAAATTCGGTTAAGCCGTTTCGGAGGAGTATGGTATCTAACATTGGGACACGAGAATTTTATAAATTAGATTTATGTTACTTCAATTCTTGTTCTTTTTACTCAATATATTTTAACATATTAAGCTTCACTCCTGGATCTTACTACACTTTTCTTGAAGCTTTGTAGAATACCATTACTAGACTTAAATAGAGATATCACATTATTATTAAAAGATCCCTACAACTAAATATAATTTTACAACAATTTTAATGTTGAAGTAACTCAAAATAATGAAAAATTGGAATTGTGTGGTGTGTACTTTCGTGTCGGCAAACAAAATTGCAATCACCTGCTAACTTTTTTATTGTTATCTATTGAACATTTGTGACACCCCCTACATATTGTGAGCATGTTACGACGAAAGATGCGTTCCAATTGTAATAACGTCAATTGATTTAACGCTATTTTAGTGGGAGGAACTAAACGGGGTCACCGACCGGCAATTATGTCCTAAAGAATTCTCTACCATAACCGACATTAATAATGGTGCCACGCTCTCTTACAATATTCAAATGTCTATGTTTATAATGTAACTTGCATGACTTACTGGTGTTATTTATTATATCAATTTGTTACGATTATATGAACAAGTAAACATTGTATAGAAATTTACCTATTATATTTTATGAATTAAAAAGTCAATATCGTATAATAAGTTAAAATCGTATAGGGTACATACGATTGACTGTTTTCGAGTTTTCATACAAGGTATAAAGATATTATTATGTCGAATATCGGTTGGTCTACATTATTATACATATACTTATACATATGTATTAAAATATGAATAAAAGCTAGGTATCTTTAACATAGAGTTATTATACATAGAGTAGGGGAGACATAGACAAGCCCGTGTGTGCAAACCAGAAATAATAAGGGAGAGAAAATGAGATACTTATTTTTGTCTAATCAAACATATATATAAATCATATATATAACATATATATAAATTAATAAAAAAAAACATAATATTACTCAATTGCATTCTCTTTTTTTCGATGGTCACATGTTAGGCTAGCTCCCATACTTTAGTATAATAACTATGTCTTTTAAAAAAGGAACGAACTTAAACAGCGTTATAACGTTACTACGTTTCTATATTTACCCCTTTTATTAAAAATGTTTTGTTTATGAAGAAAGACCAATAAATAAGCCTTTAAACTCTATGCGCTACTATTTGAAAAGCATCCTTATATTAGGTGTAAGGATAAGGATAAGAAGTTTATTGAAATTTTAATCTATTCCTATAGAAAATAATAATTCTTATAGATTGATATTATGATTACTTGATCTTAGAACACTACTTTTGTTTTGGGTTTTAAATATGTCATAGTTATCGTAATAGTTCTTATGGAATCTATCGAAAACTAATTCTTCGGGTATTTCTTTCACTCCCAAATTTGAGAATTAATTTTCCAACGCTGTTCAAAACCAAAAGTCGATCCGTGTACTCAAAAGGGTCGGATCACCATTTTTACGAAGGACTGGTCTAAAACATTACATGTTTTTTTTTTAATTTTTATACTTAGCATCTGATACCAAACAGCTATTTATAACAATAACAATATGTTTTAATTAAAAACTTCATCTATAATCAGTGGTTTTTTACTAAAATAATTTAATTTCTCATCGGCAAATACAATGTTTTAAACAACAAAAAAAATTGACACAAAGACAATGTTAAAGAAACATTTCCCACTGTCAAACGTCAAAGAAATCAGCTTATTTCTGTGATTGATCTCATTTTTTATCTCATTCATTCTTCAAACGGTTGCTTATTAGGACATAACTGGTCAAGACCTGGGTACATTTTGTCCATCATTCTTAAACTTCAATAACGTTACACCAGCTCTCATAAAATACACCTAGATTATTTTTTATGTGCTATGTAAAATAATGAAAGGGATGGCTTTCATTATTTTTATCACTTTAATATGCTTAGCTCAAAGAGCAAGAATTTTACTTCCTCACAAATATTAGGCTCAGTTACGATTTGGGCAAATACATACCTTACCGAGATATGTTTATTAAAGTTGCCTACTTTTTAAAACTTTCTACTTTCCACGCTCTAAAAACATATTAGATATCGTTATGGACGGCACATTATAATTGACTAAAGATTTATTGGAATTCTTTTCTTATTTCATAAGTAACTAGTTAGTTCCCGCTGCCGTGCGCACGTAAGAATGTAACTCTTTGCTAAATAAACTGCCGGTAATTCACATTATTAAAGAAGATAATCTAAATATGTATTGACTAAGAAAACTTTGAGTATGTCATCTGAGAAACAACTATTTTTGTACTTGATTCTATTAGATATCGAATGTTTAAAAGGACCAATAAACGTACATGAAAAACGATTCAATAAATACAGTTTTCATTTTGTTTCGTTTTATTATTATTCGGCAATATTTTGTCGAGTGATTAGACTCAATGTATTCGATACATTATAAAATGATTTATTCCAGACCAACTTATTACAAAATCGAATAACACAGAGCAATTATCGGCGTGTCCTTTCACTTACTATTGACTGTGTGCAATGTATAAAAGCCTATTGGGAACACAGCAGCCGGTGTGCTGTGTGCTACACGAACCGGTTTCGGAATGAGATCAACTTAAGTCAAGGCACCACAATATTGATCAATCGATTTTTGGAACATCGATGCTAATTATTTTCTGAAAACCTTTTAAGCTTGATGTTCTCCAAAAGTTCAATTTATGTAATCTTCTTGATATTATCGTAATATTATTTTAAAGTGGAGTACGTTTCGTGCATTCAAACACGAGTGCACTAGAGTAATGGAGCAAAGCATTTTTATTTTTATACAAGTTAGGGGGGGAATATAAAAAACATTAGTATAATGTTACCCTCATCGTCATTCGTTAGTTGTTTAGTTACTTTTTATCATATATCCCGAAACCTTTATCCCACATACTAAGTAGCCGAATTTAATGTAATTAAATTCGGCTACTTAGTATGTTGGATAAAGGTTTCTCCATGTTACTGCCAATAGTGAACAGAAATGAAAGGCGAAAGACTGAATAAAATAAACAAATGCAAACTCAAATTATACTTTTTTGTGTAATTTTATTTGGATATTTATATAGAAACATCTGGGCTCATTTGGTTGGTCGGTTTTAAAAACAAACGCGAAGCAATTGTACGCAATTCAACCAAGTGGTGCTAATTTTCATGCATGTACCTAACATGAAAGAATGAAGAAAAATTCAATGCCATGTTAACCGTTTTTTAAACTTGATAAGGCTTGAAAAATTGCCATAGGTTCTTTTGTATGCTACGCTGCCGCATAACCATTAAATATTAAAATTATCTTAATCAATTAATTCATTATAAAGGGCCAAACGACGAAAACACCAAAAAAATTATCGTGTCAACAAATTTTTTCTAAAAAGATTCTCGATCCAGGGAATTAGGCTTGGAGAGCCTAATTGTGCAGCCCTATGAAAATCTATAAGTCTAAGCCTAAGTTTCTCAGACTCGATAGGAGATATGAATTAAAACAGATAAACAATTTGAAATTAAAATATCGTATTTAATTACATCACTATCAAGGATCATCCGTCTATTTTCTGCATAATCTCGCTACTCATAATAAATAAATATAATATATATAATAATAAAAATAAAGCTCTACTTATCAATCTTAACAATATGAAAAGTTGTTACCGCGCGAATGCTGCCTGACCAGCGAAAACCTTTTGGGCTTTAGAATAGTTATACGATAGAATAAAGTCTAATAAAACCTAAGTTGTCGATTAATATCAGAGGTTGCTAAATTATAAACAGAATAAGCTTTTTGTTCGAGTACCTCTGAGGTCCTCGCACACGAAACAAGGGCAGAAGAGTATCTAATTTTAAGTTTAGGTGTCATTTGCAAAATTCCATAGTTCAAGAGAAATAAATAACATTTAGTCATTGTTTTTAGAATTGTAAACAGGAGTTAAAATTTTGTAAAATATATATATTTTTAGGTGTTACTACTTTAACTTAATACGAAACCAATTATCTATTACATTTTTGCTTAAATTATAACTTTATTGAATTCAGATTGCAAAATAAACTCTCGTTCCAGTAAGTATTTCTTAATATTGCAATATCGAAATGCTTAGAGTTGCACGCGCAAGAATCATTATCTCTATTAGTTGCCCTTAAAGCTACATTTAGAATTTTTGGTTTTGACAATTGTTATATATTATTGTCGAAATTATATACTTATAGCAAACTTTATAAAACGGATATAATTAGGATTTTGAGACTTCTCTGTATTATAAATAAGTTCAAAAATTTACATTGATAAGAAAAATGAAAATGTATGTTACGTATACTTGATAAATAAAAAAATGTATTTATATTTATATTTAATTGATAAGTATAAATGATATGATATTATATTAATAAAACATTATGTCGATGTTCGTTTTTTATAATTACAAGAGATAATTCAAATTTAAAATCCATTTAAATGAAATGCATTTTATCAATTGTATTTCTGCCGAATCCTGTATTCTAGATATAATATATGAGATATTTCCAGAATATATTATAAGCTCTTTATAGTTATTTATGACTACTATTCTTATTTTCTTTTTTTATTTTGGAAATTTAATACTAATAATAATTTCAAAAGGCGGACTACACGCTGAATTATGCTTTCTCTACCTATCAACGTTAGGGTCAAACAGAAAATTTAAATAGGTGCAATAAGCAAACGAATCGAAAACTAAATAATTAATAAGCCTAAATATTAAAAGAAATAAAAACAATTTAAGTTATTATACACATATACATGTACACAACTCAAAACCTATATTTACTTTTATATTTATGTTTATTAAAAAAAAATTAATATATTTCCTAATAACATTTTTATATTAAAGTCCCAGTTTACTTACAAACAAGGAACAGGCTGATAATTTAAAATATTAAATAAATTACATCATCATTATTACGAAAATCATGTCTGTCTAATATAATAATACGACCGATATATCTATGATATTAAGCAACAATGTGTGTTTATGGAAACCGGCTATACTCGTGCATCATTAATATCGGGTTTGACTAGTTTCGAACACGTCCTAGATTCTTACATATTTGCGTTTTACACAGCACAACAAAACAAAGCTAGGTTTATTTATTAATATAAGTGATTAAATAAAATAATCTATAAACAAATTCATTTATTTATAGTAAGGGACACGGGGTCTTATGAGAATAATACATGAATGCGAAAACTCTATAATTATAACAATCACAACAAATTACAAATTATTTTGTGATTATTAGTGGAAAAAACATCAAAATAAGACTACAAATATTGTAAGCTCTACATCCTATAAAGACTTAAATTTTTAGGCCGCAATTTCTTCTGTTTAAAACATCTTAAAGTTTCCGCCTTTAGCGATATACTTAGATATTTTTTAAACAAAAAATCTTAATCACGTAATATATATTCACAATTGAATATTTATTCAAATGATATAGCCACATTTACATACTGCTCATTATACAATCCTAATATTTAACTGAACCTTCAAGATTATGCTTCCATTATTTTAGTATATCCGACAAGTTAAAAGACTCTGCGCATTAAGTTTTGACATACAATTATATCCCCCTGCTCGTTATAATCTTTCCAATTATTTAACTTATCACAGCTAAAGTAGTGATGTCCAAATTGCATTTCTGACTCGATTTTTAAAAACAATCGATTCGATTTACATACAAATTTTCACCGATTTATCATATTGATATTTCCTTTTTACTTAAGGTTGTGTATTGTTGTATAGAGATAAACAGCCATTAAAATTACTATTTTGCTATTATTAACACGTACTTACATTTATCGTATTGTTTTAAAAAAACATGACAACAATGGAACATTTTAAAAATATATTTATTTCTTATAATCCCGTTATCATCAGATCCTTATAAGTCATAGACTATCGTTCTATATACAATATCCTCCGCGAACAAAACAACGGCTATATTATATCAAATGCAACGAAATAGTGGTTAAATTTAAATCATTCCCAATTAACTCGGCTCAATAAATATCCATGATAATCATTACGTCAGGTTGCTATTTTTAAAAACACAAAGGGCGCATAATGCCATGAATTTGTGGTTTTTAATGTAATAATTATGAAACTTCATAAGCATGTCAAAGTTAAATAAATATTTGGAAATACTATAAATAATATAATGTTCAGAATTATGTTGGAATTGAAAGTAGTCTAATGCCCTTTGTTGATCCTTAAATTATTAGCGATAATGGGGTTAGCAATCGAGCCAAATAGAAAATATATAAACAAAATTTGCCATATCGAAATCGGTCTACATAGTTTCAAACGTTGACTAATACAACTACAATTATTTGATTCCCTAGCATCTAGGTTTCGTTATCGTCTGTAATGCTTAGATAAAAAATGCAATCTCGTTGGATCGTTAGTGATCCGACGAGATGTCTGTAATTGAGTCAATTTTGACGTAAGAGAGATAAACCTCGTCCAATTCTATACAATAACACATTTTTTTTAATGAAATAATTTATATTTCAGATTCTGAGGCTATGGAAATAATAATCTTTTATTTTCAGTTTTTAAATAGGTAAGAGTATAAAAATTGAGTCAAATAAATCATTCCAAAGACTAAATCCGAGCTCTCAACGCCAAATGAACACCTCCTTACGCGTCTAAAACGGAAAAAATGATACAGGACATAAAATAGATTTGCTTAGACTCGTATTTTGATTTGTCTACAATATTAAGCTGCCAAAGACTTAGATTAAGAGTTCGTAATACCGCATTACATAACATTAAACATTTGTAAGTTTAGATTGATTAGTCCTTTTATTTTTAACTTTGTAATTAACTTATAAACTTTACGTTTGATGAAGTTACAAATGAGATGCAATTAGAAATAAAGAAATTAATTAATTAATTTTTAAAATGCATAAATATAAATATATTGGAAACTTAAACACATCCATCGTCTGTCCCTGAATTTACATAATACTTGTGTTATATAAATACATATATAATTTTAACTAAATGTTTAAATACATATAGTATACATCCTTAATCTAAGGACCCACACAAATAATATAAATAAAGTAAAGTAAAGGCCTGATACCATTCCACTGCTGGGCATAGGTCTCCTCTCTGTATTTTAGAGAAAATGGTTGGAGCAAATACCCACCGCGCTGCTCCGATGCAGATTGGTAGGTTACACACTCCCCCAGATATGCAGGTTTACTCGTGTTATTTGCTTCACCGAAAAGCGAGTGATAAATTGCAATTGTCAATTAGACATATAAGTTTAACAGAAAAACTCATTGGTGCCTGCCTGGGGTTTGAACTCTTTAACGCCTTGAAGGAGTCTCACGGTCTCACCGCTGAGCTATCATAGCTTCACATAGGGCCAGTTGATACATATATAATTGTTTATTGAATTATAATACAGTTTTAAAAACAATCTATAACAAAGATAACCACATGCCTACCACAAAAACAATCACATTCACCTACAAAAGCTTCACATTTGTTTGTCATAAAAATAACCAACTTTAATAAAATGTTATAATGTAAAATATAATCTAATAAAATTGAACCTAACTATCAAGTTAACGAGCTAGTTGTGTGGCGATCACGGTTGCTTTGTTCGGCCTCGTTCCCGGCCATTGCCAGGAAATAAGTATTCCATCGCGCTTCGCTTTACTAAATTTAAAACCGAGATAAATTAAACGTTTACCCAGAGCATGATCTTCTATAGCTGTTATGGTCAATTACAGGACATCTTCGAAAGCTTTTATGGCGTATGGTCTATACAAGCCATTACTTCTTAGGCAGACATAGATATATTGATAGAGTTACTATACTCAGGCTACTTTGCCGGTCAAATTTGGTGGCATCGGCGTGAGGAAAATTTCAAGTGTTGCTCTTCCAGCATTTCTGGCCTCTGTCCATAGTATTAAAAAACTAAGTTCTGAAATTTTACAATCAAATTTATTTTCTTTGTCCTATGCAACAGAGGCTTTAGATAGTTGGAAAATTAGCTGTCCCAATGATAATATCCCAAAGGAATGTACCACTCAAAAACTTTGGGATGTGCCATTGGTTCAGCTTACACATAAAAATTTGATACAAAATCTTTCGAGTGACCGTAACCTAGCTAGGCTTCTAGCCTTATCAGAAAAAGAATCAGGTTATTGGCTTCATGCTCTCCCGTCTAAAAATCTTGGCACACTTTTAGATAATGAAAGTTTTAGAGTGGCTTTGGGTCTCAGATTGGGAACCACATTGTGCCTTAAGCACAGATGTCCATGTGGAAAAGAGGTAGACAGTTTTGGCTTACACGGGCTTTCACGCCATAGGAGCTCTGGTAGGCTTTTCCGCCATGGTTCTCTTAATGACACCATCAAAAGAGCTCTTGCCACCATCGACATTCCTGCTCTTCTCGAGCCTTCCGGGATATGTCGGAATGATGGCAAGGGACCAGACGGTCTGACGCTGGTTCCTTGGGAACGGGGACGGGCCCTAATGTGGGACGCAACATGAGTTGATACGTTAGCCTCGTCCCATATCAGGGAAACGGCGTCAAGACCTGGAGCTGCGGCGGAAATGGCCGAATCCGGCAAGCGGCGAAAGTATGCATCTCTCGTTGAGAGTTATATATTTGTGCCGTTTGCAGTTGAGACCCTAGGGCCATGGAGTCAAAGTGCAAAAAAATTTTTATCCGTTTTAACACCTCGGTTGATCGCGTCTTTGGGTGACAAGAGGGCTGGCTCCTTTTTCGCACAAAGAATCAGCTTAGCGATTCAACGCGGAAACGCTGCCAGCATTCATTCTTCAGATTCATAGTCTTGGGACCATTCCACGTGGGCATGATTAGTATAGTAGTGCGTGTAAGTAATTTAAGATAGATATAACTTGTACATATTTGTTAAAGTTACATTAAACGTCTATACTTAGAACAGGGAAACCAGCATACGATGTTGATATTACACAATAAAGAGAAATCTATAGAAAGCAAACGAGGGTGATCTATGTCACTCTTAGTTACTTTAATTAAGCTCCATTGTAATAACCCTTTTACAATGACTGTATATATTTTTTGTATATGTCTACATATGATCCTGACTTATCCATATCCATACCAATTAAAATATATCATAGTAATATCCATCATCAATACATATTATAAAATAGATTCTCCCGCCACGAATCTCTATCTGTTCGTGATAAATTAAAAAACTGCCAAACCTGTTTTTTATGCGATTTTTACCGTTAACAAAAGTGATTCAAGGGAAAGATTACCTATACACTCAGTATAATTTGTTTAAGTCTTGTACTTATTAGTTGAAATATGTCAATAATTTATGAAAACTTAGGAAGTCAAGCCGTCACCAAAATAATCATCGGTCAGTGAAGGCGCTGCTAAATCAGTTTGAAATACAATAAATCAATGGGATATCCCTTTTTAAGGCCTATAATTAATTATAGCCTAATGTTATGATAGCTTACTAAAGCCATTCAAACATTTAAAAAATCACATACATTGTGACATTTGAAAAGCTATTTAAACTAGAGGAATAATCCTCATAAACTTAAATACATTAGAATTTAGATGCATTAAGCATTTTACGCTTAACATAGCAAAATAATTCTATTATAGATTCTGTACTATGGAGTTTCGCAAAGTAACGCATGCTTCTATATTCTAACGCATCTTCTATCACTTTTGCCTTTAAAAATCCAAATATTATACTAATTGTGTATCTTGGTTTCAGCGTTCTGAAAATCTTGAATCGCCTCTATCAGCGGCTCGCGACCCAAAGACAAGCGTATACGCTATGAATGATCAGGTTAGTATCAAAGTTTATTAGTATTACATATTTTATCAGTTTTTTCAATATTTATGTAACTGAGTCACAATAGGTAATGAGAGAGAAGATGAAACTCGTATACTTGTCTTTCTCTAATCACATAAAAAAGGCAGATAGATTAACTCATTTGCTTTCTCTTTAATGTAATAGGCCGCTTTAAATAATTTATAGAATTAAGCGTTATTTTGCGGAGATCCCTAATACAAAAGTTATAATAAAATTATTTTGCTATAATCCGCTTTAAAGTAAATAGAAAATATACGTAATGCTAAATGTATAGTGGACTATCCGTTTTTCATACCCGATGATAATGATAATGATAATCCTTATTACACTCATAAATTACATGCAGGATTCGTAAAAACACATGCACAAACCTCCACCACCGCCACCACAATACACAAGCACTACACTCGTTCACTATCACAAAGTCAACAATCGTTTCGCCCCAAAATTGAAGCATCATTAAGAAAGAAACTCCACGACAAAATCATACACTTAGGGTAATATATAATTTCTATTTACTTTATCATGGATTATAGCAAAATAATTTTATTATTACTTTTTTATAATAGGCCACATTTGCTTGGCTTGCCAACTGTAGTATGATAACTCTATGTGCATCATCTCTATATCTATTTATTGAATTTGTTTTCTCTTTAGACTTTTCACACACCATCTTTTGGAGACGAAGAGTTTGACATTCCACTAATGCACGGACAGCATGCTGCAGGTGGTGGACAAAACCATCACATACAATACACTCAACTTCATCATCCAGCGCCACAGGTTTGTTTCGTTTTTTGACCCCCGTACCGTTACAAAAGAGAAATAGATATTACTGCAGCTTTATAATACATTTTTAATAATATAATGTTTGTGCGAGAACGTATAGGTACATACTTTTGATAAAAATAACGATATTAGTATTAGAAAAACCAGCAAGCGAAATAATTTAATAATACGGCTATGGCTTCAGATAATTCGAAGATCGTTTATGGGCTTCGTTGTACGTTTGTGTAACAAAATTTAAAAAAAAATAATTAAAAAGACACTTAATGAAAAAGCTTTTATACTCTTGAAGACTATGTAAATAATAAGAAAGTTTGTTACTCGTTAAGTTGCAACCATCTACGCACTAGATTATTTTGTAATTTAATTGATTATGAAAACTGTGACCGTCGAGTTTCTTTTTCATTATTCTCGGTATAGCTCATCAACAGTGGTATCATATATAACATATGTATATTTACGATAAAAATCGTGTTTTATGTCCGCGAAAAAGCGTATAGGTATTGCATTCTTGAGGGTGTTTCAACGCTTCAGTTCGCGCGAATTAAATTAGAAGCACGTGTGCCAGGATATAGATACATGTGTAATAAAGACATAATCTCTAACTCTACAGTGTTGATCCCAACTACCTATGAATTTGTAGTCCTCGCCATGTTTACCTTAACAGAAAAGCGCATGATGAATTGAAAAAAGTTAATATAAAATTACATAAGTGCCGACGGAATTAAGCCCGCGACCCTAATAAACGAGTTCATATTATTTTTTTTATTGTATTTTTTTTGTGGTATTCATAATAAATGTTTATAGAACGGCTACACTCACGTCTTATTTTATCGGATGGGCCCGGCTAGTTTCAAGAGTCCTTATGGGCTTGGGCTTATTAATTAATTCGTATTAAGTTTAAGTTAAGTATTAATTTATATAAAAATATAAATTCAATCAAAGAATGCGAGAATTTTTTTTTAAATCGTTGTAAAAGCATTGGTTGCGGATTTTCCTACTAAATAATATAATTAATAGGAAAGTTTTAAATGTTTCGATATTTCCACACATTTATGTAAAAACAGCTAAACGAAAAGTTGTTATAGAAATCTTTAGGACAAGACTCTTAATCTGTTGTAGATTAGATATAAAATTTTAAACGTAGCCTGAATATTTGAAGAATTTAACATAAAACTTATTGATATACAGAGCACATTTACGGAACGCATCCTATATCATTTGCCCTAGTTTTTAAATTGCTTTTATTGAAATGAAATTGCCTTTGAATGAATTCCGTTAAGAGACTATTCACATAGTAGTTATTTTAGATCACTCATACAGCTATTTTAAAAATGATTTTAGTGCATCGACTGCTGTAAGGTCGTTAAATTTTATTGATACATTACAAATCCGGAAAAGCTTTCGTAACATTTACATTTATATATTATTAAAATTTTACATGAATAAATTCTTTCAAAATGCTATACGAAAATATATATCGTATATTTTTCATTCATAATTTCACTTGCCGTTGTGAAATTACAAAGATAAAAATTATTGTAAATCTTTACAATAATAAAAAATTATTGTAAAGATAAAAATATTGTATTGTATAAAAATAGATAGAGTACCGTCTATGCGCTATCAGAAGGTACGGTCAAGTAGTAAAGATCGTTTGAGAGAAGTAGAGGTATATAGTAGTTAGTAGGAACAATCTGAACCTATGTACATAAACCTACATAATACTCTTATAAAAGGATTTGACCACATTTGATTTGAAATTTTTATTGAACATTGAATTATGGCATGAGCTTTTGTTGTTGTGCTTTAATCAATGACTCACTATTGAGAGGCCTCACGAACATGTGCCGTCAGTTCTGCTTCTGAGCAGAATTCGAGGCTACTTTGTCTTTGGCAAGGGTATGGAACCTCATGTTCGTGGACTTGGGGGATCCTTTCAAAAAGCTGTCAACATTGAACAAAGCAATGGCCTGCAAGTGCTACCAATGATCTAATAGACTGACTATCTTTAAGGTTATTGTTCAATACGTTAACTAATATCTAACGTACGTTAAAGTCGATAGGCTAACATTATAAGAACTGATAACAATAAAGCTTAGTAGTTTATATCTTTGACGAAATTATCGTTTGTACTATAAAGTTGTCACAGGTGATAAGATAAGATAAGATACTCTAAGACGTTCATCTAATTAAACATAATAGGAAATATTTTTTGCATCCTACACCTCTTCATTTTTCCAAGATCACACAATCTTCTTTCCAAACGACTAAAAATTTCAAACGTTAAAACGTCGTTGCTGAAAGCTCCTCGAAGACTTGCGTGAATAAGATTCGTCTGGAGTTCTACATCTCGTCTTAATCTTCGTCTTAAACATTTATAATAGCATATTCACGCGCATAAAAAGGGTTTTTTTAATTCATCGCAAGGGTTAAATAGTACATTTTTATAAAGTGTTTCGTATACTTCAAAAATTTCATTATTTTTAATGACTAAATTATTATGTTACTAGTTTATGCCCGCGGCTTCGCTCGCATGAAATTTGATATGCCACAGTAACTAATTAAATTAAATTTATGATTCACAATTTTGGTCATCGTGGCTTGCACATAAAAGGTAGATCTAAGCTGTCGCGGACTTTTATGTAGAACTATTTAAGATAAACAATACTACGGTACATCATCTTTGTGTAACTCCAATGGTTTAGGCAGTGTACGCCGAGATAGCTCTCAGAGGCCAGATTTTTTCCGACTTTATTGAAATTTATCGTTATATTACATAAAATCATTACAAATTGTAGCCTATATGTTATTTCGATGTATTACCTATATAAGTGTAAAATTTCATCCAAATCCGTCCAATAGTTTTTTCGTGAAAGAGTACAAACATCCATTCATACTTACAAACTTTCGCATTTATAATATTAGTAAGATAAGATAAGATTTATTTATTAAAATTACTGTTTTCAAGAATACAAATTAATAATACCTACCCATTTTTTCCTTATTTCAGGACTATACATAATTTTACTTAATTTTTTAATAATATGGTGTATAACTAAAAATATTTATTCGTATGCATTGAGAATATGAAAAAATAAGATTTTTCATAACGTTCTAATACTAGTACTAGTAGAAGTAGTTTTAATTTTTTTTCTTTCATGAAGTGACATATTAAACAACTATGCTTTTTACTTACTATACTTTTATTGTACTTTGTTATCACTATACTTGTCATTACTATATTTGACTGCACTGTACTTCCTCATTGTACTTTGTCTATGATAAATATATGCTACATTATCTGTAATTATAAAACTGATTGAAACTATACGTCAAAAAGCTAACAAATGTTTACTTCAAAGATTACAGTGTACATAATGAAATTACTTCAAGTTCGCAATGTGGGATCGTTCCTTTAGATCGTTTTTTTTATTATTCATTAAAAAAATAATCCCTTCTTGTATTTTAATTACTCGAACTTTAACATAACGTCTAAATGTTAATTTATATGCTAACCTAGGTTGGTATGATGAACCCAGCTCAAGACGGGTTGGCTCCACCGGGTGGTGCTCCGTCCTATCAACAACCTTTATATTTACAAGAGCCCCATACGCCAGTAACATCACACAGGTATTATTTATCTTACTTTTGAAGAAACCTAACTTCTCTCTACATAACATTTGTTGATATATGCGAATAACAAAAAAAATTCCTCCCAGTAACCCAGGTGCTCCGGCAGGTAATTATATGATACAGCAGCATCCTGGTGGACAACAACAGCTGCTCATGCTACAGCCAACACAAGTAATGAGTGGTCCCCCCACACCTAGCACACCCACCCAACCTGGTCCGGTGTATGGTTCACCACAAAGAGCATCACCACCAGGCACAACAAGTGATGATTCTGATGATAGTGTTCCTTCACATCATTCTCAGGTAAACACAAATATCATAAATGGGAGCCAGAATATTCACTATATATAGCCTTGTAGTAGTGTCTCATGTTAAATTTTCCTAATTTATTTTTGAAATGCACTAAAATATCTCATGCATGAATTACTCTGCAAAAAATTTATTAATTTAAATTTAAGTTTGTTAATGCAATCCATCTTGAGACTCAAAAATTTTCACCTTTAAAATCAAGTTAATCATGTGTTTAAATATAAGCATAAGTTTGGTATTATTTAAAATTTTAGTACAAATATTTGTTTCTAATAGCATACTTTATTCAGTTCTTTGTATTGTTTGCTATAAATAGTTCATTGGCATATACATTTCTTCATATTATTAAAGTTGCATTGATTTTTATTCATATTATTTTTTAAATATTTTAATAAACTCATTGTTTGTTGGTAGTTGCCTGGTGATGCGGAAAGCCTTCTGCCAATCCATTATTGCTCAGCGAGCCGGCAGCAACAAACTACGCTTCATCAGGTATAGGCTAAATGTATTGTTAGTATTTAAACTTGTATCTATACCTATAAATTATAGTTGTGAAATATGTATTGCCAATGAACTATAATCATAACTCACTGTAAATGAATGATTAAAATGTATTTGATTACTACAGATTGGTGTCAGCAACATGGCAGTTAAAAGGTCATCTCCAGAACCAATGGACAATGGAATGAATCGTGGACAAATGCAGAAGAAACCCAAAGTTCAAAAGAAAAAGAAAAAGAGAGATCCAAATGAGCCACAAAAGTACGAATTCAAAATGAAACCAATAAGTATTAATCTCAGTCAAATGTAATGAGCATTATGCAAAAATTAATTATCATACTTACTTTTAAATAAATTATAAAACTAGTTTCATTGGTATTTAATAAATACAATTTTTAATTAGTAATACAATTTGAGCTAATACTTCCAGCAATAGTGTTATTATGTTTTTTCACACTATATTAAACTTTACAGACCTGTCTCTGCATACGCATTGTTTTTCCGAGATACACAAGCAGCAATAAAAGGTCAAAATCCAAATGCTAGTTTTGGTGAAGTATCTAAAATAGTTGCATCAATGTGGGATGGCTTAGATTCAGAACACAAAAGTGTAAGTGTTAATGGAGTCTCTTTATTGTACACAAATAAAAATAACTAATACATAATGTTTATTCTTGAATCGGAATCTCTTCCAGCCAATCGAACAGAAGACAAGAAACAGAGGTAGTTTAAAATTAATAAAAGATGAAGTAAAATAATTTAGCCCACTCAAGATTTAGCATTATATTTATTTTTTATTTATATTATTGCAGATTCTAGCAAAATTATTTTATTATTACTTTGGTGTAACAAGTATAATGTTAATGTGAAGTGTAATGGTAATATAACAAATTCAATAACAAAATACAATAATATGTTACAGAGGTACATAATAAATATAACACATGCAATCAAATATAATACCCACAATAAAACAATTTATATATAATTTAAGAACTACAAATAGTATTTAAGTTTACATTAAGTAAGATTTTGTATTATTAAAGAAAAAAAAATATGTCAGTTATTTGCTTCAAAATATTTTTAGTATTTTGAGCAGTATCCTGCAGGATTTATGTTAATTAATGTTGATGCTGTATTAATATTGATTTATTGCATAAGGTAAGAGGTTTATTTCAAACTTTAAGACCCTTTGAAGGAAAAGAATTGGCATCTCTTGAAATTACTATGTCGGTGAGCATGGGAAAGGTTGCTTGTAGATCTTAGATGCTGCACTAGCTTCTAATAAAAAATTGAAAGAATCTACGTCAATATTTTAAAACATTAATATTGAAAAGTGAATTAAAATATATTAATAATTCCCTTTAAGCCTAATAAGAAGCCAGTCTAATGTCATGAATCTCAGAATGTTTAATGGTAAATTGTGTAAATTTTTGCTCTAGGTTTACAAACAGAAAACAGAGGTAGCCAAGAAAGAATATTTAAAAGCATTGGCAGCATATCGGGCTAGTTTAGTGTCTAAGGTAAGGGTTTTATTTAATTATACACATCACCTGAAACAAGTGAATAGTAGATTTTCAGCATTAAAATTATTTTCTTTTACTAAACCAATTGTACACGCCAATATTTAAAAAAAGGGTTTGAGGCTATTTGATTTGTATTTTTATAATATATGAAAAAAATATATTCCATAACTCTTAATTATTTTTTTTAGTGTTAGTACATCTCATATCAAATTGAGAAATATTTCAATTTATGTTGCGCATTCGTAGTAGTTAAAATAATTTCAGAACATATTTCATAATTCAAGAAACATGCAGTTTCATAGAATTACATTTCATTGCTACAGTTGTTTTTATTATAGCATTTCTGTAATGTGAACGTATTGCTTGAAATGGAACGCGACTGCGCCATGTATTTTTAAAGATGGCAACTAGATAGAAATGAGCCGGCTAAACGAATTGATCGCGTACAGGTCATGGGCGCATGTGAAAAGTCATTGACTCGGTTGAGTGTCTGCTCTCTTGCTTCGCGTTAATTTTAAATGAATTCCGTTTTACAAAATTAATCTTTATTACTTATAATTATTGAGCATCAGTAGAGTGAAAGTGCCTTATAAGAGTAAAAGAGCCGACTCTTTGTTATCTCATACATTTGAAATCGGTAAGCTTTTGTGTAAATTAACCGTTTTGAATTGTTTTTATGCATCTATAACATGGAATGGATATATCAAGTGTATTTTTGTATTTTAACTATATTATTTTTAAAATATTGTACATTTAAATTTGTTATATAGGTAGATTTGTTGATTGGAAAAAATATTTTTAACTGATATATAATAATGAAATATATGTATTTGAAATTGCAATAAGGTTGCATTGAAATTAAAAATATAGTGAATAACTTTTTCTCTTAAGTTGCTTTAAATTGATATCATTGTTTCTATTTTTTTAGGGAGGAGAACAAGATAACCAAGTTATGTATAATCATGGAAATACTAATTCAAATTATGGAAATTATTACCAAGGTCAAGCTTATGGAAATGGACCAACGCCTCAAAATTATGTGCCTAATGCAACACCCCAGGGTTATTCACCTCAAAATTTCCCAGGTGGCCAATCTCAACAGTCATATGCTGGGGCTCCTTCTCAGAACTATCCACCAAACTCTCAGCAGCCACAAAATTATCAAGGCAATTTGGGACACAATACCCAGACCTACCAAGTATATACATTTTTTTAATTTTTAACAAATTCGAAATGGGAAAATTATGAAAGCTTAACCAATTTAAATACCTAAGACTCATTAACTTGTATAGCTTATTATCTCATTTATTATTATTTGACTGTAACTTGTCATTTATAATAATTTTTGTGCTATATAATGTTACTCTTTGGTTTCTATGAACTTTCTGTTTCTGATCCATTGTTTATGAAATATTTCAACTAAATTTTACTATTAACATATAATTCTATCATCTATTTTAACCCTGTAGAGATTGTTTTTTGAAAGCTTACTTGAAAATACTCGTATATTTATTTACTTACCTGACCTTTACTTACAACTGAGTTCTGAAATTAATAACTCAGTAAGTCATCGCTAACTCAAATCACACAAAATGTGTTAAATATAATTTAGCAAAAATTATTCCCAATGCTATGTTCGATTTAGAAAGCATTATTTATTGTAAATAATAAATATTCAACACAACTAACCAATTATGTGCAGAGCTTTTAGATTTATTACATCACAAACAATACATAAAAATTGCTATGGCAGGCAGGCAAATTCTAAAGATCTGTAACTAGTAAATTACAGTAGACATAGAACTATTTTTATGATAGACTTCTATGTTATTAGATCATGGTGTCCATATTTATCAGCAGTTTAATTTAAATATAATATATTTAACAAACTGCATTTTGTTAACTATTGTCACACAATTCAGTCCAAATCAGTAACTTAACGAACCTTTGCAGAATGTCCCAGGCCAGTCGCCTCAAGGATATCAAGTGACTACAACACAATCTTCACAGGTCTGTCAGCCCAATATGGTCCAATCTCCTAGAAACTATCAGCCTTCACAATCTCCAAATTACTCTGCAAACTCTGGGCTATCACCACCAGGATACAGACAAGTTCAATCTCAACCATCTCCTGTGCAATCTGTTCATACCATGCAATATCATCATTCACAACAGGTATTAAAATGATTATTATGGTAATGATTGTATAACTTTAAAAACCCTAGGATGTTCATCGTTTTGTTTTTTGTATTGATACAAAAAAATGTGCTTATGGTTTTTATGTAGTGGCTGTGTAGAGGTGAGTGAGCATACTACTTATATTCTGGCCACCACTGTTAACAGTTTATGGGCATTTATACTTCCCTGGCTACAAGTTATTTTGCCTTATTTTTGAGTAAAGCTCTCTGGGAGATTCTTTATTAGTGCATTAAGATTGAGTGTAGCAATACAAGCTCACATATTTTAGAACTAATTTTCTAGACATTTAATTATTGCAAAAAGTATATTGAGTTGTTCTTTATTCTATACTAGCTGTGCCAGCGTCTTCGCCCGCGAGGAATGTCTCAATTTTTTTTCTACAATTCAAATTTTAAACATAAAAGTAGTTATTGTGAGTTAACCATAAGACATAGAGTCATGCTGTCGCCGACTTTTTTGTAGTGGTTTTATAGATCTACAATTCTCCTGTACATTACTTTAGCGTATCTCTGCTGATTTAACAGCGCACGCGACTAAAGCTCCCAGCAAGCAAATTTTTTATTAACTGCGCCATCTCTTCAACACAATTTACATATTAGCGATATGTTCTGTATACCTTAACCATCCGGAAGTGTTGCACTATCTTTTGGTGAAAACCATACAAAAATCTATTCAGTAGATTTTGAGAAAATCAATTACATATAGACAGACAGGTTTTTGGGACTTTGTTTTATAATAAGTATTATGATGTGTATGAAGTAATGATGTAGGTATTTAAGAACTGAATTCATTAGATGCAACAAGCTCACCAAGTACAACAGTATCAGCAGCAACAACAACAGCATCAGCACCAGCAGCATCAGCAACAACCACAGCCTCAGTTGCAACATAAGCAACAAGCTCAACAATCTATTCAGCATCAACAATCACAGAATCAACAACAGCAACTTACACAGCAGCCAACCCCAAATTCTGTAAATATTGAGCAACCAACTTCCAATAGCAATGGGAATTCAGGAATGCCACATAAATCGCCGGAGGTATTTATTTGCTCATATTCATTTACTTAATTTTCGGAATCATAAAGTTCTGATGTTCCTTCGCCAATAATGTATAATAATTTATGTGTATTGCTAAGGTGAGGCCTGATAAAATAAATACTAATATTTTATAATACCTGATGCCTCATTAGTTGTTCCTCTATTTAAATTAACTACATACTTGTAGTGCCACTATAAACTAATTTTATAATTTAGTCATTAATTAGTTTGGTAATTATACATTTTTAGTGTAATGAATTATATTCTATAAAATAATTTCATATCATAGTATGTTTGTTTTATACCTATATGCCTTGATTTTTTAATAACTTTTTTTCAATGATAAACTGTCAAGTGTACAGTAAATTTTTTTATTTAGCTATTATTTGTATTTCTATTTAGTGTCTGAATTAAAAAAAGAGTATTTGTTATTGAAATATCATTTAGCCAATGTATTATAATTTAGCCTATATATAATTTAGTCAATTGGCTCAATAATTTTTGTTAACTTAGTCTTGCACATGAACTGTTTCTTAATTAAGAATCTAATAGTACTATGTTTATATTTGCTGCTTGTGTCTCCAAAAGAAAAAAGTATGTCTTGTAAAGCATGTATCATAAGATTTTATTGTTTTTGCAGTGACCCAGGTTTGTAACTGGATGGGAGTATATTCTTCCAGTATTTGGAGGTTTTACACATATTACTTAAAATAATAAGCAGATCCTAGTTAAAAATCTGTATACTTCCTACAAGAAAAGACAAAAAAAATGTTATTTTATTAAATTTTATTGAAAATATTTGAAAATGTTTCAGCAAAACGAAAATCGAAGTACACCATCTTGCATACGCCAGGGCTGCACCAATCCTGCTATAGCTAATAATGAATGGGAAGATGAATATTGTTCCAATGAATGTGTTGTCAGTCATTGCAGGTAATGTTACTCTTGGTTTTAGGGTGATACAACCTATTTATATCTGACCTCATTTAGTAACAAATATTGACATTTGAGTGTTGGTTGATCAGACCCGTCGTAAGCGTCTTTACCAACTAACATATGAAAAAACTGTACGCTGTTGGTCTTGATATTGCGGAAATTATTGCTCAAACTGTTAAGTCTTTACAGATATGTTTCAGCCACAGGGTGGCACCAGATTAAAGTGACCGAATTTAAATAAGTTGCAGTGTCCCATATATTTATTATTTATAATGTGATGAAACCTCCATATTCCAAAGAAATTGGAGCAGTGTGGTGGATCTAAACGACAATTCATCTCTTCTGGGCGAGAGGAGGCCTTTTAATAGTAGTTTGATAGTAGCAGGCTGCTATTTAACTGTTGATCATCTTGTCTCTATTACTGAATTCAAATATATTATTTACTGAAGTTAACTACAGCCTATTTTTTTTCAGGGATGTATTCAGCTCATGGGTAGCCTCGAACACGAATAATCAGATCCAAAACTTCTCTGCCGTTAAATAAAACTTACGCATATCAAATTAATTGATTGATTTGTGCATCCTTCAATTATGTAAAAATATTATACTAATATTATGCCTTGTTATCGTTATTTATTAAATCATTGTAAAAATTTCGAAAATGATCACATTTGTTCTAATGATCGTAGTTGGGGAGATGAATTACTTTGTTTCAACCACATAAGAAACTTTATTTTCGTATTAATAATTCTAAATATGTAAAAATAATTGGAGTGCCTTGCCAAATAACATAGGGACATTTGTGAACGGTTGAGATACAGATAAACAGAGTAAATTATTGTGAGCATACCAAGTAATCTTCTCCCAATTCTTTATAATCCTAGTTCAATAAATATGATATTTGAACTCTTATAGTTTCACAATCAATAATTTGTTAGTGAAATATACGTATATGATAACTTTAAGACTCTCATTTTAAAACTTATTGCCAACGCTGAAGTATAGAAGTATACTTGATATGGTTATACTTAATAGTATTAGTAGAAAAGCTTTTATTCGAAAGTAAAAGGAAAATATTTTTTAAGTGTAGCCAAAACTAATTACATACTTCTTTTTTATTTCGACTTAAAAATACTTGGATCATGTTAATTTTAATAAGTAGTTATTAAGAAAAGAAAACTCGATAACAATTATACTAATATGTGTGTTGAGATAAAGAAAACCTATAAAATTGAAATTTGAATTACAGGCACGATAAATTGTGCATAAAAAAAATTACTATATACTAAAGTATTATTGTAAAATGTAGATGACAATATAGTTAAAATTTCCTACAACGTTTATTCCTATGTTAATTCGTAAATGTATTCGTAACAGCAATATCAACTTACTCCATTAGAAGTTGTGCTTAGCATAGGATATAGCTGGACCAAAATTTTCTTTATATTACAATGATATTAGTATATGACCTGTATATTTAGTAAGTTACAAATGTAAATAAACCACTGCAATAATAATTTTAGAGGTAGATGAGGTCAAAAATATGTTATAATTACGTTTCGTGTAATTTTTAAGTAATCCCAATAGACTACTTCTAAAACAAAATATCTTTGTGTATTGTAAAATAATTGTGTAAAAAATGTAGAATAATAATTTCATTAAATTTCTTAAGCAGTACAATAATGTGTATCCTTCTACATCTTCCCTTATTCAAATAATTTTACTTGCATGATTACAATTATATATCGCATGCTTAGTATTAAAGTGAATTCAAAAAGGTGGCCAATTGCAATAAAGCGCAGCTTAGCGTATAAAAAACTCGTGTAATTGTTAAGAAACCCATAACTTGCAAGAGTAACAAAACACAAGCTTTGTTAATAGTTCGTAACGTGATGTCAAAGATGGCATTAAAATAAGGAATACAATGGATCTAATTCAAATAAGCCTTATTTTGAATTCGATCAGTTTAAGCGCGTGAAAAAATTAATTCAATAATAAACGTAACTATTCATTTAGATAATACGCAGACTACAACGAAACTTTCAATGCATGGTATAAAAACAAAGTCTCCCGTAATTTTGTGTCCGTTCACTATTTATGAAAATAGCGGTAAATACATTTTGCTGCCTTGAAACTATCGTTGAACACATCCTAACTATCCTAATTTTCATTGAAGCTATATGGATATTCCTCTATTACAGTATTAATTATTAGGTTTCATGCTTAATATTATAATTCGATACACTGTATACATATTTTAATGTCTTGAGTTACTAAAACATTCATAAAATTAAAATATATAATAATAGATTCAATTGAGAATACTTAAAGCATAATACATGGGCGCTATATACATACCAAGCCGGGTAATTAATCGTATAAAACAACGTAACTATCCAATGAATAAACCGATGTAGGTATTTAATCTTTTGGTGAAACCTTTTCAAATTTTATATACCTATTTAACAGTAATTTCTGTCAACTATGGATTATAAAAACATGATAACAATTTACATGCGATAATTGATCAAATTGAAAATAACCTTATAGGTTGTACGGGTTTAAACGATAAGGGACTAGTTTTCTTAATAATAATATTTAAAATGTAATACATTATTAACGCAATTTTACTACAATTACTAAGCATGTTAATTCAAAAATATTGGGTTAGACGGCGATAGAAACTATACCTATATCAAAAAATTATTGATGCAGGGTGCTTTAAACGAAGAAGATATAAGAATTAAGAATAATTAAAGGTCGATATCCAAAACTTATGCTTAACTATGCAGCTAATGAACAACTACATATATTTTTATTAGTTGTTTCATTTTAATACGAACATTGACTTATTTACTATTTATAACATTTAAGCTTTCTATCAAGGCAATAAAACAAGTCTTTCTTGCAAGCAATAATATTATAAATAATATGTGCCTACTTCGTAGAAATTGGGATCATTAATAAAGGAAAATCAACGTGCTTTCATTAAGATTCCCTGTTATAAGTTTTGAATTTGCCGTAATTTTTATTAATTCAACCTATAAATAAAACTTTTCAAACATTTGTTAAATAAATTATAAGGATAATAAAAATTCTCTAAGTAATGAGTTTATAATTTAATTATTTCTATCTATAATTGTTAATTGATAATTAAATATTTTGTTAATACTTTAATAGGTCAGTATACAAATAGACAGGATTAGTTATTTACGACTTCAATATTAAACTCGAAAGTTAATATTGATACGAGAAGGTCAATCAATATATTTTGATGACAATTAAAGAAAGTTTCCTGCAATTTGCAATTTGAAAGTGTTATTACAGCTTGTGATAATGTTTTTTATTTAATATTAATTTCTACATACTTATATTAGCATCTACATTTCATATGACACGTAACGATTTCGTCAAAGTTTTTCTTTTATACTGGCAATATTGTTGTAGACGTCAGCTGATATGGATGACAAGATCTCTATGTCGAAGTTAAATATTTAATAATTTGTGAATTACATTAATTAATGACATTTATTACAAATACAATACTTTAAATAAATTACTATCAATGTTATATTGATTATTCATGTCATATAATTGAGAAAATAAAGGTACAAAATACTACATAATGATGGATGGAAATGATCTAGCCTCAGAACCTAGTAGAAGAGGTATTTTATGGCAAGGATGGATACGCATTTCTCAAGTAACTTATGTTGATTTTATATTGACTGTATGATATATAAGTATATATATAAATAAAAATTATAAGTCCTATGTTTTAGTTTTACATTAAAATAAACAAGTTGTGTGTGTACAACACATCATGTAATTACAACTAATGTCAAATTAAATTAATTTTCTTCGATATCATTTATTCGTTTTCATTAGCTTATAAACTTTATTTAAATAAAAAATAAATTACAGAATTCAGTGTTATTTGGAGATCCATAATATCAAAAGTAATGATCATATCATTTTGCTTGAATGAAAAATTGTTTCTAAAAGTTGAATAAATCTGTTTATACCTGCATTCAAAGTGTGTGTGTGTGTAGCTGTAATATTACTCAGTTCTTGATAATCATTCTAGTGAGGTATTCATATTATTTTTGTATTATTACAGATATACCAGGGGCTTTTAGATAAGTGGACACCTCATATTAAAAGTCGATGGGTCTGCAGTGTGTTACTTTTAGCTATATTTGTTCTCCGAATATTTTTAAAGCAAGTAAGTTAATTTGAAAGAACAATACATACAGCCATTATTCAATCAAGATATGGCATTAACTCCCTATTGCACAGTTTTTTTTATTAAGTGGCACACCAAAAAGAGATAAGTACTAAGTGATAAGTAGAATATAGATATATTTATACTTGAATAAGTATGTTTTATAGCTTACAATCACATTTAGGTGATAAATACCCCTTAGAGCAGCATAAAGTATAACACTGCTTGAATTATATTGATTGTAAATAATGCCTAAAGATTAAAGCTATCTATGCCTAATGCCTAATGCCTAAGCTTAAAGAAATCTATGATTCTACATTTGTAGAAGATTTGACTTTATTTATGTATCTGACAAATTTTTGTTACTATTATAATAGGATATTGTTTTGTATAAATTGCTTTATTGTTAAATATGAAGAATGTTATATATTTCACCTATTATAAGAAGAGGTCTATTAAAGTTTACAGATATGTACTTTCAATTAGCTTTCATTTTCTTTATGTATTTTAAAACATTATTATTATAATTTTTGAAACATTTTTAATTTCAGGGTTGGTATATAGTCACATATGCTCTAGGAATCTACCATTTAAACTTGTTCATTGCATTCCTCACACCTAAAATAGATCCTGCTATGGACTTCGATGGTAAGTTTTTCATATGTATATGCCTTTTACATAATTTTTTAAACACTTTATCTACTAGACAAATTTTCTAATTTTGTATAATAAGGAATATGTTTAAAGCTATTTATTATATATAAAATTGAATTATGGACTGTACACTGATGTTAACAATTTTCTGTTTTTATTATTAGATAACAAGTCAAAAAAAATCATATCCACATACATATAGATTTTTTTCATGGATATCTATATATACTCCCTAAAATCCAAATTTTTACAGATTTTTACATTTTATACAATTTGTAGTATAAGATGGTACTTTTCAAAAATCCATAGTACAAATATGATATTATTATTTTCTTGCTATTATCAGTGGAAAAGAAACGAGAAAGGACTTAAAACTATAAATTAAAATGGTTTGTTGTCCTATAAAAAAAATCTAATGTACTAACAATTACAGGAAATTGATAAGCAAAATTATAATGTATATGTAGCTGATGTTGGTGCATTGAATATGTGTATTATATATTTATTATAGACAGAACTGACAAACTGACTTGAAATGAAAAGATTGATTCATTTACATATTGAATTGAATTAAAAAAAAAGTAAATGTTAAATTATAATATAATAATATAATAATAATAATTTTTTATACATGAACCGTCAAGGTTCATGTATAAAAAATTTACTGTGCTAGTTTATTACTTATTAGCAAACCCATCTACACGTTGCTGTTGCTCAGTCTATATGCGTATATGCGTTATTTTTAATTTTCGATAACTTCTAAGATATTAATTTTCATTCATTAATTCATTAAGTAATATGTTGCAAATGATCAAAATGTTAAGAATTAAACGCTTAAGCTAACTTACGAATGCTAAGCATTAATACTGTATCGATCTAAATAACTTTACGAATACCGCAGTGTACTTGACGATTTTTTTTAATGTTAAATGGGTATACTAAGTTATCCTTAAAAGATATATGCCATCTTGGATTTTTCATAAACGAAAAATATCCCTACCGTACAATGATTTTTATATGAGTTTCGCTGTGTCATCCCTCAAAGATTTCAGGCGATTTAATGTTTCCGACCTTTTTAATTTTTGTCATATAAACTAATGTATACAAAACGTTAACAAATTATAAATTAAAACCTTTGACGTGAATACACTTTGTATATTGGTGAAAAACGCACGAAAATCCGTTTAGTGGTTTCGAATCATTTTTTTATAGACATCATTAAAACCAAATAAATTTTCTTGAGGATTTATACCTAGTGCTAATAATGAATATAGTAGCAAAGCACTATAAGTGAATAGTGAACAGAAATTACATTCGTGTTCTTATTCCTCCCTCACGCGCAGAATAGAAGTTAATCAAATTTAGAAAGGTCTTTTTCTTATGAGACTCAATGAACCAAAACTTTTATTATATTCTTCCTTATGTGGAGTATTTATAAAGTGTTTATGACAAACCATTCTTACTTTATATTTATTTATATAATTTATATTTCCTTTCCAGGAGATGACGATAATGGCCCCGCATTACCAACAAGAGCTACAGAGGAGTTCCGACCATTCATCAGAAGGCTGCCAGAATTTAAATTTTGGCTTTCAGTTATGAAAAGCACAATCATTGCCTTCTTCTGTACATTTATAGATGCCTTCAATATTCCAGTATTCTGGCCTATATTAGTGATGTATTTTATTACATTATTTTGTATAACAATGAAAAGACAAATAAAGGTAAGTCATTTGTCTATTTCATATTATTTCTGAAAAATTAAGATTCCCCACAGTCTAGTAGTAAACAATAATTATAGCGCTCCTACGGATTCCTAACTAAGCAAGTTTAATGTACCAAGTATGGTGCTTAAAACGTGACATACGATTCGCTCAGATAATTTATGATAATTTAATAAGTTTTTAATTATTATTTTTCCAAAATATATTGTACTTTTGTTTCGTAAGCATATAACTAATAACATTAAAAATCATATAGTAAATAATGTACATAACGATTCAGAATATTACTATAATATAATCTTTATTTAAGTCAATAAAAGTCCAGTTGTTAGTAAGTACCTTATGACTAAGTGTTAGTAAGTGAATCAATTAATAATAAAAAATTACAATACAAATTAAAAATTAGCCTACTTAATAATATGCCGGACAAAATGACGAAACAGACTAGTGTTTATTTTGTCCGACAAGACTTTCAGAATACTGGTGGCACTATTACGCGTCCTCTCCAACAACGAAGCAATTTTTTTCCGAATGATATCAGTCCCTACTTATAAAATTATAAATATGAGGGCTATAAATTATATTCCAGATCAAAGGGAAATGTGCAAAATAGGTAGTTTTGTATAAAAAACTGATATTTTATAAATAAACCAAAATAATGCGTCTGTCTTGGGTAAAGATAGGGAAAATGAAGTGCAGTAATCCTTTTATTATTTGTAATAAGTCTGCTTTCTGTATACAAATACTAACATGCATATATTGAATAGCTGTGATAACCCAGCGGTGAGACCGTGTAGCTCTTTCGTGGGCCACACTAAGTTTTTCAATTAAAACTTATGTGTCTTATTGATAATTACAATTTATCACACGCTTTTCGGGGACGGAAAGCATTGTGAAGAAACGTGTGTATCTCTGAAGAATTCAGGAGATATTTGTATCCTACCTGCGGAGGTTTATACACAGCATCGGGATAGTAATAAAAAGTAACTTTTTTTTAAATATTGCCACGCAAAACTAAACGGACAGCCATTGTTAGAGAATGAGTATTCCGGTGTACTATTCGAATTTACTTTCTATTTGATAGTTAAACGCTATATATGATCACCGTTTTGATAGATACCGTGCCTAACAGACATACAGACTTCATTTACAATATTACTAGCTTACTTCGCCCCCGTAGAAATCAGTGTCTCACAAAGTTTTGCCGCTGAAATCCCAACCCCGCGGGAGTACTATGATAAAAGTATATTTTGCTTTACAAACTCCTCTATCTTCCAGTGAAAGTCCCATCACAATCAGTTTAGCCGTTCCGAAAAATGTACTTCTTACCTAAACCTTCCTCAAGAATTGCACTTTGCACATCTTTTAGTTTAAACCGTAGAAATAGCCGTTCAGTAGACTTTGCGAAAATCGATAACGTTCAGACATACAGCTTTTGGGAACAAACAAAAAATTAATATGTTTCGATTACATGTCATTACGTATTTGAAAGTTTTATACGTCTTAACGTGGTGATTTGGAAACTTTTTTTTAGTATACTTTTTAGTGTATAATTTACTCAATATAATTTTCCTTTCAGCATATGATTAAATACAGATATCTACCATTCACTCATAGTAAGCCCAAGTATAGAGCGGTGGACTCAACTGTGACGGTAAACTGACGGTGTATATCAAACAACATAAACAATAACTTAAACAGTTACACAAGTCATAGAAATGTTAAAACTGTTGTATAAATAAATGTTTTAGGAACTACAGTTTTTTATAATAATGTTTTTCATTTTTTATTTATTGTATTACTTCAAGATTAAGCTTCAGTTGGTTCTTCGTCAAGTGGTAATTGTATTTATAATTGTATAATTATCTATCTAAAATTATATTGTGAATAAGAAAAAAAGTAGAATATAATATAGCCTAATATATTTTAATGTAAGGTATAAAAAATATCCAAATCTGCATTTCACACGATATTATATTTACCGTAAGCGATACTCGTTTCAGTATAACAACATTGCGATCGTTGATCCATTTTTCTATCAACCAATAAATTGTATTACAAACAACAGTAAAGTCTTGAATTTCGTAATAAAGGGTATATTGAAAACAAAACATATATTACTTTTGTTTTAGCTATAGTTGATGTTAATCCAAAAATTTCAAAATGTAATTTTTTTCAAAAATAAGGTAGCGACCTTATTACTATCCCAATGCTGGGAATAGGCCTCCTCTTTCCGTTTCTGGAGAGAAGGGTTAGAGCTAAGACCTACCACGGTGCACCAAAGCGGATTGGTAGGTTACACATATCTCCAAAAATCTCTAGAGATATGCAGGTTTCCTCACGATGTTTTCCTTCACCGAAAAACGTGTGATAAAGTTTTTTAATAGAAAAACTCATTGGTGCCCTCCCGGGGTTTGAACACGTGACCTTCTTGAAAGAGTCGCACGGTCTCACCGCCGGGCTATCACAGCTCACAAAAAAATTTTTTTTTTCAAAAATAAATTTTATAGCAAAATTAAATATTTGTTTGACATTTATTAATTTTTAAAGATGACAGTCGTCAATAGATTTAAAAAAAATCTAGTTATGTATTTCCAAATATGATTTTTCCGTATTTACAAATAAAAAATGTTGTTACAAACTATAAAAGTCAGTTTTATTTTCCCTTTCATTGGTTATTTGTACATCTATAGTTCTTAAATATTTTAAATAGTATATAATAACTATTACATCGCGGTTAATAAATGTAAAACTCGTCTAGATCATCAAATGAACTGTGATGGAATAAAATTATTTACAAATCCACGAATGACAGTCCTTTTTAATTCACTAAAAAGTCTTATTGATAAAGCCGAATACGAATTCGGCATTATTCAAGACAAGCGAATGAATAATGCCGATTTACTGTTATTTCATAAATATATTAGTAGTCATGAAACAGACGTAGATGAAATATGTTTTGGCTATATTAATGAGTGCATAATGTACCTATATTCGACTCAATGTTGATAATTTAAGAAATTAATTTAATTCGACATTTAACACAAATATTAAATTGATTCTCTCTTAATATGATAAAAATTTGTCATTTTCAATTAGTTTTAAAATTTGTATCATTAATTTACAAGTGAGTGAAAAAAAACGGATAATGTAGATTCTTCAGCGTCACTTAAAATAGCTTAGGCGTGATCGTGACGCAATGACCTACTTTGTCGGCATAATTAGATTTTAATATGTGCCAGAAAATATTGAATCGATGAAGTTTCAGCAGGATAGTTTGTTTTAATTAATATTAATTCAATTATTACAAATATTAAATAATTTTTAAAGTAATTTACATCCTTTAAATAATTTTGCATTTTTCTTTTTTCTGTCTTATATATATATATGCACTAATCTGTATTTAAATCCCATCATGTATAACACTAATACATATCATTGTTACTATTCAATTAAATTTTTGATAATAATGTCCAATTTTATATTCTCGAATGCAGTATAAATTACTAATTTAAAAAATACTTTTCTTTTTCAGTTTTTTCATAAGCCATAATAAGATATTGTATATCGAATTACAGTCAGCAACACAAATAAAACGAATGTGCAGGTATATTTAACCGCGACAGTACAAAGCAATTATTACCCTAAGGTTAAAAATAGTCGCTAACGATAAAAATAATACCTATCGTTTGGGAGACGTGATAAAACGTAGGATCGCGTTGACCAGTAATATTACGATTTTCTAGTAGGTATTTGGTAACACGATTATAGTAATTGATCCTTGAATTATACTTAATATTAACGTGACATAGGTTTTTATACAGGCGGGTTAAGGTTATTGCCAATATTTGCGCCTGATCCTTAAGAATACTTGTTTTACCTGAACCAATTCCATAAGTACGACTAATAGACTGCATCGATAGAAACTAATGTATATCGCTCCCGTAACGGTGGGGACCGATTGATTCTTTGGCTTTTCCTGCAAGCGTCTTAGACATAAAGAAACTTAATATATAATATAATTCTTGGAACTAGTTTCATAATTCTATTCTAGAACTATATATACCTACTACACTATATAACTATAAAGATAGTGTAACAGATACCTGTTAGAAAATACTTTCTATGAGACTCTTTTTAATAGATACTTATTTTAAACTCGTAGCAAATCTTAAATAATAATGGTATTGTATTACATAAAACTGTATATCAAACTTACAAACGATTAAGGCTAACGATTTTGATTTTGATAATTTTTACTGGTCACGTAAAGTGCGGTCCTAATAATTACGTTTAACTTATCAGCCTAAGTACGTTACGTTAAAGTGGAAAGCATTTAATGCGATCGCTTGATACAACATCCCCGCGCAGCTCCCCTCGCTGTCGCCCATGCGTAGCAGGGACAGATAGCGCTAAATACATAAAACTAATTAAACCATTATTATATTATTACATAACCTACAACGGTATCAATTAGATGTCAAAAGCGTGAAGTCTTCACAAATAAAAACTTTTTTCAAAGTTTTACAGGGGTTAAAGACTTCATCCACAATATACTTAACTAGTTATTTTTAAATTAATTTATTAATTCTCAAATACATCAAATATTGCATTAAGTAAATAATTAATCTAATAAGAGTCCTTTTTGTGGCAGTTATCTACTTTTACAGTTATATTCCTACTAGCTTGTCCTGTATTACGAAATTCAACTTTCAAAAATCACATTTCTATAGAAAAGCAAATTAAATGCCTATTAATAATTAACACGTATTTAACATCAATTTGATATTCTGATATGAGGGAATCTACGATTATACGTATAAAAATTATGCCAAGACATTATAATATGTATGTTTATGAACGGACGTTATTTACTCAAATTTATGTAACCTAAATACTTTATTTTATATAACCTAGGTCCTCTCAAAACAGGGAAGATATTTTATCTCCCTTTATTTTTTATGCCTGCCGATTGCCGGACAATCGAATAAAACAGTTTAAAATAAAATACTATTATAAAGAAGTTGCGACGCAGTGTTACTAGCTTAGCAATTTTACCCATATATACAAAACAAAAAATCTTTACATGATTTAATATTCACAAATTAATACAAGTTCATTTCAATTATTTTTATTTGATACAATATTACATTTAACAGTGTTTATTTCCTCTCGTCTATTCGAGAAGCAGAATAACAATATATCTAGTTATAATAAATATTTAGGACAATTACGCACAGGTCGTCAGTCCCTAAAGTAAGTAACTTAATACTTGTGTTAATGTTATGGGTGAGAAACCCTCCGTTAGATGATCGCATTGAGCTTCTAAATCCTTGAAGCACAATATTATGGGACGTCTATCGGTTGAAAAAGATTTTTTTCACAAGTATAACTGCTTGAACGCTTTACGAGAATGCTGGGAGCATTCTCAGCCGTGACACATAAATAAACTTGTTCTAAAATAAAACTGTGCTACAATTCTTGTTAGCTGTAATCCACACATCTTAGGAAAACGTTAACAATACTAGTAACACCAACATTACTTTGTTAGAGTGTAGGGGGGTAATAACGAAAAGTTAAGAAAGAGGTACGTACAACTAAAAAGGAATGTCATAGTTATAAAATTTACCACTGGGATTTGCCATTTATTATATTATTCACTATAACTAAAATAAAAATGTTGATACTGAAATAAATTCTTCACATTAAAAAAAGACTTTTATTTTATCACAAATATTTTTTCTCATGTTCTTGACAAAGTTTACAAAGTAATTGAATTGTAGCGCTTCAACTTATATGACAATAGGCAATTCCCTGTCATCAGAAAGTTAGAGTTCCTTGCATTGACCGGCTTATTTAGTATCCGCGGTGCTCTATATTTTACTCTCAATTACTTAGGGGCAAAGCTTAAAATAGTTATAGATGCATAAACTAAGTAATTCATGTATTAAGTAGTATAATATATTTTTACTAATTGAAGGAGGTAACTCTCTGAACTTATTTCTATATTTTTGTATTTTGTTGACAATTTTTTTTTTTAATCTTTAATTTGCTTAGTGAGCTTTTAATAATAGAAGATCTATAAACAATCTTATTAACAAGTTGCCACATTATGCAATAGTAATTTTCCCCAGTTTCCGAAGGAAATGCTGGCAATTGTTACTATTATTGCCAGTGTTACTACTTAAATGATATGTCCCAAACTATTAAAACGCGCTCGATATCCCTGTTTATTTTATTGACCACTCGCCAGATGTTTGCGCATTGTTTTCCAGTGCGCAGTAGTTTCTCTGTCGTGAAAACGGGATTCTGTTTTAGTATTATATCTAATCTGCCATTTTGAAAATAGTGGTGTGTATGGATTTTGGCCGCGTTCGTCAATGAACAAATATGTCCGGGAGCAATGATAAGGTGTCGACTACGGAGCGTATGATCCAAACTGTAGCTTTCCCTCCCAGCCACAAGCTCACTGTATCTGAAGTATTTGATGAAAAAAGTGGAAAACCTTTGCCGGACGTATTGAAGCAACATTTTATATTAGAGGGTCGAATCGAAGAAAATGCGGCTTTGCGAATCATTCAAGATGGTGCCACTCTATTACGTTCTGAAAAAACTATGATCGAGATTGACTCACCGGTGACCGTGTGCGGAGATGTCCATGGCCAATTTTATGACTTGATGAAATTGTTTGAGGTGGGAGGATCACCCTCGTGCACCAAGTATTTATTCCTAGGGGACTACGTAGACAGAGGTTACTTCAGTATAGAATGTGTTCTCTACCTTTGGGCTTTGAAGTTGTGTTACCCGAAGACATTATTTCTATTACGCGGCAATCATGAGTGCCGACATTTAACAGAATATTTTACTTTTAAACAAGAATGCAACATTAAATATTCTGAAAAGGTTTATGACGCGTGTATGGAAGCTTTCGACTGCTTACCTCTTGCAGCACTTATGAACCAGCAGTTTCTATGTGTTCATGGAGGTCTTTCGCCTGAAATTAACAGTTTAGATGATATTCGTAAACTAGATAGATTCAAAGAACCCCCGGCATTTGGGGCTATGTGTGATCTGCTGTGGTCAGACCCCCTTGAGGATTTTGGCAATGAAAAAAATGCTGAACATTTCTCGCACAACTCTGTCAGAGGTTGTTCATACTTCTATAGCTATGCAGCTTGCTGTGACTTCCTTCAAAGAAACAACTTGTTGTCAATCATACGTGCCCATGAAGCCCAAGATGCTGGCTATCGAATGTATCGTAAAAGTCAAACCACTGGGTTCCCAAGTCTTATAACCATTTTTTCCGCACCTAACTACTTGGATGTCTACAATAATAAGGCTGCTGTGCTTAAATATGAGAACAATGTCATGAATATCAGACAATTTAATTGTTCTACACATCCATACTGGTTGCCAAACTTTATGGATGTCTTCACTTGGTCTCTACCATTTGTAGGTGAAAAAGTTACCGAGATGTTGGTTAATGTATTGAATATTTGCTCTGATGATGAACTGATGACAGAAGGAGATGATGCCTTGGAGGAAGCTAATCTCAGGAAAGAAGTTATACGTAATAAAATTAGAGCAATTGGAAAAATGGCACATGTCTTTTCAGTTCTTCGTGAAGAGAGCGAGTCTGTTTTGCAGCTAAAAGGACTCACACCCACAGGTGCTTTACCTTTAGGTGCATTATCGGGTGGTAAAACCTCGCTTAAAAATGCTCTCCAAGGATTTTCACCGAATCACAAGATTACCTCATTTGCCGAGGCAAAAGGCTTAGATGCAATCAATGAACGAATGCCTCCTCGCCGTGACGGCCAGCGCACGCCAGATGCACAGGACAAGAAGCCTCATGTAAACAGCAATGCCCACTCGTGAAGTGCTCGCTGATATTTCTCTTCAATCCTTACTTTTTGGCCCACGATTATAGTGATAGTGAAATATGTGTGACGGAGACTCAGCTTTTGGAATGATATTTCACATTCAGAATAACAAGGTGGATTTGAAGGGAATTGTCATTATAAATACTAAATATTAAACTTGGATTTAACTTTTTTTCAATAGTTAAAATTAAAATTTCTCTTTAAGATATTACCTCTCGATATTTAAAATAATTATCAGATCTGCAGGCAACAAATTTATTTAGTCAATTAACTATTAAGATATGCACATTTATTTATAATGCGCTGCACTGTTTAATTTTTGGTAATGTAATTTTAAATTTTCATATGAAAAGACATGATATTGTAATGTAAATTTATTCAGATTATCTACTTATATTCTACATTGTTATCTACATTAGTGAAATTAGACATGTCTATAATTTTCAAAGCATAATTAGCTGTGATATTAAGCATTGATCAATGTATTATTTAATAGCGATCTGCTAGTGGAGTACAGGCATGTTCATTGGCTAATCATGCATTGAAATATGTAAAGTAAGTGGGGAAGTTCTCAGCTTGGGCGTGTCTTTATATTCTATTAAGTGATAAAATTAATTATGTACTATAGTGTGCAGCACATGGTGTGATGTTGCTGTACGTGTGTGCTGTGTAAATATGCCTTGAGCGTACACACACGTTTACGCAGCTTTAACACTTGAGATAAATATTATTCTCTTTAATATCTTTGCTACAAGTTGTACTTAATTGTATTTTATTGTACAAACTATAATAAATTACTATCTATCTAATAAATATACTTAAAATTAAATTACATTTGGGTGTATGCTGGCCCCATGTTGCCTGCATGCAGCTAAACTTGTATGCTGGAACATCACATTATTAAATTTTCTTAGTCATAATGTTTCGGTATATATGATGTAGTGGCCAGTCTAATTGCAGATTTTCTTACAGCTTCTATTCCAAATTTCACTTATATAATTATTAAGGTTTAATTACCTGTGCACTGTTGGAAAATCTCTTTTGGTCTGCCAAATAATTATTAATCAATACCATAACTTCATTGTGAATACTAAAGTGGCTTACATCATTTTCAGTCAGTTCCATGTATTTTATCTCAATCAGTGTAGCCCTTAATATGTTCTATACTTTTAAATAAATTTTTATCTATGTAAAAGAACTAACATTATATTTAATTTTATTTTATACTAATCATGGGATGTGTTGTTTTGTCCTTATAAAATATATTAACATTGAGCTCTATTTATTATAGTTTCAATAAGTCCTAGATTTGATCCTGCTTGGAAACAAAAAAAATAATTAAGCAAATGTTATAACCATGAAATTAATTTTATTGTCAGTAAGTTAAATTTATATACCTTTACAGATTAAATCTAATAAAAAGAATTAAACTACCTTATATTTAAGCTACCTACTTATATCAGTTGTGCCATTTTATATAAAATATGAGATTAATTGCACTTTGCACTTAACATAATTAAATACTATACCTTAAACCTTTTTTTTTTAATACCAGTTCAATATACCTAAAAACGTAACTAATAGAATAGATTTTCAGTAAAATTTGAAGCTACAGGTTCAAAGTTGATTTAAGACAATAAACTTATTTGCATAATTTTTATGTGAGACATTGTTGAACAAGCTAACATTGCGTCAGTGTATATTATGGACTCACAACTTGAGCGTACGTTTTCAAATAACAAGCGTGTGGTTAAGCTTAATTGATTTTTTTTAGTGTAGGTACAACGTATTTTTCAAACAGTACCTGTTCCATTGTTGTAAAGTTAATTACCTTAAGTAGTATTGTTAATTTTATTAATAATTTGTTATCATTACAAATTATAAAACAAAGTCACCCGCCGCGTTTGTCTTTCAGTCTGTTCGCAGTACTTAAAAACTCGAACGGATTTTCATGCAGTTTTAATCAATTAACAGTGGTTCATAAGGAAGGATTAGTATAATTTGCTAAGATTTTGTGTAAATGAGATAATCCCTTTGAAACAAAACAATGTGTGGTGAGATTATTACTTTTTTATAGACTTTGAACTTTGACTAACTTTAAAAGATGGCTTACTATGCACTTTTTAACTTCTAACAAATTAGTCGCGTACTATGTGAAAATTGGAAAGCTATATAACATAAATTATTAATCCTTATTAACTTAAATACGTCAATTACTTCAATTCAATTCAATTTTCCCTTAATGGCTTTTAGGAGTGCCGTTTTGGCACAGATTACTTTGCCAATGTCACGTATGATGGAGAACACACAAAGGAGATTGTACGGTGAAACAAAGAGTAAAACTAAAATTTTGAATAATTACAAATAGTGGGAACTTTATGTTTAACCCTTCACCTGAAACAAAAGGACAACACAATATGAATATATATTATATACAAATAGTTAAACTAAAAAAAAAAAAAAAATTTACAATTTTATTTTATTACATTTAATATATTTACATAAATATTTACAGTAGGGACTAAATACAGACGTTAACAAACATTCAACATTTAAAGGACGAGGGATTTTGGTTGGGATAATGTCATATAAAGAGTGAAGGAGATTAGGACAATTCAAAAGGATGTGGGATACGGTGCCTTCGTCTAAACCGCACTCGCAGATCGAGTTGTCCCTGATCCTGAGCTTTGCCAAGTGTACAGGTGTGCATGAGTGACCAAGACGTAAACGAGAGATAGTAGATGAGACCCATCTGTCTGCATATTTAAGGAGAAAGAACCATGGTCGTCTTGGTATGTCTGGCTGAAGGGCAGCATAGTACTTACCCTTGTTAGTTTTGGAGGTCTCGTAGAACGAATTCCAGGATTTGTCTAGGAAAGTCTTAGCTAACGAACAAAGATCATTAGCTGTATTCTCAAAATGCTCGAGCGTTCCATCTTGGGCTGCAACCTTAGCACATGAATCAGCAATCTCATTTCCAGGAATACCAGAATGGCTGGGGATCCAGACTAAAGAAATGGATAATGCTTTTTGATAACAGGAGAACAGAATCTCCCTAATCTTCAAAACAATAGGAAATCTTGACTTACTACGAAATGGATTTTCTTTAATAGACAATAAACAACTAAGAGAGTCTGTCAAGATAACAGTCTGTTTAATGTTATGGGAGTGTGCAAACAGGATTGCTTCTAACACAGCAATGGCCTCTCCTGTAAACACAGAAGACTCTGGAGGACATTTAAATTTCAACACAATTTTATATTTGGGGATCCAGCAGGCTGCACCAACACAACTATTCAAGGATAGTTTTGATGCATCTGTATATATCAGGAGACTATTCTGGCAATTGTGATGAATATAATTTTGAAAATTGTGATGTGTATCAGGAGAATTTTTAATAAAACCAAGATCTGTGATGATTGAAGGATTAAATGTAAGCGCTTCAAAAGGAGTACAGAATAGAGGATTTGATAAATAGCGTAACATAGGATTAGGAAGAGAGGAATATTTTAAGAAACTGTCTAATATGTTTGATTTTGAATTTCGGGATATAGGAAAATGGGAGAGAAGAGTTAATTTTGCCCAGAGAGGATGGGAGGACAGCTGTAACGATTTACTAATATATCGGTCACATAAATATTGTCGACGGAGGTATAAAGGAGGATCAACACATTCAACCTGCAAGGCGTTTGTTGGGGAAGATTTCATTGCACCCAGAATAATTCTGAGGCATTTATACTGAATTTTATTTAATTTTTCTGATGCTACTTTATTAAAGGGCTCTAAAACAAACAGACAATAATCCATATGGCTTCGAACTAAGGCATTATACAGTAGTTTAAGACAGTAGGGGTGAGCACCCCACCATACTCCTGCTATAGCTCGAAGAACGTTAATACCTTTTTCACATTTTTTAATAATGTGATTTGTATGAAAAATTCCGTTCAGTCTGTTATCGAGATAAACGCCTAAAAATTTTACCTTCTCTACAGGATTAATGTATTGGTTTTCATAAGAAAACTGGAAATTAGGGATAGATCTTTTTTTAGTGAACACCACTGCTTGACACTTAGGAACGGACAAGGATAAGCCATGGTCAGACAGCCACTGGCCTAGGTAGTACAAAGCAGAGTTTATTCGATAAGATATTTCATTCACACAGTTAGAACTATAATACAGAACGATATCATCAGCATACTGCAAGATGTCACAGAAACTATTTACAGACAATTCAAGATCTTGAGTATATATGCTATATAGCAGAGGGCTTAGAACAGAGCCTTGAGGGAGACCTTTCCAGACAAGTCTGGGGGGAAGAGATGTTGAATGGTGTTTCACCACTATGGATCTGCAAAACAGCAGATTACATATGAAATGCACAATCTTCGGCGGTATACTCAGCTTTTGCATTTTTTGCCTGAGCAACGGAAGAAGGACATTGTCGTATGCAGAAGTGATATCTAGGAAAACACCCACAAGGTACTCTCCTTTTGTAAAGGCTAATCGAATGTCTGTTGTAATTATGCTGAGGCTATCGGTTGTACTGAAACCCTTACGAAACCCAAACTGGGAGGAGGGAAGTATATTTCTACTTTCTACTATCCATTCCAAGCGGTTTTTAAGCAGGTGTTCAGTAATTTTTGCCAAAGTAGACGACAGTGCTATAGGTCTATAAGAGTTAGGATCTGATGGATTTTTACCAGGTTTTAGGATAGGAATGATTATTTGAGATTTCCAAGCATCAGGAACTATCCCAGTTTCAAAAAAAATATTAATCATGTTTAAGAAACAAAGTTTTGCTTTGTCTCCTAAATTAAGTACAAACGAGAATGGAACACCATCTTTTCCTGGAGTAGAATCTTTAAGTCCATTAAGAGCTACTTGCAACTCAGACAGAGAAAAGGGGGCATCCATTTCGTTTGAACTTGGGGTTGGTGCTGAATCAAGGAACATGTCCTTATAAGGAGCAAAAGGAGGAGCTAATTTATCAGCAAAAACGTTAAGCCAGTCAGAAGGGTTATTGGAACAAGGGGTAACAAGATCAAGAGATCTGCGGAATCTCTTAACTTTATTCCAAACAACTGGAGGGGGATCGAGGGAGTAAGGATTCACAGAACTTAGTCCAGCTTATTTTTTTCTTAACCTTTACCATTTTTTTAACTTTCGCGTCAATTCGTTGGTATTTGATAAAATTTTGTTGAGTCATACTGTTTGTGTATGTCTCTTCTGCGAAAGTTCTAAGTTTAAAAAGATCAGTGCATTCCTCGTCCCACCAAGGAGGGGAAAGCATATGATTTTTGGGAGGGTGTCTCTTAGGAATATTGAGATCGGCCGAAGATAAAAGACAGTTTAAAAAAAGATCATAATAAACCAAAATATCACCAATTGTTTCCAGACTCGGTAGAGAGCTCATCATGTCATCGACTGATTGGGAATAGCCTGACCAATTAGCTTTTTGAACTCTATATTTTAATAAGGGATCAAAATTGGGAGGGGGTGAAATTCTACAATTTAGGGAAATAATGATAGGGAAGTGGTCACTACCATATGTGGAGGGGAGAGTTCTCCAAGATAATTGGGAGGCAAGACTAGGGGAGCATAATGAGAGGTCTACAGCAGATTTAGGGTTTTGATTTGGGTAGACTCTACGTGTTGGAGAGCCATCATTGATGATGCAAAGATTCACATCATCAAAGATGTCAACCAGCAACGGAGCTAACCCGTCACTGAAGTAGCACCCCCACATAGTATGGTGAACGTTGAAATCCCCCATAACTATGATAGGAGTGGGCAAAGATGAGAGGATGGTTTGTAATTCAGGCATGATGGAGGGGGAGGGATGAGGTATGTACAGAGAAAGGAAAGAGATGTTAAGGGTACGGATAGCAACAGCATTAATCTGTTGGCTGAGGGGAGGCAGGGAGATAGAGGAATAAGGGAAGGAGTGCCGGATAAAGAGGGCACAACCTGCATGCCCATCTTTCCTGTCATCCCGCAAACAGGAAAAACCTGGAAGCCGAAATCGGACCCCAGGAGTCAACCATGTTTCCGAGATAGCAACAATGGTAGGCTTATGCAGGTTTATAAGGGACAGCAATTCATGTTTTTTGGGTCTAACACTCTTACTGTTCCATTGAAGAAATGTTGTTGGGGCCGTTTTTGAGGATTTTGAACAATTGGGTAAGGTTATAGGCAACGTTGGGCGGTAAAGGGATTTCACTACATGGAGCAACAATGCTCAGCAGAAATTCAGAGAGAATATCTAAGATTTTGTTCTGTGTAGGGGGGGATTGGGTGGGGTCATTGTTCAAAGCGCAACCATTGGGAAGGGACGAAGAGCAATCACCAATGATGTCCTGGTGAGCTCTCTTATCAAAACCTTTTCCTAAAGGTGCACGAGGACGGGGACTGTGGAAAACTGTTTGCCTGTAGGATTTAGTATTAACTTGGGATCTTACAGGACTTTGAGGAGGATAAGCTGGAGGTGTAAACATCTCTTTCGCAATCTCAGCATAGGAGCGACGGACAGGAGGAAATTGAGTAGATGCTTCCATGTACGATACATTATCCTGCGACATTACCATTTTGATAGATTGTTGTCTAGAGAACTCTGGACAATCCTTGTCAGTTGCAAAATGTTTTCCAGAGCAGTATAAACATGTAGACAGCTCTTTGGGGACTTCACAGGAATCTCCTGTGTGAGGTTGAGCACACCTGTAACACCTGGGTTTCGATCTACAAGAAAGCTTAATATGGCCAAAACGACAGCAGTTTTGACATTGAATGGTGGGAAGTTTATACGACTCAACAGGTAAGGAAGTGTGGTATGAGTATACTTTAGCAGGGAGAATTTGACCTCTAAAAGTAAGAGCAACCGACTGAGTCGGTACCCAAGATGCAATGCCGTCGCTAGTTGTTTTCCTATTTAATCTCCTAGCTTTCAGTACCTCTCCACAGCCAGAAGGAAGTTCCAGAGATTCAACAAATTCCTCCATTGACCAGTCAACTGGGACCCCTTTTACAAGACCCATTCTTGTAATGTTATAAGTTGGGATAATTGCCTTATATTTTGTTAAATTTAGCAAAGGATTAACAAGGAAATTATTGGCAGACTCAGCAGTTTTAAATTCGACCGTAACTTTATTTCGGCCGACGTTCTTGACGCCATCATTTATTATCGAGGTTATTTTATGTTTGTGTAAAAATTGACCAAAAGAAATAGCCCGTAAAGTAGTTCCTGAGGCTGGGTCTGGGATGTCCCGCGACACCTGAACAATGAAAGGACCTTTGTCGTCCTTCATGTAACTTAGAGGGTTTTCGGACAACGATGGATGTACAAAAGTGGTTTGGATCGATGGGTTGGCTGAAGTAGGGTCAACTATTGTTTTTTTGATGGAATTAGAATCTTCAGCATCAACTTGTCTTTTACGTGTCGTAGTCGATAATGTACCACCCTTATCGGGTGGTTCGGATGGAGGATCGATCTCCATATTGGAGACGCTTTTTTAAAGAAAAGAAACTATTTATAAGGAACAATAAGAACTTACCTATTTACAAATAATGTTAGTATACTAAATAAGGACAAAAAAATAATGTTAGTACACAAAATACCAACTATTTACACTCTTAAAAGCAACAAAATTGGCCGAAAAAACACTACAATCTCGCTAACACTTGTGAACACCAACACATACGCTAGCAAAGTCCGTCAATTACTTAAAGCATTTTTTATAAACCGTAGTGATCGCAAATATCATACAATTTATTAAATACATTAGGAGTGTTCGATAGGACAAAAGTAAAGCTCGCGCTTAATTAAATAATGTCGGGGCCCACCCAGGGCATGTTATGTTCTACCACCCGTGCGAAGGCGTTTAAAATTAAATAGTTTTATTTAAAATGCATTTATATAACAAAGAAATTGTTTACGGAATTCTTGATCGTTTCCCAGATCAAAATACAATTCATTTTGGATTATATCGGTTACATATAAAAAATGTAATAATTAAAATTGATTGCATCCATTAAATTAAATAGACCCAAATCTCGAATTAGGAAATCTGATGTTGTGGGGTAAAGTTATAATATACTGATTATAATAGTATGAGCGGCATGTCTCCGCTTTGCACGGGTACGCAGTGGGCGACAGTAAAGGGCGCGGTTCGAGTTTGGACTAGTCAAGAGTCTCGGTGTGAAAAACGAGAAAAAAATACATCTTTTAATGCAATAGTTTTAAAAATTTGCTTGATATTCATTTAATTCCTCTCCTTAATTATTGCTTACCACAATACTTTTTATAAACATTTTGCTGTTGAGCAGTAGGTATATTAGATCAAAAAATGCGATGTGCTTGCTACTGAAGATACTAGAACTTTAAGGAATAAAGTCCCCCTCACTTTGTTAACATTATTGCCGAGGGTCGTGATCCCTTGTGCCGAGTGATCATCTTTTGACTGTTGCTCGCCATTTGTCCCTCGCCTTCACTCAATGAAGGGCAACGTGCAGTTTTGTCTGCACGGCAGTTCGGGTCTGGTCAGTCCACCGAGTTGGGTATGTCCTCGAGGTCTTTTGCCGTCAATCATGCCGGTAACCATGAGTTGCTGGAGGTTGTCACCTTCTTTACAAGCCATGCGACCAAAAAATTCAAGCACGTCTCGCAAGCAGATAGATGAGAGCCGGGTCCCTACATTTAGTTCATGCAAAATAGACGCTTTTGTGCCGTCCATGGGATCTGAAGCCCTTTTTTCCAGTACCACATCTCAAAATCATCGATGCGGTCGCGACCAGCTTTCTTCAACGTCCATGTGTCCACTCCGTCTCAGCTGAGAATACCACGGTCTTCACTAGTTCCATTTTGGATTTGCGGGAGATGTTACGATCTCTCCATATTCCTTGCAATTGGGTCATCGCACATTTAGCCATCCCTATGCATCTACTTATTTCTTTTTCAAACAAACCATTGTTGCTTATGTTAGCCCCCACATTGATTAAGTCTTCAACTGTTTCGAGTTCCAGAGCTCCAATGAATTGCCACGGTCAACTAACATGAGCTTGGTTTTAATGTGATTGATTTGGAGACCAATTTTGAGGAATAAAGTAATAACTAATAATTCCATCGAGTTAACGTATCTTGGTTGTGCACTTGTAATAATACCTTTAATACCGGTCGCACTTCCTTTTAGGATTATAAAAAAAGTCCGTGCTGTCATGCAGTTGCTTTATCATCCTTTCAGGAAAGAAACATTGGTTTACCTATATTGTACTGTCCGACGATATTGTTTCTGACTAATCGTATAAAAGATATCTTCTACAACATTAACATTATATTATTTTTACGTCAACTTTAGTTTTAAATAACCATCAAATAATAATTAATTTTTTTAGTAGTAAGTCTATAGTTAGCATATACCGGGCTTAAATCATAAGAAATATCCTCAATATTGCTCCAGCAGATTTACCGTGAAAGCGTAACAAACAGACAGAATTTCGCATTCGTAATCGTGATAAATCACAGAACTTTTAACTGAAGAATGACTTTTTTCTATCTGTTTCCCAACTACGTCAATGGCATCGGAAACATTAGTTGAGAGCATTGTACGAATTTTGATCTTTCTAGCGCAGTGATGGACAAAATACGGTCGCAGGCAAACTCCGTCTCACGAAATCATTTAATCCGGCCCGCCGAGGGTCCATGGAATTATAATTACGTTTATTCTATAGATATAGAATAAACGTAATTATAATTCCATGGACCCTAATATACTAATACTATACTAATAATATAAAAAGGAAAGATTTGTATGTTTGTTTGTATGTGTGTATATTTGTAATGTTTTCAAGCAAAAACTACTGGGCCGATTTCAAAAATTCTTTCACCATTGGAAAGCTGCTTGTTTACTGAGCAACATAGGCTATATTACATTTTCAAAAAAAAATAGAGATCCCTAATAAATTGTAATATGGTGTGAAAAATTTAGTCATAAAAATCTTTCATCGCGTGCGCTGCGGAAACTATTGATGATAGAACAAAAAAATGTTCTACATTTTTATAAAATGTAACAATATCGCCAAAAAAGTCCGCGATACCATATGTCTAACTATTATAGTTTTGCCAGTATAACTTCTTTTCTAAATTGTAAAAGTTGATAAAAGTGGCGAAAATAATTAAACCATGGTATTAACATCTCCGTATTAATCCTTATCGCACTAAATGATATTTTATTAAAAACTGTTTCAATTCCTGTAAAATACTTTTTAAATTATTAAATTCCGACATCCCATACAAAAGATATTTCGAATACAAGAATGAAGAAATCAAAAGAAAATAATGCCATTACAAATTTATTGTAGCGCCCGTTATAGCAGAGTCTGCATTTGGTGAGTTAGCTCTTAGTCCAAGAATACTAATGATACCCATTTTTTATAATAAATAATCTACAAATAAATATATAGTCCGACTTCGTAGACTTTCCACTACCACGAGATCGGTATGGACGTGGGTGAAACCACGGGGCATTGATCCCTAACTTTGTGGCCCCCGATTAAAAAAGTTTGGCCACCACTGATCTAGCACATCAGACTTCTTCAACGCGGTTTTTTTCCTTTCACCTTTAAGGCCTCAACCAGCTTCTCGAGACTGTCGCCTGTTTTTCATGCGATGTGACCAAGGAACTCAAAGACACGGCGAAGGCTCTAGTAGTATATAGTAATTTATTAATACGGTGAACTGTAAACGGTATAGGAACTGAAGATAGTCTGGTAATTTCGGCAAATATTTTTCGTCTAGACGCTAGCGCATCTATAAAATTCATATGGAAACAAACGTTATAATTATGTTATACAGGTTGATGATGCTCGTAGTTGTTTTTTAATTAGCTCAGTAGTTATGCAAGGTTAATACGTACATTATTTTACGATACAATAGTAAAACCTTGACGGTGACACTATAATTTAACATATAGAAGTAAAATAGATGTGTCGCTTCAAAATAATTGCATAGATTACACAACATGATTTCAATATCTGTACTTCAATAGATACGGAGACTTGCTATTAACATTATTTAAATACAAGTTTAGTTTTTTTTTATTTGTTTATTTTTAGTATTAAATACATAATAATTTAGTCATGGAACTGGACAAATTATAATATTATACCATTTTTAAATCATACATGATAAAAAATAATTATAATCGAGTTTTACAAGCAGAAAAATATCAAACTGACCCAGAAATTAATAAGGTTGAAATTTTATCCCTGTTTTGATTGCATCCCAAAACAATATCCAGAAGTTTTCTAATTCTTACTTCAGTTTCAAAGATATTTTCATTTTTCATCAGCAAAATCAAAACCCCTTGTCACATGTCTCTGTTGGGGATAAACTGAAAAACTACTGAAAGGATTTTCATGTAGTTTCCACCAATAGATCAAGCGACTCCTTACAATTTTTGGGTGTAAATTAGTTGAATTAAGACATGATTTTTGATGATCCCGGAAAAAGCTAAAAACCCTAGTTAGAAAAGTGTGAGGTATAATAAAACAAAGTATGGTAACAATATCCCACTTGTATAGGGTTAAAAAAAGACCATAATGACATATATTTTTCAAGGACTTGTCACAAAAATAAAATAAGTTCTCTCTAAAATTTTTAGCAAATTGAAATTCGATAAAAGTAGTCATATTGAGTATACAGTTAATAGTTCAGTTTCATTTAAATTGTCTTTTTTTTATTTATGGGTAGATATAATGATCTAGAGATATAACATATGTCATACTCAAGCAATTGAGGAACAGTATTTTCACTCAACTCATTTGAAGTAGCTAAGTAATTATTTTTCATACATTTATTATCATCCACATTGCATATACAAACATTATTATTATATGTTTTTAAGATTTCATTACTAGTTTGGCAAAATGTATCTTGAATTGTAAGAATATTATCTATACCAGGTGTTATCATTAAGTTTGAACTAGGATAAACGAAAAAGGCAAAAATTGTTAAGGCTACCAAAAATTGTATAGGTACTGCTGTTGCCCAAAACTTTTGTGGATAGTAATAAATATTTAGATAATGTAAATAGTAATCAGGAGTGGTAGCCCAAATGCAGTATACAATCAAAATTATTTTACTAAATAAATACATGAAGAAACCATACAATGATCTTGACGGTGTAGGCGCTGGAGTGTGCTCAGACATGTTGAATTCAATTAAGTAGATCTATTGTTTTTATTATAAGTAAAACATTTTTTAAAAATGCATTTATACTGACTCGCAATTTTTTGTAATCAACTCCTTCAAAGGTGCTGAAATAAAAATGAAATCCATTGGTTACATTGAGTAAATCAAATCTATATCATTTATGTCAATCAAATCAGTAGCTTACACAAACAAACAATTATCTTGTACATCTACTTTTCTTTCGATTCCACTTGCTTTCAATTCTTTATCCACATTTACAACCTCTGATACTAATAAAGTATGTTGATTATCGTTAAATGGTATTGACAATATTCTGGAATTAAAAAAGAATAAACATGAGTAATGTAAGAAAATAAATAAAAAGACATGAATATCTTTGCAAAACAATAAGCTGAGACACACATTCTTTTCTTAGCTTCCATCATAGATAAATGTACGCATAATGTATTTTAGTTAGTAATCTATGATGTACAGTCACACAGTGTACACTGTACTTGTAGTCTTTGATAGTTTTTTTTTAGTTTATTTAACGGCCTGGAATCGAGTCCTTTAAGACCTTTCATAAAAATACAAGGTTTCTTACAACTACCTATATTACTTAAAAAAAAACTTAACTATTTACAATTTCCTTAGGACTAATATGTACAAGTATATACCTACTATTAAAACTTATATTTTGTCTACAGTTTTACAAATAAAATTAAAAATAGGGAAGTAGATAATAATTCAGTCATGTGGCGGGGAACACTCATTTTCTGTAATCACTCTGTCTAATTCACCCACTTAACTTAGTCTTTGTATAATGTATACCAAAAGATGAACAGTCAAATATAACATGCTGCACATCAGCCTCATCATTTTCATAAAATTTTCATTTTTTGCTCTTAAGGATTTTTAAGTCTATGCAGATGTTTTGGCACCAGGCAATGACCAAATCTTAATCTATTTATAACTTTTATAAATTTCCTAGAATCACAATCACTTTTGAAGAACCATGATTGGACCGGCATTTCTCTTTGGATGTCTGCATACCATGCTCCTTTTCTTTTCCTTTTTAGTTTCTTTCCAAAGGTCGTTCCACAATTATTTCTGCCTCATTTTCAACTGAGAATTTAGATCCGTAAATGGAATTTTAATAATGTCAGACAGTCTTTATAAAAAAGACATTCCTTTCCTTGAAGCAGAGTCAACTATTTCATTTTCTGTTACACCTCTGTGGGAGGGCACCCAAAGAAACTCTATGTTAATGTCTCTTTGATTAAGAATATATAGAGCATATTTGATTTCAATAATATATGCTAACTTATAGTTGCTAAAACTAAAAGTTTGTAACTAAGAGAACGCTTTTAGAGTCGGAAACTTACAGTTATTAATGTTATTCAATTCTTGTATATATTTCAATGCTGTCAATTTAGCAACAAACTCCGTAATAAAAACACTACACTCCGAATTTAATTTAAATGACCTGCTAATTTTCAGTTGAGTCGTAAAAAGCAACACTTACAAAGTTCTGATTTTTCGACCCATCCGTATATATCTTATAATAATTGTTACATTTTTCATCTATAAACATTAAAAATTATTTATAGAAGCAGGCGTTACTTTGCGGAATGCCATATTACAAGCAATATAACAGAACTAACTACTTTGCTATAATCCGCACGGGTTAAGCGAATGCATGCAAAGCCAATGTGTATGAGGCAGGCAAAATCTACGCACCTTATACATGCAGGACAAGCAGGATCATCAGGAGGATAGGCTCCACGACAAAAATCGTAATGCGCCGCGCTACCCATACAAGCAGTCTTAAATAGTTCAACTCCCACCAATACCCTCCCCTCCGAACACATGTAGCAAAACGGAATTAGATACATTTACAAAAGTAATAATAAAATTATTTTGCTATAATAAACGAAAAAGTCGCAAAGCTTTGCGACTTTGTCGTGGAGTCTATATATGTAGTGCTTGTGTATTGTGGGGGAAGTGGTGGTTTGTGCATGTGTTTTTACGAATCCTGCACGTATCGGGTATGAAAATACTGATAGTCCACTATACATTAAACACTATATATATTTTCTATTTACTGTATCGCGGATTATAGCAAAATAATTTTATTATTACTTTTGTATTATGGATCTCCGCAAAGTAACGCCTAATTCTATAAATTATTTAGATACATTTACTTGCTCGTTAATTAAGTGACCATTGTTATTTTTTATTATCTCAAGTTGCTCTAACGTATTAAGTCGGAGTCCCTTATCACAAGTGTGGAGAATATGAAATGAATGGTCATTAGGCACTTTAGGACCGCTTTCCATCAAATGTTTTGCAAAATTAGAATTTTGTGGTTTATTATTCCTAAACGCAGCCATATGTTCCCGGAATCGAACCGTAAAACTTCGGCCAGTCTGACCTACATATGTACCGTTGCAATCAGGACACGACTTGAGACTTGTGTTTATTTTTAATTATGTTTTTAACCGTGTCTGTACTGTAACCATTGGAAAGTGCTATCTGGTAAATTATTTGTAACTCCTTTTCGTAAACCAACTTACACCGATACGATCATACCGGCTTCGTCTTGCCACTCTTGGCAACATAAACTTGCTGCCTTTCATAGCTACGTCCATAGGTTATTGTCGGTCCCTATCTCAAAAAACAGCTATGAAAAGTCCTTATTCTAATTATTTATTTATATTAAAGATAGAAAAAAATATTTAAAATATAGCAATAGCCAAAAAGAGGTCCTTTATTTTGAAGGGCGAAAAATCGTTGTCGAAAAAATTTGAAACTTATTGCGGACTCCGTCACAATTCGTCGGTTTTAAAAGACTTTTTTAATGTATTTTTTTTTGAATAGGAAGTAAATATATTTTATTTAAAAAACATTAGAAATAACGAATAATATACAAATTCTTGTAAAAGATTTTAATATTTCAAACACAATTCACTATGTACAAATTACTTTGTAAAAATATTCATTCTCATCTTATTAATAATGATTTATTTAATTGTTATAGATACACTTAACAAAATAAAAAAAAATATTATGAAAAATTATTACATTAAAATTTTAACCAATATAAGTACAACATAATATTTTAAAGAATGTTATGTTTAAAATTTGGAAGTATATTATTCATTTCTAAGATCCAGTATAAAGCGTGAATTTTTTTGCACAAGAAGAAAACTAAGATTTTATAAATGCAAAATAATTAACATTCATTACATTCGTTATTCAACTTTAGATTAATAAAAAATCTATTATAATAATCCCGAAAAGGTACTAAGCACTAAGAAAAGTACTAAGGTAGTCCCGTAAAGGTAACATACTGAAAATTGAAACACTCCAAACTTTAACCATAACTATTTACTTTAAAGTGTTTTTTGATAAATAATAATATATTATTAATATTTATTTAAATAAATTATGCATAATATGTATCAAAAGTAGTATAACTCTACCCACATTAGAACACTTGTTTATTTAAAATTTATAGGTTTTCAAATTACAAATATATCGTATGGCATAATTCGGTACTACCGTTTATATAGAAGAGTAAAATAAAAGTTCATCCTTTAATATTTTATGTACCGGTTATATAGACCAAACAAATCCTAATGAAGTTTACTACGGAAATAGATAAAATTATGGTAAACAATACGCAAATTTCATCACAATAGCGTAAGATAGGACTCGTTGAGTCTAATAGACTGAATTCATCTGTATTCATCTGTAATATGAATTCTATTCAATAATACGAGCAGATTTAAAACATTTAAAAGATATATATGTAAATAACGTATCACATGCCCCCCGATTTTTAGAGAAATAAAATACGGTTTAAAATAGAATAAGCATAATTGTAATAACTATTATTTAGAAACTACTAACAAAAGGTGCTAGAAATATTTTTTGTTAATATGTCACTCATATTAATCGCGTATCACATTAATAATTCTTTCGATGTCAATAAATATTATAAGGAAAAATGGTCGTAGTCGGCTACTTTGCTATTTAGATCGGGAGGCAGAAACTGGTATGATAAAGGGAAGACTTGGCCGATATATTTTAATTTATCTTGTTGATTAAGAAACATTACAATTCACTTTGATTTATTTTATATATATTGAGTTAATACATGTGATAAGTTTACTCAATAGAGTATATGTTGAAAAAAGTTTTGTTTACTATAGTAAAATCTTCAACTTTAAATACCGATCAGTCTGGAATCGATTATTTTAAAAGGAAATCATACTTCGTTGTGATGTTTCTTAAACATTCCTAATATAAATCATTAACATGATATAAAGACGACAAGCAGCAGTATAAAGATTCTATATAAACCAGTCGGTCCCATACTTGATGTTAGAAGAATGCAGTTACATTGAAGAATATTGTTTCAGAGTATTGAGCTGTGAATACAGCTCAATACTCTGAAACAATATTCTTCAATGTAACTGCATCAGGACTTAAATAAGGCAGTATGCGACTGCCTAAAAATGTGACAAAATTGCCATTTGTCAATTCCATTCTTGAAACTAGCAAATCACGCCGGAGAAAGACCTCATGTCATTTGAGAAGACTTAAAAAATATTTAAACCAGAGTTAAACCTGTCATTTGAATCATCCCTGTTAACCAGTGAACATCTACGCGGGCCAAGTGGCAACGAATGGCAATGTGATGTGTTGCGTTTATTGCTACCTTTATATACTTTATAGGACATGGGGCCCGTTTAGGTGTGCACTAGATTTAGCCTGTGTGCCAACCTTTAGAGCCGAAGCGTAGATGTCTAGCGACGCGGGCCCCACGCGGAGGATGGGCCGGGCCCAGCAGTGGGAGCTGGGGCACGAGTCGCCCCGGGCATGGTTGGAAACTCGTGAGTGGAAGCGGTGTCGGGCGCACGTTGCTCCCACGGCCCACCTTTCACGACAAAGCCCGCAGAAGGTGTGGCTTGTGCGCCACCACTTGCGCTTTCCCCACTAAGCACATCACCAAAATCGCCCAGAGATGGAGCTGCTGGTCGCTGATATCGGTCAACGACATCTTGCATCTATAAATGAACAAGTCAACAGATTAAAAAAGTCTTAAAAAAAAGCTTTTTTCAAAATTTCATGTCCTGTTATTATGATGAACTATTAACCATTGAGGAGTTCCCTCATCTGGAGCCAATCTTGGCAGCAGCATGTCTAGTTATCATAAACTTCATTATCATCGGGACCAAAAACTTATAAATTTTTTTAACTCAATCAGAGACCGGGAAGTGAGTCAAATTTAATTTGCAAGATTCCTCCGTCACATACATACACCGCAAGTTAGATAAAAGCCTTTAAAAAGTAAATATATTTTGCAAATATATATGTGTATTGCTCAGACTATAAATTTGGCTGTGAGACACGTTGTATGTTTTGAAATTGACTATGAGATGGAATGATTATTAGAGAATAATTAAAAATAAAATAATTGATAAAATTAGACGTACTTTTGTGGAGATTCATAATACAAAACTAATGATAAAATTATTTTGCTATAATCCACGATTTTGTTGTGGATCTCCTGATGGTGTTTCGTTTGAAGGGCGAAACGATTGTTGAGTTTGTGATAGTGAACATGTTGTAGTGCTTGTGAGGATTGTGCCTGTGTTTTTAAGAGTACGACAGTCTACTCTAAATTTATATATAATGTCCATATACTTATCGCTGATTATAGCAACATAATTTTATTATTCCTTTTCAATGAAAAATTTTACGCACACTCCTAATGAAGCATTTTGTACGTACAATAAATAAATTTTATCACTTTAAATGTTTAAATAACTATTCTATGTAACTGATTTTAAATGTATAACTGGAAAACCTAACATGGCATTGAAAATCTAATACAAAGGAATACCACAGTTAAATATACTTACATATTCTTCAGCTAGATTCAATAGATGATCCTTGGCGTCTAGCACGTTATCCTCGTCCCCGGCGATGATAACGTTGTTGTCATCCCCCTGCTTAGGGAAACGAATGTCAACTTTGTACTCGTCCATGATACGTTTGATGTTCTTGCCGCCCAGCCCTATGAGCCTTCTGTGGACCCGAGGATCGATGTCCACTTCCTCTCTATATTGATTTGTCTGAGGAAAAAAAATTTAAACCATGACTGCTTGTAGTATAGTGGCACTCCTTACTCATGACTCGAGTCAGCCAGTCTCCTGCCGAGACTCTTGTGACTATGACATGCCTTGATAACTATGTCATGCTAATATGTGTTGTGGGAATAGAATGGTGTGAAGATACAAAATACGATTAGATATAAGATACAATTTGTTTATGGTTTGTTTAAAAGTCTTAGAGCTACTCTTTGTTTCACCAGGTTCCAATAATAAATAGGGTCTTACTATAATAGTAATTATTAGGAAAACCTTATACTTTTTACTTGTAGGTTGATATTAAACTTACAAGTTGATTAACAATAGCCATAATGGCATCTTTGGCTTGCAGCGCCTTGTCTTCATAACCATGTATAGTGATAATATCATCATCAGGCTTTCCGCGCTTTGGCAGGTTGATTTGTACTCCATAATCATTGCGAATTTTTTTTATCACTAAACCGCCTTTACCAATAACCAGAGGATGGTACTCAGGATCCACTTTAAATTTCAGCTCGAATGATCTATAAATAAAGAAAAAATTTATAATGTAAAATTGACCACTTTAACAAACATTGAGAAGAACATAGAAACTTGTAGACCATTTCGTTTTGATAAAACTTTTAGAATAAATTATTTACCTAAGGAATCTATCTTCTTTTTCTTTTTCCATTTCAATAATTTTTTCAGCGAGGGCTTCTTTTGCTTTTTCTACATTTGCTGGTGCTCCAGTTACCTAGAAAGGACAAAATTTATATTACCAAAGATTATCATATCTAAGATTAGTAATATCTTACAATACAAAAGCTACTATAATAATGCATTTACTTTAATTATATCGCTAGTGTCCTCGTTTGGCGGCATCAAGATATGAACATCATAAGTCTGCATCAATTCCCTTCTCCTTTGACCAGCAAGCAATCTGTGTAGATCATTTGGTACTTCTACATCCACTGTTATTGGAACCTAGTGAAAAAAAACCTTTCCATTACATATGCATTAAGATTAAGTACACTACAATAAGCATAGCTTGTCTTTCATTCTTTTGATAGTTTTTATATTGATATTAAAAGTGCCGTGTGTTATCCGGCTGCGTAGAATATCCACCCTCATTTCTTACCGAGGTGTCGTAAAAGGCGACTAAGGTAAATGCAGTATGGTATCCGGCTGACCAGAATAGACCACCCTCATTTCTTATCGAGATGTCCTAAAAGGCAACTAAGGTAAGTGCAGTGTCGTATCCGGCTGACCTGAATAGACCACTCACATTTCTTACCGAAGTGTTGTAAAAGGCGACTAAGGTTAGAGCAGTGTGGTATCCGGCTGACTAGAATAGACCAACCTCATTTCTTACCGAGGTGTCGTAAAAGGCGACTAAGGTAAGTTGATGTCATTGGCGGCGGGTTGTAAGATACCTAGCCAAATCACATCACAACATGTTGAAACATGTTGTGCCGACCCTACTTAGAGTCGCATAAGGGCAGGAGAATGATGATGATATTATAAAAATGAAAGGTAATGTCTTTCATTTTTTTACATGTAGTGGTAGAATTACGAGACAATATGGAAATACTGACTTGGTCAAGTAAAGCTTTTTTAGCAGCTTCACAGTTTTCTGGGCGACCTGTTATTCTTATAATGTCATTTGCACTAGGTTCACCATTATCCTCGATTTCTGTTGCTCTTTCTGTTCTGTCGGATGCATCTCGCTCAGGGAATTTTATTTGTACATCAAACTCGGCAATGATATCCTTCACTTTTCCACCTTGAGTACCCATCACAGTACGATGGTGTCGTTGTGGCATGATGCATTCAATTGTAACCTATAATAAAGTAAGATATTAATTATAATTATTTGGACCTTTTTTTTCTTTTTCTATAAATGTTTTCAGCTTTTATTTTTAACTAGCTGTGCCAGCGTGGAAATATTGTGAGTTAACCAAGAGACATGCTATCGCGGACTTTTTTGTAGCATTTTTATAGATGTACAATTCTCTATTACATTACTTAAGCGTATCTACGCATGCGCTGCGTAAATCAGCAGAGCAAGTTTTTAAACTTGCTCTGCTGATTTACGATCTCTTCACCACAATTTACATAATACCGATATGTACAATTTATCTAAATCCGAAAGTATTTGACTATCCTTTGGTGAAAACCGTATAACAATCCGTTCAGTAGATTTTGAGAAAATCGATTACATACAGACAGACAGCTTTATGGGACTTTGTTTTATAATAAGTATAGATATAAATTATCTGTACGATAACTGCAAATTTCTTACGACATAAGTTTGTCTAGCTTTAAAATATAGAACTTGAATTAAATTTTTTATCTAATTTTGATTTTTTACATAGAATGGAAACGACTTGAAAGATAGACGTAAAATAGCGTTTTAATAATTATGCTGCTCTGTCTTATATGAAATATGAGGCATAAGTTAGTGGAAAATACCACTGTTGTTAACTAGATATTAAAATTTCTATATGATAATAAGAGGAATCTACTGCTCAACGTTCTTCGTAGAAAATAAAGTATAGAGATATGTCACCAATCTAATATATTTACTCTGTTATTTGAAAACCAAATTCTAACTAATTTATTTGGTTAAAAAGATTCAAGATTGACGAATATTAGTTACCTTTGCCTCTAGATCTTCAATGATCTCATTAATGCGCGCTTTAGCCGCCTCAATACATTCTTTGGGACCCTTAAGCACAACGCGATCGCTGTTGACACCTTGTCTTGGGAAGGAGATTTGGACGCCGCCACAGTCCTCGGCGATACGTCGTAAAACCTCTCCACGGCGTGCAACAAAATGTCTGTGGTGACGAGGTTCAACCGACATCTCCCCTTCGGATACGTTACTGATCTCAGCGACTGCCGCCTCCAGTCTCTTGCGCGCAGCTTCCACCTGTTCTTCACGACCTAAATCACAGTAGAGTGTAACGCAAAAATTTGTACACACCACAAAATGTCACTTTTTCCCTGAACAAGTATGGAAACATGCAATAATAATTTTATGAATGTAATTATAGATGAAAACAAAACATAAGGACATCCGAAAATTTTTATTATTTTGCCAATTATTTATTACTTTATTTCATTAAAGTGCTCGCATAATTGAATAAGTAACAGCGGAAATATGTCACAACTAATTGTGTTACAAATATAGTCAAAAATAAATAATATAGCACATAGAATATTAAAAAAATATAGTATTATTGTGAAAAATACGTCGGATTTTTCGATATATAAAAGAAAAAGTTGGCATAAAGAAAATTAACGTACCAATTATGAAAATAGCTTCCTTATCTTCATCTTTTTCAGTTGGAAATACGATCCTAGCACCAGTCTGTTCCCGAATCTTTTTAATATTGGCACCACCCTTCCCAATAAGGAATTTGTGATGCTCAGGCTTGGCGCGGACGTGCGCGGTGTGCGAGGTAAGTTCTCGTTCGCTAGCATGAGCCAGAAGCTGCTGGCGTGCTTTTTCCACATCTTCAATGGGCCCTTTTATTACAACTTTATCACTATCGCTATCTGCTGGCGGAAACTTAATGAGCACCCCTCCACACTCTTCCATGATTGAGTGGATTAGTTTGCCACCCGCACCAATGAGAGAGTTGTAGTACTTAGGGGCGATGGTCACTTCTTCTGTTACAATATTGGCTTTTTCGTTATGGATTTGTTGTATCCTCTTTACTGCCTCTTCAACATTCTCTCGTTTGCCCCGTACCGTAATGACATCACTGTCATCTCCTTCAGCAGGAAGATCGATTATTGTTTGAGTCTCATCCCTAATCTTTCTCAGATTAGCACCACCCTTGCCGATTATAAATTTGTGAAACTGTTTAAAAATCGGCACTTCTTGAACATAAGATGATTCCGCGATCTCTTTCATGAGCTTATGAAGGTATTTCTCACATTTTTCGACATCCTCCTTTGGTCCTCGAAGTTTAATTGGCGTTCTTTTCTGGCCCTGATCTGGTAATGAAATGAGTACACGCTCGAATTTTTCACGAATTTCCTTAATTTTATCTCCTCTCACTCCTATCAATGCTTTAATATATCTGTGATCTACAAACACTTCTTTCGTTCTTTCATTTTCTAGCTTCATCACCATTTCTCTTAATTCTCTCTCCGCATCCGCTACGCCTTGGTGACTTCCTTCGATTCTAATCACATTATTGGTATCATTTTTAATAATATTTATTACTACACCAGTTTCTTCCTTCAGTCTGTTAACTAGAATTTTTGTGTTATTAGATTATTAATAACACAAATACTTAAATTTACTTATCAAAATTACACTTACACAAAATTAATTCTTACCATTTGCTCCGCTTTTACCGATGATGTGCTTGAAATATTTAGGGTCAACGGAAAATTCAACGTACGTAAGTGTGGAAAGTAAATTTTTAACGAAGTAATCAAGTTGTGCTTGGGCTTGTTCCACTTCTTCTGGCGGACCGTCAATCTTAACTTTATCCTCAGAATGTGTTATGTCCACATGTACCTAGATTAGAACAAAACTATTGTAATACGTACATGTACAGGCGGTTAATATTCGATATTTTTCGCCATAGATTACAAAAACGTGCAAGATGTCTGAATTCGGAACAAAGAAAAGGAAAGAGCAATGAGGAGTCCATAAAAACTATTCTATAAAGAATTCCACTTCAGAAAACGAAATTGGTAAGTATATACCAATATACTTATCAATTTCGTACCATATATCTAAGTATATTGTAAGTATAAGATAACCAACATTTCATATTAAAGAAAATTAAAGCCTAGAAGCTTTACTTAGTGGAATCATATAAGATTTTACCTTTGAGAGGTCCTGAGTAATTTTCTTAATATTGGAACCACTCTTGCCAATTATATACTTGTGTATCCATGTTGGTGCGTCAACAGTTGCAGTTTTCACAGAGTTCGCTTTTTCACAGACCTTAGATAGAGCTATAAATGTTTGGCATAATAAGTTATTTGAAACTTGTCTGGCAGAATTAAAATATTGCCATAATTCAATTACAACATTTGGAATATAATATTATTTTACTTTGTTGTTAATATGTAATGTATTACAGGAATTCTCATGCAATGGAATATCGAATTGTTTGCAGTTAGAATAAATGCATTTTAAATATAAATTATACAAAAAAAACTGTTGGTATAAAATAACTAATCAAGGAAAAGAGTTCACAAAACATATTAAATGTTTTATAAAACTAAAATTTAAAATTTTAGTTCTATAAAAATAAAAACCTACAGTATGTTAAGAGGACATGTTTCTTTTTTTGTTACTCTATTAGTAATCTCACTTTTTCATGTCGTATAACACTTGTATAGGAATTGGTAGAGAGTTGTATTAATCATTGGCTGAATAATAGCTATTATTAAAAAAACAAATTTCTAACTGGTTTTGCCGACAAAATGTGCACTCCGAAAATATTTTTTATTTATTTAGTGTTTGTGACAAACTTACCGAGACCAATTTTGTTATGAGGACCATGAAGAGTAATAGTGCCTGTCGTTGAGTCAGCAGGTGGCATTTCAACAGATACGCCAGTTTCTTTCAAAATCTCCTGAATAGTGGTCCCTCGAGCGCCTATCACATATTTGTGTTGCGATTTGGGGACTTCAACACGTACAGTTGAGCATTTCTTAGCCTAGTTAAAGGATAGTTTTGTTACTTTAAAAAACAATGTTTAATAATATTAATATAAGATATTTGAATAATAATATAAGTAAGTAGGTTTTAATTCAATGAATAGATATAATACAATAGAATTACTCTTGAGTAAACCAAATTAAAAAATACTTGTAATAAATTTAGAGATTACCTACACAACTTAACTTGACTTAAGTTTCAAGGTACTTAGTAAAAAAAGTTAGTATCCATTGGAGATGCATTGGTGGTAAGCCTCCACTATACATTTGAGGTAGAAATTAGCATAAAAATCCATTCAATATTTTTTTACATCATTCTGGGTGCATTGGATTTTTTTTGTTTTAAATATGAATGTTGATGGAAATAAGACTAAAGGAAGACAAAAAAAAAAAGATGGATGGGGGGGTGAAGAATGACGTGCATATGAAATGAGTATCATCACAATTGACGAATGATAGATTAGAATGGAAGATGGAGACATATTGCGCCCACCCCACTTAGAATGAGATAAAGGTAGGAAAATGAAGTTGCAGGTGCATTGGTTTTCTAATGTGTAATGAAAGCCTAGTATTCTTTGCCGTGTGGTATCCTGCTGAGTAGAATAGACCACCCTCATTTCTCACCGAGGTGTCGTAAAAGGCGATTAAGGTGAGTTGACCCACCATGTTGTATCCGGTTGAGTAGAATAAACTACCCTCTTTCTTACCGAGGGGCTTAAATGAAATACGACTAAGGTAAGCTAACGTCAGGCAGGTGTGACAACATGTTTGTAACATATTGTGCCTACCCAACTTGGAGTGGGATAAGGGCAGGAGGATGATGATGATAGTCTAGTATTCTATGAATGAATGTTTGTTTGGAGCACTCACCATTTCTTCGTAAATTTGTTCAATCTGTGCCTTAGCTGCCAATACCCCATTCTTTTCCCCGGCAATAACAATCTCGTCGCTTGGTGTGGATGCGGGCGGGATGTGAATTCGAGCGCCAGTCTCCGCATTGATTGCGGCCGCCCTCTCCCCGAACGGACCTTGGATGAATGGGTGATATATTTTGGGCACCGTAATACGCTCAAGGGCCTTACGCGACTGAAACAAAAAATATTTGACTGAATAAAGAAATTAATGATAACAAATCAATTTGAATGCGTCGAACCGAAGGAACAGAAAGAATACCTATAAATGACAGGATAGTAATTTATTGTCAATTTATATTGATACAGAGAGTATCGCAGCATTCCAAGTATGGATGTACTGGAAGATGCACCGTTTACAGTTTCACTTAGGCTTAGTATTCCAGTAGCATGCATTTTAAACCAAAGGAATTGGTAGGCAATTTCGATCCAACGAATATTATGTATGGGGACTTCTTATGTAACTACAATAGCACCACCATAGCGCGGAGTAAAGTACTAGTGGCGCCATCAATTACTGCAGTGAGGACAACAAAACACTGTTTACGGCCTTGACCAGTTAAAAAAGGGAAACAAATTTAAATGGAGCATTTTGCTAATTTAATCTATAGTAGAAAACCATTGCGTACTATTTTAATGCTTTTAAATAATACATAAATAATGAAGACTAAATAATATAAACTAATTATACCTGTTCCTCAGAGCAAACTCTAATTTCATGTTCAGCCTTTTCTATTCCTTCCTTAGTGCCAGTTATTGTTATTGTCTCACTGTTATCAGCAATGCCGGGTACAATAATTTTAGTTTCGGTCACTTTTTCCAAATCTTTTAATTTCTGTCTTTGTGTACCCAAAATCCAACGGTGATGTTCTTTAGGGATTGAAATTTGTTTGCTAGCCTGAAATAGAGCTACTTTTAAAAAAGTTATCTAGCTTAAACTATTTGACCTACTGTTCCCATTAGTTTGTTCGTCTTGAAAAATGACGGTTGATTTGCCATGCTTATTTTTTCCTTCGAAAAAACCTTTGTGAAGAAGACGCCTTAAGTTAGGCCAACATTATACGGTCAATATATACGGTCATTTATACTGGTATTTAAGAAAACAAGTCATATTGACCCTCTATTTATATATATATTTTTTATTGTATCGAGATACAAAATCTTGTTCATTTGGTAAGATATGCACTCCAAATGGATCTGCGATAATATATAACACTAAACCCCGTGACGAGATTTACAGAATGTTTTTAATATTAATAATATAATAAACTAAAAAAATATTTTGTTACATCACCTGTTGCTGGAAATGAGTAAGAATGAGCCTTCTCGCATCTAGAACCGCACTGTGTTTGCCCGTAACAAGGAAGGTTAAGCTTCCGTCCTTGCTAGTAGATATCTCGATATGGGCTCCAGTGTCCTTAGTGATTGATTGACATGTTCTCAAAGATTCACCCTCGCCAAAAGTATTGGCGTTATCCAATTTTCGCTCTTCGTATGGCACATGGAAAATCTAAACACAAATGTTACATTACTACATAAGGTATTTTTTAGAAGATATAAATAAAAGATGCAACTTGAAAAAAAGGAAAAGATAATGGGGCTGGCGGTCGGGATTCAATCTAAGGTATTTTCACTTTGATACCGCCCGATCCCGACTGAGCTATTATTAATGTGTAAATTAAAGCGAAATTAACCTTTCCATTTCTAATAATATGGTAACAGTTTTTCAGTACACGAAAACAGGGATTAAATGATTTTTTTAAAGAATAAAATCTATCTAGATCGTTTTATCGCCCGCAAAACTCCCAAACGTTGACAAAAACTTGTTTTCTTTTTTTAATAATCTATATATATCGCACTTAGAAGTGGAAAATAAATATATTAATAACAAGTCAAGTTAAAAAAAGTTTTCAACAAAATTTCATGTCCCTACTGTTAACCGTTGAGCAGTTTTCTCGTTTGCAGCTAATTCTTTGAGCAGTATCAGGTCATGCTTATCTTATAACATGCATTGTCATCGGGGGCATCAATATATAGAATTTTAGCTCAATCGGACAATGGGAAATGGGTCAAATTTAACTTACAAGATTCCACCTTCCCATACATACATTACAGTTGAATAATAAAACCTTTTAAATAAACGTGCTTTCATAGCACGATAAACGTACATATGAAAAAGATAGAAATTATTCTTCTTCCACCCATATACTTTTACCTTCGATGTCCAATAAAAGTTTTTTTTTACCTATATTAATTCCAAAAAAAGTTTAACATTATAATGTTAAGAATATACCATTGCACAATTGTTGTTATTGTATGTCATAATTAAGACATGTGATAATTATATAATAGTAGTTTCTGTTTTTTCTAGCTGTGATAGCCCAGCGGTGAGACCGTGCGACTCTCTAGAGACGACCATGGGTTCAAACCCCGGGTAGGCACTAATCACTTTTTCTATTAAAACTTATGTGTCTAATTGATAATTGCAATTTCTAACACTCTTTTCGGTGAAAGAAAACGTCGTGAGGAAACCTGCATATCTCTAGAGAATTCTAGGAATATGTGAAACCTACCAATCCGCATTGAAGCAGCGTGAAAGGTCTTAGCTCCAATCCTTCTCTCCAAAAACGGAGAGAGGAGGCCTTTACAGTTTCTGTTTCATAGATACATACATATGTACTCTTTTAATTAATTAGCACAGAATATCTTATCTATCAATATCGGTACTAATAAATAAATCGATTTGATTTTTAAAAATTAAATTAAATTAAAAAAAATGAAAAAATATTTTTTATATAAATTAAGCTGTTGTCTGTATATTTTTAATACTTTGATATAAGAATCGATATTGAACGTATAAGAATTTACTGACTTTTTATGATGTAATGTATTCTAGAGTTATTACAACTTAAATTAAATTAGTTAAGTTTATTAAATGTATGGTTCGTGGTTTGTTATGTATGTTTTTGTTAATAATGTTTTTATTTTTATTTTTTTATTATACTTTTTTGATTTAAAATATACCACATAGATCATGTGGCTTGGATATAGATCAATAAAATTCGACAGTTAATTCAGATTTGCATTATTAGTGCCATTATTTGCGTCCACCGAAAGTGAAGACTGTTGGTTATAAGTCTACCATCTACAGTAAGTATCTTCAGTCAAATGCAGTGTGGATCCAGAAACTCATTAAGTTTTTTTTTTGAGATTTTATGTCCACCTTATTGAAGTGACTAATAAAGCTGTCTTAGATTACATATTTAGTGATAAAGAATTCTTTAAACATTAATTACGTTACAATAAATAACATAAGTAGATTTAATTGTAATATATTGGTCGTAATAGGAATTCAAAATTCAGCCATTTTTATGTTGGAGTAAAAAAAAGGAAAATAAAGTAACAGTCTGTTACTAGCCTACTGCTGGGCAAAGGCCTCCTTTATTCGTTTTAGGAGAGAACGGTTAGAGTTAAGACTTACCACGCGGATTGGTACACATATCCCCAGATTTCTCTAGAGATATGCAGGATTCCTCACACGATGTCTCCTTTCACCTAAAAGCGTGTATAAATTGCAATTATAAATTAAACACATAAGTTTTTAGTTGAAAACTCATTGGTCTCTGCCCCGGGGTTTGAACTCGTGATCCCCGTGTATTGAAGTAATCTAAACAAACCAGAATGACTGACTTTCGCGTATAATTTCAAGCGTAAATAGGCCGGCTTTATTTCATTACTTACCTTGCATTATTACTTATTTTTTATATTTCTTCTTCTTGTATATCGTCATAAATATCAATTCAGTATTGCAAAAGTAGATCATATTTTAATCATCTAATATTCAATTTAAAAAAACATTTAGTATACTATCAAGTAAAATACGTAGAGTGATTAGTATGCTATAATCCGCGTTGATAAGAGAATCTATGTAATGCTAAGACGACGAATATACGTAATGCATAAAGGCTCCACTTATCCTTGATGATCATTCGGTTACGGGGCGAAGCGATCGTAGAAATTGTCGTAGTGATTGTATGTAGTGCTAGTGTGGTGTGTTGTTGGTGGCGGCGTTTTGTGATATGTGTGGTCAGTAGTCCTGCACGTATAAGGTATTAAAACCGTTTTCTTCTTCTTACACATTACATACATTCTGTTAACTAATAAATACACGCCTGCTTCTATAAATTATTTAAAATACCTATGTAAAATTTGTAAACCAAAAATTGAGTGATAAGCATATCAGCAAAAGTTATAGACAAACCAATATGTTAGAATTATCAGCCGCTAACCTGGGTATGAAGTGAAGACCTAACGCGCAATTTATTAGTAACTTGCTGTATGCTGCGCTGTACCGGCGGCTGCGAGTTTGGCAGGGCCGGGAACAGGTCGTCATATGCATACGTGTTGCTATTGTCGTACCCAACATTGTTCATTTCCTCAGAGTGCACAGCAGGTATTTCAGAGTGTACAGGAATCATATCTCCAACCATCATGGATTGCTGATGCATCATTTTAGTCCCCTCCAGCAGTCCTTGTCCGCGCCAAGTCGTTACAGTACTATGCAAAAGAGTCAAAATTAAATTATAACGCGAAATGACGCAAGTTTCCAAGTCATGTTTGAACAATTGTTCTCTAGAATTTAATTATTTATTCAGATTGCTGCTTGTAATATGTATTAAAAACTTAAAGTTGAAGGACAGTTACACAATCAAAAAACTCATTTTTATCATGTAATCCAACTGTTACTCTTATCAATAAATATTGAGGTCAGGTCAATATCGCTTGTATAGTAAATTTGACAGAATTAAAATATATATTTGAAAGATTATTAGATATAAATGGTTGTTATTAATAAGAAATCATAATTTATTTTCATTTTATCAATACCTCAAAAACATTATGACTAAAGTCTACCTCGATTATTATCGCTAATAGCAGATTCTAATCATAATTATGCTAAAGATTAATTTATACAGGATTTAGCCACCTAGGAACACATCTTAAGTACCTAATTAATATTGTATCACATGTGGACTACAACAACAATACTTAGATTGAGAAAGGCATTTACTAGTTAACTTATTTTTATTACAGATTCAATTGTTCCTACATGCACTGAATTGTGATAAAATTAATGGCATTATTCATTTTTAATGACATAATAGAACAATTAACATATTATATAAACTGTGTCAACACATAATTAAGATTATTTCTAACAATTTACTTATGCACCACTCATAACTGATTTATTTTAAAGTATAAATTAAGATATACATTTTTTTATTACAATTGCTGCATTCCTAGTTACTAAATGACAATACTATTTTATATGGTAATAATACAAAGTTCTAATAGGATCTTAAAATATAAATGATGACAATAACTGAATTTTTATGTGAATACTTTTGGGTATTTTTGATAAACTTTTTTTATTAATATTATTCTTATATATAAACTTATGATACTGTATGTACAAAGCAACAATATATTTTGAAACTAATAATACTTATAATGTAAATGCAATACAGATAGCATCAAAAAATCTGTAGAAAGTTCTTAAACATTCAATTATTTCTAAATATTTGTGATAATCAAATTACAACGGATTTAAAATTGATAAATATTGAATACATGACCAGATACATTGCTGTAACTAAATGAATTTGTTGTAATAAAATATGACCTCAAATTGAGAATTATAAAAAATATGTGTTTAAATGTTTTTAAAAAAAGGGTAACTAACAAAAGTAATGATTATATTAGATGTGTTTAAAAACTCACAATAAGTTATAGTACACGTTTATGAGTTCCGATATCATATATTACAATAAGTAACTAATTTGTAATGTACATATAACTAGTATAAGAAGTATATATTCCAATCTTCTATTAATTATCGGAGAAAAAATGTATTTTTTTTAATCGGCATTCCGGATTGTGATAATACGTGTCACCTTCTTCCAACACATTTGACGTGGAACCAGTCTCCACAAAACATATGAATACATACCTTAAGTACTGTAGCTAATCAACCTGCAAAATTATCCCTGAGACGCCAGGATCGATTTTTCTTTCTCCTATTAAAAACAGACAATATATTTTTAGGATTACATCAACATTTTTAAAAGAAAACAAAATAATTTTATAGTTACAAACGTACCAAGTGCTGCCGCGAGCAAGGAGATATTGAACACAGACAAAAACCAAAAATAAATATCCTATAAGTAATACGACGTATAATTTATTCTGTGGCAAGACGAAAGACGTAACACAACCGTAAAACGACTAATAAACAACGTCACATAAAAAAAAGTGAAAAGTACATTAATGGACCGCCCTACGGGAACTTATTTTGACCCATGAAATGAAATTTGAAAATACATATTATATACATTGAACAACGATTACATATTATATTATATAATCAAATCAAATCAAAATAATCTTTATTCAAATAAACCATTTCAGGCACTTTTGAATCGTCAAGCATCAATATGATTAATGAAGCTACAACTGGTTCGGAATGGTGCTCTTACCGAGAAGAACCAGCAAGAAACTCGGCGGTCAATCTTTTAAATATTTTCAATTATACATTATTAAACTGCTGTCTTGTATGAAGCTGAAAGGATTTTCAAATCCAGGCTTTCTTATCATCCAAATAATCTTCAATTTTGTAATATGCTTTACGTATAAGCATATTTTTTACACTTCATTGGAATCTTTCTGTACACTGGTCTAGAATGGATTGAGGAATTTTGTTATAGAAGCGAATAGCGAGACCAACAAATGAGTTGCTTAATCTGCTGAGTCGCGACGCAGGTATCGTAAGCTGTTTGTGACCTCTCGTATGTCTATGATATACATAAAATTTTGTTTTATATGTACTTATATTTTTCCGTACAAATAGAATATTACTATATATATATATTGTGATGCTACAGTCAATTGCCTATTTCTTGGAACTTTTCGCGAAGGGACTTACGTTGCTTCATATTCTAGATAGCCCGTATGGCTCTTTTTTGGGCAACAAAAATCTTTTCTATATCGGCCGCTTTATCCCACAGCATTATTCCATATGACATAATATACATATTATATTATATTATATACATATTATGTTATATTATATACATATTATATTATATTATATACATTGAACAACGATTTTTACCATACCTACTTTACTCTTGTTTAGATATATGATTAGAGTGTAAAAAAGCCATACCTAAATAATCGATCATTCCCCTTTGAAATAAATATGGCGCAGTGGGTAGTGGCCCTGCCTTCAGCTCCATGGGTCGCGGGTTCGATTCAATTCGCCACAAATTTTCTCTAAATAATTTGTTGCTTCTTTGAGCCTAAGTGTATATTTGAATTTAGTATGTATTTAAAATAATATATGTAGTATATTTACAGTTGTCCGTCACCCATAGAACAAGTATTAGTTTACTTACTTTGGGGATGGACAACCGTGTGTGTAAGTGTCCCTTATATTTATTTATTTACTTATTTCTGACTTGTTGAAATTTACTTTTTCTATATTTATTATTATTTAAAATAAAGACTAAAAAAAATAACAGAGTTAGAGTAAAAAAAAAACCACATAAACGCTGTTTGCCAAATTCGATTAAAGTGTGTAGATCAATAGATTTGCTATATTGATTCCATCCAATAACGCATATCATATTTTAAAAAACAAGAAAGAAAAGACTAGAAAAGCACTTTTTCAAATCGATTTATGTTTAGAAAATCGATTATAAAAATAAAATAAACAATTAATATAAAAATCGTTATTTTTGACATCCGTATCTAGTTATTTGTCTGTATCAAATATGGATTCTGATTTCGGAGTGCAATCTTGTTAATTTGGACAAAGAATTTTAAAAATATAGTATAGATAAGCTTATAAACTTACAAATATATATGTGCATTCAGTGTTGATATCAATTGTTCCATGGTAAATTAAACATGGATAAAATACCTAGGACTCATGAAGGTAATTTTCTTATTTTCGGGTTTGAGTTGTGTCTCGAGTCGTATCCGGCCATTTTATATCATAAATAACACAAATGTTTCACTTTATTACAATAATGGTGTAACAAATTGAACAGTTCATGTTTTTTTATACTCTGAAAAATCTTTTTTAACTATTTACAGAATCTAGTTTTTTTTATGTAAACGGTACCCTATATTAGTAAATAGAGCGTCAATTTGCACTGTATATATGAAACGAATGATTATAACCTATTTGCATTTTATGTTTCAGCCATAGAGGCTCAGATAAGAGAAATACAGTCAAAGAAAAATGAATTACCAGAAAATGGATCTGGAAAAGGTGTCTCTCTTGGGGATACATATTATGATAGTGACATATATGATAATTCTGGACAAACAGGCAAATCTAGGTATGATGGTTATGTTACATCAATAGCTGCCAATGATGAAGTTGAAGACGAAGATGTGGAAAATGTCCCAATATCACAAAAAAGACCTGGCTATACTGCACCAGCATCACTACTTAATGATATAGCTCAGGTATCTACATTTATTGTCTATTCTTTTTTTTTAACATTTCAAATTCAATTATATCAAATTTTTATATATATACAAAAGCATGAAAATTCCTTATTTTATAAGATTCATTGTAAACCTAAACAAATATACTTTCATAAAATCCTATATTAACATACGAGTAGTAGTAGAAGTAAAGTCTGATTATGTTTGCTTCACCTGAAATGTTAAGATACCCTCAATTATATACAATGTGCCATTTCTCATTCCCATTAAATTTGCTATGGTGCTTACGGTCAGACCTTTCAATTCCTACTAAAACTATTTTGACACACTCTCTCCTTCTCTCCATTCTTGATTATGATTATATTGATTTGACTGAGTAACAATTAAATAAACTTGAGCACCTTCAAAATCTTGTTATTCTGTCCCAATTTAGCTTGCTCAACTATGACTATCTATCAGTTTTTCATTAAAAGCTCAAATGGCTCCCTATATATTGTCACAGAATTTGCATATACTTCTGTCCTGTTTTAATAAATTCCTTCATACCTTGAGGAAAAAGTTGAATTTCTTGAGTGCAAACTGAAATGTGTAACTCAATAAAGATGTTACTTAAGTTGCCTTTATCCTGCCCTTATCACACTGTAAGTGGGGTTGGCACAACATGTTATAAAAATGTTTTGTCATATGTTTGATACATTCAGATATTCACTTTTTATATTTTACATAGAAATTTTTTTTCACTGTCAAAGAAATGTATAAAATATAATTAACTGAATATTAACGTACCCATAAATTATGTTTGACTTCTTACTGGTTCTCAGAAGTACATTTTTTTTTCAGAGTGACAAAGATTATGACCCATTTGCAGACAAGAGAAGGCCTACAATTGCAGATAGGGAAGATGAATATCGTCAGAAGAGGCGTCGGATGATTATATCGCCTGAACGCTCTGATCCATTTGCTGAAGGCAAGTAATGTATTTATGTTGAAACACTTATTGGATTGTATATCTTTAGGGACAATTATTTAAATTTATATACAAGTGTTCTGTAAAACTAGTTGAAAATAAAAATTTCTAAACAAAAATGTTTTCAGGTGGAAAAACTCCAGATGTTGGATCTAGAACATACACAGAAATTATGAAGGAACAGTACCTCAGAGCTGAAGAAACTGAAGTAAGTGTGTATTAAATTAAGCTTCAATAGTTTAATATTATTTTAAAGATATATTTTACATTATTTATTCTCTCATATTAGTCATCACTTCTTTATAAATCTTCTTTGGGAGGGACTATGCAAAAATCATTAGCTGATTCATCATTGCATGAAATCGAAAATGGGTCACACATCTTTAGCATAAGGCTTGTTAATACCACACAATTCACATCATATCCTATGTTACGCTTACATTTAATGCCCACTATTATGTAAATTGTCGACAAATTCAAAAATATTTTTAAAGAATGTTATTTTTGATTTAATAAATTCTTATTGAAATCTGTGACATAATGTTATGAAATTCAAATTTCAGTTAAGAAAAAAGCTTTTGGAGAGAGCCAGAGAAGGAACACTGAAACCGGTGCAACAGTCAAACGGAGAAACAACAAAACCACCTGCGGCTAAGCGCAAAGGTCGTTGGGATCAAAGTTTAGAAGATACTCCTTCTGTGAAAAAAACAATTATTTCAGCTACACCAAGCTCTCAGGCTACACCATCATGGGAAAATGAGGTTTGTGTTTGCTCTATAACTGAATCAAACTTTAAAGTCCAAGTGAAGTTCTATTTTTTATGTTCACTTTTGCATAAATTCCAAGGTATAAAGAGGAAAGATTTGTATGTTTGTGTGTAATGTTTTCACGCGAAAAAAATAGGGATCCCTAGTAAAATTGTAATAAGGTGTGAAAACTTTAGTCATAAAAATCTTTCATCATGTGTGCTGCTGAAACTATTGATGGTATAACAAAAAAAATGTTCTACATTATAATAAAACGTATCTGCAAAAAAGTCCGCGATACCATATGTCCAACTATTATAGTTTTGCAAATATAACTACTTTTCTACATTGGAAAAGTTGATAAAAGTATCAACAATAATCGGAACATAATTTTTACATTTCCTTATTATTCCTTATCCCAGTAAATGATATTTTTTTAAACTGTTTCAATACCTGTAAAATACTTTTTAAATTGTTAAAATCAGACAATCCAGTCAAAAGATGTAACAAATTTTAAAATGTCAATATAAAGAAAATAATGCCATAACAATTGTAACGTATTGTATTTGTGTACCTATGAATACCTTTCCTTTAAAAAAATTCCTTTTCCTTAATTATTGATAAGTCCCAGGACCAAACTTTCAATTTACAAAAATAATTCTATTGTCTAAAATAATTCTATAGACTTAGTAAACTTTCCACTACCACTAGATCGGTATGTACGCGGGTGAAACCGCGGGGCATTGCTAGTCTTTATATATAATATAAATAAATCTATACTTTGATAAAACAAAGTCCCAAAAAGCTGTCTGTCTGTATGTAATCGATTCTCAAAATCTACTGAACGGATTTTTGTACGGTTTTCACCAAAAGATAATGCAATACTTCCGAATGGTTCAGGTAAATACTACATATCGGTATTATGTAAATTGAGTTAAAGGGATCGCGCAGTTGTTAAAAAACTTGATTGCTGGGAGCTTTAATCGCGTGCGCTGTGTAAACTAGTAGAGATACGCTAAAGTAATATACTAGAGAATTGTAGATCTATAAAACTACTACATAAAAGTTTGCGATAGCATGTCTCTATCTCTTATGGTTTAGCATCTTTTAGTTAAAACCGTACAAAAAAGGATTTTTGTATGGTTTTTGATTTTGAAAATCACAGAGAAAATCAATCACACACAGACAGGCAGCTTATAGGGACTTTGTGTTATACTAAGTGTAAATATAGATAGATGATAATCATTGTGCTCAGCGTGGAGCATGGGAAGAGACGCCCGGAGCTAGCGGTCGCGGTGGAGAAACTCCGGGTGCGACACCATCCGCGCGTGTATGGGACGCCACGCCCGCTCATCTCACCCCGGGACACGCAACTCCGGGCCGTGAGACTCCCGCACACCATGCGTCCCGCCGTAATCGATGGGATGAAACACCAAAAACTGATAGGGGTAAGATTGTATTATTAATTTCTGCCCATGATTTGGCTGCATGGACCTATAAGTTAGTTACACTATTAAAAACTTGTAAGTGATCATCTTCTTTCCTACATAGCTTTAGATTCGCTGGATCAATCTCGCAGCCACAGTATGAAATGTGCGTCTGAGAGACTTAATTGAATATATGATGTCTGTTTAATATAATTAAGTTCATTTTATTTTTTTGGGACTGTTTCCCTATCTTCGATCCCCACCGCAAGATGTTTACTGTTTCTCCAAGCTCCATTATCTTTAACTTAGCCTTCAAAGTGGGTTGGAAGGAGCTAGTTTACAGCACATGTCTGTCAGAGTTTCTTGACACCCTGTAGCCTCCTGTTGTCTTAACTACTGAACATATATAAAAAAGAAAATATATACCACACATAGCAAGTAACTGGTTGTCGTGCTTTTGATTAAAATCGATTAGCGTTTCAGTCTGTAATCACTACTTGGCATACAGGTTGGTGAAGCAGTGCTTACCAAGTCGCACTAATAGCATGGCTGCCATGTGTCAAGTTGTAGCATTTGTGACAGCTAAAGATAGTGGACTTAATAATTTTACTGCCATATTGTCATTTTATCTGTATAATAAATTTCAATCAAAATATTAATATCTTTTAATTAATGCTATCATTGATTAAAAGATATAATATCTTTTAATCAATGATAGCATTAATTAATAATAATAATAAAAAGTAATAGTTTGAAAAACATAAGAATTTCTAAAACTTAACTGAAATTAAAGTAAACTACTATCTCATATTAAATGAAAAGTTTATAAATCTGTTCAGAAACACCCGGACATGCAAGCGGATGGGCTGAAACCCCACGCACTGATCGTGGTGCTGGGGTCGACACTATTCAGGAAACGCCGACGCCTGGCACAAAGAGGCGCTCTCGATGGGACGAAACGCCAGGAGCAACACCAGTGGCTGCCACACCAACCCCGTCTCACGCAACACCCTCACACGCAACCCCCTCCCACGCAACACCTTCACACGCAACACCCACTCCACATACGCCGATCTTTACTCCTGGTGGTGTGAGTATTTCTTCCTTTTATTGTAATGTACTATATAGCTGTTTACCATTACTTCCCTGTTAGTTCTCTATAATATATAATTTATACAGGTGTCCCGTAAGATGGATGATGTAAAAATTAGGTAATTTTTTTGTCAAACTTAGACAAAAAATATTTACCTAATTTTTACATTAAAATTTAAGTTCAAGAGTCGTTTTTCCAAAAAATTATAACCGCTACGCATTTCATTCACTACATATCTATTTGTACAGTTTATGAAGAGTATTATAAAGCTAAAAAATCCACAGATTTAACTTATTTGAAGCTGGGGTAAACAGAAACTAAAAAAAAAGTATGAAAAATTCAACACTTTAAAATAATACAATATTAATTAAAAGAATTTATTATAATAATAAATGATTCAAATAGCTGGTTTTATTATAATTAATTAGTCAAAAACTTTTATGCATGTAAAGGAAGAAGACAGTGTTTCACTATGAAGGTCTTAATTTTGCTTTTATTTTAAAAAATTTAGCTTAAAATTAGTAACTTTCTTTGTTCTTTCTATCTATTTCTATTTGTTGTTCTAATTTTGTGATAAGTATACGCATTTCGATTTGATAAAATATTTTATTACTATAAGAGGAATTAGTTAAATTCCTTTTGATATACTTAATCAGAATTGAATGTTTTATAACGGTTCACATAAAATAATAAAATAAAACATATTTAAGTATATTTGTAAAGACAACCTCCTTAATATTTTTGAGAAATATACACATGTCGATGTTATGGACATAGATTTATATTTATTTATGCTAACTTTTATCAATCATAAGCTCATACACTTAATCATAATATGTATATTAATTAACATACATTTATTTGTTTCTGTATATAGTCAACACCAGTAGGCGTAAAGGCTATGGCTATGGCCACTCCCACGCCGGGACACATTGCAGCCATGACACCTGAGCAACTCCAAGCTTATCGCTGGGAGAAAGAAATAGATGAACGCAATAGACCTTACACAGATGAAGAGCTTGATGCCATGTTCCCTCCTGGGTACAAGGTTTTGCCTCCCCCGGCCGGTGAGTTGATATCAATTTGGGTTTACTTAATTTTTTTTATTTTAAAACTGATACCTTAAAAAAATCTTTAAAAAGGTAAAAGGTGATCACTTCAGTAATCAATCACAAATTTAGTTTCAGGACACATGTATTAATTGCCAACGTCTTACTCTTGGATATACATCGACGTAATGGTGTCATATATGAATACATGTGTTTTAAAATTAATATAGTAAAAGAATTCATTTTTAATAATCAAATTTTTCTTTCAGATGAATGATGACAGTAAGGTTTTATTGGCCATGCCGTCGGGTAGACAGCTACATTGTGCTTATTAACCCGAGTTGCCGTTCCGCGTACATAAATAAAAAAATTCGCTTGCATGCTCTTGTTATATGCAATTGTTTTATACAGGTCAAGCGTATTAATGTTTGATATTGTTGCCCCAGGTTATGTTCCGATTCGGACCCCGGCTCGTAAGCTGACGGCTACACCTACTCCTTTGGCTGGTACCCCAATCGGCTTTTTCATGCAGACGGAGGAAGTTGGGGGCAGCGCGGCCGCTGCGGCGCGCCTGCTGGAGCCACAGCCAAAAGGTGCACAGCAGCTGCCCTTTATGAAGCCAGAGGACGCTCAGTACTTCGACAAACTGCTAATAGATGTGGACGAGGACACTCTATCTCCAGACGAGTTAAAGGAACGGAAAATCATGAAATTGTTACTTAAAATTAAGGTCTGTTACCACCATTATACCGCCAATGTTCCCACCTGTCTCACCTGTCTTACTTAAAATTAAGGTCTGTTACCACCATTTTACCGCCAATGTCCACCTGTCTCCTGTCAGGTCAATGTCCTCACCTGTCTGTTACCACCAATAATGTTGGGTAATATATTATGATAATTTGCTTTAAAAAAGTTCATGAATTGTTTTTGAACTATATATTCGTGGTTTGTAGACAACATTTATAATTATTTAAACTGGACACATACTATTCTAGCTCAATGGTCAAGTGGTTAGAGCGCATGGACTATTTACGTAAAATATACAATCATTAAAAAAATCTGCCATACTGATAGCCAAGCGGTAAGGCCAAATGACTTTTTCAAGGGGTTACGAGTTTCTGTTGGAACTTATGTGTCTAATTGATAATTGAAATTTATCACACACTCTTTGTTGAAGGAAAACATCGTGAGGAAACCTGCTATCTCTAGAGAATTCTGGGGATATGTGTAACCTATCAATCCAAATTGGTGCAGCTTGGTAGGATTTAGCTCAAATCCTTCTCCCCAAAAACGGCGAGGAAGCCCACTAACAGGCCGTTACTTTTACACAATTACTTTTTGTTAATTGTTTTGGATATTTAAAAGTTTTGGAAATACCTAGATTGCATTTAGTTATTGGAGTTATTTGGTTAATATAAGAAATTGGGATATTTTTATTTTAGAATGGAACTCCGCCCATGTGCAAAGCGGCACTTCGGCAAATAACAGACAAGGCACGTGATTTTGGTGCTGGACCACTATTTAACCAGATCCTACCACTACTAATGAGCCCGACTCTAGAGGACCAGGAAAGACATTTGCTTGTTAAAGTTATTGACAGAATCCTTTACAAATTAGATGATTTGGTTCGCCCATATGTACACAAGGCAAGTATAACTTATGTTAATATTTTGTTAACCTCCTAAAGGGTTAAGTATTAAATTATAAGGAAGCGTAGTAAAATATAGTAAAATGTATTTTTTCTCATCATCATCGCCCTTATCCCACTCTAAGTGGAGTCGGCACGGCATGTTACAAACATGGTTTCACATGATTTGACTACATATTTTACGACCGGCCGCCTGTCTGACGTCAACTTACCTTAGTCGTATTTTACGACCCTTCGGTAAGAAAGAGGGTGTTTTATTCTACTCAACCGGATACCACACGGTGGGTCAACTTACCTTAGTCCCCTTTTACAACACCTCTGTAAGAAAGAGGTGGTATATTCTACTCAACCGGATACCACACGGCGGAGTAAAAAATATTTTTTCTATTAGCATAAAATACAATACAAATAAAAGTTTAGTGAAATGATTTAATTTTACCTAGAAAATAATGAAAATAATTAATACATATAAAATAGACACTTACGCACACGGTCGTCCATCCCCAAATGCTTGTATTATGGGTGACGGACAGCTGGTAACTAAACGACATATATAGTTTTAAATACATACATAAATATATACCCAGGCTGGAAGAACCAATAATTGTTTACAGAAAATGTTGGCTTTCGGCGGGAATCGAACCCGCGACGCGGGTTAGCCGAGGACAGAGTCACTACCCACTGTCACTGCCAACGAGCCAATCAATAATAAATTGTAATACACTTTGTTACAGATATTGGTCGTAATAGAGCCTTTACTTATTGACGAAGATTACTATGCTCGTGTGGAAGGTCGTGAAATTATATCGAACTTGGCAAAGGCTGCCGGTCTTGCCACTATGATTTCCACTATGAGGCCGGATATTGATAACATTGATGAATACGTCCGTAACACAACCGCTAGGGCGTTTGCTGTCGTCGCATCTGCATTAGGTGATTTTGTTCTCTTTAAGTACTGTCTATAATCATTAAAATAAGGCCTTTCGCTACGCATATTTATACAAAAGAAAAATTGTTACATAACCAACTTATTAAAATAGTAATCAAATTTTGATAAGTTCTTTCAATATATCTAATTCTAATCACTGAGTGCATGTAAGGTAAAAGACTCTTTCCAAATTGCAGTCCATGTGTATGTGTAAATGTGGATTAAAGTAACAAGTTCATGTTCTTTGCTTAGTTAGGGTCTATTAGGAGCCGTTCATAAAATACGTCTCGCTAAAATAAGTTTTGTTTACCTCTCCCCCTCCTACTATCATGCTGTGTCACACATTCTGATACCCCCCCCCCCCCTAAAAATATTATGTCACAAAAACTAAATCTCCCCCTGAATATGATAAATGTCAATTAATAGTGCACAAATATTAAAAATTGAAATGAAATTCCAATAAACCAATAAAAACCTTTCGATTTTGTAAATGCACCGAAGTGCATCGGTATTGCAGTATCTTCCTCATCTTCAAAATTACGTCATCATTATCATCTATCCATTCGGCATTCTAATTGTGAACCAATTGTGACGCATTGCAGTGCCATTAGAGCCAACTCGAAGCCCAAAAGCCGGGCCTAGATCCTGGATCTAGCGCTCATATTAAAAAAAAACAAGTGAATAAATCAATTAACAATTTTTTAAAATCAAACTACAAATAAACGTCAAAAACTCTACATAATTCATATTGACTAAATACAAAATGAATTACTTTGTATCAATGATACACATCGAAAAAGAAAAATACTAGAAAGACATTAATTTACAATTGTATGTTCCTTCCCCTTGTATGCGAACATATTTTATGAACGGCCCCTTAAATATTGACAAGATTTGATTGTTTTACTAAATTTCAGGAATCCCATCGCTGCTGCCGTTTTTAAAGGCTGTGTGTAGGTCTAAGAAGTCATGGCAAGCTCGGCACACAGGAATCAAAATTGTGCAACAGATAGCTATATTGATGGGATGTGCTATATTACCCCATCTGAAATCGCTTGTTGAAATTATTGAACATGGTAAGACATTCGTTACTATGAAAAAAATAATTTTGTATTATTGAAATTTTTGTTTTAGTGTTTATTTGAGCCGCGATACATACATACGAGTTATACAGCAATGACAATAGTAAGCTTTCTTACATCACATTTAATATATTATAATGGGTATTGTGCTATAGAAGTTTTATTAGTTCTTAACTAATAATAACTCCCAAATAAATTTGTAAATGGGTTAGCGTGAACATACCACTAAAAACTTTACCTTTTAAATTATTCATATTGTATCGATGAAAAAATATGGGGAAAAGTCTTATGAAGGATCACATACTAATTAGTAACTAACTTCTTTAATCGCTTTTAGACAAGAGAGTATTGTTATCATTTATATTTAACTAGCTGTGAACGCGGCTTTGGCCGTTTTGAAATCAATGCATCACAAATATGTATTTCATTCAATTTAAATAGAACCGTTATGTACCTATATTTTTTTGGTAAAAACTGTTTGAGGACTTTTTATAGTATATAATAGTAAAGAATTAATTTTTTTAAAGGTTTGGTGGATGAGCAGCAAAAAGTACGAACTATTACCGCCTTGGCAAGTGCAGCACTTGCTGAAGCGGCTACTCCATACGGTATCGAGTCCTTCGATTCTGTGCTCAAGCCACTGTGGAAGGGTATCAGAACCCATCGTGGTAAAGGGTTGGCTGCCTTCCTCAAAGCCATTGGCTATCTGATCCCTCTTATGGACGCCGAATATGCAAATTATTACACCCGTGAAGTGATGCTCATTTTGATTCGTGAGTTTCAATCGCCTGATGAGGAAATGAAGAAGATTGTATTGAAAGTAAGCCTATTTGTCTTTAATCTTAATATTACTGTAGACTAACTGCTCCCCGCGGTACTACTTGCGGTGAATAAATTAATACATTAATAATAAGATAGATACATAGATTAAAGATGAAAATGGAGTTATTTTTTTAAATTTCTAGTGTTCAAAAGTAATGAGAATATTATTTTTCTATAATTCGCGATAAACGAAAATATATGTTATTCTAAATGTAGAGTGTACTATCCGTTCTCATACTCGATACATGCAGAATTCTTTAAAAACTCATGCACTACCAATAACAAAACATTAACAATACGCAAGCACTACAGGCCCTACCATGAACTCTTATTGCGACGCAATTGAAGACGTAAACGAAATTGTTTTGCCTTTTTTTTATACCATGACGTCTTAAAGACGCACACTAAGTCGTTGCCCAATGAGCGTTCGGAATTCGTCCTAACAACATGTGAGTAAAAGAGACAGAGTTATCTATAGTTCATATAACGTTATCCTTTTCAAACATTACGACCCCAAAGTCGCGGTCGTCGTTTACGTCTTCAATTGAGCCGCAATAAGAGTTCATGGTAGGTCTGCTGCATTTCACTACCACTATCTCAACAAACTTTCGCTCCGTAACCAAAGCATTGTCAGAAGATGGACTCCACGACAAAATCGCAATCGCAAAGCTTTTTTTAATAATTTATAGAATTAGGCGTTAATTTGCGGAGATCCATAATAAAAAAGTAATAATAAAATTATTTTGCTATAATCCGCGGTACAGTAAATAGAAAATATATATAGTGTTAAATGTATAGTGGACTATCCGTATTTTCATACCCGATACGTGAAGGATTCGTAAAAACACATGCACAAACCACATTTAAAAGAATTTATAATTAAAGTATAAGCGAACAGTTAAACTCTATTAATAAGTTATTTTATATTTTGATTAATTTTTCTTTCGTATGCATTTTTGTCTCAATAAAGGTTTATTATTTTATTATTATTACATATTATTGAAATCTTTTGGCCACATGATTTTCATTTCCCTTCATTACATGGCCACACTAATTTTATCTTGCAGTTGTCACCTTTTCCCCATTTTGTTGCTCCCATTATAATGGGAGCAACTTCCTCTAAACTACTCATTTCGTATTTAATCAAACTTTCTTACACCACAAAGTCACCTCAACTTCTCATACATACATATTATAAGAAATGTTTTTGTGAGTTATTTTGATGTGAATGGTAATAACATTATTTATATGATAATTTATAGGTGGTAAAGCAATGCTGCGGTACGGATGGTGTTGAACCTCAGTATATCATGGATGAGATTCTGCCTCACTTTTTCAAACATTTCTGGAACCACCGAATGGCTCTGGACCGTCGTAATTACCGTCAACTTGTGGATACGACAGTTGAAATAGCAAACAAAGTATGTACTTTTTTTATGTCATCAGGTATCATTTTGTGATATATCCATTAAACGAGCTATTTCTGTATATATACAAGAACACATGCAAAGTTAAAGTGACCGAATTACTGTCACTGTCACTGTGAGTGAAGTCACTTTAATATCAAGCGTGCGATATATATATAATCTGAATGTCGAAAACGGCTCCAACGATTTTCATGAAATTTTGTATTAAGGGGGTTCCGAGGGCGATAAATCGATCTATCAAGGTTTTATTTTTAGAAAATGTAATTTTTTACCTGTTTTCAGGCTATGAAAACTGCTACAAAATAATTAGAATACGAAGATCAATTTCGCTGTCATTTCTAATAGCTCAGTTAGGTAATCGGGCGGTCTCAAAATGAGGATAGCCCGGTTCGAGTCCAGATGTCCTAAGTCCGATTCCTTCCCCTTTTTTTTTTCATTTTCCGTTTTTGTACGAAAAATTATTATAACGAGTCCTTTATCAACGATCTAATTTAATAATTCAAAAAAAATACCAAGCAAAGCTCTCTTATTCGGATATTTAATATTAATATTCACATCATCATCCTCCTGCCCTTATCCCACTCTAAGTGGGGTTGGCACAACATGTTGCCACTTGAGTTGGCTACGTATTTTACGACCGGCCGCCTGCCTGACGTCCACTTACCTTAGTCGTATTTTACGATTCCTCCGTATGAAAGAAGGTGATCTATTCTACTCAACCGGATACCACACAGTTAATCAACTTATTTGAGTCGTCTTTTACGACACCTCGGTAAGAAAAGAGGGTGGTCTATTCTACTCAGACGGATACACACGGCGGATTTAATATTAATATTCACATGAAACAATTTTCTATGTTTAGGTCGGCGCTTCGGAAATTATAAATAGAATTGTTGACGACCTGAAAGATGACAATGAACAGTACAGAAAAATGGTGATGGAGTCCATTGAGAAGATTCTTGCTAATCTAGGTGCAGCAGATATTGACTCTAAACTTGAAGAAGCTTTAATTGACGGCATTCTCTATGCATTTCAAGAACAGACCACAGAGGTAAATTGTAACACTAATCTTTAACCATTGCATACATTGGTGTGTTAATGTATGAAAACAAAATTTTTAAAAGGGTCTTTCAAATTTTTGGTCAACTCCTTTAATTGTTGTCACATTGGAACAGTACAAATTAATTTTTCAATATAATGAGGTAAGAGTTTCGAATCTCCAAGATTTTATTACTTTGTATGAATGTGCAATTCTATCATATACAAGATACAATAAAATTCGTTACTAAACTAAAGTTGAAAATGCATTTGTTACATATGTTTTAATGATCTGCTTGTCGTTTATACTGTAAAAGCCCACCTTCCATTACGTTATTATTTTACTAATATACATATGTCTCTGTTTAAAAGCAGTGAAGTAGGTTCTGAATGTGAGTATGAATGTACTTCTAAGCATCATACTATAATTTTTTCCTATTTACTGTTACTTTTATGGTAAAATATTTTCTGGTCGTATAACAATCATACGCCTCCCATCGGTAACCCGAGTTTTCAGATAAAAAAAGTTTAGTGCAAGTTAAAGTGTATTTGCCACAAAAAAATATTTGGAAACGCTGGTTTAGAGAGTATAATTCCTTCTTTCAGGATGTTGTAATGTTAAATGGGTTTGGAACTATAGTCAACCAACTAGGGAAACGTGTGAAGCCATATTTGCCTCAAATCTGTGGTATAATTCTGTGGCGTATGAACAACAAATCTGCAAAGGTCCGTCAACAGGCTGCTGATCTGATCTCCCGTATTGCTGTTGTTATGAAAACATGTCAAGAGGTTTGTGACTATATTTTAGATTAGACCCGAACCAATTTTTATAACATTATATTAAATAATAATGTAAGCCTCAAAAGTATGTGTTGTGGAATATCTGATCTGGATTTCCGACAAATTTAGATGTCACTTAGACATTTACTTTAGAATATTTTGTAACTTAGTTTATTGTTTAGGTTTAACTATAAAATTATAAATTTTGAATTTAAACTATGGTGTGTGGTATTAACAGTTAATGTATTAAAACCAACCCTACTCCCAACGTATTTTATCATGGTGAGCCTGACTAGTTTCTAAAACTTGATCAGTGGAAACTAGTTGCGTATTTGAGGTTAAAGATAATAATCTTTTAACTTTGATTCATTTATCAACAGGAAAAACTCATGGGGCATCTTGGTGTGGTACTTTATGAATACTTAGGTGAAGAGTATCCAGAAGTTTTAGGGTCAATCTTGGGAGCACTCAAAGCTATAGTCAACGTCATCGGCATGACAAAAATGACGCCCCCCATTAAGGATCTTCTACCTAGATTGACCCCAATTCTAAAAAACAGGTAAAGGAATTAACCTAACCTTAAGCACCACGCTAATATTTTCGCATATAAAATTATCTGTAATTAAGATTTTTTAATAGGGATTTTTCTCTGTGTAATGTTATTAACAATGTAAAACGAATTATAAGATAAGTGCGCATACATATACTTAATACAAATAATTTATTCAAAATTGAAGTTTGTAACACTATTTTATTATTGTGGATTTTTACAGACATGAAAAAGTGCAAGAAAATTGCATTGATCTAGTCGGACGTATTGCAGACAGAGGACCAGAGTTCGTATCAGCAAGGGAATGGATGAGAATATGCTTTGAACTGCTCGAGTTGCTGAAAGCACATAAGAAGGCTATTCGACGAGCTACAGTCAATACGTTTGGTTACATCGCAAAAGCGATAGGTCCCCATGACGTGCTCGCCACTCTTCTTAACAATCTAAAAGTACAAGAAAGACAGAACAGGTAAAATGATAAAATAGTTTTATTCTTCTTTACACGCTTTGTACTAGTTTCACCTATATCGACTTCGTAATACAATAAAATTTCATCGAGCCATTCATATGAACGCGATATACAAGCATACTCAACAAATAACATAACATAATTTTGCGTTTTCTTATTCAAATTCAAAATATTCTTTATTCAAATAAACTGTAAACAAGTGCTTTTGAATCGTTAACATCTACTGCTGGTTCGGAAAGCTGTTCCTACCGAGAAGAACCAGCAAGATACTCGACGGTTGCTCTTTTCAAAGATTTATTCCTCTCACAAGTTACATATACTTATTAATGGGGTTGAAATGTAGCTATATCCACGCTTTCTTATCGTCTAAGTAATCTTCAATAGTATATTAGGCTTTCTGAATTAGCCTTTTTTTAATAGTTTTTTTAAACTGCTGTAATGGTAAAGTCAAACTAGATTGTGGAATTTTATTATAGAATCTAATACCCAAACCCACAAACGAATTACTATGTTTCATTAACAATAATATTTATTAGTGATAACTAAAATTATTTTATGAATACCTTGAAATGATTTTTTCTTACAGAGTATGCACAACTGTTGCTATTGCTATTGTAGCAGAAACATGCTCACCGTTTACAGTGTTGCCAGCTCTAATGAATGAATACAGAGTACCAGAGTTAAATGTGCAAAATGGTGTACTTAAGTCTTTATCTTTTCTATTTGAATACATCGGCGAAATGGGAAAAGATTACATATATGCTGTGTGTCCATTACTTGAAGATGCTCTTATGGACAGGTACAATTCAATAAACTTACACTTATCTACTAATCTTGCTTTGTCTCATTCATGACAAATCAATTTCTCCATTTAGTACTCTATATATAAAGGAGAAAGTATGATTGTATGTTCCTCGTGGAATCTGAAACTACTACACCGATTTTAATGGAATTTGCAGACAAATCGACGGACAATTTTGGTGGCGAACTGAGTCTTTTTTTTTGAATTCTCAATGACAGTTTCGTTTCGAGGGAAACTCAAAACAAGACTGAGTCACAACAACACGTGTCCGGACAACTACTTATTGATAGATGATCAAATTTGGTAATGAATATTTGGTCACTGTACCGTAAGCGCACGTGGCAGTGACCCTGCCTTTAGCCCTGGGGGTCGCGGGCTCGATTTGTGCCAAGGACCAACATTTTGCAAAATTATCCCAATGCTAAGCACAGGCTTCCTATCTCCGTTTTTAGAGAAAAGGGCTGGAGTTAAAACCTTCCATGCTGTCCCAATGCGGAATTCTTTAGAGATATGCACGTCTCCTTATGTTGTTTTACTTCACCGAAAAGAAAATAACAATTATGTAGAAGTCATAAGTTTTAACAGAAAAAACTCATTGGTGCCCGGAGCTCGAACCCTTGTGTCCTTTAAAATGTCGCACGGTCTTACCGGTGGGCTATTACAGCTTAATTGAATAAAATTGTCCCATATAATTATTTATATTTTATAGAGACCTTGTGCATCGACAAACCGCATGCGCAGCTATAAAGCACATGGCGTTAGGCGTGTACGGATTTGGTTGCGAGGACGCGCTCGTGCACCTACTTAACCACGTTTGGCCGAACATATTCGAGACATCGCCACATCTCGTGCAGGCGTTCATGGACGCGGTGGAGGGAATGCGCGTTGCATTGGGACCTATTAAGATATTACAATATGCCCTTCAGGTAAGAAGTCCTTTGATCCTGTGTCTTACCAAAAATTTTATACTAATTTACCTGATATGTATAAAATGATCTAAAATCTCCTGATCATGCTTCGGTTTCGGGGCGAAACGATTGTTGAATTGGTGATGATGAAGTGGAGGTGGTGCTTGTGTGGAGGTTTGTACATGCTTTTTTACAAATCCTGCATGTATCGGGTATGAAAAAACGGATAGTCTACTATACATTTAGCATTATAAATATTCTCTATTTACTTGCGGATTGTAGAAAAATAATTTTACTATTACTTTTGTATTATAGATCTCCGCAAAGTAATGCCTAATTCTATCATTGTATACATAATAAATTATGTATACAATGATTTGGTTTTTCTAATTTTTATATATTAAATATTTGAAGTAAATGAAGTAATGTATGTACACTACTCTGATTCAGTGTGGATTGGTAGGTTACACTTATCTCCAAAAGTGTCTAATATGCAGATATATTTATCCTTATTTTATGTCACTGAAAAGCGAAGTTAAATTACAAATATCAATTAGGAATATAAATTTTAAATGCAAACTCATTGGTGCTTGCATGGAGTGTGAACCCGTATCCTCCTCGAAATAGCCATGGTATCACCATCTCATCATTTCCATTTTCATAATTATTTCTGTAATGTTAGGTTAGGTCAACGTAGGTTTGTATATGAGTGCTGCAGTATTCATAAAGACTAGAATAAATATAAATAAATAGTCAAGATTAAGTATGCCTATTACTTGTCACTGAAAAGAAGGTATTACATAATATCAAATAGCTAGATATAGGTAACAAAAAACTATTAATTCACCTCATCACGTAGTTTTTTTAATGTTCGTAATTACTCTGATTAAAATTTTTGCACTAATTTTTTTTTTTAATTTCGGAGATATAAAAATTCTGTACCGTAACTGCCAAAAAATATAAAAACGTTAAACGTTAAAAAGTTAAAATTATGATTAATTATTATTATTTAAATATTCCCAGGGTCTGTTCCACCCAGCAAGGAAAGTTCGTGATGTATATTGGAAGATTTACAACACACTGTACATCGGAGGGCAGGATGCACTGGTTGCTGGTTACCCCAGGATACAAAACGAACCCAGCAATCACTTTGTTAGATATGAGTTGGATTATTTGTTGTAGACCCGTTCATCATAATAATTTTTGTCAATCTAGAATCTAAAAAATATAAGATAAATGAAATATTGCACATAAACATTTTTTTCTTGGCACATAAATCTTTTATTTCTCTTAATACTAACTTTTTACATTTTTAAATATTTTTAATGATAAAAAAAACTAAATTAAAAAAAAACATTTAAAAATATAAAAAATCGTCGACCGCCGGAAGCGGGGTAATACCCAAGCTACCGGTGGCTAGGGCTCCAGAGTGAGGAACTTCCTCACAATGCGTGCCGTTTCGAGTAATACCGCCTTTTGTATCCGACTCGTGATCCAACCATTAAGGCGCTGAACAGAGCTGGCGCAAATTCAGATTTCGGCATATAAGCCACGCCCACAATTTCTGCGACGGCGTAGCGACAAAATTAATTTTTTAACACCCATTGTAGGTGTACACTATTTTATCCAAACTTTTTTTATACAATTTATTTAAAAAACTTATGTCTAATTAATCTTATAAAACTAAGTATGCTGAAACTATAACCAAACACCTAAAAAAAGACATATTATCAACAAGGAATAGTCACAAAATGCGGCAGCGAGCGACACACGTCCGTATAGCAGCGCGCCTCAGCGGTCACTGTCTATATTCGTAAATGTAAAAGAGAAGCGAGACGATGACTCGTTTCAGTTTTGCTATTTTCTAAAAAATATTTAATTTGAATGAAATATCTTAATTAATTCAAAATTTAAATCTTACATTCTCTTTATATTATAATGATTTATTAGTCTTATTAATTTTACCAATTTTTGTTGATAAATATTAGAGATATTTACGATCAAAGTAAAAATCAGAGGTCTATTTACCAATTTTTTTTATCGAAAAAAAGTATCGTAATCATGTTTTGAAATCTTACATTCTCTCTGAGATATGATGTATATTAACATATATTTTTCTTTTAATCGTCATCCCTATAGCTTTTGTTAAAAACGTGTTTAAAGTCAGCCTATTTGGCTCTGTTCAGCGCCTTAAGCGAAAGCCTCCGAAGATGTTGACCGAGGCTTTTCGCAATCAGACTGTTAACCGAAACAACAATAGGAACAATTATTATGATTTATAGAAGCAGGCGTTACTTTGCGGAATTCCATATTACAAGCAATATAACAGAACTAACTACTTTGCTATAATCCGCACGGGTTAAGTGAATGCATGCAAAGCCAATGTGTATGAAGCAGGCAAAATCTACGCACCTTATACATGCAGGACAAGCCACCACATGCACCCCAAGGCGCATGCAAGGGACAAAAATCGTAATGCATTACGATTTTTGTCGTGGAGCCTATCCTTCTGATGATGCTTCGGTTTCGGGGCGAAACGATCGTCGAGATTGTGGTGGTGGGTGTGTGTACTGCTTTTGTGTGCGTTGTTGCTGGTGAATTGCGCCTTGGGGTGCATGTGGTGGCTTGGCATTGTGGTGATTTTGCCTGCTTCATACACATTGGCTTTGCATGCATTCACTTAACCCGTGCGGATTATAGCAAAGTAGTTAGTTCTGTTATATTGGAACAATTATTGTTGAGTCAACATTCCACATGGCGGTTATCTCATAAGAAAGGTCTAAATATTTTGTTAATTTTTCTTTTTCCGCCTTTATGAGATTATCGTCATGTGGAATGGTGACATCAACAATAATTGCACGGCGCGCTAACCGGTCTAGTAACACTATATCAGGTTTATTGGCAGCAATAAACCTGTCAGTGATAATAGATCTCTTGGTCACTATTATTATAATACTTGATTTCGTCTGTATTTGTAAGCGTGTATGTCAGTATTTTTTACATCGTCTCTAGAACTTAGTACACTTAATATCAATGGTGTTATGATTTAAAAAAAAATCCGACGTGAAATTTATTTGTACATTCTATGAGATGAATTTGATTTTACTGATAAAATTTTCGAATATTTGATATGAAACAAAGTTACATTACACAATTATTAATTTTACATCTATTGTGATGGTTCGTTGAATCTTCTTTTATAATGATTAACTGGCATCTAACGTTGACTTACGATTGTCTGGATGTAAGTTCTAAATCCGAGGACGTCGTAGGAGTAATAGAACTAAGCTTTTGATCAAGGAATGCCCAAGTTACATAACTGTAGCCACAAAAAGGGGAGAAATAGAGAAGCTAGTTGATAGAAGATATCTGTAACTTTATTACTAGAATATACATATCCAAGTTAAAAGAGCCCGGCTGGACGTCCTGTAGCGGAGATTCATTTCTCTAAGGGCATTACTCAAATTCATCAAGGGCAGTTACATAACCTCGACGAGTCAGTTTTCGAAAGATAAAGTTTAAACCTGAATTACAAATTAGATTTCCCATAGACCAGTTCAGATTAGGGACTGTCACACAAGTAGGTACTGCACCATTTTTAACTCAAGTTAAAGCTCCAAAAAATTGAAGAGCATTAATTTCAACCAAGCTCGTAAAGTTACTGTCACGATTTGTGGAGTCAGTTTAACACATTCTTTTTTATCAGTGGTGCATCAATATACCTGTCGTCAGACCCATAACTGACAGAGTGCAACAGAGGCTGTTCCGATTTCAGAATTTATTTTCTCGCGCGTGGCGAGTCTTTGATACTAGTATAAAAAAGACCAAATCAAACCAACCCCAGGGAAGTGACCTGTAAAGAACATACCGCACCCAACCGTAAGTCGGTTCAATTAAGATTAGTTGTCGAACATCCATATATAACGTAAGCCTTAGTGAAGTGTGATTTATGTGATGATTATTAGAATTAATCAAAAAAACATACTATACCATTAAATTGAGTACACTAAAGATTTATACTATAACAATTTGGAATGTGGTAAATAAATATGATAACACTGTTGGAAATATTTATTTCACAATAATGCCAAGCTGTTAATAAATTATAAGCGACTCAAATGTGACTAATGCACTAAAATATGTTATAAGGAACTTACATGTATGACTAGATATAATTGAGAGTTTAGTCATTTATCCTTATATTTAATATGTAAAATTTACATATATTAATTAAAAACCATCACATTTGGAAAAATAATACAATGTTCTTTAAGTCTTTGGAATTTAAATAATTTTCTTAAACTAAATGGAATGTAAACCAAAATGAGTATCTGTAAATTCTTAAAAAATTCAATTGTGCAAGAAGCTAACTGAAATGAAATGTAATTCGTATACGATATAACTAAATTAAATAAGCTTTAAATGAGCAGTACTATTAAATGCTTTTAAGATGAACAGCCTCTAGCAGAAACGTGAACTAAAGGCCCACAATGGACTTGCTGCCACACGATCCCTGCCGCATTGTACCCAGTAACGCCGACTCTCCGATGGAGCGTACCGTCGCTCCGTATAGCCCAAACTTCTTGTTCCATACATGACACGTGTTTGAAAGCTAACTCGCAATCTGTAAATAATTTTTTTTAATAGTAACGGCCTGTTATTATACGACCTCTGGGCATACGCCTCCTCTCTCAATTATTGGAGAGAAAGGATGGGATATGACCCTGGACACTGGTCCAACGCGAAATGGTAGGTTAACATATATCTCCAGAATTGCCTAGAAATACTAGGGCTTCGAGCTGTGATAGCCCAGCGGTGAGACCGTGCGACTCTTTCGAGGGGAGCACGAGTTCTAACCCGGGCAGGCACCAATGAGTTTTTCTATTAAAACTCATGTGTCTAATTGATAATTGCAATTTATCACACGTTTTTCGGTAAAGGAAAACATCGTGAGGAAACCTGCATATCTCTAGAGAATTCTAGGGATATGTGTAACCTACCAATCCTCATTGGAGCAGCGTGGTAGGTCTTAGCTCCAATCCTTCTCTCCAAAAACGGAGAGAGGAGGCCTTAGCCCAGCAGTGGGCATAACAAAGGGCTGTTACTTTACTTTACTTTTTACTACTCGGGCTTCCTCATGATGATTACTTTCACCGACAGGCGTGAGATTGCAATTATCAATAAGACAAGTTTAACAGAGAATCTCATTGGTGTCTGCCCGAGGTTTGATCCCTTGTCCCGCTCTAGAGAGTCGCACAGTCTCACTGTTGGCCTATCACAGCTTTCTTATGTTTATTTTAAATCATCATCCTCCTGCCCGTATCCCACTCTAAGTGGGGTCGGCACAACATGATGTCACATGGTTTGGCCTACGTATTTTACGACCGGCCGCCTGCCTGACGTCAACTAATCTTAGTCGTATTTTACGACCCCTCGGTAATGAAGAGAGTGGTCTATTTTACTCAATCAGATACCACACGGTGTGTCAACTTACATCAGTCGCCTTTTATGACAGCTTGGTAAGAAATGAGGGTGGTCTATTCTGCTCAGGCGAATAAATATATGGGACAATTTAAAAAAGTCGTCTGTACTCAATGTGAAGGTTACAACATTATAGACGTGTGTTGGGTTAAAAAAATTGGAAAATATACAAGTATACAAATATTATCGTAAATAAATACATCCAGACACGAACAAATTGTTATTAGAATATGTTGGTCTTCTGTGGGAATCGAACTCTCCATCCCTAGAGCTGAAGGCAGGGTTACTGCCATCTGTGTTTAAAAGGAGAATAAAAGAAGAATCCCATTAATCCAATAATTATCCCCACTATATGTTAATATACCCCAAGGAAAAGTTTCGATAAAAGCCAAGTCATATCTCAACAATTTAAATAAATTCTTAGGTCAAAACCGTATTAATTATTAAAATCGTTGGTGAGATTTTTTTTTAGTAAAAGTTCCAGTATAATCTTCAGTCTTGACTTTATCACGACAGGCAGACGCAGCGTGTTTTAATATAATAATAAGTACTGATAAAAATTAACCTGTTAAATATTTCCACTGTTTTCCTTCATGTTGATTTAATGTAACTTCTGTTTTCACAGCAATCACTCCATTCATGAGTAAAACCCAAGCTGCATTCTTAGTTAATGATACTAATTTGGCACCAGTTCCGGCCTTGGGGATGATAGAAAATGAACATTTAGGTAGTTCTATTAACTTCCAGCTCGATCCTCCTGGACTCTCTTTAGAAACACCCTCACGGTAATAGAGTTCTCCCTTCCGGCCAACAGCCCAAATAACATCATTGCATATGCTGATTGAAACAAGAGCGTGAGGGCTATTTATGTGCTCCCAGTGGATACCCTACAATAAAAAAAAAACATATCAGTCTCGTATAGATCATCATTCTCCTGCCATTTATCCCACTCTAAGTGGGGTCGGCACAACACGTTTAAAACATGTTGTTACATGATTTGGCTAGTTATTTTACGACCGGCCTCCTGCTTTCCTGACGTCAACTTAACTTAGTCCTCTTACGATACCTCGGTAAGAAATTAGGATGGTCTATTCTACTAAGCCGGATACCATACCGGATGCCCTTCCTTCGGAACATCGAAAAAGTACAGACGTGTGTCCGTTAATTTTCTTCTTTTTTTTTTTTTTACCTTAAACTGTAAATAAATAAAGTTTTATAATTAAATCAACCATATTAAATGCCAATTACTAGGAGTGCATAACGGATTGCAGATTATATATTGTGGTGTGAAGTGAAATAGCAAAATTTAAGGATTACAACTTTGGACCTTATTAGAGTGGTTAAAGACCACTTTTCGACCACACTCTTACTTATTCATCACTAGAGGTCTACGTTGACTAGACGGAAAGTTGTTTTGTATGGAAGTGATCGATCGGCTTGGTGAGAACTTGACCCCTATGAACAGTTAAGCGAAATTATGCATTTCAGTTGTACTAAGGAAATGGGATTCTAACTTCCAAGAACACAGACATAACGGTGTAATCGTGTCACGTCCATAATTGATTATAGATCCCCAAGGCGACATATATCCCAATTAAAATCTTTCTTATCTGTTCTGTCACCCTGGTACTTTAGACATCATGCCGCTCAAACGTACGCCCCCGGCGTCCCCCGCGACTCCCTCCGTCGCCGCTCAGTCACCGCTACAGCATTGTGATTCAGAGCCAACGTTAAATGTTTCTACCGATATGGATTATAATGTTACTACGCGGCTAAAGCGTAAGTTCGAAGGAAAGGACGATAGCGTTACGCGGGGAATTTTAGCAGAAATGCGAATGATGTTCCTTAGTTTCAGTACCGAACAAGACAAAAAATTGGCAACTATTCAGAAGACAGTGAACGAAATAAAAAATCAAAATGACGAAATCCATAAAACATTAGACTTTCTGTCAAATGAATATGATGAGCTAAAAGATAGATTAAGTTTGTTCGAATCTGAAAGGAAAGAACAGCTTTCCTACATTGAATCCCTGGAAAATAAAATCGAATTTTTGGAAAAGAAATCTTTGACTTCTTCCATAGAATTACGAAATATCCCCACAATCAAGCCAAATGAGTCAAAAAAAGATTTAAATGATTTGGTTACACGTTTAGCCTCAGCCTTGTCTGTTGACATCCAATGCTCCGATATAAAAGATGTATATAGGCGCCATGTCAAATCTGACTCATACAAACCAATTATGGTCGAATTTAACAATGTATCAATAAAAGAAAATATAATTTTTAACTTTAAAAAATTTAATAAACAAAAAACTGGCCAAAAGTTTAATACCTCAACGATCAACATTGCTGGCTCCCCTCAACAAATATTTATCTCGGAGGTACTGACACGCAAGGCTAAAAGAATCTTTTATCTGGCGCGTGACCTTGCGAAAAGTCACAATTATTTATTCTGCTGGACTACGCATGGAAATATTTACTTACGCAAAAAAGAAGGCGCACCGCAAATACATGTTGACTCCGAGCAGAAACTTAACAGTTTAAAGAATACGATATGACTACTGTATCACTATCGTTTTAATTATTATTGTGATTTTAATATATATTATTGTCAATATATCAACCTACTTTCATACAGCCCAAAGTTCAAAAATACGTCATATAATTTACTATTACACAAATGTTACTACCCGGTTTTTAACTCTGACTCAATATTCATATTGAAAGCAAACTACACTGAACCTTATGTAAAACGAACTAACTATCTTATTGGAATGCATAACAGTCGATGTCACTTCATAATGACTACTCAAATTAAGTGTTATATGGATATCTTAATATTAAATTTAAACTTAAATTCGTCGATAGTTTACTCCCTATCGTATAGACAGACATTCATTAATCATTATTTACATTTTAGGAATAAGTTTAAGCCGTTAGTTGTTCAACCGTACTTTTTTAATATACATTTTAATTATGGTTAACGTTCATAACATTATAGGAGAAATAGAATCGCTTAACGCGGTTCCGTCGTACTTTAAATGTGAACCTGAAAAATGTTTGTCTATATTGAAACAGGAAAAATATACCCTAAAAATTATCAGCCTAAATATTAGGAGCATTTATAAAAATCTATCGGAGTTCGAAGTCTTGCTTCTCAGGCTTAATTCAGTTTGTGATATTATTATTTTAACCGAATGTTGGCTCAGCCCGAACAAAGCGCCACCACAGTTGGATAATTACACGATGCACCACACTGTGAATAATCGTAATCAGAATGACGGTGTTGTTGTTTATTTGAAAAAAAACCTAAATTATATAGTCGAAGAGCCGCCATTTGACGGAGCTAACTGTCTTCTACTTAAAAATAAATCAAATCTAGCTATTCTAGCAGTATATCGATCGCCATCTTTTTGTAATATTGATAGTTTTTTAAACTCATTGGAACGAATGTCTTTGTCACTTAAATGTTTTAATAACGTTGTTGTAACTGGTGACATCAATATTGACATAAAAACTACTAACATTTTAAGCAGTAATTCTTCCCGTTACTTGAACTTAATTTCTGAGCTAGGGTTATTTCCGGGACATACCCTTCCCACGCGTGAAAAAAACTGTCTTGATCATGTATTATTGAAATCACCAGTACAATCAACTATTTTTATTTTAAATTCACACATTACCGATCATTTACCTACATTACTGTGTATGAATACAGAACCTAAACATCAAAATAATATAAACTTCTACAATAAAACGAACTGGGACATGGTGGTTTCAGATCTTGAAAAAATCGACTTTCCAGAACATCATGATTCACAAGATCCCGACCATTTAATTGATTCTTTCATTACAACCATATCTCAAAAAATCATAGATCATACGTTACAGGTTACTACTACTAAAAAATATCGACCACTTAAACCATGGATCACTCCCGGTCTAGTAAAATGTATACGCAACCGCGATAAATTACATTTGAAGGCGCGTAAATTTCCTGATAATCAATCCCTACAATTAACATACAAGAGGTATAGGAATTTTTGCAATCAATTATTAAAAAAACTTAAGAGACATTACGAACATTCAGAGCTGGAAAAAGCTACCAATAATTCAGCCAAAACTTGGCAGGTTATTAAAAAAATTGCTGATATTTATACGGATAAGCAATCTTCTAGTCAGCTTCTAACTATAGAAAGTACACCTGTGAAATCTGTTAATGCGGTTAACTTCTATTTTTCGAATGTTGGTAAATCTTTAGCTGAGAGCATTAAATCTGCTCCGTCTGCGAGTCACATCAAATCGGTTCCTAATACCCATCACACTATTGCCAATACTTTTGTATTGTTGCCCACGGATGCTTCTGAAATTGAGACATTAATTCTTAATCTTAAAAATGATTGTGCTACAGGCTGGGACAATATCCCCTCATCTCTGCTAAAAAGAATTAGACATAAAATTGTACCTTTTCTAACTTCTACTTTTAATTTATGTCTTGAAAAGGGCATTTTCCCTAAAGCGTTAAAAAGAGCCCTAATAAACCCTATTTTAAAGAACGGAAACAAAAACCACATACACAATTATAGACCTATTTCGATACTGTCAGCTCTTTCTAAAGTATTAGAAAAAATAATCCTTGTAAGACTTAATCAATACCTTAATAGATATAAAATAATCTCTGACAATCAGTTTGGTTTTCGTGCTGGCAGGTCAACTGAAGACGCCGTCGTTACTTTGATAGATTTTATTTCCCGTAATCTTGATCAGAAGCGTAAGTGCGTAGGTGTATTTATAGACCTTGCAAAGGCTTTCGATACAGTTTCTGTGCCGCAACTGTTAGTAAAACTTCACTCTATCGGTATACGTGATACATCCCTTGATCTTTTTACTAGTTACCTTACTGACAGAATACAGAAAGTTACCATTGATAAAAATGTTAGTGATGACTATTCCGTCGAGTATGGCGTTCCTCAAGGTAGTATCCTGGGCCCAACCCTCTTTCTGATCTACGTTAATGATCTGTGTCGAACAGTGCTTAAAAATGGCAATATTGTTTCATTTGCGGATGATACAGCTCTTGTATTTCAGGGAGAGAGTTGGGAAGAAGTTTATTCCCTGGCACAGAAAGGTCTACAAAAGGTTATGGAATGGCTTAAATCTAATCTTCTGACTCTTAATGCGAACAAGACCAAACATATTGCTTTTTCAATTTCAACACGAACAACTACGCCGAAATATTGTTTAAAAGTACATAGCTGTCATGACACCCATTCTATATCTTGTCATTGTCCTGAAATAGAACGTGTCGAAAATGTTAAATATCTGGGAATTGTTCTAGATGAGAAATTATCTTGGGTTCCCCAAATAAAACAATTAACGGCTCGCGTAAGGAAACTTGTGTGGGTATTCAAAAAATTAAATAAAGTGGTTAAGCCAGACTTATTGAAAATTATCTACTTTGGCCTATGTCAGTCTATCATTGCATATTGTATTTCAGCATGGGGTGGTATTTGCAAGACTCATTTAATTCATTTAGAGCGGGCACAGAGATCAGTTCTTAAGGTCATCCATCTCAAACCTTATCGTTATCCCACAAAATTATTATATGAGTCTTGCAAGTTGCTAACAGTTCGTCAATTATATTTATTGAACATTACGCTAAGGACACACTCTTCCCTTGAATTTGACCACAAACTGTACTCTAATAAGCGCAGGCGTGATATTGTCTGTCGTATTCCACACAAGCCACGAACATCCTTTTTTAGACATCAGCATGCATTCTTAGCACCTTATATATACAATAAAATAAACAAATATTTGGACTTTTACCCTAACACCAAACATATTGCTAAAAACAAAATTGTTTCATGGTTGATACAAATGGACTATGATCAAACCGAATATATCTTTTTAACCCTTACTTAAAACACTTTCAAATTCACACACACATAACACTCCCTCACGCCTTATCTACATACTTTAGCAACATGACATTCCTTTATTTCAAGGCATACATTCTCACTACACACATCCACATGCACATACACACGGCTGTAATTTTAGTTTGTTTTTTTTTTCTGTTTTTTTTTTACCTTACTTTAATAATGTTCTTTAGTTTAATTTAATTTTTTTATTTTTTTATATCACTTTTTATTTTATTTTTTTTTTACACCTGTAGGTAATTAAGACATATGTTAATTGAACCAAGTATAGGTGGGCACTGGTTCCCAAAATACAGTTTAAACTAGCTTGGGAGCCAGGGACACAATAATTGTACATATGTATTTTTCAAATATTAAATAAACAAATAAATAAATAAAAAATACAACGGTATTAATCGAACTAGTTATCAATGAAAAGTGTAAAAAGTCTATTTCGTTCTTAATTGCCAACCTTATCTGCCCGCAACTTGGTTGACTTTTACATTTTTATGCTATATTCGAATACAACACTATTCCAAAGTTATTTAGTACTTTCAAATAGAGTCATTTAATGTCGTATCGTCATAATTTTAGTTATGAACTAAAAGCTATATGTATACATTTTAATTATTAATTTATTTAAAACAAAAACCTTCAAAATATTGACAAAGAATTAGCTGTTAAACAAAGGTTACACAAGAATTTATATGAATTTCACATAATATATATCTATCTATAACATGAACATAGTTATTTTACACATACATATATACTTTATAATATCTGTCTATAACTCAAAAAATAGCAATATTATCAAATATAATCACCACTGGTGTAGCAGCTGTCACTCCTGTCCTGTATATTGCTTCACCAGCCAAAGTTATCGCCCAAACTGACACTTCCTTTTCATTCGCCTGAAACAAATGTTGTCCATTAAAATTATTACCATCTGTAATGAGTTTTTAAATAGTAGTAATTTTTTAACATTTTTTAAGTTCGATCAAATGAAGTTGCAGGTACTACTAATAGGGTTAGTCTTCAAATGTCTAAAATAAACTAACCCATATTGATATATCCAGTAGAGCTGTACTTCCAGCTCTAATCCATGGACCCTCAGTGGTTATTTGGGCCTTTCGATACCATCTTCTACGACGCACGCAATCAGTAAAAACTTTTTTTCCATGGTATGGAGCTGGAAAATCTGTTGCATATTGCCAACCCTCAGTATCAACTCCACCTGGAGTATTGTAATCAACCATCCATTCTGAAATCTGTTATATATAACTTTAACACTGACACACAACTGCAAGCACTGCACTGTGTATGTATTCAAAAGTACTTGTTTACATATTTACTTGAATAAAGAATAATTTAAATTTGAGTTGCTTTGGTTTTTAGTTATGTGTATCTAAAATAATATCATTTATAATATGAATTAACTAAAACAGTAAGTTAAAATTGTGTCAAAAATATCCAAATAAAATGTGCAAATGGAGTTTACAAATTCATTGCCATTATAAATATATTTTATATGTATTACTAACCCAATGCCAATGACGGCTTAGTAATTTTGTATGCTCCCTAGTTCTCTTATGTTTTCCAGTAACATCACTCCACATATAGCGGTCAGTCGGAAGACCAGTAGAAGTATAACCAGATAAAGGATTCCATCTCTGATTTTCATATATGCAATAAGTTTGTGTGTCTGTCATTGAGTGAATACCCTCATTTCCTCCTATTCCTGCAAATTTTTAAGAATTATGTATACAATCTTCTGCTTAGACTTTCATGATGACACACATTCATGATTTAAGCTTGACTTGCTTTTAATTCTAAACTATAAATGAGTACCTTCCATCTGATCTCTGCAACCCAATGGGAATGGACAACTACCACTAAATTGTACCTTGGTTAACAAATAGTAACAGATACTTAAATATTTAGAATCAACAAAAGTTATAGCCATCACTAAAATAAGATCTGATATTTAAAATCTTATGTGTCTATAAAAATATATTTACCTTTAAGCACTCCACCACCCCATCCACCAGTGTATACCCATACCCTATGATCATGTGACACTCCCCAGACAACTCCATTATGACAACTCTCTACTTTCCGTAGGTATCCTCCCATGGTTCGCCAAATCATCTCATCAGGGCCAATAATAGCATTTGTTGAACAATACTCCATTGTATAAAGTTTAAGAGGACCCATTACTAATACAGATGTAATGGCTTCAGGGCTTAATCTATGTCTGAATGAGCAAAAATGGGCATCATTAATATAAATAATAAATTCTTTAATGTCACATATAATTTTAAGGGAAAATTCCTGGCTAGGTTTTAATATCAATGGATGTCGCTCTTCAATATCCCAGTGCCCAGATTTCTTTGTATTACAAACAACTGTGCCTTCATCAAATCTAACATTAAAATGCAATGGTATTTCAGTTACCTCAGTTTCAATTTTATGCCTTTGTTTAAGAACTTCTGGACATTGCAGATTTATATGAAATCGATTGATTTCATCATACAAACATCCTGTCATTTTTAAAACACTGCCAGGTGGAAAATTATTGTGTAATGTTGTAGTAAATCCATTTACTATATCTTTCCCAAACACTTGAAATTCCTTTATATAACTACCATTTTTGTTTCTATTACATTGAACTGATGTTGGGTCCCAATTAAGCACATCTCCCGAACTTGATACAATCCAAATTGATTGATTAGATGGCTTACTAGACAAATTATTAATTTGTGATGTTATATCTATCAAAACGCTTAACCATTCCTCTTGCTCCATTTCTGAGATAAACTGAATTTTTATAGTTCTTTGACTTTGGTTAGGAATAGTTAACAAAATTCTTGGACAACCTGGTTCAGAAGATGTAATTATACTGGTAATTTCTCCTAAATTTAATATAAACTTTATGGTTCCATCTGGTTGAAATACTGACAAAGTTCCTGCATTTTCTAAGGCATGCCAATAAAGAGACAGTATGCAATCTTCACTTGTACTATTTTCACAAACTAATCTAGCTTCACAACTACGAGTCCAACCTTTTTCTTCAATTGCCAATCCAAAATTACTCAGATCAATACTAAAATTATTTCTACTCTTTAAACAATCTAATATTTGAAATCTCCATTTAGCAGTTATGTCAGAGTTATATGCATTTTTAGAATCAGAAAACCAGTGAGGTACTTGAACTGTATCTATAGAACAGGCCCCTGCTTCAATAAATGTCCAAGTGGCATCACATGTTCCCCAAGCTGTCTGACTGACTTCTTCATCAAAGTACATACCAGAATCAACATCAAAGACACTGCTGTCACTGTCTGGTTGTGCTTCCATTCCAACCACAGAACCTACACTTCTCACTGGACTCCAAGCTCTTGGATTTTTCAATGTTGTTTCATAGCTTTTCCCTGTCAAGTCAATATTTTCTATATTTGCATTTTTTTTAGGTCTTAACTCCTTAGATGGCTTCAATGGCAAAGTGTTTTCAATAGGGGCAGAATGTGACTCTTCCCATGAGTTGCGAAGATTAATATTTGTTTTTAGTTCTGTTGAGTTTTCATTCAATAGTGTAAGGCTGTGATGTTTTGGATTTGATGTTGATGAAATAATACTAGTAGAGCTTGATGTTCGACTTAGTTGCATGTTTGCCTGTACCATTCTCCATCTTTTGCCTGTGAGTTCAGCAGGAGTTATACCACACCGCCAGTAAACACCTTTATTTGATTCCCCAATAGCAAACACTTGATCATTAATACCAACTGAAATGTGGGTCATATTTCCATTTATTTCCAACCAGCCACTACCCATTGCAGCAGTTTCTGAATGTCCTGCCAAGTTACCTTCAATACCTTTTCGAAACCATACTCTAGAATCAGAGCTTACTGCCCAAACTGCATTAAAACCTACTGATACTACTGTCAATTTAGTTTCAGCAGGTGACTTGACTTCTAACCAAGCCTCACCAGTAGGGCAATCTTTAGTTATGTTTTTTCTTACTATAGCTCTTCCTGTCCAAAGCAATGCCCAAACTAATCCAGTAGACCCTACTGAAATTTGTTTTATGTCACAGTTTGGTGGAATGCTAATATTTATCCATTTTAATCCTTCTGGTGATGTTGTGCTTACTCCAACCCTGTACATTACACGTCCATGAGCAGTGATTGCCCATACTGACAATGTACCTGGAGTGGCATATGGTATAAGATTTCCTCCAATGCTTACATCTATGAATGGTTCTTGTGTAGGATCTTTATGAAGTGGTGCTATGGCACACCATGAATTCATTGCACTAAATTTCCTATACCTTATCCATTTCCTTCTTCTCACACATGACTTCCATTGCTTTACTGATCCAAACTGTGCTGGAAAATCTACAGCATAAGTCCATCCATCATGATCTAGAGGCTGGCCATCTAACGTAAGCTCAAGTTGCCAATCACCTTCCCATTGCCATGCCATGGAAGGCAATCTGATGCATTCTATTGACCTATCTTTTGTGCCATCAAGTGAAGAAAAATGATAGCGATCTGTAGGTAAGAGCCTTCCACTGAAACCTTCCAATGGAAGCCACCGTTCATTTTCATACGATTCTTCTTTAACTCTAATTGGTATTTCTAATCCATGAACATGCAGGTAAATTTGTCTGTCTCCACCCACCGCCCACAAATAATGTGGCACAGCAGACAATGTTTTGAATTCCAAACCAAGATACATAAACTCTCTCCAACAAGATCCACTCGTCGAAAGTGCGTACACTTTACCTTCATTATTAATTGAAAACAAAAGTGAGTTGCTACTCATTTTTAAAATTTTAAAGGTGTCTAGAATATTTAAATATAAACTTTAAATGAAATTGTGATAAACCCATGTAGCAAGGATATTATACATTTGTACAGGTAAATCATTATTATGTAGATAAAGCACTTTTGTTTGAAAGTTAAGCTTTATAGCGGAGAATGAGGAATAAAATTTTGAGCAGAAATATCGTAAAATAGATAAATAACTAGCACAGACTCCATGCAGACTAGACTTGTGTAGTTCGCGAACGAATCAGTTGGAAAGAATCACTCCCACAGACGAACGACGGGAATAGAGTCCCATATTTCCCGCTTCATCGTTCGTTAGTTCGTGATTCATGAGCCGTGATTTGGTACAGAATCAAGAAAGGTGACGTCAACCGAACTCATGTTGTCTCGCTCACAATCGCAAGGAAGTCGTATCTGCCGCTCGCTCATCGAATTGTATGCCGTGACTACTTACTGTTAGGGATGTCAAAATATAATAGATTATTTAATCAAAATAATTGTTCTTTAATAAGAAATTATTTAAACATTAAAAATCGATTTTTTTAATGGATTTTGCTAATTACGCTCATTTTATTCTTTGAATGACCCCCTTTTTCTTGTTTTTTAAGATTGGAAATGCGGTGTTGGATGAAATCAAAGTAGCCAAAACACATATTAATCGAATTTCGCAAAAAGCGCATCTATTAATTTTTATTCGTAGTTGTCCACTTTAATTAGTCTTTACTCTAATTATTCTTTAAAAAAAGCAAATTTTTAATAAGTCAGAAAAAAGGACTATTAAATAATAAATTATTTCCTTTCGAGTTAATAGATTTACAAATCGATTTTGAAAGAAGAAATTCGATTATTTGTTAATCGATCTAGCTAGATTTTATTATTAGAATAAATTTTATTCTTGGCTCTAAAAAACTGCTACAATATAATTAGAATATAAAGGTCCTTAAATTCGTATCTTATATATTCTTCTAAAAACAATTTGGATTATTTTATTTTACGTATGATATATACATAGAATTGATATTATGTTAAATATATAAATAAATATATAAAGATAAGGTTACTTGATTATTTTCCAAACTAAATAAAAAATATAAAAGGGTCCTTTTAATCACTACTTAAAAAACATATTTTATGAAAATTCATAGCTTTATGCTATTTTTAGTGCTATAATTTTAATTAAATTTACAGCCTTCAAGAATCTTGTCATAGCAAGAGCAGTATAACACAAGCGATTTCAATATTAAGCAGATCGTTCGCTAATTATAAAACGGCTCCTGCGGTGAAGAGTCGAGAATTTGTAACGACACATGAATCGCGAACGAACGAACGAAAGGAATCACCTAGTTCGTTTAGGCGCGAAGAATCAAAAGAATCATTCCCAGCTGCGAACGATTACGCCCAAGGCTAATGCAGACTATTTTAGTTAGTAATCTATGATGCAGACTACTTTGTAATAACCAAAGACTACACTGTATATATAGTGTACATGTGTACATACTGTAAGAATAACCAACCGATTTTAGCGTCTAAAAAGACGCTTAAAAATGGCACGAATTTTTTAACAGCGACCAAAACAATAATCATTATTTTTTCTTAGATTTCAATGATCTATGACACTAACCCGTTCGATAGGTCCGAGAACTGCTAAAAGAAACCGGTTTATAAAACTACGTATATATGTCAAATAAATATCAGCTTTATTTTCATACATCCAAGGTATTTTTAAGAAGTAAGTTTCTTGAAACGACTTTGGAGAGTGATCGCTACGTCTCGCTTATTATAACTAAGCTTGGGTATGATTGCGATTTGAGAATCATAATCGCACCATATGATCAAAGGCGAACACGGTGATTGTGTAATTTAATATTTTAAAACAAACGAGCTCCAATTAATTAATTATTTATTTTGTATTTATTAAAGTCCTCCATCTTGACAATAATAATTTTCTACTAACCACAGACTAATATCTGATACATCCCTTCCTTTAAATCTAGTATATATATATAAATTCTTAAACTAAACACACTTGACTTTTTCATAAAAACATAACTTTAGATTTATTACTAACTAAACAACTTTCTTGCCTCATAGTTGTATTAATTACTCAAATCATATTCTAACTACACATTTTAAATTTACTTCAAAAGATTTTAGTACATAATTTTAAACTTAATACTACCAATAACAATTTTCACAATTTAAATTAATCAGTTACATAGTTACTTAACCACAAAGGCTTTTTAACAATACGACCACACCTTGTTGTTCTATTTGCTCTTACCTCTTGACTCTCAGATGACTGTACTATATTATTACTGTTATTATGCAATGTATTTCCTGGGCTTACCTCCTCTTCTATATTTTTTTCTGATTCTTTTGTTATATTACCATCATCTGACAAACAAGATTCACAATCATTTACTGCACTGTTTTTAAAGTCTCCATAATTATTATTTGAATGTCTTAGATGAAATGAATTTCTTACAAAAGTTTTCCCTTCATGTGTTCTTACTTTATAAGACCTAGGTCTATTTAATTTATCAATGATTACTCCTGATTCCCACAACAATTTAATAGGGTTCCTAATTATCACACTATTCCCTTTTTTAAATTCTTTATTTTTCTTACAAGCATTCAAATTATAATAATTCTTTCTTATTTCCCTTTTTGCACTTATTTGTTTATAAGCATCCTTTGCCACAATTTTTTGTTTTAAATGACTTTTTACAGCTGGCAATTTAGAACGTAATAGTCTCCCCATTAACATTTCAGATGGTGTATAATCAGTACCTAACACTGGAGATGTCCTATATTCTAATAAAGCTGCATATAATTCCTGTTGAGAGTTACACTTTTTAATCATCTTTTTGGCTATTCCGACAGCTTTTTCAGCCATACCATTCGACCTTGGATAATATGGTGATGAATGAATTAAATCTATGCCTCGATCTTTACAAAAGTCTATTAGTTTCTTAGCATTAAACGGATTGTTGTCACAAATTATTTGACTTGGTATACCATAAATTGAAAATAACTTATCTAATTCTATAATTATAGTCTCAATACACTTATTGGGTATCTGTATTATATCAAACCATTTCGAGTAATAATCTACAGTAATCAAATAGGTTTTTCCTGCATATTCAGCAATGTCCATACCTAGTTTTAAAAATGGTAACTGTGGGATTTTGTGACTGATTAAAGGTTCTTTTATATTTTTAGTTAAATACTTTTCACAAATTTTACATTTTCCTATATACATCTCAATCATAGAAGCCATTTTTGGCCAATACAGTAAACCTCTTGCCCGCTTTTTACTCTTTTCAATTCCTAAATGAGCATCCCCATGAATTTTTTGTAACATTTCATCTTGCATACTTTTTGGAACTATCACTTTGTCATCCAAAAATAAAATTTTATCTTTTAAAAATAAGTTGTCCTTTAGTTTGTAAAAATGATGTAAATTTGAGTCATTTTTAATATAATTTTGCCAGCCATTTTGTACATACTCAATGACTTTAGATAACACCAAATCTTTAGAAGTTTCTTTTTTGAACATTTCAATCTTTGAACTACTTATTGGCAAATAATCCTCAATCTCTAAAGTGTGCACAACATCTAACATATCCGGATCATCATCTGAATCTACTTTAATATAATTTCTAGATAAAAAATCTGACACAAACATTAATCGACCCGGCACATATTCTACATGAAACCTATATTTGAGAAGTTTTAATAGCATTCTTTGTATTCTATTTGTGCATTTGTGTAGTTCTTTACCTACAATTGACACTAAGGGCTTATGATCTGACTGAACTTTAAATACATATCCATATATAAACTGATGAAATTTGGCTACCGCAAAACATATTCCTAGCAATTCTTTTTCAACCATACTATAATTTTGTTCTGCAGAAGTAAGACTTCTTGACACATAAGCTAAGGGTCTCCCTTCCTGCATTAGGCATGCCCCCAGACCATCTTTACTCGCATCAGTTTGTATAGTTATTGATTTTTTGATATCAAAATATCCTAATGTTGGAGCACTACTTATTGCCTTCTTCAAAATATTAAATGAATTTTGTTGCTGTGCACCCCAAGTCCATACAATATTCTTTTTAAGTAAATGCCTTAATGGTGCAGCTAGTTTTGACATATTTGGAATGAACTTATGCAAAAAAGTAACAACACCCAGAAATTTTTGTAAAGATTTTTTGTTATCTGGTTCTTTAATTTTTAAAATTGATCTTACTTGTTCCTCATCCGGCCTAAACCCACTATTAGAAAATACAAAGCCCAAATATGAAACTTCTTTAACTTTGTATTGAACTTTAGCTGAATTAAATTTAATGTTATATTTTATGGCACGATTCATCACTTCTTCAAGGACTTTTTCATGTTCCTCTTTGGTCCTTGTTGCTATTATTATGTCATCAAAATATATCTGAACTCCTTTGATGTCACCAAATATTTTTGTATTTTCTCTTTGAAAAATTTCTGGACTAGAACAAAGACCAAAGGGCAACCTGTTAAACTTATACCTGCCAAAAGGTGTATTAAAAGTACATAGCAATGTAGACTGATTATCTAAAGAAATTTGATGAAAACCATCTTTCATATCTAATACTGTAAAATACATCATACCTGATAAATTAGCTGTTAACTCATCTACAGTAGGTATACCATAATGTTCCCTCATAATGTACTTATTTAATTCTAACGGACAGAGACACAAACGCAAAGAGCCATTTGGTTTTTCTACTATAATTAAATCATTAACCCATTCCGTTGGTTCTGTTACTTTTGAAATTATCTCACTATTTTCCAACCCATCTAAAGTCTCTTTAAGTCTTGGTTTCAATATCTCTGGAATTCTTCTTACTGATTTCACAACCGGAATTGCAGCTTCTTTAAGTCTAATTTTATATTCAAATGGTAATTTTCCAAGTCCAGTAAATACACTTTTATACTTTTCAACAAACAAACTTGCTTCACTGGTATTTTTTAATTCAAAAATTCTTTCTATTAAGTTCAGCTTGACTGATGACTCTCTTCCCAATATAGGTGTCACCTCTCCTTTTACCACAATAAATTCTAAGGATTCTGACTCACGACCTGCTGGTTTACATAAAACCTTGACAATACCTACAGGAGTTACATCATGACCACCAAATGTTGTTATTTTCCTTTTATTTTGAGTTAACTTGATATTTTCACCCAGTTGAACAAAAACTGAATATGGCAATACATTTACATCTGCACCAGAATCTATTTTGAATTTAATTTCTATTTTGTCGCTTAAAACAATGCTGTGATACCAATCATTTCTTGCCATATTGTTATATATAGAATCAATTATCAAGGTCTCTAACATTTGTGAAGATCCTTCCATTTCAGTCTTGTCTAAACTATTTAACTCATTTAAAGTCTTCTTTTTATTGTTACATTTAATTCTAAAATGATTCAAGCGACCACAATTGTTACATTTTTGGCCAAAGGCAGGGCACTCATTTAATCCATGGTATCTACCACAATTGCGGCAATTAAACTTGTAATTTGAAGTTTTCTGATTTTTCTTCTTTGTTATCACATCTACAGAACCTCTCATAACTTCTAATTCTTTTTTACTCACTTCACTAGCTCTGCAAATCTGCAAAGTTTTATTTAAACTTAAATCGATTTCCCTTAATAAACGTTCTTGTAGTGTGGCATCCCTCAAACCCAGTATCAAGATATCTCTCACTAAAGACTCCTGCTGTTCCCCAAAATCACATTTGGCAGCTAATAATTTTAGATCTGTTACCAAATTGTCACAAGATTCTCCCTCCTCTTGATGTCTTCTAAAAAATTTATACCTTAGAAATAATGTGTTTTTTCTCGGCAAGCAGTATTTTTCAAAATTTTCCAATACAGTTAACAAAGATTCGTTGTCTAACTGAAACGTGTTATAAATTCTTATTGCTTCTGTTCCAATGCAACTTAACAGCATTGCAATTTTCACTTTTTCAGGTTTGTTTTCATACTCATTAGCAGTAAGGAAGAGTTCAAACGCTTGTTTAAAGCTGGTCCAATTTTCTGCTAAATCGCCTGTCAGGAGTAGTTCCGTCGGAGGTTTAAACTCCATTTTTACTTTATTTTTATTTCGATGTGTATTAAAACACCTGACACCATGTGTAATTTAATATTTTAAAACAAACGAGCTCCAATTAATTAATTATTTATTTTGTATTTATTAAAGTCCTCCATCTTGACAATAATAATTTTCTACTAACCACAGACTAATATCTGATACAGTGATCGTGCTGCTATTGCGATTGCTATTGCAAACACAAACAAATGTAGGCTTTATATGCGTATGCAACGTATAGTATGTAAGGACTACATTTGTTTGTATAAGCAATCATTTAGACTAGTAATCGCTGAATCGTTAAAAGCGTATATATTCTATCTATATTTCTAGGTCATAATTTCAGTTAGAATAGCGTAAAAGTGTCACATCATCCCGAAATATCGACCATATTGAATCAGATATAAGAATTAGATTTGTTTTTGTAACATTAATTTTTGCCAATTCTAGGTTCCAATACATTCACTTGGAATATCGTAAAAGTGCTACATAATTTCGATACATATGATATAATAACATTTCTTTGTAATATTATTTTACTTATGTAATATCCATAATTTTGTATATCAATAGCAGTTATCTAAAATTCAATAGCAGATGATACTATATGACGAGTGAATCATATCACGATCACTGAGTAATTGGTGATTCTGTTCATACCTAATTATAACCCTATTTATGGAAGGTGTGAGCGAGATAGGGCGAGAATTGCCCACGCATTTATCGTTGCGTGCTCGTCTTCTGATATATGACGGCCCATCGAGACGACGGCAACCAGTTTTTTAGGAACGGTTTCGTCTGTAGGCAAAACCGTTTGTTCGTTACGCAGTAAGAAAGTGTTTTTTATAACGGTTTCGGGAAAAAAGTTCAGCTCTACACTATAACTACACTAACTAAAAAATAAAAGTATCTTCCTATTTATTAAATATTAAACCTTATTTTCGGGACAAAATCCTAATCGATTATTTTGTTATCGCGGATTATAATGTAACAATTCATTTTTTTTTATTACGAAACTCTGAAACAACGCCTAATTCTATTTATTACTCATTTCAGTTTTAAACAAGTACACATATATCATTTGAATATATTAACGAAAAGCGCGTCTTTTTGTTAATCCTGAAATAATTAAATACCAATTGTAAATTTTCAGCAGCTAAAACAATCAAAATGTCTATTTACCTACTTTAGTGTAGCATTTAATACCAATACTGATAATAACCCACTAAGAAATGTCGCTCAATTTCTTTATTTGAGAAGATTGTAATCACAATGAATTTAAATATAAAAAAATAAGACTGTCATATCTGTAAATTAATTTATTTAGGTCACAATGTGATTCGTTTCAACCTATTAGCGACATAATCAATCATAAAAATGTGAAATTTACTTTCTATTTATATTATATTTGTCTATCTAAGTAATTTATAGAATTAGACGGAGATCCACAATACAAAAGTAATTATAAAATTATTTTGCTATAATCCGCAATACAGTAAATAGAAAATGTATGTAGTGCTAATTGTATAGTGGACTATCCGTTTTTTCTATTCCGCTATTTTGTCGTGCGATTTTGTGCTTTGCGATTTTGTCGTGGATTCTGTCTCCTGATGATCCTTCGGTTGCGTGTCGAAACGAGAATTGTGCATGTGTTTTTACGAATCCTGCATGTAACGGGTATGAAAAAACGGAAAATCCACTATACATTTAGCACTTTATATATTTTCTATTTATTGTATCGCGGATTATAGCAAAATAATTTTATTATTAATTTTGTAAGTCTATCTGTTATGTTATCCCGTCTAAACCACTAGAGTAATGTTATCAAAATTTCAATTACAATGTATATACCAAGATACCTTATAGGAAAAAAGGTCATTTTAGCTAGGAGATCAAAAAAACATAGCACATAATCTTACGATTTGAGTTGACGAGATCAAAGTCTTGAGTTTAAATGAAGCAAAATTTGTTTGTTAAGCCTTATAAATTTTACTTTTTTTACTGATACACTTGCATACTAGATACAGATTTCTTAAATACATTTCCTCATCATAGATCTTGTGCAATTGGGATCTCACTCCCTATGATTCTTATTAAAAACGACTAGATTCTTATTAAAAATAAAATTTAATAAAATCATGTTTGTTAAACTTTTAAAAAACCTCCTGCATTAATCTGTTACATCCTCCACTGGACCTCTTGCTGTGAGACTCCACCCACATATGAAGACTATGTTGCACATAGCAAAGATTGGTAAGAGTTTTAAAAAGAAATTTAACAAACAAACATTAAATTTTTACATTTTATACATATATAGCTAAACCTACGACACAGAATATTGCACATAAATATATGAATGTGAGTTTGATATAAAGCAAGCTGCTTTATAAATATAATTTACAAAAATTGATGTTGCTTCATAGCTAACTCATCAAGGTATAAATTTCTAATTTTTATATAGGATTAATTCTATAACATATGAATACATATAATTACACTTTGGATTATATAAGTATATTAATAGCTTCTGCTCTTAAATTTATCTGCAGTTAACAGTTCTATGAAAAAAATATCCTCTATTTATTGGCACATTGATAGTTTGAAGCTAAAGTTTTATTTATAAAGTGTATGAACACTGTGTAAATTATGAATTAGGTTTCCAATATGTGCAATCTTATTTTTGTATACAAAAACCAAAAATACATAAGCTACGATGAATAATACCTATTTTTACATATTTAGGAAATACTGTTCTATTCTAAAACTATTGCTACAATTAATACCTGTATAACAATCACATGAATTATAATAACCATTAAGTACTACATTCTTCACCCTGAAATGTTTTAGGAACATCATAAATATATTTTGAATACAAATTCTTTATTTTTTTACTAAAAGACTATCATTATATTCTATTTCGTAAATTAAATATATAAAAGGAAAGTATGTATGTAAGTTATTTATAGGCTCTGTAAAAAGACTGGACTGATTTCAAAAGAAATTTTGAGTCAATCATTAGATTGACCTATTACTTAACCTTGTAAAGTTTGGTGCCATTTGGAGCTTTTTTTTATACTGTCAATGCCAGTTTATTGTACTACTTATCATTAAATAAAGCCTAGCAAAGCAGGCTAGGTATGCATGTAAATAAAACTTATATAAATACCATTACTTTAAAACTATAAATAATACACTATATGCAAATATTTGCATTTATATATTTTACTAACTTCAATTGCATATTTGCATTTATATATTTACTAATTGGGCAGATCTATGTTGAAATTCATCTATATTATCTCTATCCAAATGTTTCATGTAGGCTAAAAAACAAGTCCATATAAGACTACAAACACTAATAAAAGGAACCCTGTTTTTTGGTGGTATGAAGCAAAAGTTTATTAGAGCTACAGCTGGCCAAACAGTAGCTCCAACCTGAAATAATATAACACAATTTATGTAATCATATTATTGTATGTAACATTTATGAGCACATGTACTATAATAGTGTTTATCAGCAGATGTTTTATTTTTAAAATTGCCAAAATTTGAAAAGTTTATATTGAACTATGGGTATTTTCTAAAATCTTGTGTTTTGATAAAATTCATAATGAACAAAAGTAATACTAAAATTATTTTAGATGTTTTAGAATTTAAGAACTGTGTCAGGTTTATATGATTAAATGTTTGAAATGAAATTAATAAATTAAAGTTACCAACCAACATACTAAATTTACCTTATATGTAGGCAGGAATTTAGTTCTTACTTCTGCAACAGCCTCATTAAAAGGTTTTTGTTCTAATAAACTCATAATAAAATAGAAACTGCACATAGCAAATGGGGTGTAACTAACAGTTTCAAAGAATGTCTGCAAAGTGATAAAAGTTAAAAAAAATGTACCTTTCACCCTTTAAGTTATAATTATTATAGAGAAAGAAGAAAAAGCTATATTTAATACATCATAAAAATATAAATAAAATTATCGGCTAAAATTGTTATTTAATAAATATTAAATTGTAAAACAAGAGAATCTCAATTAAGAGTACAATGCGAACATCAGGTAATATGTACTATTTGTTTCGAAATCTTGCGGAATATTATATACTCATAGTTTAAATCTATTTGGTAAAAATAAAATAGAAAATATATGCATACCTTTATAAGAGCGGGTTTGAGTGTACTCCCAGGCCACATTACATTAGCAATAGTAAACCAACTATAAATTGTTGGAGCCACATAGCATGACCCATACAACCCAAATCGAGCACATCTCCACCAATCGTATTTGTTTTCTGATTCTGTAATTAAAATGATCAATTAAATTCATGTACAGCATAAGATTGAGTTAAAATAAGTTTTAGAACCTACCAAAACTTTTTCCCTCAAATGTTTGTTGAATAAAACTCGAAATCGGCCAAATAATGCCATATGAAACCATACCTCGAAGTAGTGGATACTTTGTGAAAATTGCAGTTACATAAGTTTTACTCCAGACAGCCATTTCATTTCATGAAATAAGTTATTATTCAACGAAATGCAAAACTTTATGCTCCAGCCTCGAAATTTAACTAAATGATGTTTAAATTTGAAACATTGCCAACAACTTAAAACGTGCCAGAAGAAACACTTTGAGACATAATTGAAAATAGATTTCCTGTTCAGTAACATAATTACTATTGGCCTTTTGAGAGCTTGTTGTGATATTAAATATTAAGGCACTATTCAAATATTCTTTACCTTGAATCTCTATTGTTAGAAATAATCACCGTAGACAATAATCACTTATCTGTGATAATCACGGACAAATTAGGAAGTAAATACCTACTATTATTTCACAGACGACCAAATACTCCGTTCTCAAATCTCAGTGTATCAGTGTATAGTATTATCTATGCCGGCTATATAGACCATTGACCATAGATAATCTATACTTATAATAAAACAAAGCCCCAAAAAGCTGTCTGTCTGTCTGTAAACGATTTTCTCAAAATCTACTGAATGGATTTTTGTACGGTTTTCAACAAAAGATAGTGCGATACTTCCGGATGGTTTAGGTAAAGAGTACATATCGGTATTATGTAAATCGTGTTAAAGAGATCGCGCAGTTGTTAAAAAACTTGCTTGCTGGGAGCTTTAAGTCGCGTGCGTTGCGGAAACCAGCAGAGATACGCTAAAGTGATGTACTAGAAAATTGTAGATCTATAAAACTACTACAAAAAAGTCCGCGATAGCATGTCTCTATCTCTTATGGTTAACTCCCAATAACTACTTTTATGTTTAAAATTTGAATTCTAGAAAAAGTTGGGATACTCAGGTTTCCACGGCACGGCTAGTATACTATAATCTAAGACATAGACTACTATCTAAAATACCGGCTGATGTCGTGAAAGATGTTGACAAAGACCAAAGAGTCCAAAGACTACAATTTTACAGTGTACATACCTATGTTACATACTGAAAAGTTGAAGTGACTAGTAATGTTCCATATTATAGTGTATTATTATCTATGGTGATGTTGAAAAATGATAAAAATTAAAAACAAATAAAAAATTGTCGTAGCATTTGTTACACTGGAGTTTATTAAAAAGTTACGACAATGCCAGTCTATTATAAATGGTATTTCTTTAAATATAAAATAAACTGCAATTAACAGAGGCCTAGGTTTTAAATTTCTATTGAATGATGTTGTTTTCAGGGCTTCTGAGAGCAAACAGAAACAGAGACACGATTGTCCTAGTCTGGCGATAACTAATCATCCATTGAAAGTAGAAGTCTATAGTTTGGTAAGAAGCTGAAGATTGTATTAAATATCTACACTAGAACTATAATATATATTTTTTTATCAAAAAAATTTTTTCTTACTCGTATTCGTATATGAGGGTATACCCTCAAAAAAAATTGCATTAATTTGCATTGAAATCTTTGTGATATCATACAGGATGTACTATTGAATAGTAGAATTACAATTTCTATCCATGTATTCATCTATTCTATTCTGAAATAGTGTATCTTTATAGGCCTTCACTGCAGACAAAAGTTTTATGCAAAATCTACAGAAATGGAGTTCTTCATTTGAAGAACTGGATCCATTATTGAAATTTGAACAAATGAATTTACAAGATGTAAGTCTTGATACTTTTGACATGAATCACATAAAGAAATTTAAAATACTATTTATAATTTTCAATTCTTATAGGATGTTAGACCAGATAAAACAAATGAAGACTTAGTAAATTATCCTAAAGTTTGGTGTGGAAAACGTACTTCAATATTAAATAGATACACTACAGGAGAAAAATTGACAATAGTCAGTAGTTTTCTTCCAGGAGGTGAAAAAAGTGTGTAAAATATTAAATCACTGCAATAATATTTGAAGTTTTTTATATTGTATTACTAAAGTTAGTTTTTTTTTTTTTTTGTTTGCTTTTAAGTTAGTTCTTTTTCAGCTCTCTTAAGACAGGTGTCAAATCTTAATGATAAAGTGAAACATAGGCTAGAACAGCTTGATGATTTTGATGAGTCATCTGTAAGGAAGACAATGGGCTTAAGTCAACAGGAATTTGTCACTAAAATTCATATGCTTGATGATGAGATTAAAAAGGTATATTTACAATAAAAATTAATCACATACATATATTTTAACAAAATCATCAAACCTAAAATGTCTTATTGCTTATTTAAAATGGTGAAAGGAAAAATTTCACAGATAGATGAAATAAATTATTATAATTATAAAAATACAGTACAGAATATCAATACAAAAGATTAACCCTGATTTTTCTAACTATCAGCTATCAGTATCTATCAATTAGTATCTTTTTTTAAAGATTCATTATTATTATTATTTTTTTAATTACAGGCTTGGAATACTGAACAACGGGTAAAGGCTTTTAAGATCGCTATTCAGTGCTCTAAGCTACTATCTGACATAAGTGTAATGCAGTTCTATCCAAGCAAATTCGTATTGATAAGTGATGTACTAGCAAATTTTGGTATTTTGGTGTTTGATCGTCTAAAGAAAAAGAGTTTTGGGTGAAATATATTATATTATTATACAATAGAACAGAATAATATTCATAGGTTTTTTGTACCAACCAACCTTATATAAAAATGGTATTAATAATTTTGGATACTTATATTGCTTATTGACTTTATTTCTGATGTGAACTTTAAAGATAATTTATGTAATACTGTCTGAGATGTTTCTTTTTTATTTTGATCCCTCTTTGTTAGTAAACATGATGTACAGGGGGTACATCATTAAATGAGATTTACTTATCCAACATTTGTAAAATAAGAGAACCTTAAGGAATAGATTTAATTCATATGAGGACAAGAATTTTTTTTTTAAAACCTTTTTAAAAAAAATAATTTAAAAACGTTTTGAGTGATTTTTATTACCCTTGAAATATTAATTTGATAACACCTAAAAATGAAGTAACCCTCAAATATTCGGTCTATATTTCAGAAACACAGAAATAAAAGTTCAAGACATTGATTCAAATGATGTGCCTGAGTCTGCCAGAGAAACATGTCAGAATTGGATGTTTAAAATGGCCTCTATTAGAGAACTCCTGCCTCGATTATATATGGAAATGTCTTTGCTGAAATGTTATGCATTTATATCTAAATCAGAAATAAAACCCGCAATTAGGAGACTAACAAAAATGATAAGAGGTATTGGTAATCCTCTAGTAGCAATCTATGTTCGTGTATATTTGTGTAACATAGCATCTAATCTATTAGGAAAGGACAGTGAATGCTATTTTAATGATAACTTGCAAGAGTTTCTTGTGGAGTACCAACAGGTATGCTATAATTTAATATTGCTATATTTTTTTAAATTAAACAGTATATTCATATTATTTTATAATTAAGTATATATTTGACATAGCGAGATGGGCGGAATAGTCCATTACTGGTACTAACCACCTGTCCTATATAGATAGGCATCGCTGAGCTAAATATGTTCTGTGCTCAATTTGTGTCATAGCAATGGGTATTTAAATGATAAGAGATGATAGGTGTAAATAGTATAAGTTGTTAAAACATGGGAAAGCTGTCATTTTTGTGACCTAGGGACACAGTTTCAAGAAGATTGCTCTGCGATGTAGTTGATCTGTTAAATTTATTACGGCATGATCATTACTGAACTACATGTTTACAGATTTTTTGCGCTAACATGGCAAAAAAATTTGGAGTGCAGTTATTAACAGCTGATCAATATCTAAGTCTATACATACCTGCTGTTGATTGGCTTCTCTATGGAACACTTCATTATACACAGTGTAAACTAACTCTGTTGGAAGACATGTTACGAAAATGTGAAATTACTGAAAACAGGTAAAATATCTTATTCTGCCTACAAAGCCTTTACTATATACCACATACTGCTTAAATAAAGAACACAATACAATGGAAGTCAATGCCACGTGCATCTTAGCTTAAGGTCTTACACAAAACTTTTTTTCATACTAGATACTATGTTATCAGATAGTGATTTCAAACGTATCATACATAAATATTCATAGTATATTATTACAAGACTTTCCAACTACAAAATATTATTTATATGGAGTTTATACAAAGTTCATTAATTCTGTGTGTATACATTACATTTTTGGGAGAACTTGATATACTTAATATTTGTTTTTTAATATTTCTACATGATATACCTAATATTTGTTTTTTAATATTGCTTATTGGTAATGTTGATGTAATTTTTTTGTGATTACCTGGCAACACAACTGTTTTGAAATTGTTTATTATTAAGTATTGTTTTTGATCATAATAAATCAGCCATGGTCAAAGTTTGCCAGCCAGGGTTTGAGGTCCCTGCTCACGGACGTAACGACGTAGCGACTCAAGAAAAAAAAGTATTGACCAATATGAGAAACTGTATGTTGGATATAAACAGATGTTGGAGAGGAATGTTACTATTTTCATACTTTCTTTTATTTCCAGTGAACTGCTTCTATGTTGTTGCGTATCTGCTTTTGATTCTGCAAATGTGATAAAAAAATCTTTGGATATTTTGAAAATTATTCACAATCAATGTGATCATATGGGTGAGTTTTATTTATAAGTACTGATACTTGTTCCCGTCGACTTTAGTGTTGAAATACCCTCAATTATGTCATTTAATGTATATTCCTGTTCCCAAAGGAAAAACTGCTTTTTTATTCTAATGTTAGTCCGGTATATATCAACTGTAACAAATTTCATCAATATTTCTCCAGCTTTAACTGTACCAAATCATCAATATTGATTGCTTTAGCAAATTAGTTTTGAAAACGTAACAGTCAGACACACTTTCATATTTATATATTTGGTATAGATCTTTAATTTGAATGAAATACTATGGTTTATTTATATAGGCAACACATCGTTGTATGCGCTGTTAATTGTATGTTAAACTCAAGACTTTATTACTACCCAACTATTTTTTATTGTAATACCAAATTATTTTCAAACTAATTTATATAACTGAATGACACAATAATGAGGAGATCTGTAGAAGAATCAAAGTTACGTTAGAGTTAGAACTATCATAGTTCTAGGCATAGTAAATCCGAAATGGCGAAGCGGGAAACACGTATGTACGTACGTAAGTACGAACGTGCGAAAAGAGTTCGTAATGCGTATGTCATAGAATTCGAATTGAACATGCAAAACATGCAAAAAGGGTTCGTAAATTATATGTCATAGAGTTCAAATTTGCTTAACGTTAATTCTCTGGAACATTCGACGTGTATCAAAACATGTTTTTCGGTAAACATGTTTACGATCGTTTCAAGGCTATCGAATGTTCTCGAAATCGGTTCGTTCGGTATATAAGCAGGCGTATCAGTTTGCGAACAGCGATCAAGAGCGAATAAACAAGCGAAAATAAAAGTGAATTATTAGTGACCTCGGCATTCTTGTTGGACAACGAACTGTATAGAGACTGTAAGTTCTAAGTTTGTAGTAAAAGTTGAATAAAGTGTTTTTAATGTGTCACCAGGTATTTGCATCCAAATCCACGAACCCCTGTACGTAACAATATGTTAGACGTAAGTTGAGTTTGACGACTGTGTTAGCATTTAGGCAATGTCGTGCTATATTTAAACTGTAGAGAAAGTAAATAAATAAACAAAAATGTTTAAACAGAAACTGAAAGAAAAAACATTCTTACAGTTTATGTTTAAACATTTTACATTACATTGTGCTATATTTTATACTGAAAATTGTAGTTTTGCTGAGTCCAATTTTGACATCTCTTGGAGAGCATCTTTGTCAAGCAGAGAATTATCGCCAGTTATCTTCAGAAACATTAGCCCAGACATGGTGGAAAATCGTTTGCAATATGAAATCAACTGCAAATTTCCTACAAGTTTTAGAACCGTGGATGCAATTTGTATGCACTCAATTATCTGTAAGTAGGTAACTTGATGCTTTCATGGTAAAAATATTATAATCAAAACATTACTGAAATTGGTGTTATATGCGATATTTGTTATTAATCCACCTTTTGGCAATGCACTCTTTTATTTTTGTTTGAATAGAAGTATTCTAACTAAGACCCTCTTTACTGCTAAGCCATTGAAATCCATATATGAAAATTCTGATCAGTTAAAGTACAAAGAATTTAAAAATCTGGAAAACTTAAGTTTTTTAGTAGGTGCCCTAAATTTTATAATGTTTTTTGTTATACAGTAGATTTTTTATTAGTTATACATATAAGCTTACGTGAAAGCATAATATACAGACAGACTTTCTTTTCTAATATTAGTATATTTCAATTTCTGTACGGTTGCGTCAGCATTAAAAGTTTTCATTGTTTTTTTTTATTTATAAAGTTTCGCTTCCGTATGTTTTTTTCTTTATGGTACATAAATAAATAAATCGAAAATACTTTATGAATTGATTAGACATATTGATATGCCATTTTTAAATTAGCCCATTTTATACATTTCATAAATACCCACAGTAACCGGTTAGTAACAAATTCCAATAATTTGGGAGAGGTTATATCAAATTGAGTCATGATAATAGAAAACTGACTAATCTGCAATTACTACTAACGACTATTAAGTTATGAAAAAATAGGCTTATAACTCAAACTTTTATGTGAGATCTCAGTTACAGTTCTTTTCTTTATTTCGGCTCCCTTTTGTTTGTTGCCATTCTCAAACGCAATATTATATTATTATATTATTATTATATAATTATTTAAGACGCAATTTAAAGATAAACCCTGACTCTTATAGGGTACGTTAATTTAAATATTTGTAAAAGTAATAATAAAAAATATTTTGCTATAATCCGCGACATAGTAAATAGAAATGCACAAACAAATAAGTAGTGCTTGTGTATTGTGGTGGCAGTGATGGAGGTTTGTGCTTGTGTTTTTACGAATCCTACATGTAACGGGTATGAAAAAACAGATAGTCCACTATACATTTAGCATTATATATATTTTCTATTTACTGTATCGCGGATTATAGAAAAATAATTTTTACTATTACTTTTGTATTATGGATCTCCGCAAAGTAATGCCTAATCTATAAATTATTTAAATATTTCATCTATTACAGACACAAAGTATTAATACAATACTACGTGGTACAATACGTTACTTAATAAAATGTGGCAAGCCGATAGACGAATACACTTCACAAATACAATCAGTTATAAAAAGGATGTTAAAGTCGATACCAGATGTTGAAGAACTTTTTTTGATGGTAAGTATGGCTGAATACAACAAACACTGTTGTTTGTTTATATTTGCGATAAACACCTAATGACAATTACATTTGAGTAACCTAATAGTAATCATCAATGTATTGTTACGTATATAGGTTCGTGAATTTGGATGAAAATACCTGGTGACTCGTTACTACAAACTTAGTACTTAAAGTCTCTATACAGTTCGTTGTCCAATAAGAATGTCGGAGTCACTAATATTTTACTTTAATTTTCACTTGTTCATTCGCTCTTGATCGCTATTCACAAACTGAATGTCGAGGTGCACAATACCGTTGCTTATATACAGAACGAACCGCTGTTCGAGAACCTTCGCGATACCTTGGGGAGATCGTAAACAAATCTTTTGTAAACATTATTTTGGTAAGCAAGCCGAATGTTCCAGATAGTTAGCGTTAAGCGAATTTGAACTCTATGAAATATAAGTTACGAACCCTTTTTGCATGTTCGTAAACTGCCCCCGTCCAATGTGAACTTTATGACATACGCATTACGAACTCTTTTCGCATGTTCGTGACAGTATCAAAGACCTATATAAAATCTATCTTCTAATCTATGAATAATATGCATCATCATCATCATCGTCCTGCCCTTTTCCTACTGTAAGTGGGTCGGCACAACATGTTACAAACATGTTGTCACATAATTTGGCTATGTATTTTACGAACGCCGCCTGCCTGACGTCAACTTACCTTAGTCGTATTTTACGATCCCTCGGTAAGAAGGAGGTTGGTCTATTCTACTCAACCGAATACCAAACGGCATAAATAAATTTATTTATAAGTAGTACTGTGAAACCTTAAATATTAAATTTTCTTTGGGTGCCTCTCTGACTAGCGGAGGTTGGCAGAATATTATTAATCTATACTAGCATAGCCCCGCGGTTTCACCCGCGTCCATACAGATCTCGTGGTAGTGGAAAGTCTACGAAGTCGGACTATAGATTTATTTTGTTGATTAATCTATTATAAAAAATGGGTTTCATTAGTATTCTTGGAATAAGAGCTAACTCACCAAATGTAGGCCCTGCTATAACGGTCGGTACAATGAATTTGTTATGGCATTATTTGCTTTCGATTTACATTCTTAAATTCGTAATAGGTATCTTTTGATTGGGATGTCGGATTTTAATAATTTAAAAAGTATTTTACAGGTATTGAAACAGTTATTAATAAAATATCATTTAATGGGATAAGGATTAATATAGAGATATGAATAAAATGGTTTGATTATTGTCGGCACTTTTACCAACTTTTACAATGTAAAAAAGTAGTTATGTTGGCATAACCATAATAGTTAGACATATGGTATCGCGGACTTTTTTATGGATATTGATACGTTCTATAATACTGTAGAACATTTATTTGTTCTATTATCAATAGTTTCCGCAGCGCACGCGTTGAAAGATGTTTACGACTAAATTTTTCCCAACTTATTACAATTTTATTAGGGCTCCCTATTATTTTTGAAAATGACATATAGCCTATGTTGCTCAGTGAAGAAGCAGCTTTCCAATGGTAAAAGAATTTTTGAAATCGGTCCAGTAGTTTTTGCGTGAAAACGTAACAAACATACATACATAAAAACATACAAACATACAAACAAAAAAACAAACGTATAAATCTTTCCTCTTTATAATATTAGTATAGATAAATGCAAAAGTGAAAGTATTCATTCAGACAATCTTTAGATTAACCTAGCGCATAATCCCGAATAATTTGGTGGCGATCGAAGCATTTTGAATAAACTGGCAATGACAGTTTTGTTCCACGTAAAAGTTGAAACCAAATAGAGAGAATCATTTGGAAATAAGGAAGTCCGTTTTCACCAAATAAATTGTAATAAATAAAATAAACGAATAAATTGTGTTGTATATTTTTTTCTCTATACATAAAATTAATACGAGTACAATTTTGGATTCATAAAGGATGCATTTATGCCGTTGGTGGAGTTAGTGCAGACATCTAATGCCCGTACCATGATGTCCAAGACGGTCCTATCGGTATTTTTTGAAAGGTACAACTCAGTTGAGATTGAGGACCCCATTATTATTTCCAGTCTGATGAGACTCTGTTGTATACTGCACGATTCCATCAAGTAAGAGTCATGATTTATGTTGCGTTGCTATTTTTATTTTCATAGAATTATTCTTGCATAGAGAGATCTAAATCATCATATGCTAGAATAATCCGTAAGGGAACGTTTTTAATCGTGATTATTTCAATAGCAATCCCGTAAAGCTATAATGATATACCTGTGGCTTCAGATTGCTTCATATTAAAACGCCATAATTATGCACCTTATAGCCATAAGGTGTATGCCAAGGAACACTAGAATTTTATCATCTATGGTAATAAAAAAAAAATATTTATTTTAAAACACACCTATAACGAGTTGCGCCAGTGTTGTTATACAAATAAATATGTAAAGAGTTTTGCGTTGTTAGTTTTTATTATAGAGTTTTAAGTGGCGATATTATACGGACTTCAGGATTGAGATAAAAAGTATCAGTCAGTTACATAATTGACATCCATTTCATTAATTTCAAAGAACAAACATAGAAACACACCAATTTTTCATTTATAATATTAATAAAGATCGTTAAACCGATTCTGGTTTAGTTATCTATGAAAAATAACTGACCAATGAAATAAAAAAGTTGAAACAAGTGAAAAAAATACTAGATGAATAAATCATCCTCCTCCTGCCCTTATCCCATTCTAAGTGGGGTCGGCACAACATGTTACAAACATGATTTGGCTTGGTATTTTACGACCGCCCGCTTGCCTAACGTTAACTTACCTTTACGACTTCTCGGTACGAAAGAGGGTGGTTCTACTCAACCGGATACCACACGGCTGTACTAGATAAATAAAATTCTATCTAATCATTTTGTCTGTGATACTAATAAATATCGCTTTTCAGTGCGGTGACAGTGGAGGACGAGAATAAAGTATGTGCGGAATTGATTAATAAATTTATACAGGCTGTTTCATACCATGACGATTTGGAACAGCAGTTGAACTTTTATGTAGAGTGTCGATCGGCCTTCATAAAACTTGATTCAGTTCTCATTGTCTTAGTGCACGTAAGTACAAAACGTATTAAAGTTAACGAATAACGTGAACGAACTAAAGTGAAGCGAATCTAAGTAAATGTAGGAATACTTATGAGTTACACTTACCCATGGATAAATTATGTCCCATTTTTCAAATATATTCGTGTTATTCGTGACTTGGATCGCACCAACGTAACTTAACTTTAATGAATTTTTGTCGTGTTACCGAAAAAAAAACTGGATATTTTGTACTCCTATATGTTATAAGATACAGTGTATAAGCATTAATTCTTTAAATTTTCATCAATATCGATTCAGCGGATTAGCTGGGAAAGCGTAACAGATAGATAGACTTTCGAATTTATAACATAGTAACGGCCTGTTACAGTCCCGCTGCTGGGCATAGGCCTCCTCTCTCTGTTTCTGGAGAGAAGGGTTGGTGATAAGGCCTATCACGCTGCTTAAAAACGGATTTATAGGTTACACATATCCTCAGAATTCTCTAGAGATATACAGGTGTTTTGTATAAATTCACGCGCGCGACGCGGCGCGACCGGCCGGATCAACGACCTTCATGCATTCGTTCACCGCCGGTCACGTCCGCCACTTAGTGACGTTTTGGATTACGATAAGACAGGACGCGCGCGCACCTGTATACGACCTTATTGTAGAACGCACACGCGTAATTATGCGTTTGGGTGTGGTTTATAGATTTAGTGACGCGTTCAATTAGTGAAGCGTATAACAAGACGCGACCGTCCGCGGTTTTGGTGCGCGTTCGGGTTAATGTTTACCGATATGGGACGATTCAATAACGTGTGACCTTACGAAGGTTGTGTGCACACCGCGTGTTATTTGTGTTACTTAACCGATATAGTGAAGTGTATACTCCGGGAGAAATAGACAGTACGTGTCCGTGGAAGACTGCTGAGGCGAGCCAACGGGTTCGGGAATCGGCCAAGTACATACAAACGCTCACACACACACGTACACATATACACGCAGTTATTCATGAGGCTGGACCGCATACAGCTGACGGCCGCATAAGGTAGGTTGAGACGCCGAGACGGCGGGTCCAGGTACCTCGGAGGTTATTTCATCCGCCCGCACGTTTGTGCGGAACAACAGGTTTCCTCACGATGTTTTCCTTCACCGACAAGCGTGTGATAAATTGCAATTATAAATTAGACACATAAGTTTTAACAGAAAAACTCATTGGTGCCTGCCCGGGGTTTGAACTCGTGACCTCCTCGAAAGAGTCGTACGGTCTCACCGCTGGGCTATCACAGCTTACTATTTCTTATATTATAATATTGGTATAAATATAAATATAAATATATGGGACATTTACACACACGGTCGTCCATCCCCAAACTAAGTAACTTAATACTTGTGTTATGGGTGAGAGACAACTGGTAAATATATACATATATAGTTTTAAAAAGATACTTAAATACATATATACACCCAGACTCGAAGAACCAACAAATTCTAAATAGAAAGTGTTGAAAGGTTCTTGTCGGGAATCGAACCCGCGACCCACGGAGCCGAAGACAGGGTCACTGCCAACTGCGCCAACGGGCCAGTCAATATGAATATAAATATGAATTTTCAAAATATTTTTTGACCATTGTAGGCAGTCAATGGTCTTGCAGCTCGCGCCGATAAGTCCCAAGGGCGATGGTTGCAGCGCGCGTGCGCGGCGTATTCCTTCGTTACAGTACCCTCCTTACATTGTCCGCTCGTAAAAGCTCAGCTATACCTGCTTAGTGGGCAAGTAGCTTTGCTCAACTGCTGCATCGGGCAGGGTGAGTCTTATCTCAGCACAGTACTTACATCTACACATATAAAAGAAAACGTAATGTAGATAAAAGAAATTCTTCATTGCACACCAATTAAATCAAAACAAAGTATATAAAGAAAGAAACTTAACTACAGAAAATAATACAAAATACAGAAATACGGCGTGCGAAGGCTTAAAGCAATCTCTACCCGACAACCTTTGGAGAAAGAAGAAATTGTAACATAAAATGAGATAGGTACATCAACAAGAACAAGTATAATAGTTATGAATTAAATACATATATAATAAATACACCGATACACAATAAATATAAATAAATAGACTAATATATTACACGTCTAATATATACACTAATATATATTGTAATAATTACTAATTATTAATAGATAACAACATAATAAGTAAGTATGAAGTGATAGCCTAGCGGTGACACCGTGCGACTTTCTAGAGACGACATAGGTTCAAACCCAGGGCAGGCACCAACGAGTTTATTCTATTAAAACTTATGTGTCTAATTGATAATTGCAATTTATCACACGCTTTTCGGTGAAGGAAAATATCGTGAGGAAACCTGCATATCTCTAAAGAATTCTAGGGATATGTGTAACCTACCAATCCGCATTGGAGCAGCGTGGTAAGTCTTAGCTCCAATCCTTCTCTCCAAAAACGGAGAGAGGAGGCCTTAGCCCAGCAGTGGGCATAGTAACAGGCTGTTACTTTAAGTAAGTATGTATATTCCTTATGGACTCTAAGACGACTGGACCGATTTGAATAAAATTTTCTGTCAAAATTTATAATCCTGTAACGTTCGGTGTCGGTAAGAGTAATTTTTAAACTATGAGGAGAAGCGGAAACCAGGTTGAGCCTCGAGAAACGTTTGACTGTTAGTTCCTTATATGTCTTAGTGGTAAATGACCGAAATTCGACAGTTCCGCTGTAATAAGGTAAAAAAATAACTTTTTTCTGCGACCATATCTCTCTGGTTAAAATAAGCGTTCTCTTATAAAATTCGGTGATGAAATAAGTATCGCTTCGATGACAATAACCATAGATGGAATTAATTATATCTCATCATTTATACATTACTTAAGGTTACGAGTACCTTAATATATTATCAAATTGTCAGGTTAACGTAATAAAATATAGAAAAAACTGGTTAAATAGCGGCAATATAAACTAGAAAAGGGCAAATGATAAATTATTGGAAAGTGATCACCACTTCTCCATGTCCCATTGTGATTACCTTTCACTTTAAACGCCTTTGCTGGGTATTAAAGAACAATTTCATGTCATTGTTTACAACTTTGTGAGAATTTTATACCGTACTCTATGTGAATACGAAAAGTACTTTCGAGCAAATCGACAGAAAATGTAGTGATAGTGGTATTGTATTAAGCAAGATTTTAAGCGTTCCGCGATTGAAAAAGTGAAGACGCAGAGTTTGGATGTTCCTAGTCACTTATACGGCGGCTCATAAACGTGAAATAAAACTGAATCTTAATATCTGAGAACGAGTGATTCGTGTAATAAGGTGAAGTGCAATTGATCTCAGCCTTTAATTTCTTCTGATAATAAAAGAAGATTGATGCTAAAAAGACACTTTATATTTTACAGCTGAGGCAAATTTGAAAACCCTAGTAGGTCTTATACCTGATATTCCACAGTATATCCAAGAGGATGGACAAAACAAGTCCACTCACGAAAAAGTAATCGGATTACTTAGTAACTTCTTATCAACTCTCCTAATATTGCCAGTAAGTTTATTAAAGTATATTTGGTTAATGTAATGTTTAGATATTAAAACTTGAAGACAAGAATAAAATAAACTGGTGATCGTTCTATGAACTATCGACCATAATACATATTGAATAAGATAAATAGTACTTTGAATCATATTTATATTTATGATTATGTTGGACATTCAGTAAGACTAAAAAAATAATATAATCACATCTCAGTTTGACTAATTAACATACTCAGTACATGTAATTTTCATTAAAAAAGGGAGCAAAGTTTTTGCTTTACATATTAATATATAGGATATACGAGTATTCCAAATGAATATTTGGGACTCAGTAATTCTTTTCCTTAAAATCTTGAATTAACAGATAATAAAAATTCAATTAATGTGATACGTTTAATAACCTCACTGATTTAGGGAAAAAATTGTGTGTATATTAATTTAGAATAAAACAATATAGAAAAAGACCAATAAAATGGATTAAAAATATTTGGTATATCTCAGAAAATATTTTTACAGTTGACCAAAGTAAAATAAATAGTAAAATATTTAACATAGTAATTGTATTAAATTTGAAATAAACAAAGCACTCGAGCGCATCTTGGCACGATCTCACTATAAAATGAAACTATTTTTACTCGTATCGGTTAAATGACGGCATTAACTGGTCCATATGGTTGAAAATGCAGACGTATTGATAGATATCTTTAAATCTCAGAAGAATTAGTTTTCTCTTATTCATATGATTCATTTAGTATTGCTTTATTAATTACTAGCTGTTCCAACAACGGCTTCGCCTGCGTGGAATTCAGTGATTTATGAAACTTTTCCCAATTTTTAGAAATTTTGAACATAAAAGTAGTTATTGTGAGTTAATCGTGAGAGATAGAGCCATGCTATCGCGGACTTTTTTTGGTAGTATTTTTATAGATCTACAGTTCTCTATTACATTACTTTAACGTATATCTGCTGGTTCACACAGAGCACGCCACTAAAGCTCCCAGCAAGCAAGTTTTTAAACAACTGCGCGATCTCTTTAACAAAATTTACATAATACCGGTATCTTCTATTTATCTACACCATCCCGAAGTGATCCACTATCTTTTAGTGAAAACCGTTCAAAAATCCGTTCAGTAGATTTTGGGAAAATCGATTACATACAAACAGACAGTTTTTGGGACTTTGTTTTATAATAAGTATAGAAATCTTTTTTTTAAATGAATAGGATAATATGGATAGCAACAGTAAGGCTTACATACTATGTGGATTTATAAAAACAATGGAAAGAATACACTGGAAGAAAACTGATCCATTATATTATAATTTATTGCTCAGAACTTTGGATCTCCTTTGTAATATGACACAAGAAACATACGCTTATCACATAGATGGAGGTATTTTCTATTTTTGAGTATTTTTATGCTTTTTCTATATAACGGATTTAAACTATCCGTTGTTTTAGTAAATTAAACGCATTATTTTTACTGTATCTCACACTCAATTAAGAATTCAGAAATAAAAATCAGTGTTTTAACATTTTGATTTTTTTTAATTATCATTTATTTTCGCGATCACGTTGAGTTTTATATTTCACTAAGCCCAACATTATAGCAAACTGCAATAATTTTTAATTCCATCCTCCTATGTTAAATTAAAGTCATATTAACGAAAGCGGTTCAGATAGTATTAGTTATCTATATTACAGTATCTAAATCAGGGGTGACAAACTTGCGATCCAAGTTAAACATCTTTGCGGCCCAATCAATATATCTGACGCAAAGTAAACGTAAAATTATAATATACTTTACTTATAAACTAATTCTCAATAATTTTCAATTGTACGCGCGATTCAAATATCAGTAACAAGTATCAGGACGTAAACAATTATTTAACTGTACATATGTCAATTACAATGTTCTAGTCAAAATAAAAATATTTGTTGCTTCGTTATATTGTTTTTTTTTTGCAGGCCACCTTAATTATGAACTATCGTTAATTAAGCCCAAATTAGCTTTTGCAGTTTGAAACTTCTGAATATAATTTATAGATGATCTGAATATAACATGATCACTCGTTTCGTTTCAGATTGTTCTATATAAACTTGATTAGAATTTAACGAATATGGAATTTTGAAGGGATACTTTGTTATATCGTAATAAAATTTTGTTTTTTTAATTTTATATTGATCAGATATTTTATACAGTTCTATCGAATGACGAGTTGTATGGTTCTGAAGAGGAGTTTATTGAAAGTATTGAAAATCACGCTAGAATTTAATGAATATGGAATTTCGAAGGGATACTTTGTTAAATCGTAATAAAATTTTGTTTTTTTAATTTTATATTGATCAGATATTTTATACAGTTCTATCGAATGACGAGTTGTATGGTTCTGAAGAGGAGTTTATTGAAAGTATTGAAAATCACGCCACAAATATATGTCAGGAGTTGTTGGTCGTACTCAAAATGCTCGGAGACATTAAAGACACGAAGAAGCAATACAATTTGGCATTGGAATTATTTTGGCGTATTGTGAAAAGAGGAAAACTTCAAGAAGGTTCCATGACAAGTCTTGCTGCTAATCTGTGGACACTGTCGCAAAAAATACAGGATTCCAATAACAAATTTGCGGTTAGTATGCTCTATATAGAATAATATATATTCACAAATGCGAATGCATATTTTTCACAGGTTCTTGAAAATATTACATACCTTATAATGTTGTGTGAATCAATTTATTTTATTGACTTTATATTACTATTTTAAAATTTAAACCGTCAACTCAAACTCTTCACTTTCCTCTCCAAAGATTCCACAACTATGTCTAATTTTGGCGCTATAATATTTGGTATTGAAACAATGAAATTGCCCACAAAAATCCTTTGCCGTTTTTCCGATTCCGACGTAAAATAATTATATCACCGTGTGGTATCCGATTGAGTAGAATAGATTACCATCTTTCTTACCGGGATATCGTAAAATACGACTAATATACGGAATACACGTAGCCAAATCATGTGACAACATGTATTATGACATGTTGTGCCGACCTTACTTAGAGTGTAATAAGGGCAAGGGAGAGGATGATGACGTAAAATAATTATATTAAAATTTAAATATTAAAAATTCAATTTTGTTGTGGCGAAAAGGCCCTGCCGTGGGGGGCCCAGTAACGACACACTGGGTCGGAACACCGATGGTAGAAGATTGTTCCGCCGATGAACGTTGTGTTCCCTATCGCTTTGGCCTGGACAACTACAATTACACTTACCGCAGTAACGTGGCTATCCAGACCGAGCGCCTGGTAGCCTCTAGTGGAGGAAGATGGTGATTTTCCGATGAAGAGGTGGCACGTGGCGGTACCGCCTGCTGGCTGGTTGAAAAGTCTATACACTGCACTCACTAACACTATGTATAGCTACAATGTTCTTAAATAACGATAATAATAAAGTTTGTAGTTTGTTAAAGAGAAAGGAATATATAAGCGCTTTAAAAACGTATTTTGATGTTCACACCACGAGTGTAAGCTTCGAGCACACGTCGAGTTCCTTCGCGTTGCAGCTCCCAGCGCCAACTTACTCGGTCGGGGACCAATGGCGATGCGTTACTGCGGTATGCTCAACAGAGCGTTGTCATCGGCCAGACCAAGCGCGCGAAATACAAATTAACGATGAGTGAACATACCGCCCACCAAAATACAGCTGGTATTTTCCGGATAAGTTAGATAAAAGAGATATTGATTAAAAAACTATGGGAACTAAGACTACACTTATTATTAAAAGGTTAACTAGTATAGCTTATTACGATTCAATAGGAAGAGGGCAAAGTTTAACTAGAGGTCGTATGATAAGACTATTTTTAGTCTGAATAGTTGCCACACGGACGACTCCGTCAGGGCCCGGATGTAGTTTTGTCACTCTTCCTAATGACCATTGCAACGGCGTACGATTTTCGTCTTTGATGATTACTATTGAATTTAATTTTAACGTTTCAGATTCATTCGTCCACTTTGCACGTTGTGTTATAGAATTTAAATATTCATTCTTCCAACGAACCCAAAAGTTCTGCAGGAGAGATTGAATTAGTTGCCAACGGTTCAATCGGTAAAGTTTACTATTAGCTACATTTTCGTCGGGAACGGATGTAAGCGGCTCTAGTGTTAAAAAGTGACCCGGAGTTAAGACGTTTAGATCATTTGGGTCAGAACTTAACGGATAAAGAGGTCTCGAATTTAAAACCGCTTCGATCTGGACAAACAAAGTGGTAAGTTCCTCGAAAGTTAACACTTGATTGCAAACAATTCGATAAAGATGTGACTTTGCAGCTTTGATTTGAATTTCCCAAACCCCACCGAAATGCGCTCCCGATGGAGGATTGAAATCGAATTTGATATGTTCAGTCTGCGAAGCCTTCTGTAATAACGATAAATAATTGCTAGCACCGATAAAGTTTGTTCCACAATCCGCATGGATCACACTACAACGTCCACGACGTGCCACAAAACGGCGTAATGCGGCTAAAAAACCGTCGGTAGAAAGAGAAGACACAACTTCAAGATGGACTGCCTTGACAGCCAAGCAGACAAATAAACAAAGATAAGCCTTGTCTATTTTAGCGCCACGGTGTGTCCCGATTTTGATTCGAAAAGGTCCACCGAAGTCAACCCCGACTACAGAAAAGGGTTTGACTTGGTTGACACGAAACGATGGAAGATCGCTCATATATGGTTGTAATGTTTTAGGCCGAGTCCTAAAACATCGAATACATTTTGAAAGACATCGTCGAATAGCTCGTTTCGCGGACAGTACCCAAAAGCGTTGCAAAATAAGATAATGAGTAGTGTTCTGTCCTGTATGACAATGTTTACGATGAATATATTCAATGAGCTTAATCGTGAATGGATGATCGCTAGGTATGAGAGCGGGATGTCTTTGTTCGAATGAGCCAGCACGAGAAATTCGACCGCCCACCCTGAGAATCCCCTCCTCATCCAAGAAAGGATTGAGTTTTCGCAAGGGTTTCGCTAAGAGTTTATTCGATTTTAACTGTTGAATTTCATTCGCAAATGTGGAATTCTGAACGAATCTTACGATAAATAAAAGTGAATTATTGTTTTCAGTTTCAGTCAAAAGTGAACCATATTCACGCTTGGCTGAGGGTTTTATGTTAAACATAAACCGTCTGATATATGAAACGATACGTATTATTTTCTCGAGTGAAGAAAATCGTTCTAGTAAATAATCGATGGGTGAATTTGAATCATTAGTATTATTGGCGATCAACGCTACCGATCGACGCTCTTCGGTACGCACAAAATCCTCTTCATCGCTAGAAGGGATTGGAAATTGGGATGACTTGGGCCAACGATCAAGAGGCTCTGATAACCACGATGGTCCTGACCACCATAAAGAGTTGTGAAAAAGTTCGAGAGGATATTGTCCACGGGAAGACACATCCGCAGGATTGTCAGGCGAAGCGATATGGTACCACGTCTCTGCAGGGAATAAATCTTGGATATGACTTACCCTATTAGCCACGAATGTGGTCCAGCGAGACGAATGAGAACGGAGCCAAGACAGAACGACGGTCGAATCTGACCACAAGTATAACGCATGTATGACTAATTTATCAAGATACGTATCCAGAACAAATTTTGTAAGATCTGTAAGCAGAACCGCTGCGCACAGCTCTAACCGAGGTAACGAAATTTTCTTAATGGGTGCCACACGAGCTTTTACGCATAATAGCCGAATTTTAATAGATCCATCATCACATAAAGCACGCAGGTATAGCACTGCCCCGTAAGCTAATTCAGAACTATCGCAGAATCCGTGAATTTCATACCGAGTTGCACCATCAACAGTAAGACGACGAGAGAGTTGCAGGTTTTTGAGTATCGATAGCTGATCGCACAGGGTTTTCCACGCGTGTGTTATTTCCTTGGGTGGTTCTTGATCCCACCCAATTCCAAGAATCCAAAGTCTCTGCATTAAGCACTTCGCTTTAATGGTCAGAGGTGAGAGGAATCCCAGCGGATCAAAAATCTTTGCAATCTCACTAAGAATATTGCGCTTGGTACAAGAACGATTTGACGATTTGACATCGAATAAAAACGCGTCAGTAGATGGATCCCATTTAAGACCAAGCACCTTTAGTGTTAAAGGTTGGCCATCCGAAAATAGTTTAGAATCACGCAAACATTCTTCCTGCGGAAGATCAGAAAGGAATTTAGATTCGTTACTAGCCCATTTCCTTAACTGAAAATGACCCAACGAGAAAAGTTCTATAAGTTGCGATTTAGCTTTCATAGCAGCGTCTAGATCAGCACAACCGGTAACAACATCGTCTACGTATATATCAGTAGATAGAATTTGCTCAGCAAGAGGAAATCGAGAGCCTTCGTCTTCTGCCAATTGCTTAAGAGTTCTGCATGCCAAATAGGGTGCAGATGAAACACCATAGGTAACGGTATTTAATCGAAATTCTTGTAAGACCTGATCGGGACCTGGTCTCCACAAAATCCTTTGATAATCCTTATGATCATCAGCGATCAAAATTTGCCTATACATTTGACGTATATCAGCCATAAACACAACCGCGTGTAAACGAAAACGAAGAAGAACCTCAACGATGTTGGATTGAAGTTTAGGTCCTGTTAAAAGCGTATCATTTAAGGAAACTCCTTTAGCATCCTTAGCCGAGGCATCGAAAACAACGCGTAACTTAGTTGTCGCGCTATCGGGTTTAAGAACACAATGATGCGGTATATAGTATTTTCCATTGTTCAGGTCCTTGGCCTCGACCAATGACATGTGTCCGGATTGACGATAATCTTCCATAAAGTCCGAATATTCTTTATGTAAGAGAGGATCGCGTAAGAGACGCCGTTCGATGGCGTGAAACCTCCTCAATGCTATATCGCGAGAACAGTCAAATAACGGTTCTACGTTGTCCTTGAATGGAAGTCGAACTCCATATCTGCCAAAGCAATCACGATAATGTTCAGCGATAAAGGCTTGTTCACATGCAAGCTCCTCGGGTGTCAGAGATGACGCCTGGGGTACGTTGTCAATCTCCCAAAAACGTTGAACGATTGAAGCCAGCTCGTCCGATTTTGATGAAACTTGTAACGAATATGAAGATACGAGAGGCGTTCTACCCAATAAAAGCCAACCGAATACCGAATTTATCGCAAGTGGTTGATGACCATCACGTTTAATACAATCGCTGAGAAGCGATTCGGCGAAAACGTCTGCTCCGAAAAGAATATCAATCGGTCCAGGAATATCGAAACCTGGATCCGCTAATGGTAAGGATTGTAAGTGTGACCAACCTTTTGTATTAAGTTTAGCTACGGGTTGATCACCACAAATAGTTGAGATGACGTGCAGATCAATTTCGAATAAAGACGTGTTGTTTGATGCAATTGTAGAACGAACTACACCAGATATATCTGCAGCCATCCCTCCTATACCGTTGATGTTCACTGCGCTTGAGACCGGGTTCAGATTCAAGCATTGAACTGCCTGGCACGTTATAAAATTATTTTGACTTCCGGTATCAAACAGCGCGCGAAAAGAATGATACTGACCGCTCGCATCTTGTATTTGAACTATAGCCGTAGCAAGAAGGACCGTTGTATTCGAAACCTTGTTACTAAATCTAGAACCTGCGCCCTTAGCAACTAGAGACACAGACCGAGAGGCTATCGCGTTTGAATCAGTATCCGTCGAATTGTTAATACGATCCTTATGAAGCAACGTGTGATGTTTGTGTTTACACCGCAAACATCGGAAAATCGATTTACAATCTTTTAATTGATGCGACTGTTTAAGACAGTTAAAGCACCACCGTTTATCATTCGCGATAGACATCCGCTCGTCAACGGATTTAGAATGAAAAGATTTACATTGCGAGATCGGATGGAAGTCGTTACAAAAAGAACATTTCGCAACCGGTTTGCTATTACTATCGTCTTTTACGATTTGATTTGATTTATTAGAATTATCTGCGACTAACGTATGATTCACTTTTAAACGATTATTATAATTGAGTGAAGGTTTAGGCGATTCCTTCGACGTATTTTTCGTTTTAGAAGTGTCGCAGAAATGACTATCCCGCACAAGTGCTTCACACTTTGAATGTAAAAATTCCTTTAACTGTGAATAGTTAGGAAATTCAGACTTACAGCACTTCTCCTCAAAATCACGGCGCAATCTTGCATCTAATTTTGATAGAACGTGATAGACGATAACGAAATCCCACTGCTCGACTGGGAGTTTTAATTTTCTTAAAATGTTCAAATTTTCATCAATGCAATCCAACGATCGACGAAACGCATTTGTGTTTTGAAGGTTGAAATTGACGTTTAAAATATCCCTCCAGCAAGTGAACGCTAACTCACGCTTATCTTGATATCGCGCAACCAAAGCCGCGTACGCATCATAGTAATAATCACTCGTCACAGGGAATGCGCGAATAAGTGCTAACGGATCGTCGCTTAAAGAAGATTTTAAGTAGTGGAATTTCTCCACATCGGTAAGAGAAGAGCAGTCGTGAATGAGCGCGTTGTAAGTGTCAAAAAACTCGGGCCACTTTTTCAAATCACCAGAAAAAGTAGGTAACTGAATTTTCGGTAGTCTAATGTTTGATAATGATTTGTTATCAGATTGGATATTTGACAAGTTGGATGTATTTAAAACGTTGCTCGTTAAACTACGCCGTATTGACATAACTTGGAAATGAATGTCATCAAAACGAGTACGAATATCATCATCATCATCGTTGACCTCCTCGCATGAACCCACAAGTTCAAGAATTGAAAAGTGCGCCTGCTCAAACTCAGAAGTAAATTTTTTTACTTGATCGCAGTATGACAAAAACAAATCGCATTGACTAACATCGATTTTTGCTTGTAATCCGACCTCTAATGCTTTAGACATACGGTTCAACGCAATAGTACGTTTTCTGCGTAACGAAGGTAAATCTTGAATTGTATAACTATCTGTTGCCGCATATTTTACTTTAGATTTACTCGAAGAACTAAGTTTACGGAGAGTACGCTTTGGATTAAATGCCATTTTGATATTTCGATTAAAAAATCGCAAAAATTAAATATGTTATTACGTATTTACGAATAATTAGACTAGCCGGCGCAAGCGAGTGGCAGCCGACCGCTTGAAAACGTAATATTTATTATATTTAACTGCGATATGTGAGAAACTGAACTCCGTATAAACTAAATAAAGTTTAATAAGAAAGATGTGCGTGTGAACTTGACTAACAAACTATCTCGATATGAAATAGTTGTTTCGATTCTTATATTTGTATAAGACCGGTTAATTTATTATTACAGCCGATTATTAATGTAATATGAAACACCGCGAAACAAAAATAGTTTGTTTCATATAAGACCTGTAATAATGAACGTATGAAAATCACTACAGTCACTAAATAGATACATAAACACCGAATAAGAATATAAAATTTATGATTGTTTACGTACCTGTTCGTATGTGTAGTAAGTAATCCGAATTCGATGTATAGAACATAAAACTGTCACAGCCGATAAATACACATAAACACCGATAATTAGAAAAATAAGATTGTTTATATGTGATCTGCAACAATTTAACTATTCCACGGATACGAATTGGCTCGAAATTAAAGCTGCTTATAGATTTCGATGAACATAAAAACACAATCTGTCAAACGTTCGCCGCTCTTCGCGTATTACGAATAGATTTATAGAACGAATGTAGCTACTAGTGCACAGATAAGTAACAAACAACAAAATACAACGTAAAGAACTAACTCTTAAATCTTTAATAGCATAATGGACGAATGCATAGATATTAAGTTATGAGTTATTGCACAAAGTAATTATGCACAAAATGGCCGCTTTACTTCTACGTATTTAAGAAAAAATGTATGATTACAAACGATACATGATTCGAATTGGTAGGAAATTATGATTTTTAGATTAGTTTTAATTAGGATTAGTTTATTATATGCACTAAATACGTAAATAATATGATTTTAATGGGAAATAGTACTATTTTACTCAACGAAAAATACCAGCAATATTAATACGAATTTTGAAAATACCACTCCACAGTGAGATTACTAGGCACTCCCGGGTTTCGGCACCAAAAAATGTGGCGAAAAGGCCCTGCCGTGGGGGGCCCAGTAACGACACACTGGGTCGGAACACCGATGGTAGAAGATTGTTCCGCCGATGAACGTTGTGTTCCCTATCGCTTTGGCCTGGACAACTACAATTACACTTACCGCAGTAACGTGGCTATCCAGACCGAGCGCCTGGTAGCCTCTAGTGGAGGAAGATGGTGATTTTCCGATGAAGAGGTGGCACGTGGCGGTACCGCCTGCTGGCTGGTTGAAAAGTCTATACACTGCACTCACTAACACTATGTATAGCTACAATGTTCTTAAATAACGATAATAATAAAGTTTGTAGTTTGTTAAAGAGAAAGGAATATATAAGCGCTTTAAAAACGTATTTTGATGTTCACACCACGAGTGTAAGCTTCGAGCACACGTCGAGTTCCTTCGCGTTGCAGCTCCCAGCGCCAACTTACTCGGTCGGGGACCAATGGCGATGCGTTACTGCGGTATGCTCAACAGAGCGTTGTCATCGGCCAGACCAAGCGCGCGAAATACAAATTAACGATGAGTGAACATTTGTCTAGAATCATCATTCGTCTGTCCTTATCCCACTCTAATGTGTTCGACTCATGTTTCTATCTTCCATTCATCCCTCTCATTTGTCAACTCTGGCGCTACTCCTTTTATATACATATCACCCATTTATCCAACCTTCTCTTTTTTAACCCCCCTCTAGTCACATATCCATTCACATGATTTTCAACCCTCATTATATGTATGTCCATATAATATTATTGTTCGTTATGATGACATAATTACAATAAACTCAGTTGCAAATTGATTCTAGCCCTTAATTTGCAATTTTGTGTCATTTCGTTGCATCGCAATGAATGTTATTAATTGCAAACGATCATGGGGTTTTGAAACTCTTTACAGCAGATTTCTTAATTCATTGTTTTGTAAATAATTTATAGAATTAGGCGTTACTTTGCGGAGATCCATAATACAAAAGTAATAATACGATTATTTTGCTATAATCCGCGATACAGTAAATAGAAAATATATATAGTGTTTAATGTATAGTGGACTATCAGTATTTTCATACCCGATGCGTGCAGGATTCGTACCTCCACCACGTCCACCACAATACACAAGCACTACACAGGTTCACTATCACAAACTCAACAATCGTTTCGCCCCGCAACCGAAGCATCATCAGGAGATAGACTCCACGACAAAATCGCAAAGCCTCGCTTCAAAATCGCAAATCTCGCAAAATCGCAAAGCCCCGCTGCAAAAAGCGCTTTGCGATTTTGTCGTGGAGTCTATCTCCTGATGATGCTTCGGTTGCGGGGCGAAACGATTGTTGAGTTTTTGATAGTGAACCTGTGTAGTGCTTGTGTATTGTGGTGGAAGTGGTGGAGGTTTGTGCATGTGTTTTCACGAATCCTGCACGTATCGGGTATGAAAATACTGATAGTCCACTATACATTAAACACTGTATATATTTTCTATTTACTGTATCGCGGATTATAGCAAAATAATCTTATTATTACTTTTGTCATTGTTTTGTTTAAATATTCATTGCTTCAATATCTAAATCAGTGTCATTGAATATGTTTTGTTTGTTACAGAAAGCATTGTTGTTAGCCTTGGAAAAGGACCGAAGTGCAGCTTGTCGGAGGTTACTCGATAAAATAAACACGAACTAAGAACTTATATTTAGCTCACTTATATTATTACAATCATTTTGTTAACATAGCTTTAATATACAATATTTATAAATAAATAAAATTTATAATCATATAATGGGTTATTCAATTACCTTATTGATATATTTTGTTATCTTTAATTAAAATATTAATGATTTCTTTTTACAATATAATAAAATTATCTTAACGCTGTTCTTCTCGGCAAGAACTATTTTCCGTAGTATCAATGACCAACAACTAACGAAGCAACGACCATTCAGTAAATTAAAAAGAAAAATATTTTTAATTTCATTTTTAATTTGAATGTAGTTTAGTGAATATATTTTATTGTAAACAACAAATAGAATAGTAACTGTAAATTAAATGAATGAGTGGTATATATTTACACGCAGTCAGGACTATAAAAATAAGTAACTAAAATTGAATGTTTTTAAAGAACTACGACGTTCAATTACTTCGGTATGATGATGAATTAGTAAATTTGTTATCAAAATAATATTTATTTTTGGTTGTGGGACTTTCTCTTATTTGAGTTGAAAAATTTCAACTTGTTCATATTAGATCAGCGTCAAATTCTTTATTGACGCTGATTCAAAATCTTGCATGGCTCGTTTGATGTCGTGACTTTTAACTTAATAGATACAAAGTATTTTCGCAAAAACTTGTTTATTTCGATGCCTACAAAAAATCCAAATAATCCGTGACCGCAGTTGGTAAAGTTCAATGTAACAGTTAAAAATTAATTAGTGAAATCATCAAATAATAGTAAGGTTTTTTTTTGGTTTGGTTTAATATCATTTTTTTTAACCGAATCCTTCGGGTATTCTTGCGGTCAACAGTGACCATTATTATTTAGTTTAAAGATGATTATTTCCATTATTTTGTGACTGAAACTCTTAAGTTAAAATTATGAGAGTTAAGATTAATTATTTTAATAGTTTATAGTTCTAGAACTATAATTTCATTTCTTCTTACGAGCAATACCTATATTAATAAATTTACATTTATATCTCAAGTTACAATAGAAACAATTTATTTTCGATTTTTTTTATTAAGTATAAGAAAATAACGTTAATATACGTGGATATTTTAACTAATCCGTATCAGTTACTCAATGATCATTGGAGGAGATTCCTTAATACAGCGCCTTATCGTTTAATTTTTCTGTAACTTGTCTTGTTTTTGTGTTAATTCTCTGTAATTAATTCATTTTTTAAATTATTATCATAAACAATATTAAACAAAAAAATTACTTTTGTGTATGTATTTGACTGGCCCGTTGGTACAGGTGGTAGTAACTCTGTTTTAAGCTCTGTGGGTCGCGGGTTCGATCCCACCGAGAGCCAACATTTTTTAAATACAATTTATTGATTTATAGAAGCAGGTGTTACTTTGCGGAATTCCATATTACAAGCAATATAACAGAACTAACTACTTTGCTATAATCCGCACGGGTTAAGTGATTGCATGCAAAGCCAATGTGTATGAAGCAGGCAAAATCTACGCACCTTATACATGCAGGACCAGCCACCACATGCACCCCAAGGCGCAATTCACCAGCAACAACGAACACAAAAGCAGCACACACACCCACCACCACAATCTCGACGATCGTTTCGCCCCGAAACCGAAGCATCATCAGGAGGATAGGCTTCACGACAAAAATCGTACTGGGATCGTACAATTTATTGGTTCTTTGAGTCTTATTTATATATTGTCAAATTATATATGTTACTTTAAAATTATATATTTACTAGTTGTCCATCGCCCATAACACAAGTACTAATTTACGTATTAAACTACCTACCTACGTAATGTTCGATATATATATTCACATTACAATAGGATGATATATATTTATATATGTTCAAACTTAAATTGATGAGATTGATTAGTAGAGTCGTAGGGTTATTGCAGAGATATTGACCCTAAGAGGTGAGCGCCGGATGGGGTAAGCGGACATTGTCCGGCAAGACACGCTTGAGTGGTGCGCGCGCTCTGTTGCACCGTTCTTTCACCTTCGCAATATTGACGCCTATAAAACCTTGTCATTGTAGTAATATGACGTTACTTTCATCTCAACGCAAAGGAGGAATACAACTCTACATAGTGAAGAAATATAACACCCTTAAAGACATCTTTCGGGGTTCAACCCATATCAGAATGTCTAGATTAGGTTGCCTGGTACGAAACTTAAATTCTAAATGTTTGTGAATCTTGTTACTAACCAAATCTAAAAGATTGTTCTTTCCAGTTCATGCTATGGATTGTGTGTGGGAGTGCATTTTCCAATGACGAAGAACCGGATCAATTCGTGAAATCTTTGGGGTTTGATTCACTTTACGATGACCCAAGTTCCGGTAAGCATTCCAATAAGTAGTGTTTATGTTACGCACGCTTGTAAATAAACAGGTTTACTCTAACTGCGTCATATGCTTACAGGCATAACTTCGTTGGCTTCAAACCCAATAGCAGCAACACTTAATAGAGTAGATCAGTATCCACAGTTATTTGATACAAGTGTCAGTAGTTCCGTTGATTCTTTGCAAAATCAATTAGCACCTAAAAACAACATTTTTGATGCAACCAACTTTGGTTTCAATCCTATTGCAAGTCAGAGCTTTCTACAATATGGCAAATCAGCTAAACTAGTAGCACAACAGCAACCACAACAATTGAAACCTAACGTAGCACATCAAATTACCCCTTTACGATATGATATAAGAACTATACATGAGCCCAATTATAAAGTTTATAAGGAAGAAAAAAATGAAGATAAAGATATTTTAGCAAACCTGAAAAAAGACCCAACAGTCGCGGCTTATTTTAAACCGAATGTTAACGTTGAAGTAAATCATCCCGTAGAGTATCGGAAAGAGGATGTAATTAAAAACAATGAAGCGGAAAAAAACTACAAGCAAAATCCTTATATTGCAGGGTCTGTCCGTTTTCGTCGCTATACAGGCGGAAGAAGCAGAGAAAACTTGAAGAAAGCTGAAAACGAGGAAGAAGATGATCCTTACCATTACAAAGCTGAATACATATCAAAACCAAAAGCTTTTGACGAAAGTCCTTATAGCAGTCCTTATACTAAGAAAAAGGGCGCTAAAGGTGAATACGAATACCCATACAGCTATGATTCGGGATATGATCATAAGGAATATGAAAGAATAAAAGAGTTATCTGAAAAACAAGCTGCTGAAATCAAACAAAATCCAGGAAATTGCCAAGAAGTAAAGAAAGATGGCATGTCGTGTATGACCTGTAAGGACCCTAAAACTGGAGGAAATTATGAATCTTGCTCGTATGTGGCTGAACCAAAAAATAACAAATATGCTTATTCGAAGGAGCGAAAATATGATAGTAATGATGATGCTGATGAACCTGAACAAAAAGCTGAGGCCCCAAAATCTGAAAAATTAACAAACCAAGATGAGGGTCCTTCCCAAAGATATTCTTCTAAATCAGAAAATGAAAAGCCCTATAGTAGCTATAAACAGGCAGATAGTTCAGATGACACCGGTGATAAATACAAAGCATATTATATCCACACTTCTAAACCTACACCTAGTGAGGCACTTCGTGCAGCAAGTTCTGAAGATAGCTCCGAAGAGATCAAACCGAAAACGTATGATTATCAAAAAGCATTACCTGGATTTTATACCGATAATGAGCAAAAAAAAGATGTTGAACACGTTTTAGCTGAATTTAAAAAAAAGGATAGGTCATCATGCAAAAAAGTAAAAAGAAATGCAATGACATGTTTTCAGTGTCTTGACAAACATGGCCAAAAACACGAAGAATGCATGTTTGTTTCGGAATCAGCACCTAAACAAAGTCATTTAGCTTATCAAGAACTTAAAGAATTTACATCAAAGCCAGCCACGTTGGATGGTGGAAGTGAAGAAGCTGAAAGTCAAACTGTAACCACTAGTTCACCATCTGAAAATAAATCTGCGGCTTATGTAGCGGCTTCAAATTACGGCAAAAAGTCTAAACGCAAAAAGACACCTCAGGCTTCCTTAGCCGTTGCTGAGACGAAATCATTACCTAAAATTACTCAAAAAGTTAAAAGGAGTGAAGGATCCCAGCCAGAGTACGATGAAACAGAAACTGATACCTCAAATTTGGCACCTCCTGAAGAATTCGCAGGTGCAGACTCAAAAGGTGCCTTTTGGGCGGAAACAATGCCAAGATACAGTAGAGCGTTAGGCGTTTCTTTACCTGAATATATGCTATCAAGATCAGAGCATGAAGTTTCGTTTGACGAAGTAGTTGCGGGAGCGTAAATTGGCTAAGATTGTTAGTCAACATCTACTTTAAATAGAGCGTGGCAGTTGTATAGATTTCGAATAAAGCCTGAATAAATCGAGGGTAATAGGCATTTGTTGCATAATTTGGTTAGATTTCACTGTTTCAAGTACTAGTGGCAATCTATCCACTTTAACTTAGGGTAACTAATAAAAGTTGCTGACAATAGACGTATGTTATATTGTTTAACATTTATTAGTATTTTTAATAGTTACCGTAATGTTAATTTAGCGTAAGCAGCTGTTTGTTTTTTAAGACTCGACTCAAACAATTTATTGTTAACTAGTTTTAAATTTCAATTAAAATTGAATTATAAAATTTAATCAGTTTTTCATTGTAGTATTTGAGCCAATCAAAAGAAAAGTGGTTTATTATTTTATCATTTGAAAATGGTCAAGAGATATTATTATTATGTCTTCTTCATGCGTTTCCATTTCAGAAAAAATATCAATTAGAATAATTGTAAGTGGTCAATAAAACAATGAATTAAAAAAAAATCTCTAGCATTTGTTTATTTTTTATTTCCTGAAGAAACAAATTTTCCTAAATTGAACTTCGATCAAAATTATGCTCTCTTCGTCTTGTAGATTTATCTCCAAATATATAGTATTGATTATATGCCAGTGAAAAATCTTTAATATAACTCCCATTAAAATTCTAATTTTGCAATCCTAGATAGTGAAACAGGTCAACGTCACTGAAACAGAATTGTTGGCATGAAATACGGTCAGCGTGCTACATGTCAATATTGTTGTGATGTTCTTATTTTTACTGGTAATTGTCCAAGACAACGTCACAAAAGAACAGACGCTGGTAAATCGGGGTCTTGAAGCGATGGGAGAAAGTAATTAATTTCAGTTTCATTCTAGTCATACCTCAGTTCACTGATTTGTTGTTCACGGTTATAAATAAAACTGTACGGCCAATAATAAACTTGAATAAGGCTTCAGTGCAGTTCAGTGGTCTTAACAAGAAGTATTATAGTTTGCGCTTGATCGTTTTTTATTTGTGAGTAATACCTAGCTTGATTTAGTTTTGTTTTTATTTATTTATCTATATTACATACATATGAACAGTTTCGTGATTTAAAATCAATAATATGTATTTTGTTTCATTTTTTTGGAAATTTGGAATCATACGAACAGCCTTAAACTTTAAACCGTAATACCACGTACTATATAGAAATAACTATATTTTGGTGTGGTTTTAGTTTAATAATCTTTATTTTTTTTTGTAAAGCAAACAATTTATTTTCTTAATAACTGCGCATATGAAACTTCTATGTAAGAAATTGTTTGTTTCTCTTTTAATATAAAATTTTATACATAGTGTTTTTTAAAGAAAAGCATACTCATTATAAATGGTATGTCTCAAACAATTATGTTACTGTTACATATGATGGTCCCATGGCTCAAATGATGTCTGTTCCGAGGTTTCCCTATTTGTTACCTCAAAATGTTCTTTACGATAAATTATTCTTTTTTAATAAATATACCTTTAACTGCGACTTCGTTCACGAAGACTTCAGTAGTGCGATGAAAAGCGTATGCGTATAGGGTATGACACTTTTTATCAATCGTCTATCTCAATATCGAAATTCGCAAACGATGCTCCTTTAGGTCGTGAAGAAGGCCAAACAAACACTTCACTCACTTTTTCATTACCAATACGTAATTAATTAATAATAGTGTTGACGTTGGGGGTTTCGAATTGTTTCCTTTTCTTGTGTTGGTAGAAAAAATATCTTAATTTAAAAGAAACCCAAAATCTTGACTTTCATTAACATCACACATCAATTCATCAACAACCGTCAATCACAATATTGTAAGAGTTTTAAAATGTCACTTGCAACTATAATATGCCGACCTAGTTCATATATTCATCTGGATACTTCATCTTAGTGGTTACATCCATTAAACTTATATTTATGGAACAAGCCTCTTTTTAAATTGAATTGGGCACGATGTAGTGACAAAAGATTTAATTAGATGTTACATATTTAAAAAATAATGAATAATTGAAAAAAATATGAACTTGAAAGTAACAAGATCCATAGAAATAGAGTCACCACAACATCTCAGTCACACGTTAATAGGCAATGCGCGTTGCACATTAAAACATACGAGTAGGTATTATAAGACAATAAAATCTCCGCGGCCTATATTTTAAATTATTGAACGTATTTTCATGCGGTTTCATCCTTTAGGGAGAGTGAATTCGTAAGAAAGTTTTAAGAATATTAATTGTAGGGGTACTGTCTAATTTGTTTAATGGCGTTAACTCAGTAGTAAAATGTGGTAAAAAAATGTAGAAATTATGCATTAGCTGTATTAATTACTCAATACTTATCAGGTTAACTTAGGCATTTTATCATACTTTACACCATATGATTTGAATTCGATCATTTATGCGATCTGAGAAGTGATCGCAAAATTAAATCTAACGCGTGCCAAATAGTAGATGAAGAAAAATCGAAAAGACAGCAACGCGTGGCCGGTTCTACTTGTTTAAATATATATTTACCAGCTATAAAGTGTAAGGATTTTCCTGAGAACTGAGAGATAAATAACTGTTTGCATAATGATCTTTTGATCAATTACACAAACAGGATATCCTTACGTCCAAATTTACGATAAACAAGTGATGTATTTATGAGATTCCTCCGTTCACTATAGAGGTATTATGGAATTATATCTTGTCTCTGTGCCAAGGGGCGATTCAATAAAAAAAATGTATTGCGTAGTTGTTTCATACTGAGTAGAGTATTTATTTTTGTGTTGTGCCGCGGAACGTTCCGGTATTGTCGGTCTCATTTTTTTGAACAATATTGGATTTAGACCATCACGCTAATTCAGTGCAGGTTGGCTGTTAGCCAAACAAACCAAACCAGAAAAACATACCAAAAATTCTGCTTAGTAATATAGGTTTTCTTGCAATGGTTACGTAAAAAAGCAAGGCAGCTTCGCAGTTTAGGTTTCTTAAGAAAAAAATTTTGTTCATTCAGTTCATTAGTGATGATACTTTACTACTATCTGCGGTAAAAGAAATTCAAATTTTGACCTTATTAACGTTGAGTTCATGAGTTCAAATATCGTCAAATGTGTAATTTTCTTGTTCTATATAATAATAATAAAATCTTTTCTTGTTCTCAAAGAAAATACCGGTCTTAATTTTTTCTACTACACGATAACTAAGCAAATTTTTTGCTGTAATTCGCGATTAAGTAAATAGAAAATATATATAATGCTAAATGCAGAGTGGAATATCCGTTCTCTTACTCGGTACATGCAGGATTCGTATCTATATCGGTTCAGCAGATAAGCCGTGTTACATACAGACAGACATTAGTATTGATAATAGTACGGATAAGTAAAATGTGATCAGTAAATGTCATTACCACACTAAACTAACATCATACACTTTCTATTTATCATTTTTGCTTAAATTAAAAAAAATACTTGAAAATAATGTCACTTTTTGATTTCTACTCTTACAATTGTTTTAATAATCATCGTTATTGACATTGTTTTACTTTAGGACGGAAATGAGTAACAAATATGAGATGTTAGAGGAAGAAGAATACATAGATGTGCGATCTTTGCCGTTAAGACCACCGCAACCGGCGCCGCCTCAGGAAAAACCAGTTCGTCGAGCATGGCATCCAATCATGTGGGACGATTCTACTGCTGAAGCGCCAACTGATCAGACTGATAAAATACAGGTAACATATTTTTTGTATTGTGTCATTATCCCATTCCAACTGGGGTCGGCACAACATGTTACAAACATATTGTCCCATGATTTGGCTACGTATTTTACGACCGGCCGCCTGCCTGACGTCAAATTACCTTAGCCTTTTACGACACCTCGGTAAGAACCTAGAGTAGTATATTCTATACAGCCGGATACCACACGGCACATACCTTAGTCGCTTCTTACGACACCACGGTGAGAATGGAGGGTGGTCTAATCTATTCCGCCGGATACCACACGGCGTCGCAATTTACTAATCATACCTTACAAAATACTGTAGCTAAAAATTAAGCTCTATATAAAAAACAATTGTAGCTGTGATACCGTGCGAATCTCTAGAGACGATCATGAGTTCAAACCCCGGGCAGGCACTGACTTTTTTTTATTAAAACTTATGTGTCTAATTAAAAATTGTTATTTATCACACGCTTTTCGGTGAAGCAAAACATCGTTAGGAAACCTGCATGTCTCTAGAGATTTCTAAGGATATGTGTAATCTACCAATCCGCATCAGAGCAGCGTCGTAGGTGTTAGCTCCAATCCTTCTTTCCAAAAAACGGAGAGGAGGCCTATGCCTAGCAGTGAAATAGTAACAGGCCGTTACTTTACTAAAGCTCTATATATTGACACATAATTCAATACACGGTATTGGTAAAATTGATTGTTCTTTTAACATGTTCGTCGCCTAATTTATATTTAAGACAATATATTGCATTATACTATGTCGTAGTTCTTGTTGCTTTTCTCGTTGAGCAGTTTGCTTCCTTTTCATGTAACATATACATATACACCGCGCCCATCTATCTTACAGGCTTGCCCTACTAATTTAAGCCCCGGGAGAAACTCAACCGAATCGCGCTGGGCATGGAACGTGTTAATATTTATTACTGTAAAGCTCATACTTTTTCATAGATTATTTATGATTTATATTCCCTAAATATTAATCAAACCTGCAATCGGCTTACTGAGATCTAAAGTACGTATAATCAATTTCACAGAAACCTCAAATATTTTTTTAGGTATAAACTTATACGCCTATCACTCGCTTTTTATTGAACGAAGATATCGTGAGGATAACTGCATATCTTTAGTGAATTCTTGAGTATGTGTAACCTACCAATCGGCATTGGAGCAAACCAGTTTTTCAAGGAGAGGAAGGCTATGCTCAGCAGTGGGATAGCAACAGGCCGTTATTTTAATAATTTTAAATTTCCAGAAAGACCAGTCTTCATCCCGAGAGTATCCGCACACGCAACGTATACGCAACTTGAAAAGGTTAATCGCTGAGGGCAAAGTCAAACCCACATCGGAAACTCTTATATTCTTCCTTTGCAATAAATTCGCAATATCAGAGGAAAGGCAAACTAAACTTTCTTTATAAAATAACTTGTGTATATAATTATAATATTATGTGATGTATTATTACGTAACAAAAACTTATTGAAACTATCATGTGTATTAGCATGTCCGCCTCATGTAAGAAAAATGTAATTAAATAACATGTTAATATTAAATATAAATATACCTGCTAATGTTAGATGTAACTGATTTTACTAACATATATTTTATATTAGTTTCTTTTCTAGTCTTTCTATGGTTTTGAGTTATTGATAAATAATTTTAATAAATAAATTGCGACTTCTATTTATTTTTACAATAAACATACGTTGAAGTATATATTCTATAATATACAGGTCTTTTTATTTTCTCATCAAGAATTACTTGACTCCAATTTGTTTAATGGACGTTCAAAACATAAGTGGGGTATAAATACAAAAGAAAATATAAAAATCTATGTTTTTTTCTTATTATTATTATTAATATTTGAAATGCAGTTTTATTGCAGTACCCTCCATATCAACATATATCTTTTATTCTATATTACAAAGACGCCAATACGTATAAAAATTATGCATTTTATATCTCGCAATCGTGACAGACTTGCACAACAACAATTGACCTACTATAGCTCGCCTCGGCGATTCCGAACGTGCAAGTTTTAAGGCCCTTATCGGAAAAGAACGATTTTGAAAGACTCAAATCGGTGTTGTTACATATACTTTATATTTTTCATAAAAATTATCTACACACAAGACTTTTTAATATAAAACAAATAAGATTTTCTCAAATATAACTTATACAAAGAAATAAAGATCGACGGCCGACTTCACGTCGCGCCCATTAGCTGGGCGGAGCCGCGCACAATAAATTAAATCGACATATAAAATAAAACGAGCATTCTCGAACGGAACGGAACGCGCCGAGCGGAGAGATCGGCGGGCGCGCGTGGAGCGGAACGATCGCGGGGCGCGCCGCTGCACGGTCACACTGACACATTATAGTCCATCGCGCGGGCGGGGGGCGGGCGCGGCGCGCGGCTGCGGCTAGGTGGCGCCCGCACCCGTCGCGCCCGCCGCGCCCGCACTCGCCGCGCCCGCGCCCGCGCTCGCACCTGCACCCGCGCCCGCTACGGTCGCGCCCCCCGCAGCCGCAGCGCCCGCCCCCGCGCCTCCTGGAGTCTCCTCGTCTTCCTCCTCTTCAGGGTCGAACTTTAACATCAACTGTTTGAACTGGAACATAATTACATTCAACATTGTGATATTGAGTTATGTAACTATAAAAGAACTATAATAATTATAAAAAATTATTAAATATAATAAAAAAATAAAATTTTAATAGAATTATGTAAACTAATCAGCCCTTTGTACAATAGTTACATAAATAATTTATAGAATTAGGCGTTACTTTGCGGAGATCCATAATACAAAAGTAAAAATAAAATTATTTTGCTATAATCCGCGATACAGTAAATAGAAAATATATATAGTGCTAAATGTATAGTGGACTATCCGTTTTTTCATACCCGTTACATGCAGGATTCGTAAAAAACTTGTGGTTGTTGTGGTGGCAGTGGTGGAGCACTGCCACCACAACAAGCACTACACTCGTTCACTATCACAAAGTCAACAACGTTTTGCCCGGCAACCGAAGCATCATCAGGAGACAGACTCCACGACAAAATCGCAAAGCTTTGCATAATTTATAGAATTAGGCGTTACTTTGCGGAGATCCATAATACAAAAGTAATAATAAAATTATTTTGCTATAATCCGCGATACATGTATCGCGTATGTATCGCGATGTATCGCGGATTATAGCAAAATAATTTTATTATTACTTTTGCAAAGCTTTGCGATTTCGATTTCGATTTCGAGTTTGTGATAGTGAACTTGTGTAGTGCTTGTGTATTGTGGTGGCAGTGGCGGAGGTTTGTGCATGTGTTTTTTACGAATTCTGCATGTAACGGGTATGAAAAAACAGATAGTCCACTATACATTTAGCACTATATATATCTTCTATTTACTGTATCGCGGATTATAGCAAAATAATTTTATTATTACTTTTGTATTATGGATCTCCGCAAAGTAACGCCTAATTCTATAAATTATTTATGTAACTATTGTACAAAGGGCTGATTAGTTTACATAATTCTATTAAAATTTTTAATGTATTTGAAAAAGCTTTCAGAAACTTATGGGATAAGGCTTTTCACATGCCTTACAAGGCCTAATTAATTTAATATTAATGATAACAAAATACATTGGTCCACCGTTACACTGTATGTTGACTAGAACCATAAAATTTTCTTTTCATTCAAACACTGATTAGTGAATATTGGTTTCACGTACCACGTAGCGGACAATGGAAAGAGCTAGAGTAACCGGAGTGCCTTTAGTTACATTTGTGACCAAAGCCTCTGGATATATTTTGAACAATTAAGGGGTCCCCAGATGTATAATTTCGTGAATGAAATTCCTAATAGACGTATCGAAAATTTTTATTTAACTGACGAAAACAACCTCTAGCTTGAAAATACTCTGGAGACAATCACATTAAAATTTATGACGTTGAAATTGAGAAGACGAATAATCGTACCTCGAGGTAGTCATCGACGAGTCGCCGACGGCCTCGCTCGTCAAGTTCTTGGTCATCATCAGTATCCTGCAATTGCGCGATAGTTGCTTTGGGCTCGAACTGCGGCGCATGCCGCCGCGATACTGCCTTCTCGTATACTTTCACACTTTCCGACGGTGAATACTGACTTATTTTTCTGTAATTTGTTTATTTTTATTCAGAATTTCTTAAGGAAAATTGATTAAATAAATTTTTGACGCACATAATACGCCAAAATGACGTATCCTTACAATAATAATAATAATAATAATAAAAATACTTTTTTGCACATAAGACGAAGAAGAATGCAACACAATGATACAGAAAAAAGACAGAGTAAAGATAACGATACAGAAAATCTTAATAATAATTTTAAGTAGTGCAAAGGCGGCCTTATTACTAATAGTAATCTCTTACAGGCAACCTTACTTAAGAGATAAACTGAGACAAGGAGTATAAAGGACGGTGCACAAAGTATTTATTAATAAACATACATACATTCTAATAAATACACACTAATACATATTTGAATAATTATACACTAATACATACATCAATATTTATACATACATAGATACATGTATATCGTCTTTAAATATACTTTAAATTTTGCTCTCCTTACCCTCAAATGTGTAACATTAATAAATACAACACAATAATACAAAATTATAATCAAAAAATTTTTTATCTTAATAAATCTTTTTACGATTCTACAATTGAATACTGCAATGAATTTTAGCTCTGTCATTAAAGAACTTTAAAATAACTATAAAAGGAGGCTGATACAGAAAGCCTATTTATTAATATTATTAATGATTATTTGAATGATACTACGTGAATTTAGATGTTCTACAACCTTGTTGAAAGTAAGTAAATTATTATATTTTGTAAAGTGCCATCGCAGACTTTTTTGCAGGCTTTCCTCGATAGAATCAATTATTAGAACCAGTCGAAAAGGTGAGGATTCAAGTGTTTTTAAATTGGTCTAGCATATTCAATTTACCTTAGTAGTTATCAACGTTTATGAATCGATTTACTATATTAACGATTAGGGTTGATATACTTTGACTGACCCGTTGGCGTAGTGGGTGGGCACCTTAAGCTGTGCAGGTTGCGGGTTCGATTCCCGCCGAGGGCTAACATTTCCTATAAACAATTTGGTTCTTCAGCCTGGGTCTATTTTTGTATTTAAGTATGTATTTAAAACTATATATGTATATATTTACCAGTTGTCTGTCACCCATAACACAAGTATTAAGTTACTTACTTGGGGACGGACAACCATGTGAGTAAGTGTCCCATATATATATTTATATATTTATACTTACGCGTCCGTGAAGCCATAAAGCTGCTTGAGGTGCTGTTTGAGTACCAGCAGCAGCAAGCAGCCTCGTGCCTGTCGCATGGCATCTCGCAGCGGCCTCGTGTGCAGCGGTAAACGAGCCACCAGCGCTTCCGCCTCCTCCTCGTCTTCCTCTTCATCTAGAGGCTCCTTATCCTCGTTGCCCGTTTTTATAAGGCCCTGCACGTGAAAAAGAAGTAAAGTAGTAAATAAAGTAACGGCTTGTTACTATCTCACTGCTGGGCATAGACCTCCTCTCCGTTTTTGGAGAGAAGGGTTGGAGCTAAAACCTACCACGCTGCTTCAATGCGGATTGGTAGATTACAAATATCCCTGGAATTCTCTAGAGATATGCAGGTTTCCTCACGATATTTTCCTTCACCGAAAAGCGTGTGATAAATTGCAATTATCAATTAGACACATAAGTTTTAATAGAAAAACTCATTGGTGCCTGCCAGGGATTTGAACACATGATTATCTCTAGAGAGTCACACGGTCTCACTGCTGCGCAGAATTTTATTCTTTTTTCAGTAAAAAAAGAAATATATTAGAAATTTCACGTTTTTTTTTTCATAAATATGAAAACCATATTTAATATTTTAGAAGACATACCCAAGGAGAAACGAAGATAAATGAAGATTTATGATTACCTCACGAAAAAGCTGCAGTAAATTTGATCCCGACGTAGAAATAATAATATCTATATGGTGTATTATAAAAAGGGGTTCATCTTGAACTTGATATGGAAAATAGCTTAAATTATCAGCCAGGTACAACATTTGATCCAGCGGGGCGGTCTGTAAACATAGAGATAGACAGTAGAATGGTAAAATAATCCATTATTTTATTTTTAGGCACATCCCTTCTTCTTTTGTAAATAAATAACGGAATAAGATTTCAATAACAATTGATAAAAACCATTATAACTTACGGGACATTATATTTAAATCATGGTCAAATCGACCACAAAAATAATTACTCATTAAATTAATCTATTTGTTATAGTTAATATTATTTCAAAATAAGACCTCAATTTTAAGCCAAATCACTTTTTAACGGCATTGGGGTACTACTGCCAATAATTTACCGTAACATTCATTAGCTACTAGAAAATTTGTAAATAAATAAACGTATTTAAAGACAACTGTTTTTTTATTACATAAAATTATTACGAACGTATTAATAATCACGCTTTTTCTTCTTCCTGAAAAGTTGTCAAAAATAAGATACAATTTGACAGTACACTGTCGATATGTTATGTACAGGTTAATGATTATACTTAAGTTAACTGGAGCAACCAATACATAACAGTCAAGCGATAACTAAATAATAGTTTTATGAAGATTGAAGAAGCGCTATTCGATGTTGACTCAAAGGTACTTGAAATCTTCATTACCTTTACAAAACTGTTGTATTTTTGGGGGAAATATGTAACCATGAGTTAAAATATGAAAAATATTAACGGAATCCAAAACTTACAGAAACATCATCGAATTGCTTTAGTAACGATAACACTAAAGCCCGCCGTTGTGGCCTCGTATTTCGCAACAATGAATATAAAAAACCATTAAGCGCAGTCGGCAAATCATCTTGGTCTTTTTTCCTGTAAAATATATAAATGTATATTTTTGAATCTCACCAAATTATATCTTCAACATAGATTATTCTCAAATATATATTTATACTTGTACCTAGAACCGCTTTCCATTCTAATATAAATTTCATGAAAGACATGGATCATGGAATGACTATGGTTGCGAAACAACAATACCGTCACTATATACAAGGTATATGGTAAGGCTAAATTCTACCATACGTAATATTACCATACACTGTTTTTACACACAGCTAGGCCAAAGGCCTCGATCGAGAAAGAGATAAGGTCTATCTCTTACACTCAAAATTAGTTCCTTTATTGATAGGCAGATTAAACAAATCCCAGTAATATCTCTAGACATATGATATGATATTACATTAGGATATCAAAATGAGAATCATCATTCTCCTGCCCTTATCCCACTCTAGGTGGGGTCGGCACAACATGTTACAAACATGTTGTCATATGATTTGGCTACGTATTTTACGACCGGCCGCCTGCCTGACGTCAACTTACCTTAGTCGCCTTTTACGACACCTTGGTAAGAAATGAGGGTGGTCTATTCTATGCAGTCGGATACCACACGGCTTAGGATATCAAAATGAGAATATAGGCTATATGAAATGAGATGCCATAAATATTAATATTGTTTTGTTCAGAGAATACACAGCCATGAAACTTCTTAGGTTATCATGATAAAGTAACGTAAGAAAGTATGTGTGATCATCTATACATATTATGAAACAAAGTTGTCTGTTTAACATATGTTCGATTGATTTTCTCAAAAACCAGTGAATGGATTTTGTACGGTTTTTACTAAAAGATAGTGCAATTTATGAGGAAGTTTTAGATTAATAGTACATTCTCTGGAACGGCTAAACCAATTTTGATGGGACTTTTACTGGTTGTTGCGCAACATATAGACCCCTTTCTGTGATAGAATTCCCAAGAACTTAAAATAACTTTGTGGTACTTTGATCTCCACGCGGGCGAAGCCGCAATAACAGCTTGTAATTAATTAATTTGGAGTCTATATGGGACAAAACAATTTAAATAAATACAGTATGTACAGATAATTGCTTTATATACCGAATTAACTGTGTAAAATAAGATTCTCTGTGTATTAGTGTAAGTGTAGAAATGATCTTAGACATAACATCATCTTACCTAAACCCTCTAATAACACCTTTTCTACTACTCTGTAAAATTTTTTGCAACTGGTACGACAATTTGATTCCCAGCTGCGCTTTCATATGAATGAACCCTGGATATTTTTTATCTATTTCTTGGAGATGTTTATCTGCCGTATGCGACACCGTTACTTCCGTGTCAGTACTCATACATATTAAATATGGAACAATCTGTAAAATACCAGAAAGATTAATGTATTATTTCATCACTATTACAAAAAGAATAAAAATAAGTTAAAAACAAAATGTATTTATAAATAAAATATATATCATAAAAATTTATAAATTAGATCCATTCTCTTAATAAATGTTTAAAAAATATTTTTCTGGCAACACTATAATGGTAGTAATTTATTGTTCATACTTGGAAACACTCATCATATGTAATAAAAATAGCAGTCAGCTTTTTGTGAATAATAATTATTTATTTTTATATATATAAACGGGTCACCCGTTTATATATGATAATATGTATGAATCGCGAAGGTTTAAAATCTACCAATTATTATTTCGTTCTATACGAACATTATGAGCAACCACTTGCAGTTTGTGCTATTTAATTTTAAAGTAATTTATGACGTACATATAGGATAAAAATGTATCACAAACCTGTACAGGATGAACGAGGCCTTGGGCTAATACAAGTTGAACTACTTTCATCGCACTTGATCGCACGACGGTGCTTGAGTGTAGAAAGGAGCCAAGAATCTCTTTCAGGTACAACTGAATAACCGTTGATGCCATTCCCGACGAAACATCCCCCATCTCTTTTAAGTTTTCGTGCTTTGATCGCTTTGACCCTACAAAGTATTTCAAATAATGTAAGGAGTAACACAAATTTATCTACATGTTCATGTCATATGTAGGTAACAAAAAGATCTTCGAAATTACACTTATTAAATATTAAAATCATATTTGCAATTTGCATGATATTATTCGCTCTCACAGCGATCCTATCCATAGTTTGATATTTGATATGTTTCACTATTGTCTTCAGTTATGACAATTATGTAACAAGATATGTATAATTAGTATAAGTTTTTATTTACAGATTTTTAAGTGTAATGTTTATTTTTGTTCATATGGTCTTTTGTTACGTCTTATACTGAATATTTTTTTTGGTTCCTAATTGTACGATTTATGCTGCTTAATATTTCTTATTTTTTTTTTATGGTTTTTTTTTAATAAGGGGAGGAATAATGTAGGTGTCATATAAATTACATTGTTAATTTCCAAGAAATATTGTCAACGCCGTTATATTAGCAATATTATGTAAAGTGCAAAATGTAAAACGTCTCTTTGACGACAGTCACTCACAGTCAATCGGAGCGGTCAATAAATAACCAAAGTGAACACGCATTTTATTTTTGGTCACAAATTCACACCTTCATAATTAGTGACAACATCCTCTAAATATTGATATTCGATATTTTTAATTTTTCACGCGTTTTGGTGGTAAGGAAAATATTGTGGAAAAACCTACGTATCTCTGGAGTACGGACGAAAGTAACAAACCCGCATTGCAACAATGTGGCGAGACTACCGCGACGTCAAATCTTCTTTAAAATAAAAATTGTACTTCGGCATTTTAGAAAATTAAATCCACGTATGAAAAACCCATAAGCCTTAGGTAGCTTTATGTTAATACAAGGTTAGAACAAAATAAAATATGCGTATTAAAAATTGACAACTAATGGTCGGGTAGGTTTTTAAAGCTGCAATGTCAATACTTTGTTGTGGTGCTGCTGGCATTTCATGATATATTCAGGTATGGCTATTTTTTACTATAAGCCGAAAAACGAAAATGACCAATTTTCGAATAAAACTCGCCTGTGAATGACAGTTTCAATAAATGAATTACAATAATAGTTTGGAGCAAGACGATTTTGAATTTTTTAAGATTGGGACTCTTAATATAGCAGGGGTTTAAATGGCTCCAGTATTTTGATTAATACGTACATTCACTATCTTGTCTAATCATTCGTTGCTCTTCTTCTTGTAAGTACATTTCAACGTTCCTAAGGACATCAGCCTTCATTTCTATGGGCGCTAGTTCTGATGTGAGCAGTTGATGGTAAAACTCTTTCAGCTCCGGCCTTAACATGAACTCGTAATGCCTTACGCAAACCGACCCTAAAGCTTTAAGTGTGTGCGATACAAAATCTTCATCTTCCAGTCCCACAAAAAACATTAACGTCATGTACACTTGCTCTTTTATATCATTCTGAAAATAAATCTATCATATAAGTATTGTATTCGTATTTCACTGGCCCGTTGGCGCAGTGGGCAGTGATCCAGCCTTCAGCTCCGCAGGTCGCGGTTTCAATTCCCGCCGAGGGCCAACATGTTCTGTAAACGATTTGTTGGTTCTACGAGCCTGGGTATATATTTGTATTTAAGTATGTGTTTAAATTACGTATTTAAGTATATATGTAGAATATTTATCAGTTGTCCGTCACTCATAACACAAGTATTAAGTTACTTACTTTGAGATGGACAACCGTGTGTGTAAATGTCCCATATATTTATTTATTTAAGTTGAATAAAATTTACGAGTTTTGCAAAAATATTTCATATTTAAATTGTAATATTAAATTTAAGGCAAAGCCTTATGGATTTACCTGCTTTGGTCGCGCCATTAGCTAGTATTAATAAATAATTAATTAGTATAGTTACCTTTGAAGTAAGTCGTAGTACGTTTTTTTAATTTCGATTGGGGTGATGGAAAAGCTAACATTGATTAAATCAATGTATGAAATAGACCTCAAAATTTTAAGGGTTCCCACCTGCATGAGTCCATGCACTAGGCAGTAAATCTAATTTAATGAACCATTAAATCTAATTTAATTCAAGTAATTTTTTTTTTTTTCGTTCGATTGTATACAAATCTTAGTTGCATTTTCTGACATAAACTTTAAGCAAATATGTTAGGTCTCTTTACGTAAATGAAACTATAATAAATAAAAGTATTTTTTTAAATACTAACCGCTAAACCTTCTATAACTTTACTATCAGTGAAATCAAAATATCTTAACAATAGTCCTACAATGAAAAGCGATCTCCGAAAATGAGGTCTCGTGTGCAGTGCCCGCGTCATCTCTGGATTACGCTGCCAACTTTGTTTCCATTGTAATAGTACACCTGAAAGGAACCACAAGACAATATTAAAAATTATACAATTCTCGTGAAACATCGTTAGTTAACATACTCCTCCGAACTGGCTTGACCGATTTTTATGATATTTTATATGCAAATTCAGTAGGTCTTCGGCTTCTATTTTTCATACCCCTAAGTGATAATGGTGGTCCACTTTTCACATTTTTTTTATATTTTGGACAATGGTAGATTTTGAACTTTCGCGATTCATACTAAATATTATATAAATAAATGGGTTAAATCGCGATAAAATCGAATTACCTTTATACAAGGTTCCACGTTTTGGCAGAATGACGTCTTCGTTCCAGAGTACTAGTCATTATTTTCGCCAACTACCCTCGCTTGAACCGCACAATCCTTGTATAAAGGTAATTCGATTTTGTCGCTATGTGACCCGTTTATTTATATAACAATTATTTTGTATCAAAAAAATCTTTTTTATTACATACACTAAAAAAATTTCTAGAAATAACTTATATGGCAAAAAGTTTGCCGGGTTACCTAGTTAAAAATTAAAATTACCACGAATCGGCAACTGTTGATATAGACAGAGAATGACCAGTTAATTTTTGTCATTTTTGCATAAATTCAAATTCAAATCAGTCTTTATTCAAATTGGCCTTTAAATGTACTTTTGAATCGTTAAATTAAAATGAAGCTACGAATGGTTCGGAAAGGTCCTCTAATATAAACCAATGTTCAAACACTTACATATGTAGTTAAGAATAATAAAGATCATCAAAAACTTAAAATGAATGCATTATAATATTCACCGTTGTATTTATTAAACACGTCCCTAATGAGTTTATAATTGTGCGTTAGGGTATTAACAATAGCGGCGAGGCACGCAATGCAGGATGCTATGACGATATATTTGTATTTAAGTATGTGTTTAAATTACGTATTTAAGTATATATGTAGAATATTTATCAGTTATAAAAGCACTTTTGAATCGTTAAATTAAAATGAAGCTACGACTGGTTCGGATGGGTGTTCTAATATAAACTAATGTTCAAACACTTACATATGTAGTTAAGAATAATAAAGATAATCAAATACTTAAAATGAATGCATTATAATATTCACCGTTGTATTTATTAAACACGTCCCTAATGAGTTTATAATTGTGCGTTAGGGTATTAACAATAGCGGCGAGGCACGCAATGCAGGATGCTATGACGAGCTGGCCCCGTTGCAGGATCAATTTAACCGCATCCTCTTCTAACTGTGCTAGAAATACTTCGCTCGGATGTTCCATGAGCGGTACCACTAGTTCCAGCGTCGATGCCACCGTTGACATTATTTGTTGTTCGTTTTGATTCTAAACACAACAAAAAATATTTTAACACACCTAAACAATTTATAGAATTAGGCGTTACTTTGCGGAGATCCATAATACAAAAGTAATAATAAAATTATTTTGCTATAATCCGCGATACAGTAAATAGAAAATATATATAGTGCTAAATGTATAGTGGACTATACGTTTTTTCATACCCGGTACATGCAGGATTCGTAAAAAACATATGCACAAACCTCCACCACTTCCACCACAATACACAAGCACTACACAGGTTCACTATCACAAACTCAACAATCGTTTCGCCCCGCAACCGAAGCATCATCAGGAGATAGACTCCACGACAAAATCGAAAAACTTTGCGATTTTGTCGTGGAGTCTGTTGATGTGGATGTTTTTTACGAATCCTGCATGTACCGGGTATGAAAAAACGTATAGTCCACTATACATTTAGCACTATATATATTTTCTATTTACTGTATCGCGGATTATAGCAAAATAATTTTATTATTACTTTTGTACACCTAAACAAAATAATTCAACTCGTTTAGGTGTACGGAGTACTTTCAGGGAATTCTTACAAAATCCTCATTTCAACTAAATGTATTAAATCGTTGCGTTGTTTCAGCAACATTCACCAAATATTACTCACCATCCTCTTGCCCTTATCCCACTCTAAGTGGGGTCGGCCAATGTGTTACAAACATGTTGTCATATGATTTGGCTACGTATTTTACGACCGGCTGCCTAACTGACGTCAACTTATTTAGTCGCCTTTTACGACACCTCGGTAAGAAATGAGGGTGGTCTATTGTATGCAGCCGAATACCAAATATTACTGTGCGCGACATAAATAAGGAAATTTTACTTGATAATAAATTAATCGCTCACGATCTCGTCGTGTCTGGAAGAACGTCAGTGTCGGTTACAATTTTTTTTACAAGAATTTTTTAACTTAAATTGAACTTAATGTACATCTTTTCCAGTTTGTGTACGATAACAGCAGGTACGATTTAGGGAAATAAGCATTAGGCCTAAATCCTCAAACATATTGCTCTACCAAAAGACTAAATTTTTTTAAAGAATTTGTCCAATGCACAGTTGTGGAATGTTTGCAATTCACGTTACCAAACATAATTAGATCTGACGTCCACTCCAGTCTAATAAGGAGATCATTATCTTCCTGCCCTTATCCCACTCTAAGTGGGGTCGGCACAATATGTTATAAACATATTGTCACACGATTTGGCGACGTATTTTACTACCGGCCGCCTGCCTGACGTCAATTTACTTTAGTCGTTTCGACGTCAGTAAGATAGAGGGTGGTCTATTGTACTCAATTTAATAAGGAAATATAAAAAAAATCTCTAATCCATATATCAGCCCTCGCAGGATGACCTAGTTTAGCCGCTTACGCTTTTGATACACAAGATACTTAACCAGCGTTTAAATGTCGCAGCTTGTTGATTGCTTGCTTATTTTACCGCATACTGTCATACGGAATAATGCTATGGGGAAAAGCAGCGGACATCAAAAAATTTTTGATGTTTAAAATCAAAGATGTATATTACAAATAAGAGAATTGATTCACCAGAATTAGCAAATCATACGTGAGCCTGAGTAATAGCTTCTATATTAAAATTCTACAATACTTTACCGACACGAATATCATACAATTGAAGATAATATATCTCATAAAAATGCTTGGATTTGAAAAATCATCCAGCTTTAAATAATACATAAATAATATAAGCTCAAATAATTTTATCATTGCTTTGTAGTGTTTAAAACAGTTCAAATTATAAAATTACGTCGTTTGAAAAATAAGAGAACATGAAAGAATTTACCTGACATTTAAGACTGAGGTACGGTTGCAACGTTAGCGCGTGATTAACTAACAACTGAGGTCTAATTTTTGCAAATAAATGCAAAGTAGAAAGGCATGCTAAAATACGTTGAGATGATCCAGTTCCTAAAAATTAAAAGACAACATTTTAATAAAAATTTGAACAGAATCCCTGTCCAGAACTGGGACAGTGTCCCACATATTTATTTATTTATTTATTTATAACTACATTTCAACGTTCTAACGTAACAGTAAACTAAAAGTTTTGTATAAAAAATGTTACCATCTGTATTGGTTTCCTCCAACTGAAGTAAATGTTCTATGAGACAATCAACAATCTGTTGGCAAGCTAACAATAGTGATTTAGGTGGTTGATATATAATTTTCGTGGAATCATCCTTATCTTCTTTAGGCTTAAACAACTGTAAAAAAAAGCTTATCCTCATTAATTTATCAACACATTTCAAAATTTATGCATCTGATTTGAACACTTACACTCATCAACAGCTGCTGAAACCATTCAAGGCCCATGTCTCTTGAGGATACCACTACATCTGTTATGTTTAGGACCTTCCTCGTGAGTGGGTCTGCCGTCGCAGCGGTGATGTCGAGAGCCCCGTGCCTCGAAGAATTTGAACAAGGACTGAACCACATGTTTTGGAAAACTTCCATCACTAACTTTCTGATGCCTTCCTCGTCATTTACCCTTCTAATCATTTTTACACAAATTTCTGGTATTTTAGGAAACTCTGGACACTCTATACAAATGTCTTTTAATATTTTAATAACCCGCTTACGCACAGAGACACCAGTATCCTAAAACATTAACACAAATTTTATCAATCAGATAATATGAAATAACTACAAATTGACTGATATATTTTGATATACAAATAATTACATACTAGCTGTGCCCGCGGCTTGACCCGCGTGTAAATAAGTGTGTCATACAGTATTGTCGTAAATCCTTTTATTTTATCCTGAGTGAAAAATATAAATTGAAATTTTGAACATAAAGGTAGTTTCGTGAAAGTAACTATAAAAGATAGAGACATGCTATCGCTACAATTCTCTGGTACTTTTACACGCTAGTAAAGCTCCTAGCAGGCGATTTCTTTACACAATCACGCGACGTTTTAAACACAATTCAGAGACAACCGTAATGTACTAATAGCCTAAATCTTCCGCAACAAATGTATTATATATAAATATTATCTATTGATTAAAAACCGTACAAAAATCCGTTCAATAGATTTTGAGCAAAGACGGATCACAGACATAGAGACAGCTTTTGGGGCCTTTGTTTTAGAATAAGTATATATACAAAGTCAAACAAAACTTACCAATATCCTATTCGAGAGCATTCCGTAATACTTATCAATAAGATCTGGCCTACTAAGCACGAATTTGCCGACAAGATCAACTGCCGCTTCCCGCACTGCTGTGGACTGATCAAGAAAGGACCGATTCACGCCTATCTGCATATCTGGCCGCGCCAGCACTGCGGGGTCGGCCTCGACGATCATCGTCAAACACTTCATGGCTTTTGTCCGTATAGCTATCGTATTTTCACAGAGAATAACTAAGATTTTCCTCAGGTACCTATCGAAACTCTGTGAAAATGATCTTTTCGACGCTAAATATTGTGAAATTAATTCAGCTCCGCCGTAATCTATATAGGATTGCATCACTTGTACTTGCGTACCACCTTGATATCGGAATGGTCTAATTTTTTCGAGGAAAAAGTGTTTTCGTCGCTCTATAGTTTTAAATTTCTCGGCTGACATTATTGCACTAGAGGCATGTTTTTTTTCTGACTTTGACTCCTTCAATCCACTGTCACTGTCATCATCGGGTTCTGAGTCCTCTTCACTACTCTCGTCCTTAAATTTTCTTTTACCCTTGTTCTTTGGCCTTTTTGTTGGAGACGAGCTTTTCGGTTGGACAACCATATCTCTATACCATTGTGTGATGTAGAAGTGCCTCGCGCAATTCCACGCCTGGTCCTTTTGTCCATTAATAGCTAGGTAATCTAGTAATACCCTCTGAAGGAATTCCGTTCTCTCCTCATCCTCATCCAATCCGGATGTAAGTATCTGTAATATTGATCGATGTATAGTATCTCTACTTAGGGTGGCATGGTTTTAAGAATGCAAAATATTAAAAAAATATGATTTTTCATATCACAAGCTATCTCAACCAATACCGTTTACATAACAATAGCAAAAATTTGGATTATAAAAATGATTATAATTTGCTGTATATTATCATTAATACAAAGTAGGTCGTGCCATGTTATTTATTAGATGAATAAATGTTCAACTCATATTTTGTTAATTTAAATAATATGTATACATAATTGTGACAATTACTGATTTTGTCAGTGTAATTATCATTTAATGTAATCTCATGTTCATAATTGTTTATCTATTTTTCAAAATAAATGTTATTTAATGACTACAATATACAACTATTATTATAATTATTATTTATTATAATAAAATATTTAAATTTAGAAATTAAATTAATCATCTTTTTTAACCACCAGTAGTTTCATAATACTAAGACGATTCGATTTAGCTTTGTAAAGATCTGTAAAGATCCAGATAAATATTTAGAACTTTACAGTAATTTTGTTTATAATAATTACAATAAAAAATAGTACCTGTGGCTGGCAGCCATCTTTTTCTTCCTCAGCGCGTATATCACGCACCACAGCATCCATCGTGGCGAGCTTTGCACGAGACGTGACACTGTCTCGTCGCAATCGAGACGCTACTAAGCCCAAGTACTCGAGCGACGCCACACGCACCGGCATCTCCATTGATTTATCTGACATATATTTAACCTGTTCATAACAAAAACATATCAGTACATTCTCTACATCGAAATTTAAAAAAATTCAACTCAATTCTTTTTTTTATTTTTCTTTAACCTTCACTTTTCACAATGGACGTGCTCTACCGGAATATGTATCTTCAAGCGAAACAACAAAACAATACTATATTCAACCGTACCTACAAAAATGTTTCAATTGTTTCTAAGCTTTACATATCAACACGACAATATCACTCGATCCTGTAACCTGTACCAATGCACCTTGTAGGAGTTCTACTAACATGCTATTTAGTTGAGGTTTATGACTGTCCATCGAACCTCCTCTTAAAATATTTTAAATCCTTTATAGAATTAGTCGTTACTTTGCGGAGATCCATAATACAAAATATTAAAATTATTTTGCTATAATCCACGATAAAGTAAATATAAAATACATATAATGTTAAATGTATAGTGGACTATCCGTTATTTCACACCCGATACATGCAGGATTCGTGACACATGCACAAAACTCCACCACCGCCACCACAATACACTAGCACCACACACGTTCACTATCACAAACTCAACAATCGTTTCGCCGCGCAACCGAAGCATCATCAGGAGATAGACTCCACGATAAAATCTCAAAGCCCGCAAAGCTTTGCAATTTATTGCGCGGATTATAGCGAAATAATTTTATTATTACTTTTCTAACTTAAATTTAATAAAAAAAACATTCCGGCTTTTAAGAATAATAGAACTTCATAAAGCGTTTAAAGCCTTGTTTTTATAAAAATATTCTAAGTAATTAGAACTTAAAAATATATTGTGATGTCTCAACATCGATATTTTAATTTTGCGATGACCGACTCTACCCAAAATTTCCAGTTAATTCAAAGAATATATTACTAAAAATGTTGGGTCCGATCAGCGTTCCAACACGAGTATCGTATTCGAATCGCAATCGAAACAAAAAAAATTGGTTTTCAGTATTTTATGCATTTCTATCTTAAGATATCAGTTGTCATGATGAGATAGATATCATTAACTTGTAACTTACTAGCATTGTCCCAAGTAGACTCAGCAGCAATTCAGTGGCCGGCCATTCCGGTTTGTTAACCGTTGTTAACAGATCGTGAACAAAGTTCTCGAACAGGGGCCTGAAGTCGACCTCTTCGGATCTACTTCGGCACTTATTCAGGAATGACGTCAGAAATGTACCACCCACACTTATCGCTGCTTCGTACTTGGATATAATAAGAAGATCTTTATCTACATGCTGAAAAAAATAAATTATTTATTCAGGTGCAGTGAAATAAACCTCTAAAATAACCCAACTGGCGAGAAACTTTTATAAAAAATACGATTGAACAAGGGGCCGTCTCTATTTATCTCTTACTTACATACTATAGAAAACTTTGGATCGCATAATACTCTGTACTTTTTATAAGTTTGGTTTATAATGATTTCTAAATGACTAGTTGCTTAAATATATTACTCCTATACATTATTTGTTTGAAATTTAAAATTGGTTGGTTTGAAATTTGAATTCATCAAACGATAAATTTAACGAAAATTGAAATTCAAATCTGCTTTCAAAAATATTGGGGCTCATTCATGAACTTATTTCTCCCATTTCATACCCAAGGCGTAAGTGTCTGAAAATATGTCTAAACAATATGTGTGACAGTGTTATTAATGATATGAATTAATAAATAAAACGAAAATTCAAGGAACATATAATAAGCTTAACCTTATTTATAATATTCTAAATTTTTAAAGTTTGTTGTGAGACTCACTTTTTTATTCTCAGATTCAACGTGTTCCTTCTCTTTGTCTTTGTCCTGTGATTTACACAGAGTCTCTGGTAACGTCACAACGCACTGAACGAGCTGGAGGACGAGTGCCGTTAACATTTGAATGTGCTGATTTGAACTTAGTTGAAATGACCTTAAGTTATGCTTCGAACTCGGTATTCGTGCTATTGACGCTAAAATATCCTCTAGTAATAGCCGCCGATGTTGTTCGTATTTTGTAAAAATCTGTAACATATAAAGTAATGAGTGGTTGAAAAAACAATCGTAACATAAAAAAAATAATAAAAAACTTTAAGATTTTCGTCTGTACAGAACTAATTTCAAGTTGATTTAGATGTCCAGTACCCGGCAATATATAATGCACATCGAGATCTTAGAACGAGACAGGCGGCCAATTCGCGCTGTGACTGTCACATACGTTCGTCAGTCTTGTGATTCTCTCTCTGAACCTCGATGTGCATTATTTATTGCCGCGTACTATACACATATATATATTTTTACTTTATATTTTTAATTTTACTTTTGCAAATAAATTATTTTTTTGGGATTTTTATATGCTTTATTTAATATTCTATTTTATCGTTTTTTCAAAATTTAAATACTGGTTGGTATATTTGTTATATATATTAGGACGACAAATACTCGATTGTTGATTGATCGACAAATGGTTAACTCACAATAACTATTTTTATGTTAACAATCTGAATTCTAGAAAAAAATTGTGACACGCTGATATGCACGTGGGCGAAGCCGCTGGCACAGCTAGTCAATGAATATAATTGACAAGCAATATAACAGAACTAACTACTTTGCTATAATCCGCACGGGTTAAGTGAATGCATGCAAAGCCAATGTGTATGAAGCAGGCAAAATCTACGTACCTTATACATGCAGGACAAGCCACCACATGCACCCCAAGGCGCAATTCACCAGCAACAACGCACACAAAAGCAGCACACACACCCACCACCACAATCTCGACGATCGTTTCGCCCCGAAACCGAAGCATCATCAGGAGGATAGGCTCCACGACAAAAATCGTAATGCGCCGCGCTACCCATACAAGCGGTCTTAAATAGTTCAACCCCCACCAATACCCTCCCCTCCGAACATATGTAGCAAAACGGAATTAGAAACATTTACTTGCTTGTTAATTAATATAATTGAATCGTCTTACCGTAGTGACGAGTTTCAAAGCGGATAGCTGTAACTCGCTAATATTTTCCACGAAAAAAGGCGAGACGCCTACAGTGGAGGCGTGCAGCACGGTGGTATCGGTGAGGTGGTGCGCAGCGAACAGTTCCGCAAGTAGCGTGACACACTCGTGCGCGTGCGTGTACAGCTCGCGCACGGCACGCGTTGAACTGCCGTATCGCTTGCTGGCGTGGCCGGCACCTCCACCGCGCCGCTTTCTGCCGTCCACTAAGTACATATATATTAATAAATACATATTGGGTAATTACACACAGTCATCCGTCCACAAGGTAAAGTAACAGCCTGTTACTATGCCCACTGCTGGGCTAAGGCCTCCTCTCTCCGTAATTGCAGAGAAGGATTAGAGCTAAGACCTACCACGCTGCTCCAATGCGGATTGGTAGGTTACACATATCCCTAGATTCTCTAGAGATATGCAGGTTTCCTCACGATGTTTTCCTTCACCGAAAAGCGTGTGATAAATTGCAATTATCAATTAGACACATAAGTTTTAATAGAAAAACTCATTGGTGCCTGCCCGGGGTTTGAACCTATGTCGTCTCTAGAGAGTCGCACGGTCTCACCGCTAGGCTATCACAGCTACACCACAAGGTAAGGTAACTTTATATTTAGTGTTATGGGTGATAGACAACGGGTATATATATAAGTTTACTTATAATAAAACAAAGACCCAAAAAGCTGTCTGTCTGTATGTAATCGATTTTCTCAAAATCTATTGAACGGATCTTTGTACGGTTCTCACCAAAAGATTGTACAATACTTCCGGATGGTTTAGGTAAATAGTACATATCGGTTTTATGTAAATTGTGTTGAAGAGATCGAGCAGTTGTTAAAAAACTTGCTTGCTGGGAGCTTAAGGCGCGTTCGCTGCGTAAACCAGCAGAATAACACTAAAGTTATGTACTAGCGAATTGTAAACCATAAAAATACTACAAAAAAAAGTCCGCGATAGCATGTTTCTATCTCTTACGGTTAACTCACAATAACTACTTTTACGTTCAAAATTTTATTTAAAAATATTACGTTCATTTCGAGACCGTTTTCTTCTGTACAGTCCTCATCAAAATAATTGCGTGCGATAGCTTTGCCATTTAATATTGATCAAAATTGTCATCTACACTATATGAATCAAATAAATACTTTAGAAGAAATTGCAGATTTAAAATTAAACGCCGCCAAAAAAATATCTCATTAGCGAATGAAATGGCGGCCAGTATTTGAAGGCGGTGAAGCCATAATGTATATTTAAATAAAGAATTAAAATTTTAAAAGTCTTACCTTTTTTTTTCGATGTGCTCTGGATGCTGTACACGGGATCATATACACAGTATATAGTATTATTAAGTTGAAACTTTATAAACATAATAATTCTATCTATAACATCTTCTAAAAATATGCGTTTAGGCATACTAGGGGAGGTCATTATATACAAAGCTGTCAGGCAAGCATCAGATGCACACATAACTCTTTCTAATGTAGACTCTATCCAAATTTGTCGCATTTCTTCACTGTCGTCCTAGAAAACAAAAAATATATATATTTATGAGAATATTTGGTAGTAAAAAACATTTAGAGAGTGGTACCGACGATACGACATTATTATTTTAATCCTAGACAGCTACACACCTTGTCAGCCTACATAACAGAAATTAGTTAATTCTATGAAGTACTTTAACCACAGGACAATAATTTACGTTTTTTTTTTAAATATATGCACGATTTATAAAGATCAATGACCGAAACTATTATGACACACGAACCGAAAAATAACCTTGCCCTAAAAACTGAAAATTATGGTGCAAGGGAGAGAAAACAACAATGTTATTGTTTGAACTCTGTCAGCCATTACTAAAAAAGGTCGATCTCAACTAAATTATACATACTATCTTCGAAAACATTTTTTTAAACGATATTTGATTAGATTAAATTATGCCAAAGTTATTTATTACGAACAAACCATCAGTGGATTAATTTTAATGTCGTCGGTACAACCCTGTATGGTGGATCATTCAAATACTAACAGGATCTCCGACTAAAGACATTTTTTCGGCTGCTCTTATATTTTTCTCCAATATGTTGAGCAATCGAACTAGTCTGTCAGCTGGAATGGCTTCCATAGCACCAAGATTTTTTAACTTTGCTGCTTCGGAACATAACTCTTGGAGTTGATATCGTGGTAATAACAAATCTTCAGAAATATCAGTCCCTTCTGAAATATATTATAAAATGATTGAATGAGTAAAGCAAATTATATTTTTTCAAACTGTATGGTTGTCGCCACTCAACCAAGATGCTCCAAATCATTAAAAAAAAATTTTTTTTATCTGTCAAGTCATGATTACAAACATAAACAGAACTTGTATAAAAGTCTTTGATGATGAGTGAAGGTATTCCCTTATCACAATCGTTAGCCACAATTATAGTCGCTCTAAATTTAGATTTACCTTAAGATACACCTTATAAGACACTTTAACAGCTTTCTCGTAACTATTTTTTTTTAAATATTTTATTTTTGCCATTCTACCAAGGACGATGAAGTCATTTGGGAAAAAAAAAGGAGTGACCTTATAATATTCCACTGATGGGTAAAGGTCTTCTCTTTTCTCGACAGAAGACAACCGACAACCCTACTCCAATGCGATTTGTATCTTTGAGGTATATTACCAAAACTTTCCAATTCGTTTTTAAAATATAAAATTTTTAAGTTACCTCCGGTATTCTAATTTTTTCATTTTACAATTACTTCTACAATTTTTTTTTAAATGTATTACTTAAAATATACTTACCCATTTCGTCTGTTATTATCACATCATCGTCAGTAGTCTCAAAAACAGACTCAATTAATTTGTTAAACCGTTGATACGTATTTGTTTCCATAAGTTCATCAACTGTTAACATTTCTAACACAGGTACTAGTCTCCTTTCGACTTTTCGTAATTTTGGACGAACTAAAAATATTTAATCGGAGATCTTTAACATTAGAGTGTACTGTTATTATTGTATTGCATAAGTCATGTTACTTTATAATCATCATTCTCCAGCCCTTATGCCACTCTAAGTGGGGTCGGCACAACATGTTTATGTTGTCACATGATTCGGCTACGTGTTTTACGACTGGCCGCCTGCCTGACGTCAACTTAGTCGTAACCCTTAGTTTACTTTAGTGCGTACCCCTCGGTAAGAAATGAGGGTGGTCTATTCTACTCAGCCGGATACCACATGGCGGGTCGACTTACCTTAGTCGCCTTTTACGACACCTCAGTGAGAAATGAGGGTGGTTTATTCTACTCAGCCGGATACCACACGGCGGGGCGACTTACCTTAGTAGCCTCTTAGGACACCTCGGTAAGAAATGAGGGTGGTCTATTCTGTTCAGCCGAAACCACATGGTGGTCATGTAACTTTATAAATAAACTAATTAAATGACCTTATTACTGATGTCAAATTGAGAATCAAAAATGGTATAGCTGTTAAAATTTTTCATACAAGAATGTAATTGAGAATAGACATTTGATTTCGGTCATTAATTCGCTTAATACTTAATATATATTTAACTGAAATGTGATGTAAAGAAAAATACGCTGATATAGTTTTTTAAAATGCGGTAGTTACTTTTGCGAATAAGCTATTCACCAAATATTACCAGAATAGTCATATTTTTATGTTTTGAAGAAATTGCAATGCATTTTTTAGGCATAGGTATTTAGCCTGACTATAAAACGATAAACGTAGCTTATTAATAACATACATAAAAAATACATCATACAGACATCTGTATTTTCCTTATATACTTCGAAATGGCTGGACGGATTGTAATGAAATTTTCAGGTAATCTTAAAATTGACCCAGCGGATACTATTGTAAAGTTTATTTTTATTTTATTTATTTCTTTATATTACAACAATGCTAGTGTATAATTCTTGTGTCCCTGGCTCCCAAGCTAGTTTACACTGTATTTTGGGAATCAGTGCCCACCTTTACTTGGTACAACTTCCATGTGTACAGGAGTAAAAAATTACAATTAAAAAAGTAAATAAAAAAAGGAATTTAAATTAAAAGAAAAAACATTTTTTTTAGATTATTGAGTTACAGTAAAAAAAAAAACTAACACTAAAGTTACAGCCATGTGTATGTGCATGTGGATGTGTGTAGTGAGAATGTGTGTCTTAAAATAAGTGATTTGCAAATTGGTAAAGTGAGTATGTAGGTATGATAAGAGTTGTGTGTTTGTGTGTATTTGAGAGTGTTTTAAACAAGGGTAATAATAAGTTTGTTGGAAATCGGAGTATTATTTAAACGGTCACTGACTGTTTTATTTGACGGGAGGTCGCAACCAGACTGAGCCATCGCAACGCGTGGCGAGACCCCCTAGCTAATAATATAGTTGAATTGTTATAGTATTTTTACCAATAGTTGCTTCCGCTTCTTCTTTTTTACTAGCTTCCTCATGTTTTCTCTTTACAGCCTCCCAGTTCTTTTCCCGTGCTATGTCTATTGCTTCTTTCTCTTTATCCACAGTTGGCAAAAAGTTATTTGTTTTAACTTTCAGTGGTAGATTATCATCTGAGTCCGATTCTGCCGTGCTGTTTTTTCTTTTCCGATCATCATTTGACAATTCATGCTTTTTCAGAACACCCTCCTATTGCAAAATAAAACAAAAGTATTTTTTATACATATGCAAGGTTTATCTTAATTCACAAATATGTAAGCTAGTAGGTGTCTCAACGCTTAATTTTTTTTGAGATATTTTATAATAAATATAAACATTCATTGAAAAACATATAGAAATCTATGAAAATTGAAATCTGTATATGTATCATTACATTTTATCAAGTAAATGTTATTTCTTGCCCCTCATCTTAACAAACCATCATATCTCCAAGGCTACTGCCATCTAATTATATCGTATATTAAATATAATAAATAATAAATATGATAAATAACTTAATACTTGTGTTATGGGTGGCAGACCAATGGTAGATATACTACATATATAATTTTAAATACAAACATAAGTACAAATACACACCCAGGCTCGAAGAACCAATAAATTTTTTATAGAAAATGTTGGCCCTCGGCGGGAATCGAACCCGCAACCAACAAAGCTGACGGTAGGGTCACTACTCACTGCGCACAACGGGCCAATCGAAAATTAAATGAAAAAGCAGCACAGACGAACATGTATGTATTTATTTTGTTTTCTAACATTTTTATCTTATCAAACAATTACTAATATCATTTTACTACTGGATTTGGACTAATGATTTTTTTTAGTCCATTTACTATGTCAAAAATGTTTGTTTTAATCATCATTCTCCTGCCCCTATTCCACTCTAAGTGGGGTAGCTACAACATGTTTTAAACATGATTTTGCTAGTTTACGACCGGCCGCCTGTCTGACGTCCACTTACCTTAGTTGCCTTTGATGACACCTCGATAAGAAATGAGGGTGGTCTATTCTACTCAGTAAATTTTCGATTGCATATCATTTTAAGTATAAACTAACTGAAATTATTTCTAGTGCTTTAATAATATTATACTACCTATAACATAAAACTGTGGTAAAACAATGTAAAAAGTCTCAACCACCCACAAAGCACATGTGTGATGACAAAAATATATCTAAACTTGAATACTTACAGAAAGCCTTCCTAATTTGACAACTGGATATCTGTTGTTCATTACTGTTGTATTTTTATTAGGATCTTGTTTCTCCTGCATAGTCTGTTGTAGAATTGGTGGTGGTGCATATGGAGCTCCCATAGATGGTTGTGGCACTTGCGGTTCTTGTCGCAAAGGAGAAGGTGCTACACTGGCTTGAGCAGGCGATTGCCCTGTTACTACATTTCCATCTAAAAAAAAATGTTAGAATAGACATATCTCCATAATTTTTTAGAAAAATATGCTACACTTCTATCACATAACTGACACTAACATACCTTGTTCATAAACTTTGTCCTCTGACTGCAAGTGTTTTTGTTGATCGGCCATACTTCTTGGTGACATAGAGAGAGGATCTTTTTCATCATTTATATTAGTTCCAAAGTTCCTATTATCTTGTACTAAGCTATTATAAAATCCACCATTCTGAGCGTTTGGACAAGTTGTATTTGACAGAGAATTAGTGTATACAATGGACTGGTTTGAATTATTCCAAGGTGGAGAAATATTATTTTGAGCGGTAATATTAATTTGACAACCAGGCCTGGCTTGAGAAGGTGGTGATCCCATATTAACATGTGGTGATGATTGGCATGGGGGAGCTAAGAGTTGTTGATTGGGTATGGAAGCAGAATGTACAGTTGGTACATGTGATGAAGGACTTGAATGGATTGCATTATGTGATGTATAATTATAAGTGGAAGATGGTGACATTCCATTAAACTTGGATGAATGTAAATGGTTTCCCCAGTGATTTCTTTGATGTTGGTCAAATACATTGGGGTTTACATGTAATATTGCCTTTAATAATTCAGGTGTTGTTTGTTGTGGTGAAGGGCTGACTGCATTTGGTATACTTTCATCCTTTAAATCTCTGAAAACGTATATATATAATTTAATTTTTTCTAGTTTCTAACCTTATAAAAAGACATGATATAAAGTAAGATACAAGATATAAGTTCTTTTCAGAATGTTATACAATAAAATGGCTTAATCTGAAACCATAAGTAAAGAGCGACTAATACAGACTAGGGGATCTACAATCTAAAATTAAGTTCATTATAAGCTTATCTATCTTATACTTGAAGATTACTCTACTTTTTATGATTAAGCATGGAGTTTCACTGTAGACATTTATAAAATGACTCATTTTAATAGAGATCAACAGTTAGTAATTCAATCTCACTTTAAAAGGTCATATTGACTTATGACTATACAAAAATGACTATATGATTCAAATTATAAAGGAAAATGGAGTACGAAAATTATTTAAAAAATAAAACAAAACTTACATATGTTGCACTGATGTCTGCATTAGAGATTGCAATAACAAGGAAACTAAGTTGTCATCACGAGTTGCTAGCAGTATAGCTGCTTCCTCAGCAACACGAGGATGAAATAGTTGAGACTTATTATTCAGTGTTGATGGTAGAGGTGTTGGTAATGGAAGCACTGGTAACACTGCAAAGAATTGTTTTATTCTTAATAATCTCTTAAGTTAATAATAACTAACTAAACTAATAACTTAATAAAGTTAGTTAAAGTAAATTTTTATAAAAACAAAATACATTTAAAGACGGCTATTTCTTAAAAAACTTTGATATTATTAAAACTTGTTGACCAGTAAAAACTAATCATTTTTAAGAGAAAACTAGAATAGAATCAAAGTTACAATCTATACCTCATTGCTAAGAATTTTTTTTATTAATTTCATTTGCATAAATAAGACTGACTGTCTTATGACTATGTGCAAATTTGTTAGGTGTGTTTGTTATGTATTGGTTGGTGGTCCTCATGAGGACTCATCACATTACATTGCAATCTCATTTGCCTAGAGAAGAGAAAATTTTATGAGGCTCCTGGGAAGATCCAAGAGCTGAATTGCCAAATTACGGGGATGACTGTAAATATGGTTTTTGATTTTAGGCAACAATGCCCACACCTCTTCCCTAATTGTGGCAATATGTTGATTGGTAAAATACCACAGTATGTTTCATTTAGAGCACAAGATAAGAAATTTAAAACTCTTTGTAGGCTAGCTATACTAAAGTTGCATGCACTGTCCCATAATTAAATTTGATAGCTACATTTATGGCAGAAAACACTAGATGGAAAATATTACTATCCTCATCAAAGTTACTCATTGAGCTACATAGATATTTTTATTTTATCTTTTGTACATAGAATATTCTAATGTATTACCATGATCAAGGTAAGTTTTTGCAGACATATAATCAGAAATGCTTTCAATAATACATACTTATAAAAATCACTATACAATATTAAATAAAGATTCAGTTATGTTACAGAAATTGATGAAATCAAATTTTAAAATTAAATACTTACAATAAAAAAAATAGATGTTATATACTTCAACATAATTGTTTTAATTTTATATTTAATATACTTAAAGGATAAAGTACATTAAATATGAACTAAAAAACAATTACAATGTATTTTAATAATACTACTATGACTCAAACAGTAAAAATAATTTATTTTAATTAACCTGGCATTATGACATTAAATAATCAATCAAGTCAAAAAATAAAAATATTTTCTAAAAGCCTAAATATAACCTGATAAGTTAATACTCTCTTATAACTACTCAATTATTCTTTAAAACTTATAAAAGTTTCATTTTTCAAATAAATTATACAATTTGAATTGTACACAAATGTACAATATTTCTTTAGTAATAGTAAAATACAACTTGTTGCATGTTTAATTAGTTTTAAATCGCAAATACAAAAACGGCGGTAAACTGTGTACTATTTCCGCCACCATAAAAGTATGTCCAACTAATACTTACAGTCAGTCAAACTGGCTACTCCTGCTAATGTTGTAATAGGGACACTTGGAATATCCCTTTCATTCATCTTGACAACAATTTCAAATTATTTTTCCAGGTGTAATAATGCTGTCCTAAAAGTCAAAAAGAAAGTCTTTGCTGTGGTAATGTAACATACACCAATAGAAGTTGTTTGCGTAGTCCCCGTTTCCATTATCATTTTATTTTCCACATACGCGGCACTTTGCACAATAAAGTCTCACATTTATAGATAGTAGTATATCACAAAAATTGCATTTCACGAAATAGTTAATTAATAAACCCAAAGATTGTTGTGAAAATAGGGCAGCCGTCAATTTGATGCTTTGTTGTGCGTTGTGCATCAAAACGAAGGTCAGCGCATCTGTACGACACTCCCAATATAATGAAGGAAAAGTTGTTTACAAGTCTGTTTAAAATTATTGCTTTTAATATATTTTCAAATACTCACTGAAACATTATGTTAACTATTTATATCCAGGACAAATCAAACATAATCCTAACATTTAGATAATCAAGAAATTGTATCCCAGTGTTGCCCTGCTCATCTTACTTTTACAACTTCATAGAAAAATAAGAATAAAGTCTATGCAATTCACAGAGTAGCCGTGCTATATTTCAGCATAGATATTTAAATAATTAAATAGTATGAATTTTTTGAGTTAGTAGTCTATGATATGAATTGTCCATTCCTAAAATAAAAATCTTAAAAACCTACAGACATGGAAAATCTAGTCGTACTACTTTCACATTGGAAACTTTGTGAGTCCAGCTTATGGCCAATATGAGTCTATATGCCCACAATTCGAAAGCTTCTATACGTTTTCGAAGATCTTCCTTTACATATTTTAAGCACACCATGCCAAACTAATTAAAGAAGAGTGCCAGAATTTCATACTTCTTTAGAAGAAGTTACAGTATTAATTTTTGTGTTGTAAGATAGAAAAATATATAAGTTGATCATTCATTTTTTTGTCGTTAGAAAAACAAACATTTCGAGAAAACACTTTTATAAGCGCAACGTATTTTCATTTATTTATTAGTCTATGGCAACATTTACTAAAAGATTAGTAGTCTATGCTAAAGGATGACAAATAATTGTCATATATTGCAATATTTTTTTATTTTAAACCACAGAGATTAAGATCGTAAGCTATACAGCCAATAAAAAATATATTTTATTCTAAACACCATTTTTAATTTTTGGAAAGTTAAAACTATTGTTAAAAAATGAAGCTTATATATTTTTTTACAAAAATATTTTAAATTATTATTTTTACAACAATGTAATTAAGGAATCTTTTAATTTTTTTTGGTTCATTTATACTAAAAATGCTGGCAAAAATACGTTCCGTTTAAGGCATTAACTAGTGTAATACCATTATAAATATCATTATTAAATATTTTTTCTAACATATTCCCATTGAAAGTTTATAATATTTATAATGATATTTAAACAGAAAAACATTAAGCATTTTTTGATGTATGTGGGGTTTCTGTGACAATTAGGCCCAATTCTGGCACCTTCCTTTATTATTTAAAATAAAAAATAAAGAATATTTATCCTCTTTTTTTATGACATGCTAACTGTACTTTTGGCAATAATCGACGCGTGCTCCTGCTTTCGTGTCTGTCCGTGTATTTCGTCTGTACATAAGTTTTCTGTGTGAGTTAAGACATTGGAGGGGCGTGCACTTTTAGAATGAAAGATCTCTACCTCTGTAACCCCTCGTTCACACGGGCGTAAAAATTACGTCGCGTTAAAATTCAGCGTACGCCCCGTTCGCGCGGACGTAAAAATTACGTCGCGTTGAAATTCAGCGAAGGCGTAGTGGGTAGTGACCCTGCGTTCATCTCCGCGGGTCGCGGGCTCGATTCCCGCCGAGAGCCAACATTTTCTATAAAACTTAAATTTGTTGATTCGTCGAGCCTGGGTGTATTTAAGTATGTATTTAAAATTATGTATTAGTATTTTTCACCCATAACACAAGTATTAAGTTACCTACTTTGAGGATGTACGACAGTGTGTGTAAGTGTTCTTTATATTTATTTATATTATCATGTATTTATTTATATGTTTATTTTTTTTTACCAATAAGGTTAATTTCTTTTTTTTTCAATTTACAGTTTAACCACTGTTTGTCATTTTTAACTCATGCTGAGTTAGCCTATAAGTGAGATATACGGGTTAGTAATACTAAGATAATTGTGTCTATACATTAAATTGTAAACTATATATTGCGGTGACTTCCTATTTAAAAAAATAAATGAAATAATATAAGATAAATAAAATAGAATAAGATCATTTGATAATTTTATGGAAATATTGGTCCCAGGATAACACATTTCAAGCTACTAATATGCGTTCAGCAAAAAAAAAATGTACGACGACTGACTTTAGCCCTAAAGTAAGGAAAACAATAATAACGAAATTACTAAATTTGCTCTACTGGGACCGATCCATTATTACTGACAGGTATATTGTTGCCAATAAACCTGATATAGTTTTAGTGGATCGGTCAGCGCGTCGGGCAATTATTGTTGATATCACTGTCCCGCATGGCGATAATCTCATATGAGTAGAAAAAGAATAATTAACAAAATATTTAGATTTAGCTCAATAGATGACCGCCATGTGGGATATTGATTCAACAATAATTGTTCCAATTGTTGTATCGGTTAATGGTCTTATCGCGAAGAGCCTCGACCAACATCTCAAGAGGCTCACGCTTAGTTGCTGGATCAAGCGCAGGATACAGAAGGCAGTGTTGCTTGAGACGGCACGCATAGTGAGGAGGTTCCTCACTCTGTAGACCTAACCACCGGGAGCTTGGGTCCTCTCTCTGCTCTCCGTGGATGGCAATTTTTTTATATTTTTAAATGTTTTTTTTTGTTGTAGAAAATATTTAAAAATGTAAATCAATTTGTATATAAATAAACGAGTGAAATACGAAATTACAAAGCAATTTTTACTTTTCATAATTTTATTTCAGTATTCTGGAAAATGTTTCGCATATAGATGCGCACGAGAATCCACTTCTATAATAATAACTTCTGGATCGTTAAAAAATATCGTACTATGCACTCTCAGGCAAAAATTAATAAAATGTCAGGCCGTCGAAGGAGCTCGCGACGGACTGAAAGCAACGCTCGCGATTTTTTCGCGTTCGTACGAATAGGAATAAGAAGTTTCGTATGTCCTATTCGGGTGACGCCCATTTCTACCGCCTTAAAATGGAACACTGCGCTATAAAAATACGTCGCGTTTTAAATGCCCTGTCGTGTGAACAGATACCTGGATATCCATTTGTTTCATTTTTTACGATCGTCCGAACGAGTCGTAAAAAATAATTTGCGTTAAAATTCCACAATAGGCATTATAAGAAGTTTCGTATGGTATATTCAGCTTAACGCCCTCGCCCTAAGGACTAAAATGGAACACTGCACGATAAAATACGTCGCGATATAAATACGCTGTCGTGTGTACAGACAGATATCTGGATACCCATTTGTTTCAATTCGGCGTAATTTTAACGCGCGATAAAATTCATCTCGCGCGAACGAGGGGTAACCCCTCGTACGCACAGGCGTAAAAATTACGTCGCGTTAAAATTCCACAATAGGCGTTATAAGAAGTTTCGTATGGTATATTCAGCTTAACGCCCTCGCCCTAACGACTAAAATGGAACACTGCACGATAAAAATAAGTCGCGATATAAATACGCTGTCGTGTGAACAGATACCTGGATACCCATTTGTTTCAATTCGGCGTAATTTTTACGCGCGATAAAATTCATCCCGTCCGAACGAGGGGTAAGGGTTCCACAAGAATTTAGAAAAAAAATCTAATTACCTCTCTTGTCGAACGTTTTAACTCCGCGGCCGCTCGTAGGTATATTTATTTATTTGTATTTGTATAAACATGTGTTACAATAGCTGATACAATATCTCATAAGTTTGGTATCAACATGTATACTTGTATATTTATACGCGCAGTCCCTTTGATAAAAGCCGCCTCTGAATTAGACGCTATAGTTGTCAACAAGCGACTTTCAACTCTAATTTGAAAAAAGAATAAAGTCGAGATTGTTTACAACGTAATTTTAATATTTCTCTTTTGTTTATCAAAGGTTCCAACTCGAGTAGTTTCGAGAATATTCGAGATCGAGTCTAGGACTAACTATAAAAGCGGCGATCGCGCGTCGCGCTTGTCCGGCGAAGCTTCTGCGCTCGCCCATCCCACCGGTGACGCTGTAAAAGCCATTAGGGCTAACAGCATTAGACACATTCGAAAAAAAAAAAAAAAAGTCGCGCCTCGTCAGTCAGTTGACGTCTGACGATTAGCATTCGGAACGATAAGTTCCTACCACGTACTTACAAGCTCGCTAGCGAGAAACTAGCGTTCAATGTTCTACTGCCTGCTGTTTTCTGTTGTCTCAGTTTTATACATTTCTTCATTGTACTAAACTAAGTCTCTTATACGCAGTAACGATTGTGCATTATTTAGACTCCACCAACCTGACGTGTAACATTATAAATAATAAATCGCGAGATATCCATATGAAAGTTCTTTTGAAGAAAACATGCTTATGTATTCACCGCTGCTCATAAACACTACCGGGGATTAAATTTTTAATAAAATAAATATATTTTTTGAAGCAAATAATCTCATTTGGAACAATTGCATTGACATTTGTACAGATAGGGCCAAGGCGATGACAGGTAAAACATCAGGAGCAGTGTCATGAATAAAAAATAAAGCGCCTAATTGTAGTTCCAGCCATTGTATTCTGCATAGACAAGCACTTGCGACGAAGCAAATGCCGTCAAATCTAAAATTAGTTATGGATGAAGCGGTAAAAATAATTAATTTTATCAAATCACGACCTCTACAATTCCGATTTTTCTCATTATTATGTGAAGATTATGGCAGCAAACATAAAACATACAAAAGTACGATGGCTGTCTCGGGGTAAAACTTTAACAAGGCTATTTGAACTTAGAGCCGAGTTACAAATGTTTCTTTTAGCAGATACTTCTTTTAATTTGAAGGACCGTTTGTATGACAAGACTTGGTTGTTCCGATTGTCTTTTATGGCGGATATCTTTCAAAAACTAAACGAATTGAATTTATCATTGCAAGGTAAACAGACAACAGTGTTTCAAGCCTATAAAAAAATAACTGCCTTCAAAAGAAAATTAGATTTTTGATTATTTGCGTTGGTAAGAAAGAAATAGAAAGCTTTACCACATTCAGTGAGTTTGTTAGCGATTACGTCTCAGAAATGTTTCAAGATGATGTGTTTGAAGAATTGGTCCAATATCTCAGTTCGATGCGCGCATCCTTTGAAAAGTATTTTCCCGAAGAACAGAATACAAAAATGAAACTGAATTCATGGATTCATAATCCTTTTTTACCCAACTTGGAAAAGCCCGAAAGTATGTCAAACGAGATATATGAATCTCTTTTAGAAAAGTCATCTGACACAAGTATGGAGTCACTGTATAAAACGACGCCTCTTAACGATTTTTGGTGCAGAATCCGTGATGAATATCCAATGCTTGGCAAAATGGTTCTGAATATTCTTCTCCCGTTCCCAACAACATATTTGTGCGAAACAGGATTCTCAACGTATGCAGCCACGAAAACAAAATTCGCAATAGACTGGACGCCGAACCCGATATGAGACTATGAAACATGATATCAACCAATTGATGAAAAATAAAAAACAATTTCATACCTCCCATTAGTTAGATTTTTTTTCTAATATTTTCTATTATTCAATACTTATTACCCATACCCATACAATAATAATTAATGTGGTAAAGTAAGTAATAATTAGTAACTGTTACATGTACCTTTATTATGCTTTTTAATAAAGAATAAACTTCACAATACTACACACAATCATTCATACACACAATCTAATGATGCTTCGGTTGCGGGGCGACATGATTATTGAGTTTGTGATAGTGAACGTGTGTAATGCTTGTTTATTGTGGTAGCGGTGGTTGTTTATGCATGTGTTTTTACGAATCCTGCATGTATCGGGTACGAAAACGTTATTTATCGCGGATTACAGCAAAACAATTTTATCATTACTTTTTTTATTATGTAATGAAGTAAAATATCGAATGTAGAATTATCGACACAATAATGGTAGGCAGGGAGTTCTATATTTCAGTTGATAGTCTATACCTACTATAGTTCTGGATGTTCGTACATTTGTTAGTAGATGGCGCTGATATATGTTATAGTGTATTCCATAGACTACTAACTAAAATAGTGTATTCTATATGTATCTATATTTTAATATATTGCAGTACTATCTTTCTCAAAGATTACAGTTATTGTAGATAGTAATCTATGAATATAGTGTACATTATTAAAATCTCTGTCCGGTAAAGTCGTGTCCCAGACTAGTGTTATTAACTAGTACTAACCACTAACCAGTAACCAGTTTGTGTTAACTTATCGCGGCACTTCGTGCACTGTGACCTTCATAAGCCGCCTTTCACTTTGAATTTGAAATTATTCGTAACTAGTCTGTGCTAGGAATAAATAAATAATAATGTTTGTAAACGCAAATTCCATCGTTTGGTACCTAAAGTATATTGGTTTACCTGTATCAGTTGGAATTACTATGTATCGTTTATGTTTTCAAACAAAACAACGTAAAAGGAGAAATGCTTTAGAGGGAAAAGTAAGAAGATAACACTTTTTTTTAAGTATTATAAATTTAGTTATTATCAGTTATTTCTTACCAATAAGCGCTTATCTGATAAACCGTACTAAAATTCATTATATATAAGAACCATTGAATAAAATTCAGGTCAGCGCTCTTTTACGATAAGCAGTAAAATTTATATCTCAACTATGGTATTGATGTATGTATTTTTCAATATTATATAATATATATTAGACTTCGTTTACATAAACTTGATTGCTAAAATACCCTTTATATACTATTGATTTTTTTTACTGATGCTGATGGAAAAATATTTTTTTCTTAAATTCTATGTCTGATATTTCCTATAAACCTCAATTGTAGCAAAGATCACATATTCTAGCAGATTAGCTGTGAAAGCATAACAGATTGTTAATTGATAGAATTGCTTTGTGTTGCTTTGCAGAATTCCACAATATGATACTAATAATAATATTATTTAGTAGAAACATCTTTATAAAGTTAAATGAGGATTGTAGGATCTGACTTTATACCTTATGTGTGCAGGAATCTTAAAATGGATGCACTACAACCACACCACACTACACTAGTACTGCACACATTCTTTAACAGAATCTCAACTGGTTTCACTCTGTTACTGGAACATCATCGGGAGATAGACTACATGATAAAATTGCAAAGCCAAGGACAGACCCTTTAACAATTGATTTTTTCTCAGTGTGTATATTTTAAAATGAAAAAAAAAATACAAAAAAAAAGTTTATAATTATAACCCAAGATAGCATACTAATTTTTATTACAACTTAAAATATGTTAATTTGTTCATTATTTGTTTTGTATTAAATTTCATCATAGTTATATTACGATCATAGTTATTTTATAAAAATTAATTTGAATTTTTCAGGTAGTTCTCATTACTGGTGCTAGTTCAGGCATTGGGGAAGCTTTAGCTCATGTTTTTTATGAGAATGGTTGTAAATTAGTTCTTGCATCTAGAAGAAAATCAGAACTAGACAGGGTTAAACAAGATCTATTATCCAAGGAAATAGTAAGTTCATCTTAATTACACTTCAAGAGAGTAATTAAAAAATTATTCACAAGATTCAATTCATTTATAACTTTAGTCTAATTTTCAGAATTTACCTACTGAAGAACCTGTTGTGAGTGAATTGGATTTATGTGATTTAGAATCATTGGAATCATTTGTAAACAAAGTTTATGACAGTTGCGGTAGGATTGATATATTAATTAACAATGGTGGAATTTCTCATCGTGGTTCAATCCTCCACACTAAAATGGAAGTGGATAAAAAAATTATGTATACAAACTACTTTGGATCTGTAGGATTGACCAAAGGTAATACTTAATTCTGTGATTTATTGGTCCTTTATTACAATTAAAATCACCAAATTTTTATTAAATTTATGTCATTTTCATTAGAGTAGTTTGTGAAATTGGTTAATGATCTAAAAGACCAGAGCTAATAAGTTTTTTTAGCTCCCAAAGAGGGTGGTATAGTTTACACATCTGATCTTTAAAAAAATATTTTGAAGTATGTATGTAACCTATGATTGTTATATTTAATACTCAGTCTTCGATATCTCAAATTGAATGTAGGCTACATTCAATTTTGGAAAAATAAATTCATTAGAGTTGGACTGTGAAAACAGACAAAAAGTTTTTTCATCTATGAAATATTTAAATGTGAAATGGAAAACACATTGTCTATTAACATTTTATTCTTGGTTGCCTTTGCTTCTATTTCAAAGATGAAATTGTTTTTTTGTTAATATTGAATATTCTACTAGCCCTAACTACTTATAGTATTACGGGCGGGATGGCTTCATGCGGAAGCATATTCTTCGTTTAAAATTACATTAGAGTGCAGAAGTTCTAAGCAGCGTCTGTAAGTCGTTTTAGGAATTGCGGCCTAAAGCGACGTGTAGTGGTGGACTGGTGTTATAAGGAACTATTCACCATGCCCTCAGGTGTATATATTCGTAGTATTTTAAGGTACAAATAAATTTCGGCTTTCACTTAGGATCACTAGACGAAATCAAAAGGCTTGAACTGATTATATTGTGAGTAATTCGAAGTTTCTATGGCGGTCGATTTTCCGTATACCTCACTAATAATAATTTAAAGCGTAACCAATCTGACTTGTACTATGCGTGGACGCGATATATTAGGTCCTTACATATGAAATTGGCGTTTTCTATGGGAGGAACATAAAGTCGTTTTTTTTTAATGAAATATATTTAATTAATCAAAGTATGTACCATTGCTATGTATGCACTTTTACCATCTCATAGGTAGTTCATTGATCCCCTTACTAAAAAAAACATTCGGGCGGGAATCGACAAAATCTTTGAAGGCGGTTTGGACTGCCCCATCGGAGTTGAATTTTTTTCCTTGCAAGTAGTTATCCAAATTGCGAAAAAAATGGTAATCTGTTGGAGCAAGGTCCGGAGAGTACGGTGGATGTCTAAGACATTCTACTTGAAGCTCCTCTGATTTGGTAGCCGTCTGTTGTGCAGTGTGTGGTCTAGCGTTGTCCTGAAGCAGCAGTGGCCTAGAGCGATTGACCAGCCTCGGTTGTTTAGCAGCGAGCTTTTCCATCATGGTTTGCAGTTGCTGACAATAGATATCTGCCGTAATCGTCTGGCCAGATTTAAGAAAGCTGTAGTGAACGACACCGGCACTAGTCCACCAAACACTTACAAGCAACTTTTTTTTAGTCAATTTTCGCTTAGGGCAGGATTTGGCTGTTTCGCCAGGGTTCAGCCATTGCGATGAGCACTTCCGATTATCGTAGAGGATCCACTTTTCATCACAGGTAATGATTCGATTTAAAATTCCTTCATTATTGTGCCGGTTGAGTAACGAACGCAGCAGTCGACGCGCGTTTGTCGGTTTGCTTCACTCAATTCATGAGGTACCCACCTTTCAAGCTTTTTCACCTTCCCAATTTGCTTCAAGTAGATTAGAATAGTTTTATCACTAACACCGGAGCCTGCAGCTAACTCGGACGTGGTTTGCGATGGATCCGCTTCCACAATAGCCTTCAATTCTTCATTATCAACTTTGGTCTCCGGCCGTCCACGAGGCTTGTTCTGCAGGTCGAAATTTCCAGAACGAAAACGTTGGAACCAAAAACGCACTGTGTTTTCTTTTGCGACACCGTCACCATACACATCATTAATGCTTCGAGCCGTTTCTGCAGCACTGGTGTCACGGTGGAACTCATACTCGTAAATAACGCGATATTTCATGTTTTCCATTTTGTAAACGAGTGACACAAAGAAAAAAACAAAAGAAGAAAAAACAAATGAATTAGGGGGTTTGAAACACAAATGCATGAGTAAATAGCTGTATGAATTTGAATTTGGAATTCCTAACCATAAAGGTAATATTTGAGATCAAAGTGGCCAGTACGACAAAACGCCAATTTCATATGTAAGGACCTAATATTAAATAGGACGTAATTTATCTTAAACCAGATTTGTAGTATCACTTGTAGTTATGGAGACAAGATGTCAGTCAATATTACTATTTTGCATAACATCATACAAAAGATTATATTCGTTCCATGGCACACGCAGCCATGTATTTGACTATCGTATTTGCTCGTTGAACGTGTAAGGTACACTGTTTTAACTTTCTGCTGGCATGCTATATATAAATAAAAACAAATCTGTTTTTATTTACATACCGTGGATGTCTATAGGTGAGTAGGGAAACGTATGCCTATAAAGCCAAGTATTTGGGCAATCTTAAAGATTCTTAATCTTAATCAAAATTTATTTCATTTACGTTCTTATCACATTAACCGTTTATTATTACTAGAGTAGGAAAGCCATAGGCAGGCCTGTAAGTGTTGGAGTCGCAGCAAATCGTATAAGAGGGAAGAACTCGGATCTTAGTCTAATCAACATAAAAAAGAGCGACAGATAATAATTATCATTTGCTTTCTTTTTATTCTAATATGTTGACTCTAAATGCGAATGCGAAAATGCTTCTTTATTCAAATCGACTTTAATAAGCACTTTCAAATTATAATTACAATATTATTTAATCTAAAATTTTGCCACAACTACACTTTCTTGTTATTGGCATAATATTCAACAACTTCCATTTTTTGATGATTTTTTTTACACAAAATACAATTATATTCGATTAAGAATTACAGACACTATAACAGAACTACTTTGCTAAAATCCGCAAGGGTTAAGCGAATGCATGTAAAGCTAATGTGAATGAACTATGAAGCAGGCAAAATTCACATACCTTACACATGCAGGATAAGTCACCACATGCATCCCAAGACGCCTCCACCAGCAACAATGCACACAAGCAATACACACAACCACCACCAAAATCGTGACGATTGGTTCGCCCCGAAATCGAAGCATCATCAGGAGGATAGGCTCCACGGCAAAATCGACGATATTTGTATTTACGAGCGTAGAGATTTTGGTGGTGGTTGTGTGTATTGCTTGTGTGCATTGTTCCTGGTGGAGGCGTCTTGGGATGCATGATCTTGTGACTTGGTGACTTGTCCTGCATGTGTAAGGTACGTGAATTTTGCCTGCTTCATACACATAAGCTTTGCATGCATTCGCTTAACCCGTGCGGATTATATATATAGCAAAGTAGTTCTGTTATAGTGTCTGTAATATGGAATTCCGCAAAGTAACGCCTGCTTCTATAAATAAGAATTATTTTGTTTCAGCTGTTTTACCCAGAATGGTCGAGAATAAAAGTGGATACATAGTATTTGTCAGTTCAGTGCAAGGACTAATTGCTATACCAGACCGTTCAGCTTATGCTGCAACTAAACATGCTCTTCAAGCTTTTGCAGATTGCTTGCGTTCTGAAATGTTTCAACACAATATTAAGGTTTCAGTTGTTAGCCCAGGATATGTACAGACTGCAGTTTCATTGAATGCTCTCACTGGCAGTGGAGAAAAACATGCAGGCAAGCATATAAATATTTTTTGCAACTAAACTACAGTCTGAGTTTCAAGTTAGTAGTTGAAGCTCCAAGTCATTTATGAGTCAGGCTATGGTTATTTCATGCGCAATCAAATCAGAAGTGAGGAGATCCATAGATAAAACCAAAGTTACCAGTTCTGTGTTAATATTTATAATAATTTAAATTTCAAATTTTTGTGATTAAATATATGAATACCCTAGTTTCACCAACCACTTTGAAAGTGATGCAGAAAGTTCGACGTCCACGATTTTTAAGATGAAGGCTACAGTTGAGTTGCTTAATATTCAACACACATTTGTAGGAATTGTTTTATATTCTATAGCGAATGTAAACACTGCTTGTGTATTGTGGGGGTGGTGAAAAAACTGTAGTTTGTTGTGCATGCATTTTTACAAATCCTGCATGTATCAGGAATGAAAACAGATAGTACTCTTGACATCTGGCATTATATATATTTTCTATTTGTTTTATCGTGGATTATAGCACAATAATATTATTGCTTATATCTTATGGATCTTCGCACAGTAAGGTCTAAGTCTATAAATCATAAATAAAAAAAAAATCTGTCTAGAGATTTGCACTAAACAGTTTCAACTTTATTTTTAGTCATGGATAAAAGTACAGCTGCTGGTTTCACCTCCGAATATGTTGCGATGAAAATCTTGGATATGGTGGTGAATAACAATAATGAATTAGTCATCAGTCAATTTACACCTAATGTGGCCATTTTTCTGAGACACACTATACCTTCATTTTATTTCTGGATAATGGCAAGACGGGCTAATAAAACTGGCTGAATTAATTTTTAAGTGCAGTGTTATTGCAGTTATTCTATAAGAAAATATTAATATGTACATTGATAGACCAATATGCTGTTATTATAAATAAAACAAATTTCATATGTAATTCAACTTTTATTACATAATAACAGTGATAACAAATTTTTATTACTACACTGTTATCATATTGATCATCTTCAACAACCTGATATCATCTCTAAAAAGCATCCTTAAAGTAAACAAAAATAGTTTTGTACAGTATTATTCTATTCTAATTTAAATAACATAATATAATAGTAACAAACTTTACAATATATTCTACAACAAATCAATTGTTATACACGAAAGAATATGCTAATAAGCATATATTGATTAGTGTACCCATTTAAAATAACATTTTGTTGCCTAATGTAAGCATTGCAATTGTACACTACATAAATTATCATTATTTAAAAAAGTTATATATTCTCCATATGCATATAGCAGCTGCAGCTAAGGATATAGTATTATGTAAAATTATTTTTCGTGTATTGTCTGTGCGTACAAGAACAATAGGTGATGCAGAGGTCAAATCACTTAAAACTGGAAGTTTAGATAAGTGGTGCAGATTTTTATCTTCTTGGTATTTGCAGCAGGGATCCCATTGCCATGATAGTGTGTAGCATCCTGCACACAGCACTGACACAACTCCAAATGGTGTGCATGCTAATGAATGCCAAGCTAACCCTGTAACAACAGATTGTGTATTTTATAATCATATTTTTAACGTGGTCTTTATTAAACTTCATTTTATATAAACTGAAGATGTTCATATACACAAGGTTTCTACAAAAATGGTAGTCACGTAGATTGTCACCACAATACAGTGTGAGTCTTCATAATGTGCACATAATAAATTGAGGGAAACTATGGCTAGTTTTATCGACGGAAAACGTATTAAAAAAATCTAGTCCTTTTAAAAATATTATTTTTCATTTTTTTTTAATTTTATCCGCTACTGATACCCCTGTGCAAATAAACTAAAACTAAATACTAAACTAAACTTCTAAACTAAATGATCTATCATGATGATATAAGCTTAATTCATGAGTGGAAGTAATGGGGTATCCTTATAACATGGTTGCACAGACTTATTAAGACTAGGGGCCACTCGGGCAAATCATGAACTGGGCGGGCCGGCCGCCAGAAGTATAGGTAATTAAAGACAATAAAGAATTGATAATAATTTATTAAAATTGAAAAAGAATTAATTAATTGGAAGCGTGGCACTGCATAGTGCTTACAATCTTTTTTATGTTTGGCGTAAATTTACTTGTAGCAACACGTAAAACTGCTTCCAAACTTTCATTTGCAAGGCGGTTTCGATTTTTTGTTTTATTATTATTGAGTATTGAAAAAGTTTGTTCACATATATAGGTAGAACCAAACAAGCTGGCACATTTCAGAGCGTTTATGCGCAACTCTTCGTACATATTTTTATCAATGCAACGGTAAAAGTTCAGCAAGTCTCCTTCGTTGAATTTGTTGCGTAAATCTTGGTCGTTTTGAATGTCGATAATTTCTAACTGCATTGACTCTGGAGCATTCTCAACTGAAATCGTGAAAGGATTGCTGAATATGTCCAACAGAGGTTTCACTTTTTTAAACTCCGAAAATCTGTCTTGAAAAGATTGAATCAATATATCTAGCTTTTCTACATAACTGAAATTAAGCGCAGTTTTGTTAAATTTTTCTGCCATTTTCTTATAATTCGGAAAATGATTGTAATTTCCAGAATTCAATTGTGATTTGAAAAGTGTCAGCTTGCATTGAAAGGATGATACATGAGCGTAGAGCTGGGATATCAGTTGATTTTTGCCTTGAAGCCGTGTGTTCAAGACATTCAAATGATTTGTAATGTCAACTAAAAAAGCCAAATCACACAACCAATCAGGATTTTTAAGTTCCGGGACATCCCTTTGCTTTTCCGCCAGAAATATTCCAATTTCTTCTATTAAATTTAGAAATCGTTCCAGTGTCAATCCACGACTTAGCCACCTTACTTCTGTATAATACAGTAAATCTCCGTATTCGCTTTCGATGTCATCAAGGAATTGTTTGAATTGTCTGTGGTTGAGTCCTCGAGATTTTATGAAATTTACAGTCGAAACTACCACTTTCATGACATTTTGAAATTCAATTTTTTTAGAACAGAGGGCTTCCTGGTGTATAATGCAGTGAATCTGCATGAGATCTTCAGCGTTTATGTTTTTTACTTGCAGATGCTTTTTCAGCAAAGTAACTAACCCGGAATTAACACCAATCATCGAAGGAGCACCGTCAGTCGCAACTCCCGATAATTTTGATAAGTCCAAATCAGTTTTTGAACACTCATCCAAAAGTACATCGAGTATATCAACTCCTTTGGTTTGACCTTTCAATGAACACATTCCTAATAACTCTTCTAAGACTTCAAAATCTTGAGTAACACCTCGTATGAATATGAGAAGTTGAGCTGTGGAACTAATATCAGTGGATTCGTCGAGAGCTAATGAAAAAAATTCAATGGTCTTAGTTTTTTCAATTAATTGTTCCGCAATATTACCTGACAAAGACATAATTCGTCTTTGGACAGTCATACGATTCAGTTGAATTTTCTCAAACTTTTTTGCTGCTTCTGGACACATTTTCTTAACGGCAATTTCTATGCATTCTTTTACAAAATCGCCATCATTGAAGGGGCGACTTCGCTTTGCTATCATTCGAGAAATTTCATAACTAACTTCTGTAGCTGTTTCTGAATCTTGAATGGGTTTTGTAAACATAGCTTGCTGACCAATAAGCTCCCGTTTTAAAGACAACATTTTTTGCTTTCTTAATTCGCCTGTAAACTTGGTAAAAGAAGGATTCTGCGTTTCATAGTGCCTTTTTACATTATATTCCTTTGCAATCGCAACAGAATTCTTGCAAATTAAACAAACGACTTTGTTATGCGACCATACAAAAAAGTATTTCTCAGTCCAAATTTCTTGAAACTGCCGATTTTCATCTTTAACCTTACGTTTTTTACTAGGTCCTGGCTTCTCCATGTTGCGTTCTAATCCTGGCTAGGATTAACAAAGCACCTAAAAACAATTACAGTACCTAATTAAATTACCCATCCTTTTTTAAATTATCAAAAATAATTGGTTGAATATTATTCCTCAGAAATTTTAAGATTTTTATACAGATTTTATATCTGAAATAGTGAAGTAATTAAACAGTTAAAGAAATTCTGATAAAAATAGTAATTTATTTGTTTTATTTTAATATTTGGCCAATATTAAAGCTAAATTGGATTAAATATGATTAAATAGGTAGGGAAACACTTAGTTGTGGCGTGGCGTGTAAATAGCCACAGTCCAGCGGGATCGTAATCGTAATTAAATAATGCGTGGCGGCGCTGTGAGTTCTGGATTCTACTAATCTCGACAAGTGGTTAATATTAAAGCTCCACTTACCGTTCTGAAGACTGCTGATGTCTCTTCAGGCTTCAGGATGTTGTTGCGGTCAGCCCCACAGTATAACACGACGAAGGAAGGGAAGGAATGCGGACAGTATAAATTAGGTTATATAACCTATAAAGGTGCGGGCGCGTTACATCTAGCACAGCGAGCGAGGATACGTGTGCGATGCGTTGGAATATTGCGGTGCGAATGCGTAACCTCGTAAGGGTCGCTAAGGGAAGAAAAGGGTAAAGGAGGCGGGGGCGGAATTGTGCAACAAAGGCACCAAATGTGGGACGCAGACGTGGGAACAACTTACCCGGAAAAGACAAAGTATCTGCGAAACAAATTAGCGCCCCAGGTGGTACATGTGGAAGTCAATAAATAACTCATTTGTCAAGACCAGTAAAAAATCTACCCATCTTGGCGTCACCACACTTATTAATGACAGAGTTCTACTTACGATTTCACAACAAAATTATACACGGCACTTGACGGGTTAACACTGCAACAGGAAATCTACGTTGAATGTGGATCAAAATATATGACACCGGCCAGTAGAGTTAAAATCTACTCTAGAACTATTGCCTCCCCAAAACACTATTAAACTGCACTTATTCTCAATCACTTATACTTCGCTTTGTATTTTCGAGCTTATTTCTTTCTGTTGACACTTCACTCAAATTAAAACCGAACTGACGCGAGCAATCAGGACTTCGTGACTATTGCTATCTCGCTTGCTCACACCGCGATAGAAATTCTTGATTTCTCTACTATTTTGAACTTTATATAAAGGCGGCAAGCGATGTTACTTGACTTAGCATTTTTGGGCGCTAGATCCAAATAGCGCGCGCGCGAAATTCAAATTACTTTTCGAACATATTTTGTCTTGGAATAGAATTCGATATTTCGGAATGTACGAGAGTATTATTTTTGCTGTCGGCGGGCCACCAGTATTCGACTGGCGGGCCGCATGCGGCCCGCGGGCCGCGGTCTGTGCATCCATGCCTTATAACAACAAACTGTAGAAAAAAACTGCTTTCAATTAAAAAAAAAGCACGTTTGTTTGTCAAAAACCTGTTTTGTTTTTAGAAAATTTTACGATAATCGTGAAATTTCTCAATAAAATGTCCCTATTACTTATCTATTTTATTATTTTAAGTTATTATTCATCGTATACACTATCGTTTGGAAAAAAAATCACGTTTATAACTCAATCCTAACATTTGTTATCTACTGTTAAAGAAAGGTCTAGCGCACGGCTACGCACTATAGTTTTGCAGGTAGAGTCCTTTTTATAGTAATAAATGTGCTCGGGTCCGGTTCCGGGAAAGGAGAGGGGGCGCCAAAGAGTTCTTAATTTAAATCAGTCATCAGACAATTTGTTACTTTCGTTCGCTGATAGATAATGCCTCGTTTAAGTGAGTTCTCCCCGGCACACATTGCTGACATTCATTTTTATTATGGAGTGGGCCAAGGAAGTGCTAGATACAAAAGTAATAATAAAATTATTTTGCTATAATCCGCGATACAGTAAATAGAAAATATATATAGTGTTTAATGTATAGTGGACTACCAGTATTTTTCATACCCGATACGTGCAGGATTCGTAAAAGCACATGCACAAACCTCCACCACTTCCACCACAATACACAAGCACTACACAGTTTCACTATCACAAACTCAACAATTGTTTCGCCCCGCAACCGAAGCATCATCAGGAGATAGACTCCACGACAAAATCGCAAAGTGAAGCGTTATCCAAACAAGCGTTGTTAAATAGTACTTGGTTCATCCCCACCCTTTATTTACCTCGGAACACGTGCAACAAGCTTGAACTAGAGACATTTATCTGCTCGTTAATGAGGGTGCCATTGTTATGCTTAATGATTTCTAATTGTTCCAAAATATTTAATTTTAAGCTTTTTTCGCAGGTGTGCAGTATTTCGAAACAATGGTCATTAGGAACTTTATGACCGCTTTCTAACAAATGTTTAGCGAAATGTGAATTTTGTGGCTTATTATTCCTGAAAGCGACCATATGTTCTTTAAAACGGGTTTCAAAATTACGACCAGTCTGACCCACATATGTATCATTGCATTCAGGACATTTTATTTTGTCAATACCACTCTTTTTCGGGCTTTCTAATTTGTCTTTATTATTGCATAATATCTTTTTTAAGCAGTTATTACTTTTAAAACCTAATTTTATATTTGAAATCATTAAGCATAACAATGGCACCCTCATTAACGAGCAGATAAATGTCTCTAGTTCAAGCTTGTTGCACGTGTTCCGAGGTAAATAAAGGGTGGGGATGAACCAAGTACTATTTAACAACGCTTGTTTGGATAACGCTTCACTTTGCGATTTTGTCGTGGAGTCTATCTCCTGATGATGCTTCGGTTGCGGGGCGAAACGATTGTTGAGTTTGTGATAGTGAAACTGTGTAGTGCTTGTGTATTGTGGTGGAAGTGGTGGAGGTTTGTGCATGTGCTTTTACGAATCCTGCACGTATCGGGTATGAAAAATACTGATAGTCCACTATACATTAAACACTATATATATTTTCTATTTACTGTATCGCGGATTATAGCAAAATAATTTTATTATTACTTTTGTATTATGGATCTCCGCAAAGTAACGCCTAATTCTATAAATAAAATGAAGTGCTAGATGTTACATGGCTGCGTTTCCAAATAAGCAATTGTCTATCATTGGACTTGGATCAAGTAGAGATCGTCGCGAGCCCCCTTAAGTTATTATTGACGTGTGTATTGAACAAGCAGTACTACGTGATTTGTTTGCTGATCCGACGATAAGTACTAGAAGACTGGCTTTACGTCACGGAATATCTCAAAAATCAGCGTGGCGTATTTGAAAGAAAGAAGGATTGTATCCTTATTATTACCAAAGGGTGCAGCATCTACATGAAGACGTAGATTGGCGTCCAAGGTGTGTTATATCCTCTTGGATTCTAAGAAAAACAAGGGCTAGCCCCAACTTTTCAAAAACCATACTATGGATGGACGAAGCGACATTCGTAAGAAACGGTATAACTAACTGCCGAAACTTACACAAGTGACACGTTCATCATCTTATCAAGTAAGGTTTTCGATAAATGTTTGGGCTGGTCTCATCGATCACAAAATGATTGGACCAGTTAGTTATTTTGCCGAGAACGTTGAACGGTGAAAGATTTTTAAGTCTGAAATTATTGGAAAATGTACCTTTGGATTTGTGTCGATGGATGTATCTTCAAATGGACGGATGCCCTGCCCATAATACTTTAAATGTTAGATCATTTTTAAACAATAATTACTATCGAAAATGGATCGGCCGGCATGGACCTGTAGGGTGTCCTGCACGTTCACCAGATTTGACGCCCCTTGATTTCTTTTTATGGGGGACCATGAAGCAACGTGTCTACAATACCCCCATCAATAGTGAAGCTGATTTATATGAAAGAATAATTAATTGTGCGATTGATATTCGTAATGACCCCGAAATGATAAGAAAAGTGACCCAACAGATTTTAGTTCGTGCGACTTTGTGCCTACAGCAACGAGGTGGACATTTTGAGAACTTAATGCATTAGTTTTTGTAGAAAATATTAACTCATTTCAATGGAACTTTTTTGTATTCATTTTTCACCCCAAATGAACCATCTGTTAGAGAACAATAAATGGCGCAATATGAGTGCTATTTTTAATAATCGATAACAAATGTTAGGACTGAGTTATAAACGTGAATTTTTTTCCATACGATAGTGTATGCGATGAAGAATAACTTAAAATAATAAAATAGATAAGTAATAGGGACATTTTTATTGAGAAATTTCACGATTATCGTAAAATTTTCTAAAAACAAAACAGGTTTTTGACAAACAAATGTGCTTTTTTTTTAATTGAAGGCAGTTTTTTTCTACAGTTTGTTGTTATAAGGATACCCCATTACTTCCACTCATGAATGAAGCTTATTTCATCATGATAGATCATTTAGTTTAGAAGTTATAACGCTTTATTTGCACAGGGGTGTCAGTAACGGATAAAATTTAAAAAAAATGAAAAAATTTTTTTTTAAAAGGACTGAATTTTTTTAAATACGTTTTCCGTCTATAAAACTAGCCATAATTTCCCTCAATTTATTATGTGCACATTATGAAGACTCACACTGTATTTGTAAAAGCTAATCCAAAATAACATAAATTGTATCATAGAAACATTGTTTAGGTAAATAAAAAGTATAAATAGTAGTAGTGTATCATGCTTTGAAAAAAGAGGTGGTCATTGGATTCAAAAGGTTTATTGTTATTTGTTTATTAATATATTGTTCATAATCTTTTCTTATGGTATATGCTTTCTATCCCAAGCAATGCATTTGCATTTGTCAGTTCTCCTTGGTTAGGGCTGTCATCACATTGCAAGAAAATGACTTTTTGACAACAAATGTTTTATTATAATAAGTACATAAAGTGTATTCAATAAGTTGTTGAAATAATGTATGCCTGAAAGCCAATAATAATTTAAGCAATGCCTGTGGTTTATCGTTGTATGTACATAGACGATGGCAGCCAGGTCCAAGAAGGTACAATTGCACTTCAATACAATGAAATAAAAAATATTTGGAATAGGCAACTATCTCAAATAAAAATGAAAAGGACTTAATACTCTTTTTATTCATATAAATAGTTTTATATTTTATATTAGTTAATATTATTTGTTGATATATGCATGCATTTCCTGAAATTAATCCTTGTAGCATTAATTAATGGATATCTACAATGAATATACTTAGCAACAGTAGGTTCAATTTTACTTTTTTATATATCAGTTGTTCTTAAGGTTAAATAAAGTAATTAAAAATGAACATGATAAATAACTGCCGAATTTTTGTTACAATTAGAGTAATACAGTTTAAAGATTCTGAATCTTTAGCCACAGAATGTTAATAATTTTGTTACTAAAATATTTTCTAGTAAGCATAAAATCATGAAAAACCAGAATAAAGCCAATTATAATATTAGGGATTATATCAATGAAAAATATGCATGGATTCAATTACTTTCCAATTTTGCTATTAATTTTTTTTCTATTGTAAATAGTAACTGCCCAGTTTTTAGCCGGTATTGGTAGAAGCAATTTTTAAAAAATATTTTGAATTTAGATTTGAACGAAAAAGGTTACTCACCCGACGCAATACTACATATTCCGCTATACACAGAGACTTTATGTAAGAGGTTTCCGACATATATCCACCTAACCGTTTCTTCTCCTAGCGGTTCAGGTTCTATAACAATTACGCTCACACCTGCCTCCAATGCTCTTTCCAGTTCCATTTCAAATTTAATGTGAGCATTTTCGCTGTCGTATACTTCTCTAACTATAACTACTTGTGAGGGCTTGAGATCACTGAAAGAAATAGACGTTTAATTAATATTTCGCTATAGGGAATTACAAGTCTATAAGTATATTAACATATTCAATCCATGAGTACATTAAGAGATGTTTAAATGTAAAGTAACTAAATATGATTTCGAATAAAATGAAACTCCTTTATTTACAAACCTGTCACTTTCATCACCCGCCATCTTATCTATAGACAAACGTCATAATTAAAGAGTAACTGGCAAGTGATGGATTATTTTCTTATAATCGATATAAATATTTGTTTGTTGGCACAAATTAAGAAAGAATATTTAAAAAAATGTTTGTCTAACTCCTGATACTTTATAATTTGACGAAAATTATTAATATTAGAAATATTTTGTTAGTCGTGACATAGATTACAGTAAAACCTAGTATACCTTTTTTTATACATGTCAGTACACTGAGTAAGATCTGAATCTTAAAAGGGAAAATAAAACGAAGTACTATCATAGAGTTTATGATATAGGTAACATTTAAATTATATATTTTCTGCTTCGCTAATCGAGACCGTAAAAGACAATATCTTTTGGCGTTATCATCCATTAAATTTTTGTTCAGTATCTATATTTCGACCGTACACATCGACCATTTTTGTATAAAATTCAATTAGCCTTTGCGTTTTAATAATAGAAATTGACTTTTTTCACTCAAACTTTACTTATATGTATGGTTGTAATTGTTGTCTTAGAAAATATTGAAATTACCGACCATTTTGAATGACGTTGTTTTTTTGATGAAATTGGAAACTAATCTAAACGAATCAAATAATTCATAATAAGTTCATATAATGAATTATTGGAGGTGATAAAATTATTACAATTTATGATCAAAATTCTATAAATAGAAATCTGCCCTAATTTATATAGTTCTACCCAATTAAAAATTGTTATAATTGAATACGTTGAATTACCCAAACAACAGATTTTATAACTCTTTTAAAAACTATTAATCTTAAATATTTATGAACTAATGCCCCTCAATATGTTATTTCAGTTCTTCCTATAAGTAATAGATGTCACAATGCAATTTACCAATTGATTTTCAAATTGGCTCTAGATGGCGCTACTTGCATGCTCCAATATATAATATGCATCGTACCCTTTATATCTTGTTTGTTAACATATATATGTATGCTATTTTTTCAATTAGAAGTTCGTCCTACTGGATGTGATTGTAATTGATTGATAAAATAATTATTAGTTCATACACCTAGGTTAATATCCTTTTCAGGTGACAAGAGAGCTGGCTCTTTTTCGCAACATGTTTAGTATGGGTGTTTTACAAAGGCGATCATAATGTTCGTAGACAAATAATAACAGCAGGTTTGCAATAGATATTTTTTTTGTCGAAGTAGTTTCTCTAAATTGTTAGATGAAAATAGCAGACGAATATAGTTATCTATTTAAAAGGATGTACAGCAGTTTGAGTAAAACGCAGCTACAGATACCAATGTAATATCAATCTAGCACAGTTAATTACCTTATTATCATAAGTTCTTATTCTTAAAAAACATCTTTAAGTAGATGAACACATTAAAAGAAACGTTAAAAAAATAATAATTTTTGTTGATGCAAGCATTTTCTTCCACATACACTTCGCCCACTAATGCCGTTCTAAAATCCGTTTGCCGGATTAGGTAAAGGTGAATGTTGCAAACAATTCACGACGAAGAACCGATGTAAACTCAACCCACTAGTAACAACTTCTTTAAATCCATAAGGTATAAGCGCTATGGTTCAAGTTACTTTAACTCGTTGTGGTTTTTAAGTTTTTAACGTTCTGTCATTTGTACGTTCAGTGATATACATATAAGGTGCGTGTGGGTGCAAGGCTGACCTTATAGGCGCCCACCAGTACTGCTAACTTAATATGATTTCCCGACATCCCACTCTTAAGTGACATTAAAGCCATACATGTTTCAAGAATGATTAAAAAACGCGTAGGAATAAAGGTATCAAAGATCTATAATATTAGGTAACCAAGTCGACTAAAGGCTGAAAATTCCTTAGGATTTTTTTTATTTATCAGAAAACGTGCAAAAAAACGTAAACGTATTTTGTAACGTAAGTACTTTTATGACGTGCTATTATTGCGTTACAGTCATATATGCCTCACCGTATATTCACCATATTTTATCTCACCGTACGAAATGCCTGCACGTCACTATCGGCTATGATCGTTGATCGTGTGATCGTCTATAATCTTCACGATCATCGTGCACGTGTCAACACGAGCGTCCGTATTATCATATGATCATACTTTTCATTCAGCTAATCTCGTAATTGATGCGTGTCTGAAAACCGACAATTGCCGGGTTTTAGGCGATCATAAATGAGTGGCAAGTGTAAAAAAGTAAAGTAGAGGTCTGTTATTATTCCACTGCCGGGCATAAGCCTCTCTCCGTTTCCGGAGAGAAAGCTTGGAGCTAAGATCCACCACCCTGGGTATATGTGTAAACCAATTCATGTGTACTGGTAGGTTAACACATATCCCCAGAATTCTCTAGAGATATGCAGCTTTCCTCACGTTGCGAGGAAAAGCGTGTGATGAGTTGCAATTATCAATTATTAGACACATAAGTTTTAAAAGAAAAACTCATTACTGTTTGCCCGGGGTTCGAACTCGTGACCTCCTTGTAAGAGACACACGGTCTCATCAATGTCCTATCACAGATTGGCGAGTACAGCCGAGTATTACTTTCTATAGCCTTTACTTGATAGTGCTCGCGCCTAATCGTTTGTAATTGCTGATTATAAAGAGGAACCATAACAAGTACGTTTTCAATTCTACGTTGCATTAACAAAACATGAAACGCTGACATTTTTAAAATGTCAGCGTTTCATGTTTTGTTATTATACAAACAAATCCCATCTAAGCACCTTACTGGAAAAGCTCCATAATTACAATTTCATGTTGCAATACAATGCTATTTCGAATCTTATCATAATATTTCTAATCAGTGTATTTTGAAAGAGAAAATTTTTACTTAGTGTTACAAATTTTACTTGAGGCTACTTTTACTTTTACTTCATAATTGTGGTTGGCGTGGTACCCGCGAATTCCTTCGCGACGACTTTTGTGTTAAAAACCTCTCAAGTATAAAATACCATATAGTTTCTTTCCTTTTTCTGAAGGACGGATTTTTTTACATCAGTTTAACTGTGAAGTAGGGAAAAAGCTGGGAAACAGGGAAAAATAGTATATTACTTAATTGAGCATATTCTAACAGGAAATTTGACGCGAATAAAATCACGGGTACCATTAAGAAATTATTCATTAACTAAAGCGCTACTAGTTCCAGTAACATGAACAAGGTAAACAATAAGCTATATAAACAGAATAATCATTTATCTTCATTAAGGAATATTGTCAATGACCTGCAGCTTATTGAATTATAATAGTTTCGATTCTCCTTTTTCTCGAAAGTAAATAAACGACAGTAGTTTACCGGTTAAATTGTATGATTCCAATTGTGGATGGTGCGATGAAGCGGGTGCGGGTAATGAACCCAGGCATTCGCGGCCACGTCGGGATGCCCGCCCGCGCCGCACACTGTCTACGTTCAGTTTACCAAGACGGCGAAATTCCTGGAATGTATTCGTAGTAATAATATATTAGACTTAATCAATACTAATGTTTTATAAACATGATAATGTGTATTTCTGTCTGTTTCGGTCACGGTTCTCTAGAACGATAAAGATGAAATTTTCTACAATCGCAACTTAAGTACCGAGCTAAAATATACGATAAAAAATTCCCTTGTCCTTTGGGTATATGAGAAAAACAGTAATGTACATGATTGAAGTTTGTTTAATGCTAAGGTCGATGCTTATGAGCGATAAGTAGCGTTTAAGTTCTTGTCAAAAATACATGCATAGTTTGAAAATTAAGTTCTATAACTCATATTATTTTAAACGTATAGTTCATTCATTACTTTTGTTATGGAATAACGCGAACTATCGCAGACTTCTATAAATTATTGCATAATATATGTTATTTTGAATAGAACATTGAATAAAGTAAGCACTACTCATTTTGATTGTCGAATAAAAAAATATTATCCTGTAAACGTAAATTTGTATTTGGTGATTCTACTACCCACTTTCCTGCCGCGTCTCAAAATCACGACCACGAAGTTTCTACCACCGCGGCCCTTAAAAATCTTTTATCGACAAACTAACAATGCTTGTTTATGGCTTAAAGTAAAATAGTACAATGGCCACCCCGAGTGTAGCCGCGAATCAGTTTCTATTCTTTAGCATCTTATCTCTCGATAATGGCGCACTGTTCGTAAAATATCCACTGATGAAATATTAAATTATAATAGGCATTAGTAATGTTAGATATTTTACGTGGTGTTGTTAGATAATGGTTATTTGATTGAATACAATTTAAACATACACGCAGCATATAAAGGTATCTTCAAAATACATGATATTTATTTAGCTTTGCCGTATAGTAACGTGAGTTTAGATATTACATGAAAACAAATTAAACATTTCGTTGTTTTACACCATGTAAGAAATTTTATGGCTTCAAATATATTCTTCTATCACGAATCGCATGACGAATTTTTTTTTATTAAACAACAGCTTTTCAAAAATTCAAATTGAATATACCAAAAGTTATGATACAATTATTTTGCTATATCCGCGTTTGTTTAGAAACTTTATGTGATGCTGAGTGTAGCAAGCAATATTCGTACTTTATAAATGCAGGATTAGTGACCGCACGTATCACAAGACACCACCAACAGCACACTACACAAGCACTACATTCACTACGACAATCTCAACGATCGTTTCGCAACGTAACTGAAGCATTGTCAGGATAAAGGCTCCACGAAAAAATCGTACGTTCTTATTATGTAGATTTTAGTACATATAATGTAGCGGCCGTCTAGTTTGCATTGGTGGCTTGTGGTCTATCTTTTCAAGTTATTTTTTTATAGTTCAGCTATGATAAGAAAATATTTTCTTCCTCAAATAATCAATTTTAAAATATGGCATCAACAATTATATCTGCTAACGTTATAAAGACGTAACCGTTATGTTAGTTGCCTCGCGGGCACCCGAAACGGATGCAGCCATATCCTGGCCGATGCTATGGACGGCAAGCCCGTTTGCATATAATCAATACTTTAATAGGCCTCGAAGCAATGCGTTGACATATGGTTTGTGAATGCGAGAATTTTCTTTAAATATTACAAAATAATCTTCTTACATAAAAGGGAAAATATTTATGTATATTTCTTATAGACTACGAAACAACTGGGCCGATTGTAATGAAATACACAATCTGAAATACGCAATCTTAGGATTGACGCAGCGGATATCTTGGTGGCGATCAGAGCATTCTATGAACTGTCGATGAGAGTTTTATCTCGAGTGGATCAAAACTGGACTGAGTCACAACAATGCGTGCCTGAACTTCTAGTCTAACCATATATACAAAAGAGAAAGTATGTATGTCTCTTATAGACTTCAAACCGATTGGGCCGATGTTAATGAAATCATCAAATTAATTCAGTGGATAATCCTGTTAAGTTTGATGACGTTTGGATCATTTTTTTCAATTGTCAATGACAGTTTTTTACTAGTATTACTATCAAATTAAGCCTAGTAAAGCGGGCTGGGTATGCTGTTGTTCAAAATGTTCTAAATAATTTAAATTATTTATATTCTTTTTTTTATATTCTAAATAGTCTGTTGATATGTTCATGTATCACTCAAGAAACGACATCAAATGCATATCTATTATATATTGGGATATAAATGGTCAACTGGGCTACAGTCCGTACACGATCTCTTTCAGTTACTCAGTTCGAGTGAGCTAGAAATAATCATTTGTATAAATTTTTGTTAAAGGATATTTGTTATTTACCAATTGGTGACATATGGTAGAGACTCTGGAAAACATCGAGAATGCTCGATGATACAGTAGAGATACGTCTCAGATTTTACATCTCCTCTTTATTACGAATCTATCCGAGCTAGATGCTACTCTTGCTGTATTTATGTACCCAACTCTCTTTTTCGAAAATCTCGTTCCCCTCCTCGCCGCAAACTGCAATTGTCTTCCATTTTCCTGACCCTTCATTTCAGCCTTTTCTTCTTCTTTTTTAAACCCGTTCCTTGAGATATTGACTAACTGGCCCGTTGTGGGTAGTGACCGTGCCTTCAGCTCCGCGGGTCGCGGGTTCGATTCCCGCCGAGAGCCGTAACACAAGTATTAAGTTACTTACTTTGGGGATTGGCGACTGTGTGTAAGTGTCCCATATATTAAAAAAATATATATTATATTATATTTTCTTCTTTTTATATCACATGTTACCAAAGTTTCAATATGTTTAGTAAAATTACTTGTGAATGTGTGTTTCCTTAATTGTTCTGCTTTCACGTACAAACAGAGTAATGTGTTGATGTACTTTTCGATGTTGAGATAGGGCCATAGGTTAATTTTAAACCCGGCATTGAAGTCCACGCAGAGGAAGTTACGCTCAGAAGCTAGTAGTTAACTAAATCTTTATAACTAAAATGAAATGACGTTCGTTATTCGATCATAATTAACAAAACGGCTAAACCGATTTGGTTAATTATGGTTTTGAAATATTTGTAGAAGTCCAAGGGAGGAGTAACAAAAATAGTAAAAGTCTATTAATAATAATATACTTGGTTCGTAATAATAATTTTGGTATAATAGATAAATAGATAGAATACTCTATAATAAATAACAATAAAATAATTTTGTTCCGTAAATTAAATGTTAAAAAGAAAGAGTCTGTGGAATAGTATAGGAACAGTAACATGCTTAATCAAGGCGGTACAAAGTTCGACAGCTAGTTACATATTTTTTTTTACTAATAAACTCTGTATGTTGATATGGTACATATCATTACTGGTGTACATATTATGATGACGCTTAAGAATATTTTCTATTCGCTAGTACGGCGGTCATCGTATGGTCATACTTAGGATTTACAATTTCCTGCCGTGTTAAAACTCATGTCAGGTACCATTGTCGTTGAGTCACTAAATCCCTCACACCCCCTCTTGTCTCTCCTCCTCCGGCCTCCACGGTCACTGAACACTTTGACCTGTCATTGTACATCTAACGTGGGAATATATTACGTAATTCTAATAAAGTCGATAAAAAACTACAAATCAATAAAAAAGGTTTTAACAAATTTATTATACTGTATGTATTTTGTGGATTTAGGGCGGTCAAAGGTACAATTTCATTGAGATTATTATTGACATATTCGTAGTTGTTATTTTTATGTGGATATGGTTTCTCGTTTTTCGATGAAAATCCCTTTTGATTGGCCTTTTGGACGGTCGCTTGATTTTCAAAAATTATCAATACAAATCATATATTTAAATATTTACCGTGGATCATTATTTCGATTGGTAAAACTGCATTAATATACGTTTCGAATATCGCGAACAGACGTTACAAAAGACATCAACGCGACATGAAACAGATAATATTGAGTTTTTTTTTAATAATTTATGATTATCGTATTCCATGGGCTTTAATTTTATTGGTGTATGTCCAGGGAGTTTAGCTGGAGGGTTTGAGTTCATAATAAGTGTAATCATTGAATCAGGTGTAATATTGTACCTATGGTAAAATATGGTTCTATTCATCGCTAATAGATAATGTTTGTGCATTTAATTCAATGTAGACCATTTGTACAGCTCTGAAAAGTTTTAAGGTTTCGTACTTGAAAAACAATTTTTTTGTCATGTTCACTTAATAAAATAAATAAAGTCATCATTTATATATTTATAACGATAAAGCATTAAAATTGAATGTGTTAAAATATAATTATTATATTAATACATTACATAATTTATTAATATAATAATTATATTTTAGATGTCAACTTGTAATGATTTAAAATTAAGAGTTTGATTGAGTTTCATTATATTGTTGGAATATTTACAATAAATCACCAAAAAATTGTAATAATTAAAATATTTTATTTGATGTTTTCTATGGGTAATATAATATACTTATTTATCTTATTTCTTAATAATATTTTTCGATCATGTTTGCTAACGTTGATAAAATAAAAACAAACTAGAAATAATTATGTTTATGCGCAAATTGACGTTTTGCTTTATAAACATATAAAGTTCGATAATTTCAAAGAAATCTTGTGCTTGAGTTTCAAGTAGGCAAAGAAAGGCAAGGCAAAAAAGTACACCACATCAAAGTAATTTCCTCAAAATAATTTTAAACATATTAATAAGTATTAATAATTCAACTATAGTAAATATAGAAAAAAACTAATATAACGAATTTCATGTTCACACACAACGTTTAGTACTATGATATACAACATTAAAAAAAAGAGTAAATATACCACTACATTGCCAAACCCGGCCCGCCTTCAGTTTCATGCATCATTTGCTTTCCACCAGGCGAGTTCCCATATAGAAGACTTATCGTAATAAAAAACTTAATTACAAGACAATTCCTTTTTTATTACAAGACTAGCTTTTAAGCGCAACTTCGTTAGCGTAGACTGCAGTCTTATACATATAGTAATTATGGTTAAAGTGGGTTAACCTAGAAAAGCTAGACATATGCTGTCCCGGACTTTTATTTACAACTTTAGACGGGAACAATTTTGTACTATATGATTTTACAATAACTTTCACCGTTTACATAGCGCATGCAATAAAAGCTTTAAATTATGGCATTTTCACAATATTAGGTATCGCCGCTCCACTCATATTCATTTTAGCGTGATGTTATATAGCCTTCCTCGATAAATGGACTATCTTACACTAAAAGAATCAAATCGGTCCAGTAGTTCCTAAGATTAGCGCCTTCAAACAATCAATCAATCAAACAAACTCTTCAGTTTTATATGTATTAGTATAGATATAATCTATGTAACCTTATAGTTAGTATGTATTAACATTGAATCTGCTACATAAAGCTTGTAAGTTCCCGCTTTGCCATTACAATATGACATTACAGAATAGCAACTCGCTACCAATATATAATATAATATATTATAATATAATATAGACACAGAAAGAATAAGAATTCTTATGTTTTATTACTGTTTATGCTAATAATTGTTTGTATTCAAAGAATGTGCAATTAGGTAATTTTGTGATTTTAAATGAATTAAAATGACTCATTGATTTGTTAAATTTGTATAATGTCTCTTCGTTTTGTGTACTTAAGTGAATAAACATTATTGGTTTAAGAGAATAATTATTTTATTTATTTTATTTATTTATTGAACAACAAACCATTACCTTAACAGCTAGCCAATGCGATAATGGAGTACATAACTTATTTTATCTTTTATTATAAGTTGCAAATAGCTATTGACGATAACAATATTAATAAATGCTGTTAGTTTAAAGTAATTTAAGTTTTATGCGCAGAGTTGCAGCTCTATGCTTACATATGTATAGAACATAAATAAATCCATGAGATCACATACATCAAACAAACAGCTGCTCTACTTGACGATTATTATCATCTCTATACATTTATGAAATAATTGAATCAATAAATAATAGGAAGAACTAGATAAATATACATACTTAAACCCCACACAGGTTTAACAAAGAAACTCAAGGAAAAAAGTATTTAATGTTAGACAGCTGCTGTGGGTAGGTAGGCTACGTTCCGTAAAATATATACGAGTATGTTGCTACACACAACGCTATTAAACACTACTATACTATTACTGTGTCATCTGCTTGGACTGCGTTTTGCCACAAATATGTATTTCAGACAATTTACATAAAATCGTGATGTACTATTAACCTAAACCTTCCTCAAGACTTTTATCTTTCAGTAAAAACCTGAACCTTTATAATATGTCTATAAGATTTTTTTGTAAAGTGACAAAAACATTTTTGTTACCTTTTATGAATTACTTGATTTAAGTCGACGCAAACGAAATTGCGGGCAAACCAAGTTTAACAATAAAAGCAAAGTTTGGCGGACATTTTTGTTGAACGCGGTCGAGCCTCATTTCAGCATAAGTGCGGCATCTGCTCAAACAAGCGTGCGTTGAACTCCTTAAAATCCATATTTGATATAAACAGGTCTCAACATCGTTTCGTTGTTAAACAAAAAATAAGCACGATTTTATATTTGAAAGTTTTATCAGCATGACCGAAGTGCACAAGCTTGCTGCGGTTTATTCAATCTCATTTACAAAGCACTTTATATTGTGTGACTAAAGTGACGTTGTAGGTTTGTGCTTATCCTTTAGAGTGTTTCCTCTAGCACTAATACTGCATCGTTCTTTGTTTAGGTTGTTTTATTTTATTTATTGATGACCATCTGACAATTACGTAACAGTAAAGACTTATGGTAACAGTAATGACTTATTAACTTACTGTTTTGTTTACGATATGTATGCAGTATTTTAGCGCTAAATCGCTTGACAGTACATACTTTGCTAATTAATTCGGCGGTTGAGGTCAGACTCAGAGCTAGATATTTTATGTTCACTTAGTCCAATAGTAAATAGGATGAGTAACTTGAAGAGTGGATATTGAATGTAGTATAAACATGTCGATCGAAAAATTTCTTCCATTCCTTGCCTGCGCATTGTGTATTCATTCATCATACGGTTCATATATCCATTATAAACAATAATATTTGTTTTTATACTCCTAAACTTCATAACGAAATTGTTCTGCGATTGATCTGCTATGTGAAATATCATTAGTTTTATCCTTAAATTTCGTTAGCCTTATTTAAACATCAGTGCTAGTATAAAAATCCATAAAGTGTCAAGTGGCGTTAGATTGTGTAGCATGAAAGTCGCTTGTACGTCAATAAGTTGAAATAATAGTTGAAATAGTAAAAATAATATTGAAATAATAACGTACGATGGGAACTACTACATATTTTTATTGCATTTATCTTATCTAAATGTATGTGCTTTACCTTACTAATAAAGATAGTTAAGCCTCCATAAGTCAAATGAAATAGTCAATTCAATCTTACAGAATGCCGTAGCTGTGCATGTTGAATTGTAATAGGATTGTCATAAATAAAACCTTTTGTTTTACTAAGTAGGTAATAGACATACGACGGGCTCACGAAATAGCGGTCGAGGTCCTTCACCCACTCATGTAGGTGAACATAACGTCACCAAACTATAACTAATAACTCATTGTTAGTGCAATATGTTTCATATATTTCCATAATAAAACTTGGTATTAAATTTTTTACATATTCATATAGTACTATTTTAAGATGATGTGATATAAATTTACTCTCTCAGTGTTGCATCAGTCTATATCCTGTTGATATCATCAATGAATAGCAGTATGTACGCAATCTGTAGCTTCTATGCCGAGCATACCGTTGTAACGTAATCTGATTTTATCAAATTCAATGCTGCTATTAATCTAGTTCCAACTTAATTAAGTTCCATTTTATTAGTTATATTTTTTATTGTATTCACGGCCACGGGATTTTTTCAGTTGCAATGATATTTGTTTAAGTTCAATGTTGTCCAGTTCTCTAGCCGTTGTTTTTAATTATGCATAATTAATGTGCTTATTAGCCATTCAAAATCATATTATGACTTACAAATTATTGTCGTCGTCAGAAATGTGAAACATATATTCGATTTCAAACGAAAGTATTTTAAAGTGAATAATATTAATATAAAAAATTTTCTACAACGATGTTTTGAACTAAATAGCAACAGAAACGTACCTTATCAGTTTTAAGGTAGCTATTATTATTGCGTGTTACTAGATACTTTATTGTTCGACCGCATTTTACTGTGAACTAATTTTAATACTAGATTGTTACGCTAAAAATATTGACATACATTACAATACTTTGTATAGATTGATATTTAAGTTCAAGACAGTCTTAAAACGTGTGGGACATAGCTAGAAACGGATTATATGTGTACGGCCGTGATGTGATGTGACACAATGATGTCATCGCATCCTAAGCACACATAATTAGCTGCAAATACCTGAATCGTGGTCTTAGCTATTTGACTAACAGTTTCTATGGAATTACGTGATATCGGTAAGATGACTTCACGGAAATAATATAACTTATAAATATAATATAACCGAGCAAGAGCTATGTAAATTTAATCAGCTTGCAAATCATGGCTATAAAACAGTTCAACTCAATTTAAATTAATAATAATAGTCACAGCCAGAATTGAATGATGATACATACTAAGCTGAACGTATGATGACTCTATATATTCGTCCATCTATTTCATTTTTTTTGTTTTTAATTGTATCTATTTAGTATTTAGTTATCTATTTAGGTACCGAGCGTCGGACATTACGGCGAACTCGACGGATGTTCATCTCGATTATTAAGCTTGTTTATCCAATGGAACAATGTCGAGGCTGTCCGGTCAGTGCTTGCGTGTTGCATGACAATATCCCTGTGCCTATCACAGAAGTGCCTATAATGATGTTTATAATATATGAATATGCGATATAATATACCTTTACGCCTTAAGTCATATCCTGCTATTTTAAAATCACAAATAAAACAATTATTAATCTTATTAAAGATGACTTACGTACCGGACGATGATCGGTAGCTTCGTGGGTTTTTTCACGACTATTACGAAGGTCGCTGATGTCATAATTTAAGTAAGTACCGAGTTTTATTTTAAATAATCTGATCACTAAGAATTCATGATTAATTTGTATTATTATCTCGCATAAAATTAGTAGGAATTTTTATACAGAACATTACGTGAATGCGGTTAACATTTGGGGGATACTGTTTTAAGTTTGAGACATTACAAAGTATTAATCGCACTTATATTTATTAAATTATATTTTCATATATATTATAGAAAAAAAATTATCGTGTGGGAAATATCAATTAAATCTTTATTCGATAAAGGGGTATGAGACATTGACTAACAGTTTACTTACGTTTTTTCGTATATGTGGCATGAGTTATAAAAGCAATAAAGAACTTGTTATAGATATAATATGTATATGCGGAAGTAACTCTTATTCACAATGTACAACGGTACTGTTGGTATTTTTATTACTAGATATATGAACAAATTCATTATACTTCCAATTTGCATCATGTTTTTGAATATGTGATAGATTTTATACGATTTTTACAATTTAAATCTTGTATTTGTAGAAGCAAAGTCCACACACACTTTCCTTATACAAATACGAGATTAAAATTGTAAATCTATACTTATTATAAAACAAAGTACCCAAAAAGCTCTCTGCCTGTAGGTAATCGATTTTCTCAAAATCTACTGAACGGATTTTTGCACGGTTTTCACCAAAAGATATTGCAATACTTCCGGATGGTTTAAGTAAATAGTACATATCGGAATTATGTAAATTGTGTTGAAGAGATCGACCAGTTGTTAAAAAAATTGCTTGCTGGGAGCTTTAGTAGCGTGCGCTGCGTAAACCAGCAAAGATACGCTAAAGTAATGTAGTAGAGAATTGTAGATCTATAAAACTACTACAAAAAAGTCTCTATCTCTTATGGTTAACTCACAATAACTACTTATATGTTTAAAATTTAAATTCTAGAAAAAAATATTGCACGCTGATTCCCACGCGGGCGAAGTCGCTGGCACAGCTAGTATCGTATAAAATCTATCAAGAAAATTATTATCATAAGAACTCATTGGTGCCTGCTCTGATTGAATCCTCTTAAGAGCGATGCAGCTCACAGCTCAACATATAATTAACTATATAATAAAAATTTGGAAAAAGTAATTGGAAGTCGGTAATAGGCACACTATACTATGACCCTACTGATATAAATTGACACAGGTGTAACTTGATAAAACTAATTTGACATACATTGCCTAACAAATATCCAAAGGCTTTTAGCACATTATTTGTTTATAAGTTTACTTTCAAAACAAATATTGTAGTCAGTTTGTGAAATATAGGTCTATTTCATAGTTGTTTTAAGTAATTGTTATTTTATGCACAACATACGCCACGATTACAATCAGTTTACGTGTATTCGTAGAGATTGCCTTTTAAGGATAAAAAGGGTAGTCACTTTGTGACACATTTAAAAATCACTACATATTATAAAACAAAATCGCCGCTGAGTCTGTATGTATGTTTGTTTTGATTAAATCAAAAACTACTGAACATATTTTAATGCGGTCATTTTCTAGAGATATCGAGGTTCATGAGGAATTTTTCAGTTTATAATTTGTTAAAATTATAAATTTTTATAATAATTTATGTAATGTATCTAAATTGGTTTAAATATAGCTATAATAGTTAAAACCGTCACAGAAACTTCAACATCCCGGGAATTTTTATAGAAAAGCTACCTATATCCTATATACCTAATCTATATATACAACCTACGCTATATATACTAAACTAAAAAATCCTTTTTTCAATGGTAACAGCTAAAATTTACATAAAATTCTAAGGTTGGATCGTTTAGTTTATTTAAAATCGCTAATCTTCTTAAGTTATTTGGTCATCGTTTCGAATTTTTTACGTTGTATTCAAATACGTAACTTTAAAACGCAATATGCCCTTAAAATGTTTTCAGGAATTAAAAGATATATATATTTATCTTTTCTTAAATACATACTTACTGTTAGTAAGATTCCAGTTTCATTAATCATTATTGTGAACCAATCAAAATATCCTTGAATGCCAAGTAGTTTAAACAGAATGTGGTTGACATATTCAACTAATTTAAAAACAATGTTTTTAAACAAAATGTTTGAAAAAATATATTATTATTATCTCTGTATAATTTTAAACTTTATTAGTACTTATGTATAAATTATTCCTCATAATACATTTAAAATAATTTATTTATGTACAGATGTAATTAAAGTTATAATACTTATATTACCTTGAAGTAATTTATACTTAGATTACACCGGAATGCATTTAAATATTACGTATATGTGACTAATATAATAAATGTTAAAATATTTAACTCATACTGAATTGGGCGACACTATAATATGTATGAAGAATATATTTTTTTTGGGTGAATCATAAATGGGATAGTAGATAATACATATATTGCTATTCTCTACATCATTATCATCATCCTCCTGCCCTTATCCCACTCTAAGTGGGGTCGGCACAACATGTTACAAACATGTTGTCACAAGATTTGGGTATGCATTTTACGACCGGCCGCCTGCCTGACGTCAACTTACCTTAGTCGCCTTTTACGACACCTCGGTAAGAAATGAGGGTGGTCTAGTGAACGACACCGGCACTAGTCCACCAAACACTTACAAGCAACTTTTTTTTAATCAATTTTCGCTTAGGGCAGGATTTGGCTGGTTCGCCAGGGTTCAGCCATTGCGATGACCGCTTCCGATTATCGTAGAGGATCCACTTTTCATCACAGGTAATGATTCGATTTAAAATTCCTTCATTATTGTGCCGGTTGAGTAACGGAACGCAGCAGTCGACGGGCGTTTGTCGGTTTGCTTCACTCAATTCATGAGGTACCCACCTTTCAAGCTTTTTCACCTTCCCAATTTGCTTCAAGTGGATTAGAATGGTTTTATCACTAACACCGGAGCCTGCAGCTAACTCGGACGTGGTTTGCGATGGATCCGCTTCCACAATAGCCTCCAATTGTTCATTATCAACTTTGGTCTCCGGCCGTCCACGAGGCTTGTTCTGCAGGTCGAAATTTCCAGAACGAAAACGTTGGAACCAAAAACGCACTGTGTTTTCTTTTGCGACACCGTCACCATACACATCATTAATCCTTCGAGCCGTTTATGCAGCACTGGTGCCACGGTGGAACTCATACTCGTAAATAACGCGATATTTCATGTTTTCCATTTTGTAAACAGAGTGACACAAAGAAAAAAACAAAAGAAGAAAAAACAAATGAATTAGGGGGTTTGAAACACAAATGCATGAGTAAATAGCTGTATGAATTTGAATTTGGAATTCCTAACCATAAAGGTAATATTTGAGATCAAAGTGGCCAGTACGACAAAACGCCAATTTCATATGTAAGGACCTAATAAAATAAATGAACAGACTTCTGTACATTACGTTTTATTTATCATTCTAATAGTTGCATAATGAATATATGATATGATCTTTATTAAATTAAGTTGGCAAGCTAGCTCTTGATTGCGAATTCACTTGATGGATGCCGATGTAGTTTAAGTTTCTTGAAAGGGTTTGGAGATTAAACGTGTAACCATTCAGGGTTTTTACACGACATCGTACCTGAATGCTAAACCGCTTGGTGGTACGTCTTTGTTAGAAGGGTACGTCGGAAGTATCTATCTAGTCAAGACCAGGGATAAATTTTAAAAATATACTAATATGTTTTTTCTAGGATTCTAATGCGGAACTTCCCGTTTACAATCCACAGCGCTTACTATTACTCCAGGGAAACGTTAAAACTTACTTTTTATTCTAAAGAATTTTCAACATAAATTTGATTATAAATATTATATAATATTAATTTTATTTTTATGCAAACGTTACTTGTAATCCGTGTAATGGGATTGGTTGGTCAACAAGTGCACAAACGATAGGAACGCGTGACAGAATAGACGTGTTGTCTCATACAAAGCGTGCATTCTCCGCTATATAAATGCTTGACTTATACCAGTCGAGCAATTAGTTGACCTTTAAATGCGCGAATGAGTCGAGTCAACTTTGAAATTGCTGTGCGCACACATATAAAATAGTACAGTCAATATTTTCTCTCACACATTAGAATAATGTAATTTGGTGGAGGGGCGTGCACTTTTAGAATGAAAGATCTCTACCACACAGCATTTACCTTAGTCGCCTATTACGACACCCTGCTATTCTCTACATGCTTTTGTTAAAGATAAAGTAGACAATGAGAAAAGAAACGTTAATTATTTAAATTATGGTATTTTATAATTAGTTTAATGTTTAAGGAACTTAACCACGGTGACTTTACGCTGCGTTTCATAAACGCTTCATCGTTTAATTTAGCCGTTGGTCGTGTTCGCAACGCATCGCCATAACCTTTGAATAGTTTTAAATACGTAACCGCGTGAGTCTTTAAAAAAAAAAGAGGAAAGCGACAAGTACTAGTATATATGTAGGTGCCCTTAATCAATATTAATATATATTAGCTTGCGAAGGCAGCAAAAAAAACTCGTTGCGACATTGTGCCATAGTCTCTCATTTAGTCCATTTTGCACGTGTTCCCAGTTAGCCACTTCAGCACAGGACTGCATCGATACATGAAAATTATGGTTACACGAGTGACCATTCGGCTAATTTCGAGTAAGTATCAGTCGCAATACAGAGTATATATACTCAAAGAGATATTATATATATCGCCAGTTCCTTTGGTTTAACAAAGAAGTCAAATTAAACAAAATTTTAAGTCCTACTTTTAACACATAGAGGAGTAATTTATAGAATTAGGCGTTACTTTGCGGAGATCCATAATACAAATCGCAAAGCTCTTTGCGATTTTGTCGTGGAGTCTATCTCCTGATGATGCTTCGGTTGCGGCGCGAAACGATTGTTGAGTTTGTGATAGTGAACGTGTGTAGTGCTTGTGTATTGTGGAGGCAGTGGTGGAGGTTTGTGCATGTGTTTTTACGAATCCTGCATGTATCGGGTATGAAAAAACGGATAGCCCTCTATACATTTAACACTATATACATTTTCTATTTACTGTATCGCGGATTATAGCAAAATAGTTTTATTATTACTTTTGTACATAGAGGAGTTCTCTCGCCTGGAGCCAATCCTGGCAGTAGCATCAGGTCATGCTTATCATAAACACGCATTGTCTCGTGAGTGGACCAGTATGTAAAATTTCATCTCAATCAAACACCGAGACGTCGGTCAAATTTAACTTGCAAAATTCCAGATTCACATACATACATGGCAAGTTGAACAAAAGCTTTTAAAAAAGTAAGTTAGATCTCTTTTATTAATACTACATAGTAAAAACCAATTTAATGCGAAATTATGCACAGATCTAACATTAAATAAAAATCTTATAATGCTGTATTATTTTATTGTAGACAAAATGTTTAGGTACTAATTAAAGTGCTTGTACTGTAAAAGTCATCCTTATAACACAATGTAGCCATAACGACAGACGTCATGCCTTCCGCATGGAAATGAGCGCGCAGCAACGTGCTAATAATAAAATAATTGATAATATTGTTATTTACATCGTAGCATGTTCGGAATATCCTTCAAAGAGTAAACATAACCGTAAATAAAATTCAAGTGTACAATCTGCAAGGATAGAATACTGTTAATAGATAGACATAAGAATGCAAATTAAAGAATTTATCTTCAAAAAACAGTCTTCATGCGATATGAATGAAGACAGTAAATTTTATTTCTTGAAATAATATTTAATATAGTGACGTATGATATGAATAATATTATTTATTTTATTATATAATAACATTATGATATAAATAATATTATTATTTATATCTAATGTTAGTTAATGGATGAAGAACTCCAATTATTGAAAGAATTTAAAATAAATATTATATATTGAATCATTGTTCTCTTTGTTGTTGAAGTCAACGCATATTTATCATTTCTGTAATCCTCATAGTATAGTAGACTTTCTGTATCAGCCTCTTTTTAACGGTTGATATAAGTTATGAAATCACTATTTTTTCAATATATATATATATATATAGATTCACTAATAGTCGATTATAGCAAAATTAAATTATCATTATGTTTTAGGTTAGAGGTGGTGGAGGTGAGAGGTGGAATATTATTTACTCGACCCCTAGGATCGAGTTACCCGAGGCCAGTTGAGCTTCAGCAGCTTCAGCGCTCTTCACTTTGCTTTTCACACCCAGTAATGTGTTTAAGAACGTAAATGTATCTAATATTTTTAGGAAGTAACTGTGAGCACACAAGCAATACAATCAGAATAAAAACATGTTTTTTTTGCTAATTCATGCGGGTTCTAGAATGACCTTTGTCGCTGTAATGTTATTCATTTTCGTCTTTGTGGTAACCTTGAAGTCGTCTTCTATTAATGAACGTCTACCTATTTCAAATTAGTGTTGATTTTAAGTTCGCGACTAGTTACACGTAATTTAATGTTTGTATATGTATTATGTCAAAATCAAAAATTCAATTGCTGAATCAAGAGTTGAGAAATGAATAGAACGAATTTATTGTTAATAAAATTGGTTAATGTTTATGATACTTTATAGGGAGAAACTTTTATATTTCTTCGACAATCTTAGGATGCAGAGATATGCACTTAATGAATTACTTAATTCAAATATATTTGTCTTGTTTATAACTTATTATAATTTCTTCTATTTCTTATTCTTATATACTTTATATAAATAATTTATAGAATTAGGCGTTACTTTGCGGAGATCCATAATACAAAAGTAATAGTAAAATTATTTTGCTATAATCCGCGATACAGTAAAGAGAAAATATATATAGTGTTTAATGTATAGTGGACTATCAGTATTTTCATACCCGATACGTGCAGGATTCGTAAAAACACATGCACAAACCTCCACCACTTCCACCACAATACACAAGCACTACACAGGTTCACTATCACAAACTCAACAATCGTTTCGCCCCGAAACCGAAGCATCATCAGGAGATAGACTCCATATATCTCCACTATACATTAAACACTATATATATTTTCTATTTACTGTATCGCGGATTATAGCAAAATAATTTTATTATTACTTTTTACTTTATATAAAATCACGCACGCTCCTAAATATGACCGAAGAACAAGATAATATAATAACTAATAATATTTACATTTCGTGGTTTTGCAGAATAACATATTAACTAATAAAATTTACATTGTAAGTGTTGACTTTTATAAAATTGTATTTAATGTTAATATACGGGGCTTAAATTTGTTTTAACCATGACAATAATATATTGTATCTACTAGTTATTAAACCAATATATAGCCTTATATAGCCTTTAACCATTTGAGATTAATCATTTAAAATATAACTAATAATCCGCCGATCCGATAACGCCGCTCATGCATAAGATGTAAGAGCCACATAAGAGCTTGAAACTAGTCGGGCTCACCCGATAAAATAAGACGTGAATACCACTCACGACAGTCTAAATTCAAAAATAATTAATAATAATACCCATTTTAAATATATTATAAGTCTATATTGTAGATTGCGCATAAGTGTAAATGGCACCAGTTTGTCCATAGACATGTTGCGCAAACGTCTCGCCGCGGTTTCGACAGATCGGCCAACGGATATATAGCACGGGGTCGCTTGTTCGAAGCCCACACCTCTATCTAAACAAAGACTGCATACACCGCACATGCTAAATGGTTAGGCAAACAAACCACAAAAACTAAATAATAGTCCCTTCACGTTATTATTTGACAACATTATAAAGGTGAAAATATTATAATCTTTTATGTATGCAAGACACGGGTTCATCGGCCAAGGTCTTGTAAGGCGAGATGATTAGCTTCGGTAAATTAGAATATAAAAAATACAAAGGATACGATGATATCATAATGTAAGATCAATGTTACTAGCAGATCACAACAGCTACCTATTAATAGGTACACATTTTTTATTGTATAACAAATGATTCTTGCAAGTTCATCTCCGAAGTATTTAAAATAAGAACTAATGAAGTTATTCTGTATTTTTTGACCGTTTATTGGGTTTTCTCCTAGAGCGAAGCGATCATTTATTTGTCAAACCACATATGAATAACATCTTATAGATTTTGTTAAATACGTCTATTCATACCATAATATTTATTGCACTATATGTATATGTCTTATATTTAGGCATAGTACCCCATAGTAAGTATATTTAATACATTTTTGTTGCGACAGCAAATTATAAAACTTTTCCCTATTTGCCCTCGAGATAATGTGATGTTATCAATTATTGCTGAATCCGGTTTTCGGCTTCCAATAAATGATTATTACATCAAATTATTACATTAAGCTTTAAAGCTTAAACTTTTTGAATTTACGATTCTAGCATAATACATTGTATTTAATAGTACAGATGTTTTTGTGTTTAAAATTATTTTGTCAATGTTTACACCCTATTGGAGTATTACATCATAAATGCTTTTTATTTATTTTAAATTGGAAGGCTTCCATTATACGTTATGCTACTATTAATATATTCAAAATCTTTTTTAAAATAATTAATAGCTTGGTTTAATTAATTTTTATAATATTAATTAAGATATGAAATCCCTGCACATTTCGTGCCAATTAACCTTTCCAATTTATTTAGTTTAGCAAAGCAATATACCAATTCTATTATTGAATCACGCCTTGTGTCATCAGTCGAGGTCTTTTCGATGATGTCATTCTTTTGCAGACCTTATATTATTGATATTTGATTAGCAATTTTTTCACATCCATATTCATTTGAATTTTTACTAGTCTGTCTTTTAAAATAGCATTCATTGTAAATAGCTGGTTACATTAATCATGTCAGAAAGGTCATAACTGATTGTGACGGTTAGTTTTAAATGAAATTGAAATTGAAGATGGATAGGTATGTACGTCTAAATCATGTATAAAAAATGTTTTTATGTACAACTTATTTCATTGTATATTAGGATTATGGTGTACAATAAAGTATATTTCTATTCTATTCTATTCTACGTAACGGTGTAGAGACGTCATATGAACACCATTACGTAACCTCCCAATATTAACAAACTAGGGATTTACCAAGGTAATGTTTTCCTATACCAACCCATCACTGAATTAAATAGTAATAAATGATAATAATAAATCTTCTCGACCTTAACTCCATTATGTAACTTTTCTTAAGAAAGTTCTATCCACCATGCATCGTGCAGACTCCATGCGATTTTTCATATCAAGTAGTGCAGCTCGGTAACAATTATGGTTTAAAATGCCTTATAATTATTTAATTATAAGGCATTGTTAAACACACGGCTGTCCATAGCTTGTACATATATGTGTTTTACATCTATAATATTAAATACATACTTAAACAAATTTTTTATAGAAAATGTTGGCCGTCGGTGGGAATCGCACCCGCGTCCAACGGAGCTTAAGGCTGAATTACTGCCAACTGCGCCAACGAACAAGATCAATATCAAATCGGATCGATATTTTAGATATTTTCGAATTATCTTTATAATGTAATATTAAAATATAATATTTAGATATTTTTAAATAGATGTATGATTAGGTATCTAATCTTATATTATCGAAGTTTCAACAAGAACATTTTGTGTGGTCAGGACAATGAGTGATTTACCCGCTTATTTATATTACGAACATATGAATGGGATTGGTAAACACGAGCATCATATCATATATGAATTGATATGAATTTTGATTCAGTCGTGGCTAATGGCTGTTAAAGAATATCATAGACAGACATATGTGTTCTGGTAGAGTCTTTCTGATTAAGAGTTTATGTCTGATTACATATAAGTGATAAATAGAGAAATAGAAATTTCTTGAAGAGGGTCGAATTGTCGAAATGAGTCGAATGCGAGAGATACTTTTTGGTGTGTAACAAGTTCTGTATTAATATAATAACTACACACACAATTACAATATAAAGATAAGTAAAGTTTTATATAGTATTTGGTAAAAAAATATGTGCTATACCTTTCTATTTTATCGATTTCTACTCCTCCGAAATGGCTAGATAGATTTTTATGAAATTCTATATGCATATTCAGTAGGTCTGAGAATCGGCTACTATCTGTTTCATTCCAGTAAGCGATAAGGGTTGTAATTCTCTCGAAATAATTTATATGACAAAACAATGTTTGCTGGATCAGCTAGTAACATATAAAATACTTGATTGTTATTTGTTTACTACACTTTACACTGCAGACGAGAGTTGGCAGAGTTATATACAAACAGAGAATCTAATGTGTTCTCGGTTCTCGGTTAAACGCCAGTCGAATAATAAGCAAAACCAGTTGAATCAGTGACATCACCTTCCTGTGTCGCTTGAGGCCACGTCCTTTGAAATTGGTGATACACTCACTATATTTTTTAGAATTTAACATTTTAGCGAATTTAAGACTTCTTTAGAATACGTGATTAATTATTATATAAACATATCCATACTAATAGTATAAATGTGTCTGTCTGTCAGTCTATATTTCGGTCAGTCGGCTATAGCTATGGAGAAATATACCTATATGAAATATATATATATATATATATATATATATATATATATATATATATATATTTAAATTTATATATATATATATGTATATAGAGTAGGGTATAAGCACTAAAAGTTACGCAAACGAAGTCGCGGGTACCACTATCATTTATTATATATTTTTTATTACTATCATATTTTTTTGTTAATTCAAAGTTATTTAAAAAGTTATTATCAGTTGATCTACTATAAATAAATAAGTGATATAAGTGTTTGACCCTTTCGCCCATTAAAAGCGATGCTAGCCATATTAACCATATCCCAAAACATCATTATCATCATGTTGAATTTATATCTATAATATAGGATAGGATACACATCATTATAACAATAAACTTATTCTTGTTGATATAAGACGAGTAACAATTAAATCTGTATAATTATAATATCTTATATAGGATTTATAAAAAAAAAATATGGTCCTCATTTCTATGAGGACCATATCCATCCAATCAATCGATAACATTAAATATCAGTAACGTGATTATTTCGTTCGTACAAAAGATAAAAAATCCCGAAAGTTTTTTTTCTAAAATTTATGACATCCATAAAAAGTTAAATGAATTTAAAAATTAAGAGCCTTTTCGTTCACATTCATGATGCATCTGAAGCGAAATGTAAGGGAGTACATACAATATATAGAACACTCATTCGCTGGCACTAGATAATTATGATTTGGAAGTTAAAAAATAAAGAGAAATCCAATAATGAATAATTTGAATTGTTACAATTAAAGTATATTGCAAGGGGGGGCATCGTATCATGAAACATCAATGGGCAGGGTGCGATCGCGGGCAGCGATGACTTCCTTCTGCTATGTGGAGGAAGGTGGCGGAACGGTTCCGGGAACTTCTGTTGTTGATCCTATATGCTGCTGGTGGGTCAGGTATTAGCGACCTGCCCAAACCCATCGTCTGCCGCCCTGACAGGGTATTTTCGGGCGTTCCGAACGGGGTATATGGGACACCTGGCTTACATGTCCCCGAGGCGGTCGGTGCATCTGGTTCTCCTAATGAATTGGTTAACGGTGGGGACTACTCTTTTGAGAGCTCCCTACCCGGAGGAGATGTCTCTGGGATCAAAGCGGCTATCTGTGGAGATGGGAGCAATGTGTACAAAGATACCTAGTCTTTGCCATCAGCAGTGTGGTGGAGCACGTAGTACGTTTTAGTAAGTGCGAGTCCGACGTAACCGCCGCCTGTCCCCATCGGGTGGCAGTACCAATGAGGTGTTTTTTTGAATGTAATGTGGTAATATTGTTTATAATTTTAAAGAATTTGTAAGTAAACGCGTTGTTAAATAAACTTGCTAACATTAAGTGAAATAATAGCCCAATGGATATTTTGATCAGTTAAATGAATTTTATGTGGATTAACCTGCTCACGCATATTATACGGTTAAGTAAAGCATACAACACATACACCATAGTGGAATGATAGATTATTTCGTATTGTCGATGAGCAAAAACCTTTATGTTAGGAATAAAAATCTAAGTTTAAACAAAAGTATTCATAGAATTAATTTGGTCTAATCCGCGTTTGTTCAGAAAATCTATGTTATGAAAATCTAAGCGTAGGAAGCGAAGGGAAGTTCTCGTATCTTATACACGCAGGATTAGTTACCACACGTACCACATAACGCTAAGCAAATACACAAACACTACACACATTCCCTAGGACAATGTCAACCATTGTTTCGCCCCGTAACCGAAGCACTATCACGACCTCATGATGAGCCTATCAAAGCTACACGACAAAATCTTAAAGCATTTTCGCTTTGCGTTCCATTACATTACACTTAGCATCGCATAAATTTTCTTAAAAATCGCAGATTATAGCAAAATAATCCTATCATTACTTTTGCGAAGAATTTTGCATTCTGCAAAGTAACAATTTCTTCTATAAATTCATCTTATAAAAAAAGGAATCAATTTATTCCATTTGTTAACGTAGTCCTTAACTAATCACAGAATTCTAAACTTATAGATTCTCCCAATCATTTTATGAGCCTATATTATTAATTAACACTTTAAAAAAAATTCGGCAATTATTATCACCAATGAAACCCTACCTTAATAATACCTAAATATAATAATCCAGTTTCACTGCAGGCCCTTCCACGAAGGAAAATTTTATTCTTTAAAAGAAATAAAGAATTTAAATTGGAGGCGATTATAATGGTTCTTGTGTGTGGCTATAAAAGTATTCAAAAGCGTTACTGTATAAGTACAGAATCAACAAGACTGCAGTGCTTTTGTTTTTCATACTTATTTGGGCTTTTAATCGTTTTTTGCGACCTAATAATTATTATAGTATTTAAACTGATTCCCTTTTGTAATTTAAGACATCTTTAGACATTAATTTTTTTATTTGACTCGCAATATTAAGATGACTGAAAATTATAGAAATTAGATGAAATGAGTAAATAATCAAGAACGATATCGAAGGTTGTTAATAGCTTAAATTTTTTAGGGATAGCGTTTAATCCGTAATAGTGTTCCTCTTTTGTTAAGTTTAAATAAAATGTTGTCAAGTTAGTTGCTTTAACCTCGGCAGTAGAGAAGAGGTAGTGCGATATCATTAACATTATTGAACTTACAGCCAGATGACCTTACAGTCACCCTTAGGAAGACGTTTTCCGAAGCTATACTCTTCGCATTTCGCAATGTTGACAATGCTTCCGTCCCGTCTTCTGACGTCATAAAAGCCATTAGGGCTTCGACGACTCGAAACAAAAAAATGAAAAATGATGACACATATAATAGGTGTTACTTTTGTATAATTAAAATTGTTTAAAAACAGCTATGAGTATAAGAGGCTCTTCGCTTTCTTTAAAATACTTCAATGTATTCAGTGTAATTTTGGGACCAAGGGCATTGGCAAAAAATATAAAAGTACCAGCCGCCTATACATGTCGAACCGGTTCATCTTTCATTATGCAATTCGAAAGCATTGCAAGCAAGGTGAAAAAATGAGACAACCGATCGCATATTATTATATCTTAATTTTTTTTTAAATAGGAGACTGTTAGAAATATTCAGCCTTCAAAGGAATTTCAAACTGGACCATGATGTCCTTGCCAGCTAGACTGGAGTTGTTGTCCGCTACGGTCTATGGAACAAACAAGATGGCGGTTCGGGATCATGAGGGACATGCGCGAGGGAGGGGTGGCCGGGACGGGTCTGCCAGCGGCGCCCTGCCACATCGCTCCGCCTGGCCCTGAGCCGAAGCTCTATTTTTAGCGCTGTGTCACCGTTCGCTTTACGTCCAAGCGCTGCTCTTGCAAGCGAATAAACGCATACAAAGTTAGCGGCAAAAGAAACAAAGTTGTTTACGAGGTATGGCAATACGTCTCCTTCAATTCGATCGCAGATATGTTTCGTCTTCTTACAATTCAGGACGCTACGTCTGGAAGCCCTACGCCTTTTCTTTGTGTCCACTCAATAATTATGCAGGCGAAACAAAAAAGCATGAAGCTTAATTTCCATTTGCCTTTTGAGACGATGTATACTTTCTTACGAAACAAAAGAGGGTTATTTATTACAGAATGTAAGTATTAGTATTTTTTTCACTCTCTCTCCTTTTTGTGGCATATTTAAATACGTGTTACGAGACAGATTTGAGAGGGCAAAAGTACTTTTTATATTCAGATCACGTTCTCTAGTCTAGGTAACAGTATGTGGTCGTCATGATGTCATTGGCATGCGATAAGTACTGTCCCATGATATGACGTATGTTATGTAAATAGCGGTATACCTAAAACAGTCAACCGTTATTTTAGTTGATTTAAATAAATTTATTTGCTTATTAATGTCTATCTTTTTAATTGAACAGTAACAGTAACATAAATAGATGCGTATGTTATCGGCGGTGTAAACTTAAACATAAAGTACTAACTACTTTTGAAATTCAAATAGTGTTTTTATTAAATCAGATGTCGCAACTTTTTTTTATGTAACAGTATCTTTCGTATCAACCACAATAACTTTCAATTAGTCAGTCGTCAAGGAACTTTCAGATCATGAGTCGCGTTCACCTACGCGGACGTATTTTTTCTGCATATTTAAGTCTTTGCAGTTTAAAGGCTGGTGTGGCCTACACATGGTTTCGTTATTGCTGTCGCTAAGGACTCTACACTCGGCGTTCATATGTTATTACACTATTGATAATATTTTTGTGTAATACACTTTCGCAACATATTTCAAAGGATGTGTAGTTATATATTTGGGAAAGTAGATGATTTTGAGTCGAAAATGAATAAGTTGTTACATACATGACTTATTTGTTTAATTTAATATTTGTTATTAACTACAAGAACAGCGTCACCCACAATTGTATGTCACAAACACGTCACAGGCAAATAGTGATAATCAATAATATTTCGAGGCGCAAGTGAACTGAAATGCGGACGTAGCCTATTATATTAGAAATTTATTTATCCTGAAAACCTTGATCTAAAATACCGACCTACCTACCTACGCTCAGCATTATCACTTTTCAGAAGTGAATATAAATCGATTCAAAACTTAATTATAGTGTAATCCATAATAATATTATGTGATAGTTTATTTGCTTCTTTGACCATCTTTTACTTTTATATGGAGATAGTTCTGTCTAGTGGTTAGGGTAGTAAAATTTATACTAGTACTGAAGTCAAGGCAGAGAATGAAACGCTCAAAAGCTAGTATTTTAATATTATGTTGAACTGTCGGTTACTGTAATAAATATCTGTTTGTATTATATTTTAATTATTTAAAATACATATATAAGCAACAAAGATAAATGAGAAAGTGTAGGTGTTATTAAAAATGACTGGTTCCAAGACGTAATCACAGCAAAATTTCAATCTTATTATGTCGAAGGCAATATACCAGTTTCCTATTTTATTCAACACCTCCACAACCTATGAATCACAATTCCTTCGCCATTCTATATCGAACGGTGAATAGCTTGTAATCCGGCTACGTTTTCCAAAGGAGTTCTGAACTGATCAAGGTAGTCGGGTCTCGACTACCTTGATATTTTGAATATCTTTCAATTAAAATGTCGTGGATTACATCGCAACACGTATCAATGACGAGTTGAATATGTCGTAACGCAGAGAAAGTAGCAACTATGGTGAAATCACGCCTACACTGTGCCAAATCTTCGAGAATGGTCCTCGCTGCTTGAGTTTTATTTGTAATGAAAATGAAATGAAAAAATATTTATTCAGGCTATATATAAGATACTAAACTAAAAAAAAAAAAAAGGAAACTAATCTAAATAACTAATTAAAATATCTAATACATAGCTCTGAAAAGGCTTCATCTCAGTATTAGCTGAATGTCGAAATTAAGACATTCAGCACTGATTTTCAGATGAAGCCCAACAGATCATGTCACGGACATACACTATACCTATTTATATATTAAAACTAACCTAATCCACTATATCTACTTATTGACATTACAGTCTCCCAACTATTAATATATTACTATTACTATATACTATACATACTACTGTTACTATTTTATTATTGTTAGTTATTATAGGATTATAACATAATTAGACACTAAAAAGAAAAATAAAATAAAAAAAACAAATACTACTTACAATAAATACGTTTATGCTAGGTAAACATTTACAGAAAGGAATATTCCACCACTAGATGTTCGGTTCGTATTTGACTACCAAAAAGGAAATTAGTTAGTGTATTTTTAAATGTTAATTTAGACTTAACTTCCTTTATAGGAGGGGGAATATTGTTCCAACATTTAGTGGCGGAATACTTGAAAGATCCTCTAAATGCAGCAGTGCGATGAAATGGAACCTTCAGCCGCTTACGACAGTGTCTCAAAGGAGTGGTATCGCTGTCATCGAACCAGTTGAGCTTGTTTAAGAGATATAAAGATAGTAAAGGATGTATTTGTAGAAACGTTTGCTTTTTGTTAAAACGCAGCTAATTTTACCATAATGACACTTTTTACACGTTTAAATCGTAATGTAGGTACTTTTTTAGTCAAATTCTTTCCAACCTTTGCCGAACAAACGAAAAACGTGATTTGACCATTTGTTGATTCTCGTCACAGTATATTATGTAATTTAAATTTGAATATGACGGCGTTCGATCGTATTGCTTGGTGGATCATAACGAGCATAGGCAAATTAGATAATGACAGACAATACTAACATAAACCCGCCCGTCTTTTGTTAGCGATAATCTGGTGATTTTCCAGTGATCTTAAATGATCAAATATGAAGTGAATAACCACTTTTATCCAAAGTGGCTAAATGTGGAATTCATCCCATACGATAATTTTATCGTTTTGCATACATATATGAATATGTATGTGGATTGTACGTGCAATGTATGTGTATTTAGTCCTCTACATGAGATTCACTCTTCTTGATGCCACCTTGTCAGATCAGAGTTCATTTAAGATATTTATAATAATTATTTTTAGAAACTATTGCTGTTAATATATTTAATGTCTGAATTGTAATGTACTTTTTAAGTCATGTATATAAATTTTACTTTTTTGCACTACTACTTTTAATAATTTATGTAATTTTAAGTATATTTGGGGCCCCAAATCCAAGCACCATTTCAAATTGTACATCCTGCGTCATGAAATTGAATTAAAAGGTTTAGGGGCGTTGTAGCTATTGTGTGTGCTATGGTATGAGACCACACAAAGGTGAGCTTTACGCTTTTAGTAATATCATATCCATTGCAAACAACATAAGAACGTTAATACAGACAGACTTTGCTGATGAAAACGATCCTAATATTTGGATGTCGACCATTCCAGTTGGCGCACAGCTCACCAAATGGTGTGATCCAGTCGGACCGCAATCCTTCCACTACATATTGCCCTTAGCCTAACTGCCCTTAATCTTAGGATGATGTAAGTCAACGCTAGTCAAGCGTTCTGAGTTCGTCTTTCCATTTGGCGACGTTGTAACAGCTGTAAAAATGAATAAAATATAGTCAATTTGAAAAGATATGGAGTTGTTCGAGTGGAGTGGTTCGCAGTATTGGTCGACTCCCTACTCGATGACATCGCAAAGGTCACAGGGAAACCTTCGAATTAAGCGGCACAGATCGTGTGATTGTGGAAATTATAGAGAAGAAATTGAAATTACAGGAAAAATGGAAATTATGGGCGTAAATATCCAGCAATGGACATATGTCTCTTCAAGGAATGTCCGTTAGAAGATTAGAAGAACGGGTTGAAGACCATGTTACGCATGACCAGTACGCATTTAAGTGATGAGTGACAAATCTTTTAAATTAAAGGATTATTCCGCAAATAAAACATTTATTTCCCAGCAGTATATTCAAATCTATAACAGTTATTCAGTTAATTAATTATTCAGATCTCTCTAATAATAAGTAATCATGCTAGTAACTTTTTCTTTGTAACATAGGACTGTGACTTTGTGCTAAAATGCATATAATACATATATTTACTATTTTTGCTTTAAAAGTTCAGTGTTAGGTACATGATTTATGTTTATATTACAAGTATCTTACTGTTATGTGAAAATATATATGAGGCTTCAACCTTGTGCGATGGCGGGACGTGATTACGATGGCAAGCCGACCGTGACACTGGCGCGGGTCATGATAATGACGTCTTCATCCGTTCCTACAGTCCATGCCTTAGGCATCATCTCCACGAGCTACTGTGTCGCAACGATATCGTTGTGCGGGCATTTATATACGTAAACTATGAACCTAGTTTCTTATGATCATCATCATCCTCCTGCCCTTATTCCACTCTAAGTGGTTTAGGCACAACATGTTATAAAACATGTTGTCAGATGATTCGGCTATGTATTTTACGACCGGCCGCCTGCCTGACGTCAACTTACCTTAGTCGTATTTTACGACCCCTCGGTAAGAAAGAGGGTGGTCTATTCTACTCAACCGGATACCACACGGTGGGTCAACTCACCTTAGTCACCTTTTACGACACCTCGGTAAGAAATGAGGGTGGTCTATTCTACTCAGCTGGATACCACACGGCGGAAACTAGTTTCTTATGATATACTATGTATTATGACGTCTCATATGCTAAAAAAATTGTTAGCGCGGATGGTTAATGCAGCTAGCGCTGGGGCAACGACAGTGTACTCGCACTGATTTCGTAGCTGGACGCAACAGGCTCACCACCGCTTTTTCATCAAGCCCGACATATTATATATAACGATTGATCGAGTTCTCAGAAATCGTCGTCGTTGTCGTCGTTGCGATCGTGATGATACGATGATGGAGTAATCGTCGTCTCAAGGAAATTCTACGATAATAATACAGGAGACTCGCTGCGACACACTCGCTCATGAAGGTGATGCCTTGCAGTAGACGCGAACTATTATTTTTTTTAGCATTGTCTAAACATCTGCGTTTGACGTTAATCGTAAAGTTTGTATAATTTATAATAAACGTAATATTATTTTTCAGACATAATATGATTTTTTGGCTGCTGCCACCTTATCAAAGATAAAACGGTAAACAGCAATGGGGCAATGAGCTGTAGTTTCAATGGAGTCAAATCCAACAAAAGTATCGGTTAACGGATAAATTGATTACTTTTAATTGATTTTGACATAAAAAGTAGAGACGAAAATGACCAACACATTTACACTTAGTGGTAAAGTAAGGCGACTTACAAAATAACGATGACATCCAGATGCGCTAAGCGATAGTGAAGCCACTACTAATATTATAAATTTGAAAGTCCGAGGATTCTTGAGTTGATGGCTAATGCAATGATGAATGTTTATACATTGATGAAATTTGAAAAAAAAATTGAATCTCATATACTGGGAAAAAAAATATTTTTCCTTCAGAAACAGGCAAAGATACCTAATAATTATGAATTATAGTTCACAATATTTTTTTTAATACGTAATTACACACAATATTTATACAAAATAAATAATTTTTTAAATTTAAATTGACCCTAACAAAAGGCGATTACAGTTTTTTGTTTAAAATAACTTAAAAATATATATATTTTATAGATGAATTTAGCAATAAATATAGGTACCAAATATCTATAGAGAGATATTTGTACCATTCACTTTAATTATAGTATTCCTAGAGCGCGTTTAATAAACTGGATATGGGGGGTAATAAAAATATATTTATAAGCTGAATCAGCTTGTATTTTAATTATTTATGCTATCAAACGCGACTATATATTGCTGAACTCATACACTCCTAAAGTACCGAATAATAACAGCCTTTTGCTAATCCACAACTGGGCATAGGCCTCCTCTCTCCGTTTTTGGAAAGAAGGGTTAGAGCTAAGGCATTCTATGCTTCTTTAATATGGATTGATAGGCTACACATATCCACAGAATTCTCTAGAGATAAGCAGGTTTACCTCACGATATTTGCCTTCACCGAAAAGCGTGTGATAAATTGTAATCATCAATTGGCATATAAGTTTTAAACAGAAAAAGTCATTGGTGCCTACCCGGAGGAACCTGTGACCAAAGTTTTGGAAACATTACTTACTCACAATACATAACTGTAAACTTAACAATCAAAACGGCATTGCTACGTTCGTTACTGTATAACTGCCTGTTGGATGAAACTCCTATAGAATATTTGCAGAATGACGTCCATCTATGGGTACCGCTCCATATATATATTTCATTGTGTCTTTTAGACTGGTCCTTACAATTATATTTAAAGCAAAAACAATTTCAAAGGAATTTAAAAAGACCAGACCGACTAAAAGCATTTATTAAATTCAGCGTAGAATTAGGACATCTGCTTTCTTACTAAAAAATACATAAATGTAGTAGTAAGTATATCTTATAGTAGGCATATCTTTTTATGAAGAATAATTGCATGACATTTTATAAAAATGAGAGTTGTAAAACTTGAGGAATAAACAAATGGAACTCAGAAAGAAGAAATCCTATTCTTTTAGGTTGGAAAACCTGTACCAATAACATTATTGGTACAGGTTTTCCAACCTAAAAGAATAGGACACATGTCCTTCCGATCTGTTTATGCTAAAACAAGACCGAGCTTTGTCTCGCTGGTGGTTGCGGGATCATGGTTACGCTGTAGGTATTATCCCCATACTTACTAGCAGCAGCTGTGTACCACAGAGCGCTCTTTCCCCGGCACGAAGCTTTGCAACCAACTACTAATTGCAATAATTCAACACATCGAGAGTACGATATTGCATTGACCGCCTAGGAATCTGACTTCATACCTTGGACAGGTATGAAGTCAGTATACCATCAACTGATTTAGATAATAATCTTGACAAACGGCATTATGTGCTCTCCTTGGTAATTATGAAATTTTACACCGTTGTTTATGAAATCAAAGCTATCAATTATTATTCACCATCAAGTTGTTGATATGGGTAGATTGAAACAGCGCAATATCTTAAATTCACTATCATAACTTGGCCATACCCCTATAAAAGAATTATACAGTCTATAAAAATGTTAATGTCGTGTAGTATCCGACGGAGTAAAATAGACCATCCTCATTTCTTACCGAGATGTCGTTAAAGGCGACTAAGGTAAGTTGACCCACCGTGTGGTATCCGGTTGAGTAGAATAGACCACCCTCTTGTTTACCGAGGGGTCGTAAAATAGTAGCCAAATCATGTGACAACATGTTTGTAATATGTTGTGCCGACTCCACTTATAGTGGGATAAGGGCAGGAGGATGATGATAAAAAAATTGCATGTTTTCATCGTAAACGTTATCGTTATCATTGATAAAAATTAACTGCCATACTGCGAATCAGGGCTAAAATAAGTCGCTAATGAATATGTTATACCGATGTAAGAGGTCATTTAGTAAAGTAAAGTAAAGTAGCGGCCTGTTATAATCCTTTTTTTCAAATTTACCAAACTTAAGTGGCGCATGTTACCGACAACCCTGTCAGTTGCACCCGACTTATAACAGTATTCGTACTATAATATTACTAGAATAACGGACAGCAACGTTAATGGTGCGATCCAGTCAGCGATGTGAACGTGCTGAGCGTGTTAACTATTGGAATTCACCTTCAAATAAAAAATATGTCCAGTTTATTTTTTTCCAATCTGAATATATTACTTTATAGCAATTTAATTTCAAGGGCGTGCAATAGGTGCAGGTCTAAACCCTCCGTGTATACTTCAGGACCGTTATACTGTCATCACTACGACGATTCTGTGTGCTACAATCTAAGCTAACATATAAAGAGCATTCCCCGTTCTAACGCTTGAGAAGTTTGAATATGTAGTAATGAAACATATATAATCTAAGTACCGACATGAGAGGTGTTTAATGTATAGACTTAACTTAAATAAAATTTGTGTTTGGTGAAAATTCAGTTAGTTTTCTGGGGTTTACAACTGGAAAATTGAAGGAAAATTCTTAATCAATCGAAAATCCCCCGTGTGTCATGTAGGAGAATTTTAAAATAATTCAATCGACATTGAATTATAAGTACGTAAATAAATACAATGTAAAATAGTGTAATACTTGCTTCTTTCTGGCTTTGCACTGCTTTGGTTAAATGTAAATGTGGCAGTATTATTATTCAAGCTAATTAGTAATTCCATATACCTACATGGTGCCCGTACGCTGGTAGAGCTACCATCTTCTGTAATGATTCATGCAAACGTAGTTTTTTTATCAGCAGCGTTTTGTATGATATTCATTAAAATTATATGATACAGATTTTTCATGGCTATTATTTTCTTAACTTACTACGGTGTATACATCGATAAAAAAACTAGTAATTTTTATGTAATTATACACACGTATAATACAGAATATTAAAAAAAATTAAAAATCGGAATGTTATTAAAATGAATTAAATAGGTTTTTTTAAAATTACTAATTATATTTTATGTCGTCGCTATGACGGTCTCTGGATTTTGACTTTACACGATGCACGACGATCTCAGTCTACTGAGAACTAAAAAAATACAACTATAATAACAATATTATACAACTATAAACTATATTATGACTACCAAAATTACATACGACTTTAAACCGGTATATTTTGATCGCTAAATAATGGCACTGAACCCGATAAATGTCCATTGACCGGTCTTTCCAGGATGTTCCATGTCTTCGCGCGATGATGGTGGAAAATAAACCAGTATACCGTAACAGTCATGAGAAAATATATTTTATATTTTAATAATATTTGATTAGTTACGTTAGGCGAATCATGGCGAAGATTATTGACCCTGAAGAGGTAACAAGAATTTCGCCTTTATTTAAATATTAAGAAAGGACAGTATTGTAAAGAGGACGTGACACAAAAATTTATTACTCTAGCGATGTAATGTAATAAATAAATGCATTTCGGCCAAATTAAAAAAATATGAAATACAAGCTGTATCTGCGGCTTCATTCGCATTAAATTAAGTGTTAAAATATTGTCAATTATGCACTATTCGACTTTGTTTTGTTTTTTAAGGATTTTTTTTTGTTTATACTATATGTTAGTTCAGTATATAACCTTTTTTTTTCAAATCAAATCTTTATTTTGCATGAAACACGGTATTACAATTAGATAAATAAGCTAATTCTACTTAATTTGTTCGATATTAGGCCAGCGCCTCAATCAGGAAAGCGTAACATACAGACAGATACGACCACCGAGAGACAGACATTTCGCATTTAGAATATTAGTATGGATAAATAGTTATAATAATTTATAGATCTATTCTATATCTATTATATTCGATATTTTCCATACAATAAAGAAAAAAATTTATGGCCAGGACACTTATTTTTTAGATCCCCACCGTGTTTCGCAACTGCTAGAGTGGTTTTCAATAATTTTTTTTAGCCTAGATTGTACTTAAATTTGGGAGAACAAATTAACTTTTTTTTTATCTCCAGGGTAATAAAAATGGTAGCTTAACTTGCTTTCCGAGGGGACGTACGGAGGAAAATGGCTCATTAGTTATTTAACAGTAGGAAAAAAAAATTGGTCATCCATCGAATTATCTACAATACGACGCAACTACGGAATCTTCTGATATCTCTCAAATTAAGAGAGTACTAGTTAACTGATTTCTACTTAGATGAGATTGGTGGATTGATGTTTTAACATTGACCAAGTTACGGCCACCTTATTGTACTAAATGTTTAGAGCGCGTTGAAGTCTAATCTATGGAATACGGGAAACATGTGTACTGCGCTGTATCAACGACGATGTGTTCCATATAATTGGTATCTTACATATTAAGATATTGTTAAAAAAACTGTAGCGATGATTATGCAAATAATTTAAAAACCTGACGTTTATCTTTTTTATTGTAATGACTATACTCTAGAAATTTAATTGAGACATATCATTGGTATCGTCACCAAACAAAATTTGTGGTTGACTTGTAACGATTTACATTTCTTTTAATTGAACTTTAATGCTTTTGAAACTATATCTCTAATGGAATATATACAATTTTGTTTTCATAATTAATAAATATGGTATAATTCTTTAAATATGGAAGTCTATGAATTTGTGAGTATTATGATTTTTGAATGAGTTTAATTTAAATCCGTTCAATGAAATGATAATGAAATCGTTGAAAGCAAAGAAGCAATGCAAATTTTAATCTTTATGTAAATTATAATAAATTTTACTTTGGAATTTTTATTTTTTTAAATAGCTTTCCAAAAATAACTGACTGTTTTGACTGGCCCGTTGGTGCAGTGAGTAGTGATCCTGCCTTCAGCTCCGTGGGTCGCGGGTTCGATTTCCACCGAGGGCCAACATTTTCTATATACAATTTGCCAGTTCTTCGAGCCTGGGTGTATATTTGTATTTAAGTATGTATTTAAATTATAATATGTAGTATCTCTTCTAGTTGTCCGTCACCCATAAAATAAGTATTAAGTTATTTTGAGGATTGAACAACCGTGTGTACACACACCAGTGTCCATATAATAAAAAAAATAAGTTTAGACGTTCTTTATTTAGGCTTTATTTCTGTTTGATATTATATATCAGAAATATATAAAGATTGAAATTCTTAATACAGTAGAAGCTTTATAGTAATTAGGCTTTGGCGAATGCCATAAGAATGAACAATCAATCGTATATTGCTGACTTCGTTGCATCCTATTTTTCAATGGAACTGATAAATAAATAAAATTCCATCAATATTTAAAGTCCCTTTATCTTAAGATAAAAATTAGATTACAAAGTTGTTTAAACCATCTTATGTAACTATTCGTCAGGCTTTATGTTGATAAATAAGTAAAAAAATGAGCAGCTATTCCTTATTGTTTCGCTAGTGGTCTTGAAAGTGTTCATTTGTTTTGTTTTATTAGAACGTAAAAATTATGTATATTATTATGATCATTCTATACAATATCTATGTTTGAATCTTGCATTTTATGCATACCATGATAGTGTAAAGCTAGTTTTAATAGGTTGGCGCATCACCATCACTGAGGAGTTTATTAGATCTATAGTGGATACAAACAATTATATGAGCCTTTATATCTATGACAATATGATACCAAGGAACATCCGTATGTTTAAATATATTATAACCATAATGTACACACATTCGTAATGTACCGTAATGTATTTAATGTCATTAATCTTCAAAAATAAAGGCTTTTTAAAGGAATTTTTGTCCATCATGAAAGACCATAGAGATATGGTCTTTCACCCAAGAATACCAAAAATAAATAATAAAATTACACAAAAATGTTTCACTTGCCGTCAGAACGACCAGCCGGTTCAGTGTTTATCACCCTTGCAGTTTTATTATCTGGTAGAGTCCGGGCACGCAAAAGCTCGACCAGTGAGAGCCTCGGCGGCTGAGGGGCTCAGGGAGGGGACGGGGCGAGTGCGCGAGCGCTGCAGCCTACCGCACTACTACCAGTCTCACTCCGGCCATTTCTTTGGTCGTGCGTGTAAAACGTACTGCGTCGCTACGTTTCGTTCTCATAGTGTCAGTTTGCTCCACGATTGGAGTTTTGTAGGTGCAGTGTTGTGCAGAGTGTGTTTTTAGTAATACAAACGTATAGTGTATCACTACAAAATATCACTGTTGTCGGTACGCGGCTACCTCCGCAGAGTCGTCTAACGGCTGTTCGCCTAGCGAGGGAGGGCGGATCGCTTGCACCGGGAGGAATGAGCCCCGTACATTACTGCTCCTATACTTACCGATGATCTCAAGGTTGGTATAAGCATTCGCCTGTTTGTGTCGCAACTTCATTAGCGATCCCACGACTATTCGTATTCTCTATTACTCTCCATTATGTTCTCATTACAATAACATTTAGTCCAAGCCTCCACTCTATAGAACATTCACTTCATACATATTAAATACCTTTTCACGCAACTAGTATTTCTTTACACTATGAGTTTCGTATTCTTATTGGAATATTATTTTTCATCCGTGAAAATTTTTTGCTAATTGTCATTCTTGATCATTATGTAGGATCGGTATATCATATTTTTATTTAGCTTTTAGTAGCAGTTTATTATGTATTTTCTATATATAAAGTACATTAGCATATTATTTTGCAAAATAGTTATTTACTTTATAAGAAATTTATTATTCAATTATACGTATTCCCCGGGTTTTATTTAATATTATCAGGTGATATTGCTTTCAATATGGGATCCGCGGGGAAAACGTTCATATTGCATTGCATAAGAATGCACGTTGAAAGTTGTTGCAGTAAGTGCTCCGCGTTCTTAAACGTAATGGTGTTACAAAACGATGGTCAGTTTTACTAGATGGCGTTCGAGGCCTCATTATGTAATCTGGACCTGCTTCTTCACCCCCAAATATGGGCAAGTTGGTTTCCTCGCAGAATTCGCTGACACATACTAAATTAAAATGATGTAATCTTAATATTTGATTTGTCCAATGCAATAAATCATTAGGGTGACAAATTTAGTAGTATTCATAAATAATTGGTCGTCATACATAGTTATTAAGAAATTATTTTAAAATTTTTCTAAATAACTTTGTAAGGCAAGAAAATTCCTCAACAAATTACTATAAAAACGACCGAATATTACGCTGTAATATTTTGAAGAGTTACTTCAAGGCTTATTAATATTTATAACTCGTTTATATATCACGGCAAACAAGGAGCATTAAAAAACAAGCTCATTCGATATTTTGAATCAGTTATTTATAATAAACTAGGTAATTTTTACGACAGCAAACAATTATTTTTTCTCTGTGTTTTATCGTCTCTGTTTCTCCATCTACTATTCTTGTCTTAGAGGGAACTGTAGATCCATGCTATTTGAAAGAGATCCCCATAAGTTAGGATGGAATCGTCCTTACCGATAAATTCAAACCAACTAAAAGTGGACAAACGAGTGGACGGAAACGGGCCGCCTCAATCCTAAGTTTCTCAAACACATTACTTAACAGGAATGTGTTCTTGTGTCAGCAAATATTATCTTCTTGGTAAACTACGAAATGTTGCTCGCAAAGATCAGACATTGATTAAATTAAGTTCTTTGATATTGATGCTGAATTGCATTTTGGAGACATGTAAATGAACTAGGTATCCGTCACATAACAAGATTATAATATGATTTAATTTTTTACATTGTATTGAAAGACTATATTATTATATATTTTTTCTACTTGAGTGTTTGTAACATATTATATCTATCGTAGCAATGATAAAAACAATTTTTATACTAATAACGTATAACGTTAATACTTGATTTAAAGTAAAAAAAATAACGCTATAATTTTTTGCATCCATCTATCATCACCAAAAAAATCAGATGCCATTAATTTTGCAAAAAAAAAACTATATGAATATTGAATTAACAAATGATATATGTAAATTTACACTGATGAATATCAACATGTTTAAGGTGAGACGTATTAGAAAAGGTTAGTTGTTTAGATAAAGACAATCTAGCATCAAAAATAATGGTATATATTTTACACACACTGACATTTGTTCAAACCGGATCTTTCAAAATATTATAGTTTTACGAATTTTTTGGGTATTTACAATTTATAAATCTATTTATTTTTATTATCTGTGTCATACGTGGACGGAAAACACAATATAAGAGTGAGAAATTCCTTATTAGGTAAAGCTTGTGGCATACATGGAAATGCTTTACGCGCTTGTCGCTTTTAGATTTAAATATGTGTCAAATAACATTGTGAATTTAATATACGAATTTAATATACGAATTCATGTATATAGTAACGTACCATTTGTATACACATCTTAAATTAATGAGTTGTATTATCTTACTTATTACGAACAATATTACTTCCACCTACTAGAACGTGGCACAAAAAAAAAGTAATGAATTTTTTTAATGTAGTTTATATAATGTACATTATATGCCTGATGCTTTTTATACTTACTATTATTCGCTACTACTAGTTTACTAATTATTTAAATCACGGGTTTCTGTGGCTTAGTTGTCTCAAAACAAAATTGTCATTGACATTTTTTAAAAATATCCCGATCTCTAACTTTACAAGATTACCTATCCGCTGGGTATATTATTTATCGATCCCGCCAGTTCGGAGCTTACCATACATACTTTCTTTTTCATACATGACTAGGTCATATTATCAGTGACCGAAAAGCTATGCTTTCAAGTGTTAGTACTAAACATTGAGTAATGTCTGATTAGAGGAATTAAATTGTAAGTGAGAATTACAAATTTTATTCCGAAGACAGTTTATTTATTTTAATGTTAAGTAAAATTATTATATTGCTTTGTACATATTTACCATAAAAAACGATATCCTTTTTGCATATAAATGATATTTTTAACAAAAATAGCATCAGTAGTCTGTCTTCGCGTCTTCATCATTTATTTCTGGGGCAATAATTTGATATTAACTCAATATCAAGGCTTACATATATTGTTTGGCATTGGACCGGCAGTAAAATTTTCGGAATTAGGGTATTTCTTCATAGAATTTCCACTAACTATGTATATTAAATACTATTTTACTTTTAACTTTTTACATGTTACAACTTAAGAGTATAAAATAGTTAAATAAAGCGTGTTTGCCTTTAGTTTTTTTTTAAAATAATATTAACAGTAAATAGTACATTTACTGAACCCTAGCGGTTCAATTTTATTGTCACATCATGTGGCCTATATATTCTTAATTAATACTCATTATTTCTGAGTCAAGTTGGTTTTGCCAACGTACAAATATATAACGAATAATTTACAATAGTATAAATAAATAATAAATAACTAAATATATGGGACACTTACACACACGGTCGTCCACCCCTAAAGTGAGTAACTTAATACTTGTGTTATGGGTGACGGACAACTGGTAGATATACTACATATAAAATTTTAAATACATACTTAAATACAAATACACACTATATATATAATATAGTATGTTTTAATGTTACAAAAATTTGTATTCTAGGTTAAGCCGATTCACTGGTCCGTAGAATGGATGAGGAGGAAAAATGTATATTGCTAATGTAGTATGTGTACAAAAACCATGACTAAATTTAACTAGCTCGTTCAGAGCTGTAAATAATGAGTATTTAAAAAATACCTACTTGTAACGACTGCTTAAACTGTAGGTGGAGATTATTACATTGTTAATAGTTTTTTTACACTTTGCCCATCCATATTAATATTATAAACGAGGATGTCTGTCTGTTACGCTTTCGCGGCTAAACCGCTGGACCAATATTGATGAAATTTGGTACAACAAACGCTTATATATCGTACTAACATGTAGAATACTAGATTACCTGTCTTTCCTACGGGAACGGGAAAACCGCAAGGTACATTGAGGATAATTTCAAGAACTAAAGTTTTCATTATCCATATTTTACTTTACTTCTTGTCCTTTTCCTTCTGTTACTCAAAGGTTGACTGGAAGAGATCCCTTTTAGGAATAAGTCCGCCTTTGTACATGTGCTATTTTTTTTTCTTTATATTATTATGTATGTACAATAAAGAAATAAATAAATAGGAACGAAGTCGCAGGTGCAACTAGTATATATTATATATTAACAAAATCACAAATTAGCCTCTACAACTAGACAGATAATTATTGGGAAAGTTGTATCTCTCTCTCTTCAACTAATAGACGTCCAAAGTTGGACAGAGGTCCTTTCAAAGGTCTGCCATACCACACGATTTTGTGCACCTCATCGTGATTTTTCAAGGTCGTCTGCCTACTTAGTCATCTAGCACCTTAAGAATCCAACGACCGTCCGTTCTTCGAACTATGTGCTCCGCCCATTGCCACTTTTGTTTCGCAACCCATTGAGATATGTCGGTATCTTTGCCCATTTTATAGATCTAATCAATTCTGATTTGATCTCGCAGAGATACTCCCATTATAGCTCTTTTCGCACTATATCCTATTATAGCTCTTTCTTTCTTTCATCACTCGCTGAGCGACCCTAAACTTATTTATGAGGCCCATAGTTACCGACCTAGTCTCAAAGTTGTATCACAAGTCGTATGTTGCCATTACAACAATCCGTGAAAAAAAACTAAAAGAATTTTAAAAACATCCTTAAAACATTAATGCTGGTAAATCACATTGACACATTGACGCTGTAGCCTTGACTACCTATGTCCGTTTAACATACATGAATATTTAGTTAAAATATTTTTAAACTGATGTGTTCTGTATTTATGTAGTTATAAACTGCACGAGAACCGGATAATTTATTCTTACGAGAAATAAATGTTAAACTGGTAAAAAAAAATATTGTGAGAACATAGCATAATATCACAGCAACATTACTTTTATATCTTTTACTGTTATGATACAAGACAGAAGAGAAATTAGCAAACATTTTGTGTCCTGGAAAATCAAGTATGTTTATTGGTTTAATATTATAAAAGACTGAAATTAATAATGTTAGATTATATAATACATTTTACTGTCGCACATAAGGTACCAACCAAGATATCTTATACCAATGAAAATACCTCAAAACAATTTAACTATGACTTGAGGGTTGTATAAATTATATTTGTTTGAATTTGCTTATACATTATTTTAGTATTTTTAAGGGAAAATACTTTAGTAGTTATAAGACAAAAATAGAAAAATAAGAGAGATTAATTTATAGTACATAGAAAACATTATCTGAACCACTTAACGTGATAGAAATTACGGATAAAATTACAGATAAAATCGGAATTAACACCGCTCAGTAAACTAAAGATTCCAAAATACTGACAGCATACGGTTTGTACGATAAAATTTTTTGGATTTTAAATAAATAAAGAGATATTCCACTAAATACTAAAATACATAAATCATACAGATCTTTGGCGTAAAGAGCAATTTTTGGTGCAGGTTAATGCTAGAGTAGTAGTAATTGTACGCTCAATATGTTTGTAATAAGCACGATGTACGATATTTTATTTTTTGAATGGATCTGCATCTGAGATGATTGATTGATGTTTATCCTTAACAAATTCGAGACACAATTGACTGTGTACGAATAGTGAGTTTAACATATAGTCATAGTTTTTATCATTAGTTAAAGGGCATGATAATCTAACTTATTTATATGAGTCCCCGTTTGTATTCATTTTTTTTTCGAATTTTTCAGAATCTTATTTTTATTCATTTAAAAAAAACTTTATTTCATAGTTACGGATGTATCTACATATAAATGGACGAATAATACGTGTTTATAATTAAAATTTATAAAAAGATAATACGTTTGTGCTAAATAATAAATATCCTTTCTCAAAAGATATAAATTTTTATTGTAGGAAAAAAGTTTATCTTTTGCGAGTTGTAGCTATCAGAGCATATGAAGGTTTTGGTGATTAAAGTTGTAAATGTATGTTTCCTTAGTTTCTGTGATAGCCTTTAAACATTTTAGTGAGTTCTATTGCTAATCATTGATCGAACTAATCTATGGTTTAACATCAACTCTTAACACGCCATAAATTATTGCCGATATTAATGTCCAATCTCTGTTGATTAAAGGGTTAGTTAATAAATAAAATAAAATAGATAGCACGCCATTTTAATAGTGTGGAGGTGTTATTAATTGTAAGTTAAAGAGCTGTTTTCAATTCATATTTGATAGTATATGAATTGCCGTGTAGAGTACGGCTGAGTAGAATGGACCACCTTCATTTCCTATCGAGCTGTCGTAAAAGGTAACTAAGTAAATTGACGTCAGAAAGGCGGCCGGTTGTAAAATAACTAGTCAATCAAATAACAACTTGTTTAAAACATGTTGTGCCGACCCCAAATAGAGTGGGATAAGGGCAGGAGAATGATAATTTGACGGAATATGAATTGCAAGCAATGCAAAACCGAATTTAGAAATAGCGCATGCATACTTTCAATTACACTTTGTCGTATCTATTTTCCACTATTAGTCGTAAGTACATGATACACATATATACACTCAGTGAAGCGTGGTACCGCTAAACAAATGCTTGCTTCAAGGCCCCTTTGTTCTTATTGCAAGCCATTCCCACAAACAAGTTAATTGTAATCAACTGAAGATCAAAAAAGTATTCTTAAGCATTTCGACATGCTCACAATTCTTAGTTCGTCGGAAAAGATATTCCTCTAGTTATACCTATTGTTATTGTAACACTTTTTAAAATTAACATTTACTTGTTATAATATAACATGTAGGTATATTTTTATTTAGCTACATTAAATACATATAATAATAATAAATCGTTGCCTTAGTGATGTATTTTCTTTTTATATAATATTGTTACACTGATAATAAATATACTATTAAAAATCATACACGAGTGTGAGATTGTATTGATACATACATTTTAATTATATCGTAGTTAATTTGATCGTAATATGAAGTAAACTCCTTCGTTCAATGACGGTTAATTACTGCAATGTGCAGTTTGTTGGCAAATATAGATTACTTTCACATGTCACGGCTTTTTGCGGTTGAAATTATATCGGGTAAAAATTGATACATAGATCATTATCCGAGAGATCGGTAAATTATAGCACAGATGGCGGCGGCTCTACTATAGAGTGAACAAGCACCTGTTGCGTTGGTGGGCATTCGACCGATGACAACGCCCCGTTATGTCATTCCATTCCAATGTACAAAGCCCGTCCCATACTCTCACGCGTATGCTATCAATCACCCATGGCTGTGAGAAATTTTATATAAATGTTTCTTTTATATTGATGGACTTCTAAGCCACTATACGATTACCTTTAATTATTGTTTTATACTCCTGTACAATTTGTAAACTCTTTCTGCATTCTTTTTTGTATTTGTTTTGTTGATTTTGCGAGTATGAGGCGTCCCGAGGATTTTTCTATATTTTAAAATCCCTTTACGCTGCCATCAAATGTTATGGGGAGCCAGTAAAACTCTTTTAAAAAAAAGGGAATTTAATTAACACAAAAGACAAAAGAACAAAGAGTTATAAAAAAGAGTATGGAAACGTGTGGCCTGGACCGCGAGCTAGGAGAGACTGACTCTGGGCAGGGGCTTATGGCATAGCTGGGCAAGACTGCTGATGAAGTAGTCTGTCAGCAATTCTGGTATTATTAGGGATCCGTAACAGTTTAAATAAGCGTAGTTTGTTAATAAATTTGGTAAATTTGGTTTATCAGAGTTCCACAAAATATTTCCAGCTAGTAGTCAAATGTACATTGTAATTTTTGTAGTCAACTTATTATATTGAAATAATTTTCAAGTTTCTGTATGTTATAATTGAAAAAGGTATAAATGTCATAATAAACTCTATGAAATATATATCTAAAATAATGTTTATTAACTCTTAAGGATTTCTATTTATTTTCTAACATCATTTGTTTCTAGGCAATTGTCATTTTTTTACCGATGTGTCGGTAGCGATTGAAACGCCACTCGCCAATCAGTTCATTTTGTCGCCGTGAGATTATCTTTGTGCGTGAGGAAGGTTTGCTAATGGCCGCTTGATCGCAGTATTTGATTCGTAGTAAATTAATTGAAAACCTTTAAAATAATCATCTGGGACTTGCAATATCAAGTGCTTTTTAAAGTCTCGTGTTAAGTTTCGGATTCATAGTGTTACTATTCGCTCGCATAACACAACCCCTTGGTGTTACACGAAACGGCCCGCCGCCAACGTAAATCAACAACTTCGGACCTTCCAATGTTTGGTGGCAGTACAACGCCCTCGTAAGGTGGGTGTTGCTAAATTGTTACTACGTATCGGTGATAATTGTGCATTGCCCCTAATAATATAAAATAGTTTGAAACTTGCACCCGTATACACTCAAACTACCAACAAGCGACCTAGGTCCACAAATTGCTTCCTTATAATTAAGGAAGATTTCGCTCCAATTCCATATGTTAAAAGGAAGCTATTTAATGACGTTGCAACTGTAGTATAACTGTAGTATAAATTCAACATAAAGTACTAAAATGTCGAAATGAATCATATGGAAGTCCACATGCCAACGAAGTTGAATAATTATAGATGAGTACGTTAAAAGATAAAAGACTATTTAATTATTCCTGTCGTGATGCAGCCGCGACGTCGCCGTCCACCGTCACCGGAACTCAGTTCCACATGAGCGGCTCTTTCTCCTTTATTAGATATTTATCGCCGTCGGAACACGCACGACGTACCTCAACCGTCATTCCTCCATATATCAATAAGGTTTATTTAGCAGAATGTAGTTTTGGAACTATAATAAATATTCAATCGCCAGGCAGAATAAATAATGAATCGGAAATTGATTTGGCAAACAATGAAGGTTATCGATCACGTTATCTTCTTACAGAGAATAAAAAAATTACAAGTGAAATTTTAAATGTTCAAAGTTATACGTGAATATATCTGAATATCTTGCTTATTTAAAAAGTTTTTTCATATATACGTTGTCTATAATTGTTTTATATGAAACAAAAGTTTGAGGATTGAGGAGTTTTGAGGATTTTTATTAATTAAATAGAAATCTCTTTAACATATTTTAAGCAACCATCCTAGTGGGGTAAATTTATTATTTGTAGGTAACAATATTACACTTGTTAAATAAATCCTTATATACAAGTTTTAGGAAAGTAAAACTGGACCGCACAATGAAATTTAATAGAAGGGTTTTTGTTTTTCAGTGAGTGAGTTAGTGAGTGAGTTCTATTTACTCTGTTAGACCAGTAGACTTACTATACGATTTATAGAATTAGGCCTTACTTTGCGGAGATCCATAATACCAAAGCAATTAAATGATTTTATTTATATAAAAAATATTTCTATTGTGCAAATATTACAAACAACATTTTTCGGCCAAAAACTCCGAATAATTTATTGTTACTACTACTAAAACTACGCACTTTTAGAAAACTTAGATCATATGGTTAATAATGTTACTGAGAACAGTTTTGAAAAGCTGACGAGGATTACAATATATTGTAGAATACGTGTTAAGTGTAAATGTATGACTTTAGAAAAGACGAACATAGAGCTGTGATAGCCCAGCGGTGAGACCGTGCGACTTTTTCGAGGGGAACATGAGTTCAAACCCGGGCAGGCACCAATGAGTTTTTCAATTAAAACTTATATGTCTAATTGATAATTGCAATTTATCACACGCTTTTCGGTGAAGGAAAATAGGTTACACATAGGTAGGTTACACATATTCCTAGAGCATTCTAGGAATATGTGTAACCTACCAATCCGCATTGGAGCAGCGTGGTAGGTCTTAGCTCCAATCCTTCTCTCCAAAAACGGAGAGAGGAGGCTTTAGCCCAACAGTGGGCATAGTAACAGGCAGAACTTTTAACATAGAGCTATTATACTAGACGTTGAAATTTAAATAACGTCGTATAATTGAATTGTGTGGTCCAAAGATAAAATGGATCCAAGTTTTCTGAAAAAGATCTGGAAGTAAAATGATTCTCGGTTGTCCTTAAGTAGCGAATATCAGTGAAATTAATATGTTATGAAATAATATCAAAATTAAAAAATATGAGTACTTACCATTCTTATAATTCTTCGTTTGGCAACTTAAGTAAACATTAGTTCTTTAGTAAAAGTGAATTAATCACATACTAATAATAAGTTAGACACTTTTTTAAGTGAATATGAAGTGAGAGGCTTTCGCTCGATTTGGTCTGAGACTTGATGGCTCATGAATTACAGTACCGTTTCACCGTTAAAACAAGGGGACATCTGCTGTTCAACACAACTGCTGTTTATTACAGGTCCGCATCGATTTAGTGCAATTTGTTACCGCTGCCGTTACAATCAATCCCATTCCCAATACAAAATACGCCAGTAATAGTAAACTATGAGGTATGTATAAAAACAATATTAGTGTATAGGTATAATGTTTTAATCTGTTAATAGAAATACTTCATAAAATACTTTTTATTATAAAGTATAATTTTGTGTAAAGATCTTGAGAAATATTAAAAAAAAATATCTTTTGAGAATATATTTTGCCTTTTGTCTTTTATGTATTATGTTAAATAAATAAATAACTTTGCGGAAATGTGTATTTCAAAAGTAATAATAAAATTATTTTGCTATAATCCCCGATACAGTAAATAGATTTTTATCTATTTACTGTATCGCGGATTATAGCAAGATTGTATTATGGATCTCCGCAAAGTAACGCCTAATTCTATAAATGTGTATTTTTTAACTAAGACTTAAGAATGGTTTTAAAAACTATATGAATTCTAATAGTAAAGTTCTAGAAAGAAATGAGTAATTAGATATTCAGAAATTGGAAATTGTTTGGTTTCCGCCATTGGAAGTGCTGTGAGTTTTGATAACAGGTTGCGATGGTTCACAATCGGTAATGAAGAATCATTTCTCAAGAGAGAAACCGACATACAGGCATTGTTTGCAGCCTACTTTCCGTACAAGCGTGCGCCAGCGAATGACTCGAGACGTGAAAGTGAATGGCGCAAGCAAGTTCATACGAACGCACCGACTTTACGCCCGATTTGATTCGTTCACGCGAACTTGTGCTGTGTTTGATCGAAAATCCGTTTATAATGTAACCTTATCTGTTGTACACAAATATCTATTATCGTATTTTGATAAATGCTGTGACTACAAAAATTATTGCTTTAATTGAATAACAGGTTTATTATTTCATTTAGTGCTGTCTAAACTTCGAATAATTGTGGAAATGATTGTATTTGAAGGTAGACGTATTAGATACGAGGGTTGAAGAACAACCACACGATACAACAGTACGTGTAATGCACCCTTTGCATATTGCGCTATCAGTCAATCTGCAGGAAGCAAGCAGTTGATCTCCGGAGATGTTTCGGGTCGGGGGATACTAGTGCAGTGTTGAAGAGTATTTTTTTTACAATTAAAGCGAAATTATTTATTTGAGACTAAAAAGTAAACTGCTGCTTTTGTTCAGTGTCTCTAGCTATTTAAATGAAACTCGCGTTAAGGTTAGCGTGCTATGATCTTAATGATTTTTAATTCGCAATTATAGAAAAGGAAAATTAACTTCCTAAAAAAGAGCGTTGTTCTAAACAAGACGAACGCACCAATACTCGTGGAGTCGATTAAGTTCGCGTTGTTGCGCTTAAGCTCGTTTAAATGCGCGTGTACCAAATCGCATTAGATGTGCGATTTTTTTTAAATAAACAAATATGTATTTTATGCAGTAGAGATACGCGTCTGTACGCCATGCAAATATTTTGTTTGACACTGGTGCGCTACGATTCACAGCTAGCATGGCACGACCATTATTCATCTTTGCATGTTGAGCCTATTCTTACTAATGAGATCGTAGGTCAAACGACGAATCAAGGAATGTATCGCTGAACAGCTGCCCTACCATGAACTCTTATCTTGACTCAATTGAACACGTAAACGGAATTGTTTTGCTTTTTCATACCATGACTTCTTCAAGACGCACTTTAAGTCGTTGCCGAATGAGCGTTCAGAATTCGTCCTAAGAACATGTGAGTAAAAGAGACAGAGTTATCTATAGTTCATATAACGTTAACCTTTTCAAACATTACGACACCAATGCAAATTACAAGTTATGGTACGAAAAGAAAGCGGTTCGCGACCGTCGTTTACGTCTTCAATGAGTCGTAAAAAGAGTTCATGGTAGGCCTGCAGGAGTGCGTATAGTCAATTCCGTTTGTCTTGTTTGCATTATAGTTATTTAACAACCATTTTCATCTTCACTTCACCATACATAATTTTAGTAAATTGAGAGGATGTAGTAAAATCGGTTTTATTAGTCCAACAGCCATTTTCCTAATACAAAATCTTAGTAAGTTATTGTATTTATTGAGTAAGTGAAGTTGAGTAGTAAAGGAAGGAAAAAAAATATATTTAAGCGTTTTCTTGCTAATATGAATAATGTATAAATCTGAAATAGAATGCGATTCAGATGTGATATTAGGTTTTCCGCTACAAAATTTCAAAGCAGTGAAGCTATGACCTTTGGTGGTATTCTAAATATGCCTTTGGCTTAATTTTTTTGTTAACTCTTAGCTGTACTGCTCCGAGTTTTACCATATTGTCAATCGACAGCCGCATAGTTTTACGGATAAGCATGCCACATAAACCACGGTTTTTTCTGTCAAATTTATACCGCCACAGGTGCGTTTAATGTTTATGATGTAACCTAGAGATAACGGTTTGCATTCTAGAGCCGAGCTGGTCTCTTTATTAACCTAGATTATATAGAGCAGAATTAATTTATTCCTTTAGACATCTATTTTTAAATGTAAACAGAAAGAGATATTTCATGTCAAGTGCAATGGATAATAACATTAATATATCCACAACTTCTACCATTACTATCGAGCATGTTTCTTATTACGAATTTTCCAAAAAAATCAGATGAAGAACACGTAGGATTATCATTATATATATCAATATAAATCAGGACTCACGGTGTTTTGTAATAGACATGACGTCTATTATAAAACACCGTGAGTCCTGATTTATATTCGAAAGATAACTTACGACAATTTTATTATAAGTCATTCATGACACTATCAGTTGCATAGAGTTATAATAATAGAGTAGGGGAGCCACAGGAAGGCTTGTAGGTGAGAGTGTCAAAATGAAAAATGGGAGGGAAGATGAAACTCATAGACTTATTTTTGTCTAAACACACATAAATAAGAGACAGATATATACACCCTGATTCGCTTTCTCTCTATTGTTATAGAGCACATAGTAAATTGACTGCTCTACTTTAGTATAATAACTCTATGTAATCTCTATCCTAAAACAGTAACACAGATCAAACAAATTACTATAACATTGCAAGTGACGCCACATGTGACGTATTCTCAATTATCATAAGTACGTTGACTTTAAACAACAGCTATCCGACGAAATACAATGTTGCCAGCATAATATTCTAACCGCGTTAAATAAGGCGAGTGCCGTTAAAGTATGGCTCGTACAATTAAACGTTTATACTTATGTGATACAGAACAATCCATTATGCGACCAACACTCGCTCACAGTTACCTGACCTCGGGCTGCAACCTTCGCCTTTGTCGTTCGGTAAAATTTAACGGAAATAATAGTACTCGTTTGCAAGCATATAAATAAAATTGAGACATTTAAATGTATTAAATAAGGCGTTATTTAGTAAAATATTTTTTATAAGTCAACTTATTATATAAGACTGGAACACGTACATACGTCCGAGTTTACATTGGTTGGCTTTCGTAATACTTTCGGAGACCTTATTTACCAATTCACCATTCACTTTAATAACTACTGCACCGTTTAAATTAAATTTCAGTGTAGTAATAAGTGATAATAGTATTTATTGTTAATTATTGTGTATTTTTTAAGCATCACGATAGGTTATACGTCTACCTAGACGTAGACGTAGACAGACGAAAATAGAGTTTCCGCTGAAATCCGGGAAAATATAGAGTATATTTTACCGGGTTGCACAGCAGCCTGTTTGTTATTTTAAACTTGACCTACTTGTACGCAAACTATCGTACAAATTAATAAAGCTGTTGGAAATTCAGTGGTAAAAACACACAATCCGACACACTGAGAGACATTAAACTTTATAATATGATTAGGATTAAGTATAAAATAATAACTTCATTGTCATATTACATTCCATATAATTAATTAAAATCTTTTTTCGATGTAACGTCGTGTCGTATGCCGTGTGGTATCCGGCTAAGTAGAATAGACCACCCTCATTTCTTACCGAGATGTCGTAAAAGGCGTAAGGTAAGTTGACGTCAGGCAGGCGACCGGTCGTAAAATACGTAGCCAAATCATGTGACAACATGTTCGTAACGTGTAGTGCCGACCCCACTTAGAGTGGGATAAGGGCAGGAACATGATGATGACGTAACGTCGTGTCGTATAGTTGTCGTAGTAAGACGTCGAGGTTTTTTTTAATATACATAATCATAAAACTATTTATTCACTAAATCCCAAATTTGGTACATGCGAATAACTCGAAGAATGTAAGAAATCGCATTCGTGCGGGAAAAGTATAAATTACTGGTTGAAATAATCCATTCTTTAAATTCGTTCGTTAATTTTATAGTATCAAGTTAATTTTCTGATGTCATAACAATAAGTCATTATTTTATTATATATTTTATTGCCAGAAGAATAAAAATATTATGGTTCTAGTGATTAAATGTTTGTTAAAAAGATCCGCAGTATTTAAAATAAAACTATAAATCGCATCCAACTACAGACAGGACTACGTCAGTCTTAATTTCATCTTAACACTATTTAATTCTGTTTAGTAGGACATCTATTTTACACTTTTTGTCGAAATTCCTGACTGACGTAAAATTAAAACTAACAATGCATGCATTACAAATATAGGTAAATTATAGTTATTATACGAATATTGTTTTTTTTTTCTCTGAGTCTATAGACTTTTCTGTAATAAAAGTAATCTATTTTTTGATTTAGGCTTATACCGTAACTGGATTCTACATTTTTTTTACATTTGTTATTAATTTGCAGATATCGTCTTGATTAAGATTATCTTGCGATTGAATATTAGTGCCTGACTAGTATTAAATATTTTAATAATTTATAGAATCAGCCATTACTATGCGGAGGTCCATAATAAATTTAAATATGATCCTGCTACGAGTATGATTCGCGATTAAAAAAATAACAATATATGTAATGCTAAACGTAGAGTGTAGTATCCGTTTTCATATCTGATACATGCAGGACTCCACAACGTAATAGAAAAGGCTTTGTGATTTCATCGCGAAGACTCCTGATGGATGGCGAAACGATTGTTCAGAGTGTGGTAGTAAATGTGTCCAGAGCTAGAGAGATGTAGAGTTAACAGTAGAGTAATGTAATGTGGTTCCGTGGTATACACTACCGATGTATGACTTTTCAGGGATCCTGCATGTATCAGGTATTAAAATGAATAGTAAATTTTCTGTTATCACAGATTAAAGCAAAATAGAATTTTAATTACCTTTGATATTTATTTCAAAACTTAAGTTCATTAAAATGAATTATGGTTTGAAAATAATTCATAATTATATGATTACGGTTAATATATAGTTATTTTTCTTGTTTCAGAGACCATGTATATAGAAACCCTTCCGCTCGTGGTTTGGACGCTCTTAGTAACAACAACACATGTAAGTGTTAAGTAATAGAATAAGATTGTCATAAATTCTAGCAACCTGGATCGACTTAACATGGGTATAAATACTTATAAAAAAGATCGCGTTTTAAAACAAAAATATTATTTTTATTTGATTAGTCTATTATGTATGTATGTATGTATATTTGTATCTCTAGTTATTTAATTTGTTCGTTATATGTTTGACACTTTACGTTAATTCGATGTTTTTTTTAATTTGTGTTGTGAAAGTGATCAATTTGAGTGAGTGCATGTCGAATTAATCGAATTGAATTGAATTGTTTTGACATTCTTATTAAGAGTTTTTATTACGTTCTTTGCAACATTCTGAGATCGGAAACTAAATCTTTCAGAATGATATTAATTTTTCTTACCGTCTGAGAAGAAAAGGAAAATACGCAGATGTCTAATGACTGCTTTTAACACTGTTTATGTTGGTAGTTGTATCACTACTTGTTTTATAACAAAAACATGGAATAACAGAACAGTTTTTATTGGATAATCCAAATTTGGAATTTTCTTCTTATTTTCCAAAATTTTAAAATAGAAAGCCCTTTCTGCCAATTACAATTAGAATTATCGGGAAAAAAATAATGATCTTTCGTGAAAACAAACGGCTCAATTTTAAATTATCAGTTCTGCCGGTAATGGTGAAGAAAAATCTATATTTTACCGTAAACACCTATTTGTAATCCAAAACACGTGTATGTTAATAGTGCTACACTATTGCAGCCCATGATCGATAGATGATTGTATGCTATATTTAATATGATACTTAATAAAAACAAATTCAATTTGTACATGATACATAGATAATTAATGTTAACGAGACCATTGCGCTGCAGTTAATTAAGGGGCTCTTTGTGTATAAGAAGAAAAATGTTGATCATTATCTGGTCAGAAAACGCCTATCACGGTCCTACTGCTTCTTTAACAATACGATTTCAATGCTATCGTTGTAAATCTTCAATATCAGATTGAAAATGTTATACAGTTATTTCAGAGGTCGATATAATTTTTAACTTATGTATTTAACTAGCTGTGCCCGCGGCTTCAACTGTATAGAAATCAGTGTACCACAAAGTTTTTCCGTCGTAAATTTCAACCCCCGCTGGAATTCCATATCAAAAGTAGCTTCTACGTTTCTCCACATCCTCGTTTATCTTCCAGTCAAAGTCCCATCAAAATCGATTTAATCGTTACGGTGAATTTACTATCAAACAAGGTTTAGGTTCTCCCTCAAGAATAGCATTCTTTTAGTAAAAACTTTACAAAAATCCCTGCAGTATTTTATGAGAAAATTGATCACGTACAGACAGAAAGCTTTTGGGGAATATTTTATAATATGTATGTTAGATTGGTAAAAAAAACCATTGTCGATAAAAAAATTAAAATATTTGGCTTCTTCAGTCGCTGTGAAAATGTTAAGATAATATAAAGAAGCTTTTTAGTGACTTGGGCGGTCGTTTCCAAAGTGCAGGGCGCCATCGAAGTTAATTTCGTTTTGAACGTTGAATCAATGCGATTACACGCTTTGTCGTCCAAGTGGTCTCACATGCTTTTTGTTTGGGTATTAAAGCCTTTATGGAAATTAAAGAATGTTATTTCAGGCAAGTGGACAGTACTTTGCAGTGTCTTAGTGTTGACACGTAATATCTGGTTACAGGTCAACGCGCCGCGCGTAAAAGAATGTGGCTATTATGTAATGTGTCTTATATTGAGTGTCGTGGCCATCAAGTTGTGAGAGTATCAAATATAGTCGAAGTCTCTTAGTACTGTGAAAGGTGATATGTTATCAGTGTCGTGTCATAGATCTGTGTCGATTTGTTCTGTACACTAGGTAGACCTAGATGTACCCACATCTAGTAGTTTATGATAATGGAATCTGCTCACATGTAATTAAAGAATTTATTGCAAGCATAGAACGGTAGAAACGATCCAATTCCATTTTAAAGTAAATGTAATCCAGCCTCGGTTCTGGTCCGATTAGCCTGGGTTTTTAGGGCTATATAATTCCTAATTTCCTAATGCCTAATTTCTTTCAATGTGAAAAAAGGTTTGTTACAATATTTCTCCGATAGACAATTGCATTGCATTAATTTTGTGTTTTCAGGTAGCGACGTTAAACCAATATGGAATAGGCCTAGGAATAAAACGAGAAATATTCTTCTTAAATTTAGAAAACGGTTACTTCGGATGCCAAGCAAACGAATCCACACATATATTACAATTGTATGAATTATCTAAATTATGCGACGGTGTGCCGGACTGTTATAAGGCATCCGACGAACTACGAACAGAATTAAAATGTTCAGGTAAAATATTTATAACTCTCCATTTTTTAAATAGGTCCTGTAATTACAGTAATTACTATAAATTTATGGTTTATCTGGATGACTGGGATCAATAAAAACAATGCCTAGTTTAAAAATCGACGTAAAGAACATTAGGTACTTATTCAACCTTGTATTTTTATAAACACACCATAACAACTAATAGGATCATTGAAAATCTTATCGCATATCCATATATGTAAATCATATTATAAACTAATTAGTGTTATAATAAACATTGCTCAGCAATTTCGTAGTAATTATCTGAGATTTGCAAAGGTTACTTGAATTTAGTGCTCTTATATCATATACTACCCGTGATCTCGTTCGTGTTTCAGTGTTTAATATATATATCCTTAATTATGTAGGTAAGTAAGTAAGTAACGGCTTGTTACTATCCCACTGCTACTGGATTAGCCAAGAAAAAGTAACAGAAAAAAGACCGTCAGTAAAAAAAATACTTTCGCATTTATATGTTAATATTGTGTATTCAGTCTGCCTAGAAGAAGCACCAGTTTATATATTTGGATTAAATATGGACATAAAATGTTTATACCACTTTGTCATAATATATTGTATGTTGTCAGTAGCGTAATGTGTCACAAAGTTTTTCCCGCGCAAATCCCGACCCCACGGGTATTCTATAATAAAAAAATTCCCACAATCTATTCTATCTCCGCTGTAAATTATAAAAAAATCGGTTTACCCGTTTCGGATAATGCACAACTAACCTAAATCTTCCCCAATAATTGCACTATATTTTAGTAAAAAGCGTAAAAAAAAACGTTTAGTAGACTTTATGAAATCTTATCTTAATGTCAAGTTTGATAACACGAGAATGGCATTATGGCTCCGCTGGTTAGATTCTTGGTGGTAATGCATACTTGATTTGAATTGTGGCTCAATTCACTATTATTTAGTTTGCAGATTGCATCCCCCACTGTGTTTAGGGTAATATTAAAGGACTTTTCCTTATCTCAGTAGTTTATTTAATATATTTATTGTGTGTGATTTGCTAATACAAGTAGTATTTGTTAGTAAAATAGTCAGTTCTAGGATTTATATTCTTCTTGAAAGTCTCTGGTAAAGATTTAACAGTTGGTTTCACAAGTTGTTGGATCTATGAATAATAAATACGATAATTTTAGCGTATTTAAGGTTTAATGTATGTTTAAGATGATTGTACCAAAGATGATGGAGCGCGTTGTATAAATGGTGCCTGCCTCAATGGAGTATGCTATTGCAACGACGGGTTCGGTGGATGCAACTGTCAAGAACTCGGTGAGTTTTTATTAATCCTTATTTAAATATTAATTATTTATGTATATAAATATATGGGACAGTTAGACACACGGTCTTTCACCCCCAAAGTAAGTAACTTTTTGTTATGGGTGACAGATAACGTATATATATTATACACCTTATATAATTTTAAATATTTTACATAAATACACCCAAACTCTAAGAGCCAACATATTTTATTTAGAAAATTTTGGACCTTCTATTGTTGGCGAAACTGAAGGCAAAGGTCACTACCACCTGCGCCAACGGGCCGTTCAATATGTTTAAAAAATATTGTAAAAACCAGTAAGGTTTTAACTTGCTTCTAGCATATAGTTAATTGAGGAGTTAACTGTTTTCTTTAAGAAAAAAGTTAAATAATGACCTATTATTATCCCACTGCTAGGCCTTAGCCCCTTCTTAGTCCTTATAATATTAGGTCCTTACATATGAAATTGGCGTTTTGTCGTACTGGCCACTTTGATCTCAAATATTACCTTTATGGTTAGGAATTCCAAATTCAAATTCATACAGCTATTTACTCATGCATTTGTGTTTCAAACCCCCTAATTCATTTGTTTTTTCTTCCTTTGTTTTTTTCTTTGTGTCACTCTGTTTACAAAATGGAAAACATGAAATATCGCGTTATTAACGAGTATGAGTTCCACCGTGGCACCAGTGCTGCAGAAACGGCTCGAAGGATTAATGATGTGTATGGTGACGGTGTCGCAAAAGAAAACACAGTGCGTTTTTGGTTCCAAAGTTTTCGTTCTGGAAATTTCGACCTGCAGAACAAGCCTCGTGGACGGCCGGAGACCAAAGTTGATAATGAAGAATTTAAGGCTATTGTGGAAGCGGATCCATCGCAAACCACGTCCGAGTTAGCTGCAGGCTCCGGTGTTAGTGATAAAACTATTCTAATCTACTTGAAGCAAATTGGGAAGGTGAAAAAGCTTGAAAGGTGGGTACCTCATGAATTGAGTGAAGCAAACCGACAAACGCGCGTCGACTGCTGCGTTCGTTACTCAACCGGCACAATAATGAAGGAATTTTAAATCGAATCATTACCTGTGATGAAAAGTGGATCCTCTACGATAATCGGAAGTGCTCATCGCAATGGCTGAACCCTGGCGAAACAGCCAAATCCTGCCCTAAGCGAAAATTGACTAAAAAAAAGTTGCTTGTAAGTGTTTGGTGGACTAGTGCCGGTGTCGTTCACTACAGCTTTCTTAAATCTGGCCAGACGATTACGGCAGATATCTATTGTCAGCAACTGCAAACCATGATGGAAAAGCTCGCTGCTAAACAACCGAGGCTGGTCAATCGCTCTAGGCCACTGCTGCTTCAGGACAACGCTAGACCACACACTGCACAACAGACGGCTACCAAATCAGAGGAGCTTCAAGTAGAATGTCTTAGACATCCACCGTACTCTCCGGACCTTGCTCCAACAGATTACCATTTTTTTCGCAATTTGGATAACTACTTGCAAGGAAAAAAATTCAACTCCGATGGGGCAGTCCAAACCGCCTTCAAAGATTTTATTGATTCCCGCCCGAATGGTTTTTTTAGTAAGGGGATCAATGAACTACCTATGAGACGGCAAAAGTGCATACATAGCAATGGTACATACTTTGATTAATTAAATATATTTCATTAAAAAAAAACGACTTTATGTTCCTCCCATAGAAAACGCCAATTTCATATGTAAGGACCTAATATTAGTATTGAAATTCATAAATGTAATAGTAGTATTTTATTACTATTGTAATGTTGGGCAAAAGTGTTTTTTCTCCTTGGAGAGAGTCTTACACCTATTACACTACTTTAATAATAATTAGCAGGTACAAACATAAGATAATTATTACAATATATAAATACTTGATATGTTATGAATTAATAGATTTAACTATATTCAAATTGATTTGTTTCCTCTTAGACATTAACGAATGCAAAAACCGGCCATGTGATGTGTTCGCCCACTGTACAAACACTGTCGGTAGCTTTCAATGTTCCTGTTTTCCTGGATACGTAGGCGACGGTTTTACATGTAAAGGTACGTTAATAAAGTAATGTTTGTGGTTATTATGGGCTAGGCATTGGACGCTAGTATAAACTAGCAACCTAAATTCACCTGAAAAAGTGAGACACTGGCTTATTTAAAACTCGCACCCCTCACCTAGCTCTTTCAGTGCCCTAGAAAATAACTCAGGCGATAGATTTCATCCGAACTACACTATAACACACTTCTAGCAGTTCTCTTACTGTACTGAGAAGCACATCTATTATAATTTAATGTGTATTTGTGTAGTTCATTACTTATCGAGGTATCATAAAGGGCGACTAAGGTAAGTTGACGTCAGGCAGGCGGTCGGTCGTAAAATAACTAGCCAAATCACATTACAACATGGTTAAAACATGTTGTGTCGACTCTACTTAAAGTAGGATAAGTCTGCACTTATCCTGGAGAATAAACCATTCATTAGATACCACTGTGTTCATACGAATTCATCGTGAATATCAATATAATTTTATCATTACTCTTGCACTTCGTAATAAAAAATACTGTTATATATATTTCGACGTTTTTAATTATTTAAAAAGCAGTAGGTAATATTTTAAACTATGTTTATTATTCTATATAGATATAAATGAATGCGATGATCCCGGCATTGCTGCAAGATGCGTTGAAAATGCTGAATGTTGTAACTTGCCCGCACACTTTATTTGCAAATGTAACCGAGGGTTTGAAGGCGACGGTGAAGAAGAATGCCGAGGTAAGTTTTTTTATTTAAATAATATACAACTTATATTGCATCAAAATGTGTTGAATGAAATGATTGTTTTAGATATCGACGAATGTCAACGGCCCGGTGCATGTGGAGTTAATGCAATTTGTCAAAACTATCCAGGAAACTACACTTGTGCTTGTAAAACTGGCTACACAGGAAATGCGTTTGACGGTGTAAGTTGCGTTCTATTACTTTTTTGTTATGTTCTTAATTATACAATTTAAATTTTAACGGTTGTACGCGAGAATTTCCAAAAAGAGAACGCTGCCAATATTTTAGAATTCTTATTCGATTATTTTAATATAATATGAATACTCATATATGTTTTAATTTTTAATTTCTTGTTATTTATAATAATTTTTGTACTTTTAGAAATACTTTATGACAATCATTAAAAAAAAAAAGATTTAAATTAATACAAAGATACTAAATTTATGATTGACAAAACAATTACATGATCTTATTTCAGTGCGTGGATTTAGATGAATGCAGTAATGATGATTCTTGTGGCTCCGGTGCTATTTGTCGCAATTTGGATGGAGCTTATGAATGCAGTTGTCCGCCAGGGTACGAAGGTGACCCGCGTGTTTCTTGCCGTGATCACGACGAATGTAAACGAGCTAGCTGTGGCCGAGATGCGATTTGTGAAAATCAACCTGGCGGATACCGTTGCTCATGCCCTCCAGGTTTTGAGGGCGATCCTGTTATACAGTGCACTGGTGAGATTTCTAACTAATGCTTCAATAGGTGTGATCAATTTAATTTCCAATTTCAATGGACTAATGCTTTTGTGTACTATTTTAATCCAAATCTCGTAAGGTTCGGAGCACTGCCGCAATGGACGCGCGGTATTCTCACGCTTTTACTAATCTAACAAATCACAACATATAACGATAATACTTAAGTACTAAAAGTAATATTTTTCAGTTTGGAAATCTACGTCTCCTCAGTCTCTTGTGATGATCCAAACAACACTGTGGATTTTGTGATATAGACATAGTTGTTGTAGGAATCTTAATGTTTCAATGGAATTGATCTCTATTTTCGATATGAAACTTCTAATTTGGCAAGCCTCCTATCATAACTTTCATCATTTCCTGTTTGCTGTCACTTCTTCTTCGTAGTAGCTGTCGGGATATCGACTGCGTGCGTATATGTTTTAATTATCTCGTATAGATATTATATGTAATAAGACGTAAGTTATTTTTTATACCAGACGTGGATGAATGTAACAGTAGCAAGCCAATATGCGGCGAGCATGCTGTTTGCACAAATACTATTGGCAGCTTCGCTTGTAATTGCAAACCCGAGTATACAGGCAATGCAAAATCTCCTAATGGTTGCCATGATGTGAACGAATGTGATATGTTGGAACATCCTTGCGGAACACATGCGATTTGTGAGAATACTGATCCTGGGTATATTTGCCTCTGTCCTCAAGGATTTAGAGCGAAACCTAGTCCTCAGATTGCTTGCGAACAGGTAATTATATTGTCTCACGGGACTTCAGAAATTCAGTTCATTTAGTGATGCTCAAGCAATACGGTTACTCTGCTATTAATTAACTTACAGGTGGATGTTAAAACATCGTGTAAAACTAATTTTGACTGCACTAACAATGCTGAATGTATAGAAAACCAATGCTTTTGCAAAAATGGTTTCGAAGTCCAGGGTTCCACTTGCATTGATAAAGATGAATGCGCCGATAGAAATCATTGTGGAGATAATGCATTGTGTATGAATATACCAGGAAGTTTTAAATGTGAATGTATCATTGGGTATGTAGGATCTCCACCTCGAACAACATGTCGAGCACCATGCGAAGACGTTCAATGCGGTGATCATTCTTATTGTAAGCCAGATGGGTCTGATGCCTATTGTGTCTGCGAAGAGGGCTGGACGTTTGATCCTAATGACATAGCTGCTGGTTGTATTGACATTAACGAATGTGATGAATCATTTACAAATGATAAACGCTGCGGACATAATGCAAGATGCTTAAATACTTTAGGAAGTTTCACTTGTAGTTGTCCTGAAGGTTATACAGGAGATTCTTATAAAGAATGTGTCGATATTAATGAATGCTTAACTGAGAATTCCTGCGGCCTTGGAGCAAACTGCGTCAATCGGCAAGGCTCTTTCACTTGTCAATGCCCAGCAGGAACTGTACCAGATCCAGAACCTTTCGTAAAATGTACCGAAATTCTTGCTTGTGAAAACGATAAAGATTGCCCTGGAAACGCTATATGTGACCAAAATAAAAGATGCATTTGTCCTGAACCAAACACTGGACATAATTGTCGACGTAAGTTTTCAATAATCAATGGATTTATTATAACCGTTCTTTTTGTGTTGTATATTATATATATATCTCTTTCATTTCAGATCCATGTGAAAATTTAAACTGTGGGAGTAACTCAGAATGTCTTCTTAGTGATTTGATAGCGCAGTGTACGTGTCGGAATGGGTTTACTGGAAATCCATCTTCTTCAATAGGATGTCAAGATATTAATGAATGCAACGTAAATCCTTGCGCAATGGGTGCCGTTTGTAAAAATCTTCCAGGAAAATTTATATGTGAGTGCCCTGGAAATTTCAGTGGAGAACCTTATTTAAATGGATGTGTTATTAACAAAATACCTAGCGAATGTAGTAATGTTAATCCATGTCCAAACGGCGAGCAGTGTATTTTACACGAAGGCGAAAACGTTTGTGTCTGTTCACAAGGATTTTCTCGTAATAGTGAAACTAGTATCTGTGAAGATATAAATGAGTGCACTCAACTTGGACGAACTCCATGTGGATTGAATGCTATATGCAAAAATTTACCCGGTAGCTACGAGTGTAAATGTCCCACAGAATACAGTGGCAATCCATACCATCACTGTGAAATTTGTGATAATATAAGTTGTCAATGTCATCCCCCTTACAAATTTGTGGATGGTAACTGTGTTCTATCTGGTTGTTCCAATGACAGAAAATGTGGAAAGGGCGCAGAGTGTATTATTATTTCGGATGGAGTTAGTTATTGCGCTTGTCCTGCCGGCTATTCACAAAGTGTAGATGGTTCTTGTGATGACATCAATGAATGTACTTATGGTCAACCAGTTTGTGGTTTTGGAGCAGAATGTATAAATACTATTGGTTCTTATATATGCAAATGCCCACCTGGTTATGGACAGGATTTAATATCAGGGCATTGCAGTTTAAATCAGAAAAAATGCATAATTGACTCTGATTGTTTTGCGAATGAAAAATGTGTTCAACCAGGTAATTGTGTATGTCCACCACCATTTTATTTGGATATTACTGATGGACAAAAATGTAAAAGTCCTTGTGAAAGATTTGTCTGTGGTATAAATGCTAAATGTACTCCGAGCGACCCCCCTAAATGTATGTGCATGCCTGGCTTTGAAGGAGATCCTTACACTGGATGTACAAATAGAAATGAATGCCACAGTGCTCCTTGTGCATATGGTGCAATTTGTCATGATGAGAGAGGTGGTTATAACTGTATTTGTCCACAAAACATGGTTGGCGATCCCTACAAGACTGGATGTAAGTATAATATTTTAGTTTTTTTAAATTTATTACGGAAGTACAAAATCTTACTACTCACTTAAGGTAAAATAAAATTACTTTTAGATCTTTACGGTTAAAATCTTTAAACTGTGACATTTTGTATATAAATAGTTGTTATTAAATAATTTAAGGTACTGTTGAACAAGGAACATCACAAAGACAGCTATGTAGTGATAATAATCAATGTCCGAATAATCTCGCTTGCTTAAATCACACTTGTGCCTCACCATGTATAACAGTTTCTTGCGGTCCCAACGCATTTTGTGAAGTTGAAAATCATGCAGCATGGTGTAGGTGCAATCCAGGATATACAAAGCCAGAAGGAGGAAAATGTATCTCTGGTAAATGTTAACCCATCTTACAATTTTTTACGAACTTCTGAAGTAAAAAAAATAACTCTGTAAATAAACCATTGACAAGGCATTGTCACCAAGAAAAAGACATATATTCGTCTTACTTTTTATTTAACATTTCAACTTAAGACCCAATTTGAAATTCTAATATGCTCAATCAATGGACAGAGTACTACGAGTATTTTAAAATATAAGTTTGATTTCAGAACGTTCATACTTTAATCTTAACATGTTAATGTTATGTTCATTTAAGGTTGTGATAACTACTCTTGTGCCGTTGCTGCACAGTGTATAATATCGAAAATGGGACCAACGTGTGTCTGTCCAGAAGGAATGGTAGGAAACCCGTTTCCTGGTGGCACCTGCAAACGGGATATTTGTGGCCCAGGACTGCCTTGCGATCAACCACTTACATGTATAGCTGGACGATGTCGTCAACGTTGTGAAGGAGTTGTTTGTGGTATAGGCGCATCATGTGATGAAAAAAGCGGCCACTGCATCTGTAATACCTTCTTTGTAGGAAACCCGGATTTACTATGCATGCCACGTAAGTAATATCATAATAAAAGTAAACACAAAATTTATTGTTTATAGTGTTTTTAATTACTATTCTGTCGTAAATCAGCAAAACATTTGTATTAACTATCTAGTAAATATAAAAAAAATATCGAAAATATTATTAATATATCATCTAAACTATCACTATATTTTTATCTCAGGTTTAGTTTCGTTACGCATTTCGTCTCGTTGAATTTATTAAAGACGAGCTTTTTTACAAACATAAATTAACTGTATAACTATTAAGCTACATTCCAAAATATTTTACTAACCAGGAAGTTATAGATTGTATATAGGCAAAATATACTTACGTCATTAAACATTTTTTTAATGCTCTCACTTGCAAACAACAAAGCCCAGTTAAATTTTTTCATTTCATTCATTTACTTTTTTCAGCCGTCGCACCTCCAAGTTGTGAACCGGAATGTAGCAGAAACGCACATTGTGTATATGGCCAAACTAATATGTGTAAATGTGACAAAGGATATACTGGAAATCCTTATTTGAATTGCCTTCCACGAAAACAAATAACATGTGCCACTTCTAACTGTGGAACAAATGCAGTATGTCAACAAACTAAAACTCATGTAGAATGTTTGTGTCCACCTGGTTATGTGGGTAATCCAAACTTACAATGTATAGACATTGATGAATGTAGATCTAAACCTTGTGCTGAAAATGCGCTTTGTATCAATACCCCAGGTAGCTATAGCTGTATTTGTAAAAGTAAATTCGTTGGAAATCCTTACGAATTATGCACTCAAGTTTCAACTTCCAAGTGTATTGATGGATCATTGTGCTCATGTTCTCATAATGCAACTTGTCCTGAAGGATATATGTGCGAAAATTCAAAATGTATTGACATTTGTCATGCCATAATATGTGCTCCTAATTCTATTTGTGAGGAAGGAAGATGTGTTTGTCTACCAGGCTATAATGGAAATCCAAACGATTTGATACAAGGCTGTGGGCTTGATAATAGATGTATTACAGATAGTGATTGCAGAGATTCTGAAATCTGCTTTCAAACAGAAAAAACTCTTCGCAAATGTCTTGATGCATGCACTAAAATTCAATGTGGACCAAATTCGCTGTGTGTCAGCAACAACCATCAAGCTCATTGTATTTGTGCTGAAGGATATATAGGAAAACCAAATGATGTTAAATCGGGATGTCATTTAGAACAAAGTGAACCAATACTGGAATGTGAGTCAGACAATGATTGCACTGCACCTCAAATTTGTTTGTCCGTAGATGGACTCACAAGAATATGCCATGATCTATGTTCTACTATTGCCTGTAGTGCTTACGAGATTTGCAATGTCGTTAATAACAGTGCACGCTGTGAGTGTCAGAATGGATTTATATGGAATCCCATAAGTTCCAAATGTGAACAGCCAACTACACCTAACTGTGAAATAGATTCCGATTGTGATGACAATAAGTCATGCCAAATTGATGTACTTGGTGTTAAAAAATGTATTGATAATTGTGCCCTATTTACGTGTCCACAAAACTCAAAGTGCATAACAAGTAATCATAAAAGTCAATGTCGATGTTCCTCAGGTTTTATTGGGAATCCTAATTCTCGCGAAGGTTGCTTGCTACTTAAAAAAAATGAATGTACGAATGACGTGCAATGTAAAGAAAATGAAGTATGTAAAAGTATAGGATATATTAAAAAGTGTGTACCGGCATGTCAACAAATAGTTTGTGGACCCAATGCTGTCTGTGTAACGAATAATCATGTCGCTAAATGTCAATGTCCAACAGGCCCCTTTATAGGCAATCCTGATGATTTAGATAAAGGATGTCAATCCGTTCCCTGTGTTTATAACATCGACTGTTATTCTCATGAACTATGCAATCGTATGACCCACAAATGTATAAATGTATGTGCGGAAGATAGTTGTGGCGAAAATGCAGTATGTATAGCAGAAAATCATAAGTATAAGTGTCAATGTCTATCAGGTTATTTACCTGATCCATTACCTGAAATCAGTTGCAAGAAAACCGAACTATGTTATCCCAATCCTTGCCATGAAACTGCATTATGTGAACCGCGGTCATCGACTTATAATTGTAAATGTCCTGCTGGACTTATAGGAGATCCGGTACAAGAAGGATGTAGGAAACCAGGGGACTGTCCAAAAGGAGATACTGACTGTGTTACGGAATCAATTTGTGTCAACGGCAGCTGTACAAATCCGTGTGAAGGAGCCTGTGGCACTAATACCGTGTGCAATGTTGTAGACCGCAAAGCCATTTGCTTGTGTATTGATGGTTACGAACGCACATTGGACGAAAAGTATTGTAAGAAAAAAGTAATAGCATGTGAAAATGAAATTGACTGTAATAGTAATATCTGTCACAAAGGCCAGTGCTTTTCAGCATGTAAGAATTCTAGTCATTGTGACCCTGGCGAAGAATGTACTAAGAATTATTGTATAACACAATGTCAACAACATTCTCAGTGCAGTATTGGACAAGCTTGTATTGAGGGTCAGTGTATAATTGGTTGTAGATCGCATGAAGATTGTCCAATTGAAGAATCATGTTTTAATAATAAATGTATAAATCCTTGTTTAGCAACAAAAATTTGTGGCCCAAATGCTATATGTTCCAGAATTGATCATAGTACAAAATGTCAATGTCCTGACGGATTTGAGGGTTCTCCAACGCCGCAACTAGGGTGTGTAAGAAAACCAGCCAGATGTAGCAGAACGTCTGAGTGTCCACCAGATCACATGTGTATTGGTTTTCTGTGTCAAGTTCCTTGTCAAGATAACACAAATTGTGCAATGGGTGAAACGTGTAATGATAACAAATGTCAAAAAATATGCCACACCAGTAGCAATTGCTTACATGGTGAACATTGTAGCACTGGGGTATGTATACCCGGATGTAAAAGTAATTCTGACTGCCCCAACAACCAGCTTTGTAAGACAAACGAATGTAAATGTGCTACAGGTTTTAAAATGGATAACAGTGTATGCATAAATATTGATGAATGTGTTAACAATGTTTGTCATCCAACATCCCAATGCATAGATACTGAAGGCTCTTTCAAATGTGTTTGTCCAATGGGTGCAATTGGAGATCCTTATAAAAGTGGTTGTTTACTACCCAATCAATGCAGACAAGACGATCAATGTGATGACTCTCTAGCTTGTATCAGAGGAAAGTGTTTGAATCCTTGTAGGACTAACGCCTGTGGTTTAAATACTGTCTGTAAAGTTAATAATCATAAAACCATTTGTACATGTGAAAAGGGTTATGTCGGAAATCCAATGGACAAACAAATTGGATGTTATAAAGTGGAATGTATCAGTGATTTTGATTGTTCATATGAAAAATATTGCGACCCCCAAAGTAATAAATGTTCAGGTAACTATTTAAGCATTAAAAAATATATATGAAGATAAATAAAATAATAAAAAATGTAACCTAATATTTATATATATTTTACAGAAAAATGTGAAGACATTGTATGTCAAGATGGAACATGTAAAATTGAACAACACCAACCTATCTGTGTTTGTTTGTCAGGATTCGAATTAATTAATGGCAAATGTGTGGACATAGATGAATGCATTAATAATCCATGCACTTTAAATTCAATATGCGAGAATACTATGGGGTCTTTTACATGTGATTGTATTAATGGGACTATATGGGACGCCCATAGTGGTTCTTGTAAAATGCCTGGAGAATGCGTTACAGATTATGACTGTTCTGATCAAACGACGTGCTACAATAGCCGTTGCATTAATCCATGTGATAAATATGTCTGCGGTGTAAACGCTGTCTGTGGAGTAAATAACCATAAACCTCTGTGTGACTGTGAACCAGATAGTAAAGGTGATCCTCTCGTTCTATGCATGAAATTCGATTGCGTTAAGGATTCTGATTGTAAATACGAAGAAGCGTGTTCGAACAATGAATGTATAAACTCCTGTGACTTACCACGTGCTTGTGGTAAAAATGCCAATTGTGTATCGAAAAATCACATTGGCTATTGCTCCTGCATGACTGGCTATACCGGTGATCCTGTATTGGGATGCGTGCCTATACAATATTGTTCTGATGATAGTAGATGTTCTTCAGGCACAAAATGCGTGGATAACTTATGTTCAGGTGAGTTAAATTTTTTTGTAACTAATTATAGTGATAATTATCATTATAGTGGGCTGAAATAAATATATGATCGAAACATATCACACTTTATATATTTTAAGGTATAGTAATATTTAGCTACAACGTAGATTATTTAAATAATCATTTCATAGTATTATTATTTCTTTAAAGAAATATTTGATTTCAGCCGTATGCCAGAATTCAAGGGATTGTTTTGATGATCAAATTTGTATTCAAGAAACGTGTAGGTTGACTTGTTATTCCAATGAAACTTGTCCAGAATCATATTTTTGTGCAAATAAAATATGCATGAAAGATGTTAAATGTATTTCTAACGTTGATTGCGCAGAAGATGAAAAGTGCGACATTGGGTTGAGTGGGTTATCTAAGTGTGTAAAACTATGTGATGTGGAAATATGTGGGAGGAATGCAATTTGTTCAGGTATTTCCCACAAATCCAATTGTTTTTGCAAAGAGGGCTATATTGGAGACCCTATAAAAGGCTGTCATAAAAAGGAATGCAATGTTGATTTAGATTGCAGTGAAGACAAATTTTGTGATAATAATATATGTAGAGTTGCTTGTTCCATCAATAATAATTGTGGAGATAATTCTATTTGTTCGTCTGAAAAACACAAACGTGTATGTTACTGTCAACCTGGATTTACCGGCAATCCTGAAAAGGGATGTACACAAATAAATTGGTGTGATTTAAAACCCTGTGGCAATGGTGCTGAATGTATGAATATGCGAAATAATGCAAAGTGCTTATGTCCAGATGGAACTATTGGAAATCCCTATAAAGAAGGCTGTCATAAGGCTGAAGAATGTAGATTTAATCGAGACTGCCCTATTGTTGCTCGTTGCACAGTTATTGATGGTGTTCGAAAATGTACAAGTACGTATATTACATATTTTTGAAATTAACTCCAAATACACCTGTATTATTATTGCTTGTAATTTATTTCAGATGCTTGTGAGAGTATTAAATGTGGACCTAATGCAGAATGTATCGCAGCAAGACATTCTGGGCAGTGTAAGTGTAAAACAGGATATATTGGAAATGCGTCCGGTGAAAAAGGGTGTCGCCTTCGTGAAATTACATGTACCATAAAGAAAGATTGTCCAGAAGAATTATATTGCCATAAGGGAGTTTGTAAAGGTAAAAGAAAGTATGACGCAAGTGCACATGATTTGAGAAATTTAAAGCCTGTTGTATTTCTTATAATAAAGTTAATTAAACTTGTTAATAATATTATACCAAACACTTTTTTAGGCCTTTGCGTAAATGACGAGGAATGCGAACTCACTGAAAAATGTCACAACGGCAAGTGTCTAAACCCTTGTCAAATGGAAAAAATATGCGGTCTTAACGCTATTTGCCGAATTGAAAATCACGTTGTACAATGTAGTTGCCCTTATAGCTTCACAGGAAATCAAAACGTGGAATGTGTAAGAAGTAAGTTAAATAAAATATTATTTAAAAATAAAAGTGTGCTTAACACCATACAGAATGAAGTAATAATATTCTTTAGTTCTTTTTTAAACATATGTACACTATATGTATTTTATGCGCTGGGTATGACAATATTTGTAGTCGACCCATTTAAGCATTTAAAGGATGGTCCTACCAATAATTAAGGATTTCTTATTATATTCCCAAATTAATGTTTACGTTAATAATACGTTTTCTCTTATAGCTCCAAGATTGTGTGGTTCTGCTGGAGAATGTGAAGATGGTTACGTTTGTAAGGATTTAACATGCGTACCTCATTGCAACGTAGATGAAGAGTGCGCTCTTAATGAAAAATGTTCTCAGGGAACTTGTCTACGTAAGTTTATATTTTTTAACAAGTTGCTTTCTTGTTGTTGACTTCGTTTGCGTTAATTTCAATGTTAAAATCCGACCCAATCTAATATAACTGTGTTTTTTTTGTTCTATACGTTAGCTCGGCATATAAGCCTCAGTAGTATCAATTTTCATCAATATTGCCTTAACAGAATAGTCGTGATCGTAACAGGTCCACAGACAAAATATCTCATACAAAATATTAGTTTTAATGTTTTAGTCGCTTTTAATACTTTTTGTTAAATTATATTTGAGTATTACAAATGTAATGTTTTTTTTTAGTTACGTGCCGCGTGGATAACGATTGCTTCCTTGGGCACATATGTTTATCAAATAGTTGTCGTTACGGTTGTAGACATGATGATGATTGTGCTCAAGAAGAACTGTGCGATAACAACAATTGTAAAAATCCGTGTGCCCAAGATGTTAGCCCCTGTGGTCCAAATGCATTGTGTTCTGTTGTTGATCGAAAAGCTGTTTGTTCCTGTTCAGACGGATTAATAGGAAATCCAAATCCAAATATTGGATGTGTCCGGACGCCATCTTTATTATGTCAGTTACATACTGATTGTCCTCCAGATTGGAGATGTGAAGATAATAGATGTCGTCCAATATGTACTTTAGACGGGTTAGAATGTCTAGAGGGAGAACGTTGCAATTCAGGAGTTTGTCGATATGCTTGCACCTCTGATAAACATTGCTCAGATGATGAAGTTTGTGATGGTCATTTTTGTATCACTGGCTGTAGATCAAATTCACATTGCCCTTCTAATTTTGCTTGCATATCAGGACAGTGCTCAGATCCTTGTATAGAGCCCGGAACGTGTGGTGCAAATGCTTTATGTAATACAGACAACCACCGCGCAGTATGTACATGCCCCCATAACTTAAATGGCGATCCAAAAGTTGTATGCAAGAGAATTACATCAATTTGTAACGCCAACATAAATTGCCCTGATGGTTTCAGTTGTTATGGAAATTTATGTTATCCATCGTGTAGGAGGTAAGTTTGTCCCTTTTTTAATTTTTATAATTTTATAGTACACTTTACATAAAATTTATGGCTGTTTTAGGGACAACATTTGCCTATCTAATGAAAAATGCATTCGTGGTATATGTAGACTTATCTGCAATAGTGACGAGGCATGTAGTGAAGGACATATTTGTGAAAACAGGATATGTAAGCAAGGTTGTCGTGATAATAATGCCTGTGACTCTAATGAAGCTTGCTTAAACGGCAAATGTAAAGGTAAAATAAATGAGTTCAAGTTGACAGTTATAGTTTTATAAATGTAAGTACTTCAACTTTCATATATTTGTGTGTTATATATTTTTGTAGATCCTTGTGATGATGTTTCCGCTTGTGGAATTTGTTCGGAATGTAAAGTTTTCAACCACCGAACATCATGCAGTTGTACAAGTAACTATACTGGGAATCCACTAGTGGAATGTAAGAAAAAAACCCTACTATGTGACGGATACTGCCCATGTGATGAAAGTGGATACTGTTTTACAGCCTGTAATGATGATTTAGATTGTAGTTGTGGCGAAAAATGCAGTAATGGTGAATGCAGGGTGCTTTGTTCAGCAAGAAATAAATGCCCTGATAGACAAATATGCATGCAAGGAGCATGTATTCCTGGTTGTAACAATAACAGAGATTGTGGAGATGATATGACTTGTTCGTCAAGAAAATGCATACCTGTTTGTAGAGAAAATTCGTGTGGGAAAAACGCTATTTGTCTGGCAAACAGACATCGTTCTGTTTGCAGCTGCCCTAGTGGATTTTCGGGGGATGCGAAAAAAGAATGTAAAACATATGAATGTTCTAAAAATGACGAGTGTGCTTTAGATGAAGAATGTACGAAAGAAGGAAAATGTCAAAATGTATGCTTTAATGCTTGTGGTGTTAATGCGATCTGCCGTTCTGAACGCCGAATACCCCAATGTGCATGTCCACCAAATTATATTGGGAATCCGAAAATCGAATGTTCCAAACCCATAGCAGGTAGTTGCTTACGTAATCCCTGTGGAATGAATTCTCGCTGTCGTGATTTGGATGATGGAAGTTATGAGTGCTCATGTCCTCCAGGATGTACTGGAAATCCTCAGAAACAATGTTTTTGTGGTAATATGGCACCATGTGCCCATAAATCGTGTGGTACTAACGCTCAATGTCAAATTAGTCATAAGGGAGAAGCAGTGTGTTACTGCCCTCGTAATTTCCCAAATGGAGATCCAAATATAGAATGTAAGTCTTTGTAATTTTATTTTCACTTCTAAGTCGAATCTGGAACACATAAATTTATTTAACGCTATACAATAAATTTTAATTGAAATTTTCCGGTTTCTATACTTTAAATACAAATCCATAAAGGACCAATTTAAAGTCCATCGAATCATAAAATCTTATGGTTGTTTTTGCCAAAATTTTGAGTATTAATTAAGTTTACTAAGATATATAATGTAGATACATTCGAGTAATTAAACCTATCAACCTTTAATTAAATTAAATTATTAAGTTAAACAATTAAACCTATCAACGTTATTCTCATAGATCATGAATCTTAAACTATCACAAGTAAAATAATTTCCTATTTCTCAACAAATTTATAGGTACTCAGGAACGCAGCGTGGTTGATTGTAGAACAACTGGATGTGGGCTTAATGGTGAATGTTTAAGAGAAGGAGCAGAATTTCTTTGTCGTTGTATTCCTGGTACAGAAGGTCAAGCTGATATCGAATGTCACACCAGTAAGTAAAATAGTAAACATAATCCTTATTAAGTTTTAACACATGTACAAATGCACGAAACAGGTTAATTTAAACAAGTGCTTTTTAATGATGATAAAACACCTTAATTACTTGTGAAGAATATAAGTTACCTGTAATTTTGTAAATAAAATACTCGTAATTCCTGATTAGATTACAAAGGATATTTGTTTTTATTAGTCTTCGGTTTATACGAAAGCTATTTTTCTTGAAATTTATAATATGAAACAAGTATCCTAAATGTTTTAAATGAAAATAATAATCTTGTTTTATTCCATTTTAATTAATTTTTTTATAAAAAAGCTGTACAAATATGTTTTTTTTGTAATTACATATATGTACAAAGAGCTTTAAGGTCATGTTTTATTTTAAAATTAGTGGAAGCATTCTCACCGTTCGTGCCTGAATACAGTCAGTAACATTTTGTTCGGCTTCATGTACATATTGCTTGTATTATAATATAACGTTATATACTTCTGGCCATAAACCCTCAATTTCAAAAAGCATGCACTGTCTCGTGAGAAAGTTTCCTCTTCGTGGCTGAAGGTACAGCTCTTTCGACTCTGCTTTCTTCTTTCACATCTTCCTAGGTATCGAATGCACGAGTGATAAAGACTGTCCAGTAGACAAAGCCTGTTTGAGCTTACGTTGTGTCGATCCTTGCACGATACGCGGCGTATGCGGAGAGGATGCCCTGTGCGTATCTGTGATGCATCGAGCACAATGCTCGTGTCCACAATGCTATGTGGGCCAGCCGCGCTTATCCTGTCGACTAGACACTTCCTGTAAACCAACTGCAGACGTCAATATTACATTCACTTGCTCAGAGACAAAGCCATGCCCATCAAAATTAGCCTGTGATATAAATACAAATCAATGTCGAAATCCATGTCTCGGGTATCAGAATTGCAGTAGAAACCAAAAATGTGAAGTTCGACATCACGTACCCGTTTGCGTATGCCGTAACGGATTTGCACTTAATGAAAGAGGTGAATTGACATGTGCCCCTGAACACGCTGAATGTACTAGAGATGAACAATGCCCATCAAATGCAGCTTGTCGAGATTCAAAATGTGTAAATCCTTGTTTGTCGCATAAACATCCTATTTGTGATAAGGGAAAACAATGTGATGTTTTTGAACATCGGGCTTACTGCATTTGCGTTGAAGATTGTCACCCAGCTGTATCAATATGTTTAAGAGACAACGGATGCCCACAAAACTTAGCATGCATAAATTTCCAATGTAAAGACCCTTGTAAAAAGGCTTGTGGTGACGCTCCATGCTCAGTCGAAGATCATCACCCTGTATGCAAGTTTTGCCCATATGGATTTACTCACGACGAAAAACGTGGCTGCATTAAAGGTAATTCTGCGTTAATGAAAATTAAATTTTTTTCAGTACTATTAGTTTATTGCCGTCAATCTTATTAATTTTTTTTCTTCATATTCCAGGAAATTCGATAGTATACTTTATGACTTCATCGGGCTCTTTCTATTTTCTGTATTTCTTTTGTTTCTAGCATGATCATTTCTCCTAAAACAGTTCAAATTCTTCTAGATCTTCTATACCAGGTAGAAATTCAAGCATGTTACTTATTATCTGTGTACATACATACATCCATTACATATAATATAATTCTCACTTGAACATTTTGGTGAAGGTGCGCTGGAGAGATTTTAACGCTTTGGTTGCTTTAGTATAACAACAATATGATGCAAAAAACTGCCACGAGACAGAGTTTGCAATTGTTATTATGCCTTTTGTTTTATATACTTACCACTAAACTATATTTATTGTCATTGTTATAAATTTTACATGAACTTACTATAGTAATTTATATTTTTAATGTTAATTGAAACAAATTTTCATGAGTACATTGAGAAACGAATAAGCACTAAATTAAAAGTTTTATTATTTATAATTAAAATTTTTAAAAAATACGTAATATTACAAACAATCCCTTTAGTATCAATAAGCTTTCAATTAAAATAGACAAAATAATAAGAGTATGATTGTATGAAAAGTATCGCTTGGTGACTGAATCCGATTTCACAGCGTTAGAGTGCAGTGCGCATGAGCAATGTGCGCTGGAAATGGCGTGCGTGAATGGGGGTTGTTCTGACCCATGTGAGCGTGGTGGGCCGTGTGCAGCAGGACAACATTGTACTGTCGTTAATCATCAGCCCGTTTGTTCCAAGGGTAAGTAATTAATTATATTAAAGTAATAAATAAATTATTAATGCGAAACACTTAAAAATTTTAAACAATTCACTTGGGTGTATTTTAGGACATTAATAAAATTTATTTGATGTGTCTTCAGAAAAATACGTGAATGATTGCAGTGATATTAAATTTTTTAATTAATATTTTATATACTAAATTTTTATCTTAGGTATGTAAAATATAGATAACGATTTACGATTAGAAAAAGTAGAATAATTTTATTGAATAAGAAACTCAAAATTTAGATATATATTTGTTTTTAGGTATTATGTCCCTGAAAAAATGTATTGGTGTGCTACAGAGCACAATCGATATTTTATATCTTTATAATTCATATTACAGGCTTGTCTTAAAATATAAATAATTAGTGTTCACATTAATTTAGTTTTAAAGCTGTGATAGTCCAGCGAGACCGTACGACTCTCTAGAGACGATCGTGGGTTCAAACCCCGGGCAGGCCCCATTGAGTTTTTCTATTAAAACTTATGTATCTAATTGATAATTGCAATTTGTCACACGCTTTTCGGTGAAAGAAAGCATCGTTAGGAAGCCTGCATATCTCTAGAAAATTCTAGGGATATGTGTAACCTACCAATCCGCATTGGAGCAGCTTGGTAGGTCTTCGCTCCAATCCTTCTCTCCAAATACGGAGAGAGCAGGCCTATGCCCAGCAGTGGGATAGTAACAGACCGTAACTTTACTTTTTTTTTACTTAAATTAAAAAATTATTAATACGTATTATGGTTGTCTTAAACAGTTTGCCAATGTCAGACATCATCAGACTGTGCACGATACCCTAATTCACAGTGCGACGGATGCATCTGTGTAGGAGGTAAAATATTCACATACCACTTATCTACCACTTATCTATAATGTTATGTTTGATAAATTGCGAATTCAGTTTGCAGAATAGATTTTATGTAATTATTTTAAGAAAAGTTTTGTTTAACGTATATGAAAAGATATATCAATCCACTTTCTATCAGCACTCGTGGAATAGTTTAAAGTTTAGCATTCTGGTTGGTAGTAGTTAAAAGTACGTATTTTAACATTTTTCAAGAAAAGTCTATACATAACGTACACCGTCACATACGCTACGGATATATTATGAACTATTTAGTGGTACTCGCGACATTGTTCGCGTCAAATTTAGTGTTATAAAATCCTCAATGATGTCTGTGTTTTTCCTGTTGCCGAAACAAATGTTAACCCAGGTATATAGCAGTGAATAGTATCAAAATTCATTTATATTGATTCAGTGGATAAGTCTTGAAAGCGTCCTAGACAGACAGCTGAGAAAGACTGTTATAGACTCACGGATATAAAATATTAGTTTGGATAAGACATAAATAATATTATTATCTAAACAAATTTTCTTTTGATTGACATTTTTTCAATAATAATAAAAAACAATAAGCATCCATACTACATATTATAAAACAAAGTCCCGTATCGCATGTATCTGTTTATAATTAATGTTTAGAGACCGGCTATACTCACGTCTTATTTTATTTGTTTATGTTAAAATCAAATACTACTTAATGGATATTTATGAGATTTATCAATAGACACAAGAAGGTTGTAACTTGTATAATTTAATATGTGTATAATTTGTGTAAATTGGTTAATATATGATGACAATTGTTGAACTACCCTACTACGCTGCCCTTTAAGGTATAAAATTAAAGAACACAATGTGTTATTAATAACATTTGCAATAGCAATTGTCAATTTATGACAATATATCCAGTAATTTTACTTGTCCAAGAGTATAATTAGAAATCTTGACAGGTCACCAATCAGCTCCTAATTGCGCCCACTGCCGTCCTGGAGTTTCATGTGATCCATTTTCTGGCGCGTGCATGGAAAGTAAGTGTAACGTAAGAAATAAGAATTATCGTCTCTCATATTTTAATTTCTTATGCTACATCATGACGCCTAACGTGATAAGCTAACTACTATATTAATGTTAATTTAAGCACAAGAGCTCATCTAAACTATTTCTAGTTACACATTTCCATACGATGTGTGCAACAGACTTCTACTTTAAAGCTAGAAGGTCTAATGTTTAAAATGTGAATAGCAAAGCTAACTCCAAATTAACTGGTTGTTGCTATGAACAGCGTACCATTATGTCCGATAAAACGCCACAAAATACTGGTTACGTTCTCTCGGCAGACCCGATACTCAATATTATTTAACTGTTTCTAATAGATTATCCTATGTAGATTTAGTCATCAGAATCTTTTTAGGATCTATAGTAGAATTAGGTCCTTGTCGCTATAACTAACATAATTAGGCTTAAGATACATATGAGAGTTTCATATTAGTATTTTAAAGAACATGAACATAAAATTTGCAGACTAAACTTCGATATATAAATAAAAATAATAAATATTTTTATTTTTTTCTTTTTTGTGGCCACCAAGGCTGTTGTCATTATTTTTAAAGTTTCTTAAGCCTAAATAAATATATATATATATATATTTCTCTTTATCTTTACTCTATTTTAATTCTCTGATCTTTCTTGTTTATTAGATTTGATTATGCGGTGTAAATTTATTACTCTGTACTCATACTCTCTGTCTATGTGATGGTTTAAAGTATGGTAACGCTTTGGATTTACTTTCAATACTGAGGTATTATGTTAAATTTTTACACATGATATATTTTACAAAATTTTATGTCATATAATTAACAAAATATTCATTTCCCATTAACAGATGATCGACCTCTAAATACCTTCCCACTAACCGAAACATACTCCAAAACGTTTGAAACGACTACTTCTGCAACAGACATTATATTATCTACTATAAATGACACAGAAGACAATAACAATAACAATGACTCGACAACAAGTAGCACATTAAAGAAAAAAAATGAAATTTTTTACAAAGAAATTTTTACTACAAACGCCAACAAATTCGTTAATACTGAAAAAACAAATTTACCCTATGTTAAAAACATTACCCATAAAACAAATAAAGATAAATTTACAACATATATTAATCAAGATACGACTACATCGACACTGCCAATTAATTTTTCAAATTTACAAGATCTTGCTTTTAATAATTATTCTGATAACGAACTTACCACAACGTCAACAAACGACTATCAGATGCAACAAATAGAAATTCACACGACACTTGACTACGATGAACTTATACAGAGCAGTAGTACAAATCACGCTGAAAGCACAGTCAAACCAGAATTGCCTATAAAAAGAACCCAACCTATCGAGTCACAAAAACAAACAAATGAAAATAAAAATACTAAAACACTAGAAAATCAAAGAAACTTACACAACTATACAAATAGTATGAAAATAAAAACCATAGATTCTAAAATTTTAGCAACCACACCTTCTATTGATAAAATAGAACACACAGAATTTTCACAAAAGGACAAAACTAGTAATAATATTTTTTCTATTAATCATTCAACTGATTATTTTACCCAAGATTCTTTTGAGAAAGATACTACACCAGCTATTAGTGAATTTGATATCTTCACGGAAAATACTACCACCAACGTTATATTTGACGAACCTTCGAACACAGATAAAATAATAACGGAAACTGATTTAAAAAAGAGCAATGTTATTATTGAAGATCAATATTTAGGTGTCACTGACGACGTAAATATTTATACCAATAAGATAAATGTAACTTCTACAGCACAATCTAGCATTTATAATATAAATAGTGTAGACCTATTGAATACAACTACATTTACTACTGAAAAAAATACAATAAATGACATAACAGAAACGACAATCACATTTAATACTTATGCAGAGAGTATTCAAACTAAAGATATGTTACACGAAACCACAAAATTATATGAAGATTCATCTGTTTCATCGGAATTACAGACTACTACGTCCAACGCCAATTTATTAAATGATTCTACTGGATATACGTTGATGGATTCACTACGAACTACTATTCCAAAAAATAAACAACAAGAGAACAAAAAAGGTGTATCTACAATTACAAGTGAATCAAGACCTACATCATTTGATACTACAACAGAATTAACTCAGAATACTGCTCTCTCTTCGACAGATTCTACGACAAATCCGATAAATATGAAACTAGATACTCGACTATATCCAGTTCATATTACAGAACCTTTTGATTTTCAGACTGAATCTATACAAGTTTCAACAGATAGTGATGATGAAATTATAGTCTCATCTTCAACTGTACCTGGCATTTTTCACCACGAAACAGAAGAGTTTCCTTTGGATTTTCCAACACCGGAACAAGAACTTCTTAAAGAAGTTAAAAATGATTTATTGAACTATTCAAAAGATTATAGTTATTCGAATTTTATGTCGACCCTTGAACCTACAAAAGGATTAACTGAAGTTATAACCTATCAGTCAAAATATTTTACAACAAATTTAGGTGAAGAAATAGATAAGACAAAAAGAGTACCACCTAACCCGGATCATCTAACAGAACTTCATAATATTCAGAGTGAACCTATGCAAAAGTCTACAGACAATGACCAAGATATTATAGAAATTTCTTCTACTGAAAGTAGCAAAACTTTTCAAGAGCCAGAACCGTTTTCTTTCAAGATCTCTTTAAAAAAAAAAAATTATACTGAATCAAGTATAGATAAAAAAAACAAAAATGACACTTTAAAAATATTAACAAGTAGTGAAGCCTCACTTGGTTCTATAATAGGATCAACTAAGACTAAAGCACATTCTTCAATAGGTTCTAAAACAATTGTGAACACAGAAATATATATAAAACAAGATGTACAGCCACATACAGAATACGTAAATACTAAGATTGATACTACGCAAGCATCTGAAAAAGTAGATAATGATAATATAGACATTTTTTCTACAGAGTCTGGAATAACTTCACTAGAGACAGAACCGTTTCCTTGGAATATTGATGCCAAAGAAAAAAAATCTACTTTATCAAATTCACTTGAACCTACAACAATATTACCCGAGGATACAACTAATTTGTTAAAAGAGTCTACACGGAATATTGGACTATCGAGGCCTTATATGAAACAATTTGAAGCCTCTTTGGAAATACTCAATGAATCCTTTAAAGTAACAACAAATTCTGACCTTTATAAAGATATATCCTCAACTGATTTAGAAATAACCACCCAAAAGACAAAATCATCTAATATTGAAATTCCTAAAAAAGAAGACAAATCGACTAAACCTCATTTAGGTGATGAAAGTGAAGAGGATAAATTTAAATACTCAACAGTTAGTGGTGGTTCCCAGCGTACATTATTTGATACTACAATAGAATTAAATCAAGATAAAGCCTATTCTTCAACAGACTCCGTAACAAATATAGGCCGAATAGCTATTGAACATAATTCACAGCCCTACAACGATTACATAACAGAAGATTTTCATATTCAAACTGAATTTATACAAGTGTCTACAGAAAAAGTCGATAATATTGAACATGTTTCTTCTACTGATCAAGTAATAACATCTAAAGAATCGAAACCATTTTTTCTGGAGAAGCCTGCAAAAGAAGAGAAATCCAACAAATCAAGTGTACATGATAAGAACAAAAATAATATAGCACCATCATCAGCGAGTACTAGTGAAGCTAGTCTTACCACACTTGATACTACAACAGTGTTAACTGAGAATACGGCCCATTTGTTTACAGATTCTACAACAAAAGTATTAAATTTAGAGAAACTACATTCAGTAGTTCATACGTACGATGTAACGAAAACAGATAATATTCAGACTGATTCGATACAAAAATCTTCGAAAAATGACATCATGGAAAATCCTTCCACTGAACCTGGTGAAACTTTGATGCAATCGACACCGTTTTTATTAGATGTTACTTTTAAAAAAAACACATCTCCATCTGACAGATTTGAAGTAAATAATGAGGTATTTAAAATATCAACAATTAGTAGAGACTCTAGCTTTTCAACACTTGATACCACAACGATATTACCTAAGGGTACATTTGATCAATTAACAGATTTGACAACAAACGCACCACAAGAAATAAACATGAAATTCCCTTATACGGATCAAGTATCCGTACCTTTAAATATACCTAATGAATCTTCAGGAATTGTAAACAATGATCGGTATACCACAACCTTATCTTCAACTGATATAAGCTACCAGGAGACGAATGCGTTCTTTTCAGAAACATCTATAAAAGAACATGAATCGACTGATCCCAAACTAAATGATGCAAATAAATATGATACATTCAAATCATCAACAAGCAAGTATGATAAAAATCACACACTATTTAATAATACACTAGGATTAATACAAGATAAGGACTATCCTTCAACAAATTTGGATATGAAAGTGGGCCAACAAATAAACTTTAAAACGCATTGGTTTCCTTATTTAAAAAATACAACGGACGTTTCACATAGTCAGACTGAATTTTTACAAGTATCTTCAGTTAGGGATGAGTATATTGAAAATATTTCTTCCACGGAACCAGGTATAACATTCCAAGATTTAAAACAATTTTCTTTGGATACGCTTAAAAAAGAAGAGAAATCAAATAAGTCAAGTAAAAAAGAAAGGAACAAAAATAATATACCGCAATTATCTGCAACAATTAGTGAAACCACTCTTACAGCTACTACAACAGAGTCAACTGGCAGTGCAGTGTATTTGTTCACTGATTCTACAGCAAACTTAGGTTCACAATTAAGTGAAAAACAAAATTTACTGCCTCATACATATCATACTACAGAAATAGATAATATTCAGACTGGATCTATAAAAGTATTTACAGAAAGTGACACTGTAAGTAATCTGTCCACCGAACATGGTTTACCCTTCCAGGAATCAAGTCAGTTTTCTCTGGATGTTTCTATGAAAGATAAAATCTTTCCTACATCTGGTATCAATGAAGTGAATGAAAATGATTCATTTAAATTATCAACAATTAGTAGTGACTCTAGCTTGGCACTGTTTCACTCTACAGTTGTATTACCTAAAGGTACTAGTGATTCATTTACAAAGACAGAACAAGAAATAAATATGAAATTGCCAGTATTGCCGTATACTGATAAAACAACTGCATCTTTAAATATACCTAATGAATCTTTAGTGACAACAAATAATGACAGATATACTACACACATATCTTCAACTGAACCAGGTATAAGTTTTCAAGAGACGAAGCAGTTTTCTATGGTAATGGGGGCAATGACTAAATCTAATATCGGTGAAGATTGTGATGATGTTAACTGTCCATCATTGAATAATACAAGAGAATTAACTACGGCAAAAGTCTATTTATCGCCAGATTCTACGACAACTGTAGGTCATAAGTTAAACAGTGAACAAAATATACAGCCCTACACGGAGCACGCAACAAAAGTTTTTGATTTTCAGCCTGAATCTACACAACCATTTTCAGAAAATACCAATAGATTTATTGATATTTTAACAACTCAAATTTTCCCAGTGCCCAAAAATTATTTGAATTTCCCTGTAAACAAAAATGGAAACACTGTCACAAATATACACAAAGCGAATGAAAATGACGAATTCGAAACATCAACAAGTCGGAGCTATTCAAGCCTTACGTCATTGGATTCTACTACTACCACTGAATTAATTAAGTATATGACAATTACAGATTCTACGACAAACTTAGGGGAAGAAACATATGCAAACATCAATTTGGAAAATAAATCCGATCGAAGTTTTGAAATTTCCGACAGTCAGACCGAAATTGTGCAAGTTACTGCAGATAATTATCATGACGCCCAAGTCATTTTGACAACTGAATTTGACATCGTAAGCCCTAATAAAAATGATGAAATATCGAGCTCTCTACCCGTGAGCTCCTTTACTTCTGAAGTAACGTCTTCTGTCAATACAAAACTATACAATCAGACACTATTAGTTGACAACGATGAACATACAACTGTCGAAAGTCCTATTAAAATGATTACTACAACGCCTGTGCTTCCATCGGATTACACACGTTATGAAACAGATGAATACACACAAATCAGAATGAAGGAGACAGATAGCACTATTAATCCTGAAGACCAATCACCCACCATAGAAGTTTCTGATTTAAACACATTTTCTCAAATTACGATGACAACATCAAAAGCAAATTTGACTAATGAAGTAAGTAAAGAGAATATCGACCATAAAAAATATAAAGTCTCGTTTGTATCTTCGACATCAGAGTTCGTCGAGGTAGAAATGACAGAAAAAATGATACCTAGCAGTCAATTAGAAAATTCTGATTCGAAAAATATACCAATTAGTTATTTCGAAACTACAATATCTGACAATTCAAATGACAGATTGACTGAAAGTAACACTAATTCATATGATAGTTCAAATATAGTTACAAACATTCCATTACAGAAAAAGGAAGAATTTAAGAAGCATTCTTATTCCCAGACTTCCATTCCAACCACGATAGGAATACATCCTCCAAATCAAGTCACAAATTTTCCTTTAAAATATACAGATCTTAGTGAAAATAAAATGGTCACATATGAAATTGTGACTACCACATCTACAAATTCACTAATTCACACTGATGAAACACTAAATACAATAAAAGAGATGAATAACAGGCATACAACTTTTCAAAATAAAGATATTTTTACTGTAACTCCACCAAATATTGTTACTGATGAACATACATCAGCAGTTCTAGAGAAAGATTTACTTACGATCAAAGACATACCATTTACAACCGTTAATATTGAAAGTATTTCTAATGATAATATTCAATCTTCTGAAATATTATCGTACACGAAGACGCCGTTTAATACAGCTACAGTGGTCGGAGAAAATAATGCACCAACCACCTCAAAATTGCATTCACAGACTGATAGAATAAATACAGACACAGAAATCTTTTTTACCGGTATAAACAGCTTAACTCCTATTCCAATAGATAATAAAAACAGAATATCGGTAACTGACACCACTTTGTCGTCTATTAATAAAGAGGACTATTCATTTACTAATTCTGAAACTTCTACTAATATTAATAAGGATCAGTCTAGTTCTACGTCTGATTTAATAAGTAAAAATACACAAATATTTGCTAACGACGTATTTGCAAAACCAACTGAGTCAACATTAGTTACTAAAATAATTTCTATAACCAAAAATGATAAAACTGACCGAGAAGCAATTTACCCGTCGACAATATCTTCACTTACAAGTACTTCCTTAGAGAATCTTTCGTCTCGTAGAAAGGATATAGACATTCCCGCCTGGACAGATTCTACTGCTAACTATGATATGACTTCTACTGAAATAGTTACTTCTTCTGTGACTGACACTGAAATTAATAAAAAATGTAAATTAAACGTTCACTGTCCGACGGACATGTTCTGTTATATTGGAGTATGTCAGAACCCGTGTGAGGTGCGGAACCCATGTACAAAGAATGCCTTCTGTAAAGTTTTCAACCATGAAGCTGTTTGTGAGTGCGATGTTGCTGCTGGAGAGAACTGTGACAAAGGTATGCTAATGAATATTGTTACCTTTGAATCAAATTTGCATACCCGTTAGGTTTAGCAATAATTTAATTAATAAGAATTTCCCTTTTTTACAATTTTAAATGACGAGGATGTTTTATCGGACTAGTGAGTACCGTTAACTTTGTAAATATATTAATGTTTAATTTTACAATATAACACACTAATGTTTAATATAACATGTAAATAATAGAATCACCTGGAACACCCAAAGCACCAGAACCCTGTCATTCTGACCGGGATTGTATAGAAACAGAGGCTTGTTATATGGGATTGTGTCAAAATCCTTGTGAATTTGACAATGTTTGTGGCTTTGGAGCCAACTGCTATCCTGTTAAACAAAGACCTATGTGCTCATGTCCAGCTGGTTATGATGGAGATCCTGCTATAAAGTGTTCGCCTAAAACATGTAAGCCATTACTTCATTACGTATTAATGCATAATTAATCCATAGTTAACTAACAACTTTGTTGTATTAACTATTTCAAATATTAAAATTGACAAAGGATTGTTTTTTTTTAAATTAAATTTCAACAATATAACAATATTCGACTCATAAAATTTTTGCGATTTTATGAATTTGTATATACCCTCTCCCTAAACATAGGTATTTGTTAAATGTTATGTTGCTGCACCTCTAATACTGTAAAATACATATGATTTTTCACTTTTGTTCAGCTGGTTGCACTCGAAATGAAGACTGCCTTTTAACTGAGGCTTGTATAAATAATGCATGTCAACATCCATGTGCTATACACAATCCGTGTGTATCTAATAGTGTTTGTATAAATACAAATCACGGTTCAGATTGTAGCTGCGCCGAAGGATATCAAGGCAACGGATACATCGGATGTGTACCAGGTAAGTAAAACAAAATCAAAATTTTGAACATATTATTCATAAAGACGCTTAAATGTTATTTTGTTATTTGTTTTAGTTATTGATAGTCGTTCAGTATGTCAGTATAATGAAGATTGTCCTCCAGATTTACTGTGTGATAGATTAAATAGAGTATGCTTAAATCCATGTGCAGTAAATAAATGTGGCGACAATGCCGAATGTTTCCCTTCTAATCATGGCATACAGTGTAAATGTTCTGCTGGATTTACTGGGAACCCATTTTTAGAATGTTATCAAGGTAGGTATTAATTAAGGTATTGTACAGAAATAACCTATAATACAAATTTTGGCTTGTAGGTATAATTCGTCCTAATCCCAATATGTACATGTTTATACTTTACTAAACGAAATACAACAATGACATTATTAAAGAAAGCACATTTCATGATTTTATTTATCAAAATTTGCACCTTAAGGTTTTAATCAAATTAAACTTTCTTTCTATTCAAGAGTCAAAATTTTCAGTTATATAGAAGAAAAACCAGATTAAGTTATAGTAAAATTAACGTAACATAATGTTTGACGAACAAATATCATACATTACTTAGCTTAGTTAATGTAGATACCGGCTATACTCACGTCTAATTTTATCGGATTAGCCCGGCTAGTTTCGAACCCGTGCGGGGCACTTATTCATAAGCTCTTTCACGTCGTTATCGCGGCGGGAATTGCGTGCAGCAGCTCGCTGCGCGCGCCTCGTAGGTGGATGGGGCGGGGGGGGGGGGGGGTAGACGGTTGCGGTTGTTCCTTATTATCATATAATGCATAATATTGCAATATTATAATGTAATGTTTCAATTAAATGAATTTAAACAATTTTAGCATCTGCAAACACCATTTTATTTTCATTATCACGTTAGTAGTAAATTATAACAAATATAAATAGAAAAGTAAATTATAAAGGTACAAAATTACCAGTTCATTTAGCGGCCCTGAGTTTTAAAAGTTTATATTTTATTTTTGAAAACTGTAACCAGAGTTGATTTGGTCATCATTGATAAGTTAACTGGATAATAGAATTAGGCTTTACTTTGCGAATATCCAGTATACAAAAGTAATGAGGATGTTATTTTGTTATAATTCACGATGAAAAAAAATCTATGTAAAGGTAAATGTAGTTCATACCTTAATTATGCAAGATTTGTAAAACGTATGCCCTACAGACCCATTGACCACCATTACTGCACTAACTAGAATGAAAAAACCGATAGTACTGTCTACAGTAAGCATAAAATAGGATTGTCTTTTATCAAGGATAAAATGTTTTTTTTTATAATTACTATCGGTTTCTAAACCGTTCAATTTAGATACTATTCGATGATTTTAATTGATTTCGAAATGTAGTTGTATTTTTACCAGAAAAAGATTTCTAGCTTACAGGTCAACAACTTATAAACAAACAGAAAATGTTGAGTTGAATACTCTTTATAAAAAAGGGTTTAGTATTATCTTACAAAGGATTTAATTCCATTTTGTCTTCACCTGCAGCTCTGATACTACAACGCTCGGAAATGTTGTATTTCACCTTTATTATAATCGTTATGTTATGGTTCTAAACACTATATTTTCAAATTATTAATTCTTCTTATACATTTTTAGTACAAGGCTGTAGATCTGACAATGAGTGTTCCAATTCTGAGGCTTGCATAAATGGAAAATGTGTATCGCCATGTAAATGTGGTAATAATGCAATATGTGACGTTATAAATCATCGTGCCACATGCAAGTGTCTTGTGGGTTATACTGGTAATCCGATGTTAAACTGTGAACCTCCATCAAATCCTTGTATTCCAAATCCATGCGGAATTAATGCATTGTGTGAAATTGATAATGGCAATCCTATATGCTTTTGCCCTAAGGGTTTGACAGGCAACCCTTTTAAGAATTGTAGTGAGTATAAATTAAAACTAATCTCTTTAAGTTATTTGATATGTTAAAGTTTAAATAGAGGAGTAGTCGATAAATATATTTATGTGTGATATAAATACAAAATGAAATTATGTACGTTTGTCCTGTCAATATCAAACATAAAATATTTTGGCTTTTATATCGCAACTATTGTTCATGTCTTAAAATATAATATTGATGGCCGGACTAAAAGAAGGAATGAGATATCTTTATATTAAATGATAAGAGTATCAAATTATGTTGCCAGTTATAATTCATAATTCTAAGCCATGCTTATTATTTATTGGAATCTAATCTCGCTTAAGGAGAAATCTTAACTAAAATGTGAAACATAGGAATATGTGCAAGAACTACGTCTTTTTAATTAATAATATTATTTATTCTTTACCAGTTCCGGAAGGTAATGAATGCGAACCAAATCCATGTGGACCATTTACTGGATGTCGAATTATAGATAATAAGCCGGCTTGTTTTTGCCTACCAAATTACGAAGGAAATCCACCTCGTCAACCGTGTCGGCTACCAAATAACCCATGTAACCCATCTCCATGTGGACCAAATACACAATGTACAGTTTTACCAAATGGATTTTCCAAATGTACTTGCTTAATTGGCTATGTTGAAAGCCCTAATACAGTTCGTGGTTGCGTTGAATCTCGCAATCCTTGTGAACCTAACAATTGTGGCACAGGGGCCCGATGTGATCCAAACAGAACACCTGTGTGTTATTGTCCAGACAACACCCGAGGTAACCCTTATAAGTCTTGCGATCATCAATCTTATTTACCTCCATCTATTCTGTGTCAACCTGGAAATTGTGGCGAAAATACGGACTGCTACGTAAGTAGCAACAAAGAAGCGTGTTACTGTAAAACTGGATTTGTTGGCGATCCGTACATTGGTTGTCAGCCGCAAAAATCTCCTTGTAGCCCGAGTCCTTGTGGCCCACAAGCTGTATGTAACATTGATTTCAACGGGCAAGCAGTATGCACATGTAGTGAAGGAAACTCTGGAGATCCTTTCAGCTCAGAGGGTTGCCATTCTCGTGAATGCGAAATTGATGACGAATGCGCATCGGACAAGTCTTGCATCGGGTATGCATGCCGTGACCCTTGTCCTGGTATATGTGGTTTAAACGCGAGATGTCATGTCGAGTCTCATCATCCTATTTGTACTTGTGAAGTCGGTTTAGTAGGTAATCCTTTAATATGTTGTTTACCACCTGAAGAGCTTAAATCGAATAAACCGTGTACGAGGGTACAGTGTGGAATAAATGCTATTTGTCAAGATGTTGAAGATGAAGCTTTGTGCTCTTGTCCCCCAAATTTTTATGGAGATCCAACTAAAGAATGTAAACCAGAATGCCTCATGAATTCAGATTGCTTACCAAACGAGGCTTGTATAAATCAAAAGTGCCGCGATCCTTGTGTACAAAACAATATTTGTGGAATAAACGCAGTGTGTTTATGTACAGACCACACTGTATCTTGCTTATGTCCTGATGGATACATAGGAGATCCCTTAATTCAGTGCTTAAACCGCCGTAAGTATGAATTTGATTTTTAAATTAATAAATTCATCCTCCTGAATAATTTTTAAATTGAAATCTTATTTTTCCAGCAACAAATATTATACCTGATAATTCAACTACGCAACCGTGTACACCAAATCCATGTGATAAAAACTCTTTGTGTGATACTTACGGTGACAAATTTGCTATTTGTAATGTTTGTATTGGTCCTGATAGAATAAACGATGCTGCGTGTAGACCAGAATGCGTTTTAAATTCCGACTGCGCATTTAATAAGTTTTGTTTAAAAAACAAATGTGTGGACCCATGTCCAGGTTCATGTGGTGTTAATTCTGAATGTAAAGTATATCATCATGATCCGATTTGTCACTGTAAAAATGGATTTGAGGGTAATCCTTATGAATATTGCAAGCTTACAAAACAACGTAAGTATATTTTTGTTTGTTTATTACCTGGTAAATTAACGAAAAGAATTGTTTACTTGCGATATGACTCGATCGAAAATAATGTGATATATATGCGTTTAACTTTACGGGTCATATTAATGGTTGTTATCCATGGCTGTAAGACGTTAGCCAACTGAGGTCTCAGAATAGTGATATTTACATTGTACAACCGAAATTTAACAGTTGACATTAAGTTATTATACATTTAACAATATGTCACGCGCTAAATACAAAAGATTCGTCTTCGATATTATACCCTTGCTATGCATTTTGAATGCCTTCGACACCTTCGATTTCAACACCTTTTTATCTTCGAGATCGATTTCTTACACTGCATTATGCTGAGTTCAAGGGTTGTGCTACATAGTTTTACATTGATTTTTAGATTTAGTTTGGTTTAGTAATTTTTGCTATGTAAGCACATTTGCGGAATAAAAGATTTTTTTGATTTAAATTTCATGACTTGATCTTTTTTATTTAACATTTTTACTTTTTTTTTAATTTTTACATTTGACAGTTTATCCAGCGAATATAAAAATGTTACAATTCTGTTATTCTTTCTAAATTATTTTAATAATCCACCTAAACGTCTACATTACATTACACATTACATTTTAGTCTGTCATTAAGTTGAGCTAATGATATTAATGAATTATTAATTTTATTTTAGCTACTCCACCAGAAACATGTGACAATGTTAGATGTGGAGCGAATGCTGCATGCCAAGATTTAAATAATGCCTTGACATGTCAATGTTTACCTGGCTTTTATGGAAATCCATTTATTTCCTGTAGACCAGAATGTGTTGTAAATAATGATTGTTCTTCTGATCTAGCTTGCATAAATAATAAATGTGAGAATCCTTGTAAAGGTGTTTGTGGTCTTGGAGCATTATGTGAAACTATTAATCACCAAGCTATATGCTATTGTTCATCTGATAAAACAGGCGATCCGTATATAAGATGTCAAGATAATCCTGCCATAATACCAACATTGTCAATATGCGATCCATCTCCATGTGGACCGTACAGCCGTTGTCTTGTATCGGCACCCGGATTTGCTTTGTGCTCATGTTTACCTGGATTCAGAGGTATTCCACCAATGTGCCAACCAGAATGTGTTAGCAATTCGGATTGTCCACAAAAAGAAACTTGTGTTAATCAAAGGTGTATAGATCCATGCCACGGCAGCTGCGGTATTGGTGCCAATTGTATTGTTGTTAATCATAACCCAATATGTAGTTGTGAACCAGGTGAAACTGGAGATCCGTTCGTTGTATGTACATCATACGTCGAAAATGTACCTGTTGTTAAAAACCCATGTCTCCCTTCGCCGTGTGGACCTAATTCAGTATGTGAGATAAAATCCAATCATCCAGTATGTTCCTGTCAACCTAACTACTCTGGATCACCACCGCATTGCAGACCAGAGTGCATTATTAGCCAAGAATGTCCATCCCATCAAGCCTGTATAAATGAAAAATGTGCAGATCCATGTATTAACGCATGTGGAACCAATGCTTTATGCAATGTTGTGAACCATACGCCTTTATGTAGTTGTGTGAGTGGCTACAAAGGTGACGCTTTTATCGGATGCGTTGCTGTGACAAAAGATAACTCTATTACACCGTGTAATCCATCGCCGTGTGGTGAAAATACAATTTGTACTGTTATGAACAGTGCAGCTCGCTGTTCGTGCATACCTCCTAATATTGGAAATCCATATGCTGGTGGATGCCGACCAGAATGTACCATCAACTCAGATTGTCCAAATCACTTAGCGTGTTTATCGAATCATTGTCGAGATCCATGTAAAGATTTATGCGGGGTCAACGCTGAATGCATCGTGACAAACCACATTCCTGTATGCAGTTGCTTTAAAGGATATGAAGGAGATCCATTTTCCTCTTGTCGAAGGAAGCATGCAATACGTAAGTGATATTTTAGCTCTTATTTATAAAGATAAATTACTTTATGTGAAAAAAATATTAAATTTACATTTGAGACAGCTTCTATTATATAATGTTGTAAATCATATTATAACATCTGTTGTAACAAAATAAAAGATTATACTTACTACGAGTACAACATATTTTAAAGGGTTCGCAATAAAAAGTTCTATTACGAAGTATAAATACAACACACATATTCTATACGTTAGAACGAACAATAAAACAACTTAACATGATTAATTTGCCAGACAATCACAATAGCCTTTATAAATATACGGTCATCATTTTAGATCATTATAACTTTTGTCTATTATCTGATAGTGCGTCAATGGTAATTAGGCCTGTGAAAGGTATAAATTTATTTTTCATAACCATACTTAGAATAATATAAAAAAGTTCTAGTATTAATATAGCTAATATGAATGTTTTTGCTTGTTTTATATTTAGCGTCAACCCCTATCAATCCTTGTCAACCTTCACCGTGCGGTCCGAATAGTGAATGTCACGTGGTTAGTCAACGCGCAGCTTGCTCATGTCGCGCAGGGTACCTCGGTACCCCGCCGGCATGCCGTCCTGAGTGCGCAGTGAACTCGGACTGCCCAACAAATAGAGCTTGCATTAACCAAAAATGCAAAGACCCGTGTATTCACAGCTGTGGCCTTGATGCATTGTGTCATGTTGTGGGTCATAATCCAATTTGTATGTGCCCAGAAAGTTATCCTGAAGGCGATCCATTTGTTAGATGTTACAAAAAAAGTAAGATCATATTCCATTAATTTTACTCCTTAATTTTAAATAAATTAAGAAACAATTTATTATTGTTGACAGTAATATTGTATATTATACAGCCTTCCATTAACTTATTTAAAACTAAATAACCTACTGCTGGCAAATTCGTCAGCTCTTTTTTGTTGGAGAGGAAGGTTGGAACTGTTCTACAACCACTACTAATTCACAATGGAGCAGTCCACTGTGTATTAGTAGTGACCTGAATCTAAGATATTCAGCAGAGTTAGAAAGGTTCCCTCGAGATGTCTTTCATAACCAAAAAGCGCGAGCAAAATTGTAAATATTAACGAAGAACAAGTTTGTCAGCATATTTACTAAATGACTATTTATATACAAAAAATGTATAAAAAGTGTAATGTAAAAAATGTAATAAGTCTATCGTCTAGTATATTTGATAAGTAAGAATTTAAACAATTAAAATTACTATGTTTGATGTACGTTTATAGAAATTACTTAATCGAGCGTACCAAAATAATATGTATATATTACTTTAATCACTTTGAGACCATCTTATATAATTCATCACTCTAATATTAAAGTGATCAATTTAATTTGTAGTGATAGGAAGTGCTATTACTGTTTGAAATATTCATTGAAATTGTTTATAGGTATATCACTGCCAGCCCCTGATCCGTGTTTACCATCACCATGTGGACCTCATTCTATCTGTCGAAATGAAGTTGGTCGAGCAGTTTGTGCCTGCGAACCAGGGACTTTGGGTGCTCCTCCTGCATGTCGGCCCCAATGTCTTATCAACCAAGACTGCCCACTTGCGCTTGCGTGTCTAAGTGGCAGCTGTGCTAATCCTTGCGTTGGTTCTTGTGGATTTAATGCCCGCTGTGTAGTACAAAATCATCAACCATTATGTTCCTGCGACGACGGTTATTCAGGAGATCCGTTTTCAGGCTGCAATCCTATTGAAAGTAAGTTTTTAATTTTATCTTTAATATTGTAGTTTGTTGTACAGATGTGCATGGTAATTCATATAGTTGCATGCAAATATATTATAAAAACATCGTCAAAATGCAATTTAACAACATTTCAGTTTCTAGAGAAGTCTCCCGCCATCCTTGCAATCCATCACCTTGTGGACCCAATGCCCTCTGTAATGAAGGAAATGGTGCTGGTGCGTGTACTTGTATAGACGACTTTTATGGTGATCCTTATTTAGGATGTAGACCAGAATGTGTTATGAACACAGACTGTGCATTAGATAAAACATGTTTTAATAATAAATGTGTAAACCCGTGCCCAGGAACTTGTGGGCAAAATGCAGAATGTAGAATTTCTAATCATGCACCTTCATGTTTCTGCTTATCGGGATATACTGGAAACCCTCTTCATGCATGTTCTCCTACAATGTGTAAGACTTTTCTATTTCTTATTCTATCTTATACTTTATTTTAAACTGTATCTGTGTTCAAACTGTATGTCTTGTCTTCCTATGCAGCTATTGCGGAACCGATAGATCCATGCCACCCTTCACCTTGTGGCCCTTACAGTAAATGTCGTGCGTTCAATAACCACGCGGTTTGTACATGTCTTGATATGTGTGTGGGTTCTCCGCCAAATTGTCGACCTGAATGTATTATTAGTGCTGATTGTCGACCAAATAAAGCGTGTATAAACAATAAGTGTCAAGATCCATGTCCTGGTACTTGTGGTATAAATGCTCAATGTCAAGTTGTGAATCATAATCCAATCTGCAGTTGTCTACGTGACTATAGCGGTGATCCTTTCGTGAAATGCTTTTTTGAAGACAGTAAGTTAATTTTTTTAAATAAATTTATTAAGAACAAAATTATTTAATACATATAAACTTTCATGAGAAAAATTACTTATCTTACAGAACAAATGGAGCCAATCAATAATTGCCTACCAAATCCATGTGGGCCACATTCACAATGTAATGATTTAAATGGACATCCAGTATGTTCTTGTTTTACGAATTATATCGGACGTCCACCAAATTGTCGACCTGAATGTATTACAAACATTGAATGTCCAGGAAACCTCGCCTGTATATCTGAACAATGTAGTGACCCCTGCCCCGGTTCTTGTGGTTTCCATGCTACTTGTAATGTTGTCAAACATATTCCCATCTGTATATGCGATCAAGGATACACGGGTGATCCTTTTTCTGGATGTTCTTTTATTCCTAGTAAGTAATATATTCAAATTGCATAATATATTTATTGCTTGCAAAAGACATTAATATTGGACTTTTTTAGCAATCGAACCACAAATACAAAGTTTATGTTCAAGATTGCCTTGTGGTATCAACGCCATATGTAAAGAAAGACACGGAGTTGGATCCTGTTCGTGCCTTCCAGAATACTATGGTGATCCGTACACTGAATGCAGGCCAGAGTGTGTTTTAAATGCAGATTGTCCTAAAGATAAAGCATGTATAAATAACAAATGTAAAGACCCTTGCCCTGGTGTCTGCGGTATGAATGCAGAATGTCGTGTACATAATCATGCCCCGTCTTGTGCATGTCTATTGGGATTTGAAGGAAATCCATTTACCTCATGTCACATAAGTAATATTTTCTTTCTAATATATTTGTTCTAATGAAAATATCGCGTTGCTAATATGTGATGTTATTTTGAAAATAAAAAAACATTCCATTTTAGGTGTAAATGAAAAACCTCTAGATCCGTGCTTGCCGTCACCTTGCGGTCCATACAGTATATGCCGTGTTAGTAACGGGCATGCTATATGTTCATGCCAAGAAAATTACTTCGGCTCACCTCCAAACTGCAGACCTGAATGTATGGTTAGCAGTGACTGTATGCCTAACAAGGCTTGTATAAACCAAAAATGTGTAGATCCATGTTTTAAAGCTTGTGGCGTCAATGCTAAATGTACGGTTGTCAATCATAATGCTTTATGCAGTTGTCCAAGTAACTATATTGGCGATCCATTTGTTAATTGCGCCTTTGAAAAACGTAAGTTTTATCAAACTTATTATATTTACACTTGTCAATTTTTGTGCGTGAGCACATGTATTTTGAGTATTTAAAATGTAACTTGTATATTTGAAGGTATATTTTAGTGTTCAGTTTTAAAACGTATTTAATTAAAACTTAATTACTTGAAGGGGTAATTACGTTAAAGACTTCGAGCGGTAGTAAAAAACTCGCCTGCTGGGAGATTTACTCACGTACGACGATCAACAAATCAACAAATATAGACTAAATTAATTTACGAATTGTAGATCTACAAAAATACTATACAAAGGTGTGCGATAGCATGTCTCAATGAGTGAGTTTGTCTCTGTGAGTTTAACTCAGTGAGTTAAACTCACAGTAACTATTTTTACATTCATAATTTCAAATAAGTCAGTATTAATAAAGGGACTTATTCGGAACTTATTTTTTTAAATCCTAGTATAAACGCGGGTGCAGCCGCGAGAACAGCTAATGTGTATCAAAAGTATGCGTCAAAAAATGTTTATACATATTTTAGGACCTGAGCTGAAGCCTACTGGTAATCCTTGTGTTCCTTCACCATGTGGGCCTAATTCACAATGTCGAGTTATAGGGGAGACACCAGCTTGTTCTTGTAAAGTTGGATATATTGGACGTGCGCCGCACTGTCGCCCAGAGTGCATATACGATGAAGAATGTCCAAGTAATCTCGCTTGTCTTCGTGAAAAATGTATGAGTCCTTGTGATGGCTCTTGCGGTTCTAATGCAAATTGTGTTGTAATTTCCCATAAATCAATTTGTCACTGTCGTGAAGGTTACACGGGAGATCCATTTAGTGGTTGTTATTTCATTGGTAAGCTATTACTTTTCACTACTATCGACTAAATAATATTATGTTTCTGGAAAATTAAATAGATTATTTTATAAACAGTGACAGTACCGAGCGAAGATGAAACAAATCCCTGCAACCCATCACCTTGTGGACCAAATGCACAATGCACTGAAAAAAATTACGCTGGTGCTTGCACTTGTCTTCAAGGCTATTTTGGAGATCCATATCTGGGATGTAGACCGGAGTGCGTTTCTAATAACGATTGCCCTTCAGATAAAGCATGCTCAAATAATAAATGTGTAAACCCCTGTCAAGAGGCATGTGGGATAAATGCGCTATGCAATGTCGCTCACCATACACCAGTTTGTCTATGTGTCGAAGGCTATGAAGGAAATCCAATGGTATCGTGCCATCCTCAAAGAAAACGTTAGTAAAGTATTAATTTAATATGTTATGATTTCCATATTTCTTAAAACTCTTACACTATTTTGGTGTTATAGCTCCTGAAGATTTCAATCCATGTGTACCATCACCATGTGGTCCTTATAGTCATTGCAAAGAGATAAATGGACATGGAGTGTGTTCCTGTGAAGAAGGTTATGTGGGTTCCCCACCAACATGCAGACCTGAATGTGTCATCAGTACAGACTGTCCACAACACCAAGCATGTATACGAGAAAAATGCAGGGATCCATGTCCAGGAACATGCGGTCTCAATGCTCGGTGTCAAACATTAAATCATAATCCTATTTGTACGTGCAAAGCTGGATTTACTGGTGATCCATTCGCAATTTGTCAATTAGAACCAAGTAAGAATATTATAATGAATATGGGTAAAACTAAAAAATTCAAAGTTACAAAATATATGAAAGATGTAAAAAAAATAAACTTTTTTCTGTTTATAATAAATATTTTAATTGTTTTATTACCATCATCCTCAATGTTTATTTTTTATATTTTTCTTTGATTCTTTTTCTTTACTATTTCTGTTTTCTCTTTATTCTTACTGTATTTAAGTTTTCTTTCTTAGAACCTATCTTTATGGGACCTAAAGGAAATCCATGCATACCATCACCATGTGGTCCAAATTCTCAATGTAAAGTAGTTGAAGAAACGCCTGCATGTTCATGCTTACCAAATTACATCGGTATCGCACCAAACTGTAGACCGGAATGTTCTATAAATGCGGAATGCGCCGGTAATCTTGCATGCCAGAATGAAAAATGTGTAGATCCTTGTCCAGGCTCTTGCGGCTTTAATGCGGAATGCACCGTAGCAAACCATGTACCATTATGTAACTGTATAGTTGGTCATACTGGTGATCCATTTAGTGGCTGTTCTGTCTTTCAATGTAAGTTATGATGCTGACACATTTAACTTTTATTGAACTCATGTATCATCTAGTACATTTTATATTGTTTTCACATTGAAATTTTTATAACAGATGCCTCGGAACCCCCTCCAAACCCGTGCAATCCATCACCTTGTGGCGCAAATGCGTTGTGTAAAGAAAGAAATGGAGTTGGATCTTGCGCCTGTTTACCAGAATATTTTGGAGATCCTTATACAGGGTGTCGTCCAGAATGCGTATCAAATTCGGATTGTGATCGCAATAAAGCTTGCTCTAACAACAGATGCAAAGACCCGTGCCCTGGTTCTTGTGGTATAAATGCGGAATGTAGAACAGTGAATCATTCCCCGACCTGTAGTTGTCTCTCGGGATATACAGGAAACCCGCTTGTAAATTGTGAATTAGAAAGTAAGTATAAATTTCATAAAACTGGAAGATGCACTTTCTTAGTAATATATAAATAAATAAATAAATAAATATATGGGACATTTACACACACGGTCATCCATCCTCAAAGTAAGTAACTTAATACTTGTGTTATGGGTGACGGACAACTGGTAGATATGCTACATATATAACTTTAAATACATACTTAAATACAAATACACACCCAGGCTCGAAGATCTAACAATTTGTTTATAGAAAATGTTGGCCCTCGGCGGGAATCGAACCCGCGACCCGCGAAGCTGAAGGCAGGGTCACTACCCACAGCGCCAACGGGCCAGTCATATAATTAATATAATATAATATAATATAATTATATTAATATAATTTTTTGTTTTATTTAACTTTAAATTCAATATTTATACGTATAATATAATATTTTATTTTCATATAAAAAAAACCTAAGCAACGTTATTAGTTATTTTTTAAATCTTATACCGGCTTGATGATTGGACTTGCATAATGCCTAGTACTTCAGCAAACATATTTTTATGGTTTTGTAATATAATTGAAATATATGAAACTTATTGATGACCCTAAATAATAATTTTAAAAAAGTATCATTCACGATGGAAATAATACTTCAGCTTAGGGAATAAGTAGGCTATAGTATAAAATTTATTAGAATGTATCAACACGACAATGATGACATAGCACTATACAAATCTATCACATTAGAAACTCTACCAGCTTGAAGGATACGGAAATTACTCTATTCAAGAAGCATATAAACTATACCTGACGAGTTTTAATCTCAGGTCTTTTTTTGAGTTGTTTTTATATAAAAATATTACATTACTTTCAAACATACAAATTGTTATAGGCATATAACAGAATAGGAATTATTTATTTGTCCATAAATGTTTTTTTTGCTTTAAATTAGCAAATCAATGCTTACTTTTTAGTTATTCCGGATGTAACAGAACCTCAATTAGATCCTTGTAGACCATCACCATGTGGACCAAACAGTCTTTGTCGAGCAGTAAATGGTCACAGTGTGTGCACTTGTGAGATCGGTTACATTGGGACGCCACCGTCTTGCCGACCCGAATGTATTGTCAGCTCAGAATGTTCGCAAGACAAAGCTTGTATCAACAAAAAATGTATTGATCCGTGTCCAAATACTTGCGGCCTGAACGCACGTTGTCAAGTAGTGACGCATAATCCAATATGTAGTTGTACATCAGGATTTACAGGAGATCCCTTCACGAAATGTAGCCTCGAAGAAAGTAAGTATACACAAGTTTTGATGTTAAACTATCGTGAGTAGTATTCATGGTTAATACATAGGAACTTACTATACTCAAGCCTTATTATATCGGGTAAGCCTGAGCTTTAAAACGCTTATATCAAACGTCACTTCACTGCCTTATTTATTTAGTACTAGCAATGTCCCGCGGTTTCACCTGCGTCCATACCAATCTCGTGGTAGTGGAAAGTCTACGAAGTCGGACTATAGATTTATTTGTAGAGTATTTAATTATAAAAAATAGGTATCATTAGTATTCTTGGAATAAGAGCTAACTCACACAACAAATGCAGGCCCTGCTATAACGGTCGCTACAATAAATTTGTTATGGCATTATTTTCTTTCGATTTATATTCTTAAATTCGTTATATCTTTTGATTGGAATGTCGGATTTTAATAATTTAAAAGTATTTTACAGATATTAAAATAGTGTTTAACAAAATATCATTAAATAGAATAAGGATGAATACAGAGATATGAATAAAATGGTTTCATTATTGTCGGCAATTTCATCCACTTTTACAATGTAAAAATGTATATATAATGTAAATATTGGTATAACTATAATAGTTAGAAATATGGTATCGCGGACTTTTTTGTGGATATTGATATGTTCTATATATTGTATCTATATACTGTAGATCATTTTTTTGTTCTATCCTCAATAGTTTCCGCAGCACACGAAATGAAAGATGTTTACGACTAAATTTTTCACAAATTATTACAATTTTATTAGGGTTCCCTATTATTTTGAAAATGTCATATAGCCTATGTTGCTCAGTAAAGAAGCAGCTTTCTAATGGTGAATTTTTGAAATCCCTGTAGTTTTTGCGTAGAACCATTAAAAACATACATACATACACACACAAACATACAAATCTTTCCTCTTTATAATATTAGTATAGATAGTTTAGATTGGAAAACATACATCATAATATATTACATAATAAACAAAAATCTTAAGTTTTAAACTAATGCCACAAAATTTCAACTAAAAGTTGACAAAACAAGGCATTGAAAAGTAATAAATTTCTAATCGGAAAAAAGCATCGATAGTAACAAAATAAAAATTTTGTACCATATAAATTTTAAATGTACAAAAAAGAATAGTTTAACCTACAAGATTCGATTAAACAAAGATAAATGAATCTAGGAAATTGCAAGAGCCACTTAAAAATAAACCAAATAAAGTACAGAAAAATATTTGTTATATTTTCTATGTTATGTATGATTATAACTCATGACGTGTTAATTATAGGAACTGCACCCACAAATCCATGTGTCCCATCGCCCTGTGGACCTAATTCTGAATGCCGAGTTATTGGAGATCAAGCAGCTTGTTCATGTTTAACCAACTACATCGGGCGAGTGCCTAACTGCAGACCGGAATGTACAATTGACGCTGAATGCCCTAGCAACGCGGCATGCTTAACGGAACGTTGCAAAGATCCTTGCCAAGGCGCCTGTGGATTAAATGCACTGTGTTTGACAGTTAATCACAAGCCAATATGTACATGTCAACAAGGTTTTACGGGTGATGCTTCTAGAAGCTGTGACCAAATTGTCATGTCAAGTTGGTATTTCTTATCATTTCTTCTTTCCGAAATATGCTTTAAGTATTATACATAAACAAATTGTGTATATTTGTACTAAGACCTAAAACGAAAATAAAAAAAGCAAAAGTAAACGAGATCACGCTGTGATATTAACTTAAAGTAACGGCCTGTTACTATTCCACTGCTGGGTATAGGCCTCCTCTCTCCGTATTTGGAGAGCAGGATTGGAGCTAAGACCTACCATGCTGCTCCAATGTGGATTTGTAGGTTACAGATATCCCTAGAATTCTCCAAAACCGCGAGGTTTTCTCACGATGATTTCCTTCACCGAAAAAACGTGTGACAAATTGCAATTATTTATTAGACCCATAGTTTTTAATAGAAAAACTCATTGATGCCCGGGATTTGAACTTATGATCGTCTCTAGAGACTTGCTCGGTCTCACTGGGCTATCACAGCTTATTGATATTAACTTAGCTGTTCTAAATAAGTTTACGGCTTCACGGTATAGCAGAAAATCTCTATTTGGCAGTAAGAATTTCTTATAGGTAACCGTTCAAAAAATATTAATAAATCAAATAAATATCATATTAATAAATCTTAGTCTTTTAAAAAATATAATAATTTACCGAATAAACTTTTAAGCAAATTTTATTTTTATCGTAATATAATAATTTTACAAAACATTTTAATAATTTCCAATTATCTAAATTGGAAATTTTATGTACATATTGAATTGAACAGGTAAATAATATTTTGGTGTATATAACGATTTAATGTCATTATAATATTGTTGATTGTATAATGATATTATTTGTAGATAGCTTCGCAATATTGTATACTCCTATATTTGATTTAACTTAATTGAAAATTTGCATGTAATTATTACAGCTACAGAAATGACTCCAACGTCTAGTCCCTGCACTCCATCTCCATGTGGACCTAACGCAGAATGTCGTGAATATAATGGCGCAGGTGCGTGCTTCTGTTCAGAAGGCTATGAAGGTGATCCTTACGTCGGATGTCGCCGGGAATGCGAAAGCAATGACGACTGTACAATTAATTTGGCGTGCACACGTTTCAAATGTATAGATCCATGCCCAAGGACTTGCGGCCAGTTAGCGCAATGTACTGTTGAAAAACACGTACCTGTTTGTTCATGTCCTGCCGGTTATACTGGTGATCCATTTTTCCAATGTAGAGAAATACTCTTAGAACGTAAGTACTAAAATTTATTTTTGATGAATAAATATATTTAAATGATATATAGAAGCAAGCGTTACTTTGCGGAATTTCATATTTCAGAAACTATAACAGAACTACTTTGCTATAATCCGCGCGGGTTAAGAGACTGCATGTAAAGCTAATGTGTATGTAGCAGGCAGAATTCACGTACCTTACACATGCAGGACAAGTCATCACATGCATCCCAAGATGCCTGCACCAGCAACAATGCACACAAGCAATACACACAACCACCACCAAAATCTCGACGATCGTTTCGCCCCGCAACCGAAGCATCATCAGGAGGATAGGCTCCACAACAAAATCGTAATACATCACAATTTTGTCGTGGAGCCTATCGTCCTGCATTGGATGCATCCGCCTTGGGTTGCATATGGTGACTTGTCCTGCATGTATAAGCTACGTGATTTGTGCCTGCTGCATACACATTAGCTTTGCATGCATTCGCTTTACCCGTGCGGATTATAGCAAAGTATATCTGTTATAGTTTCTGGAATAAACATTTGTGTACGTGTGTCAGCTATGTCCCATTAAAAGCTTAAACTGACAAATATAAATACTTCTAATATTTAACTAAGGTTTTTTTACAATCTGTTACGCTACAGCCCAGTCCCAATATTTTCTATGGTAGATACTGGAATTTTTTTCTGATAAAAATTGTGGTCAATACGAGGCGTCGTTTTGCGGGAAGAGGTTTCTGAGAACTTGAGGCTACTGGTACTACATAGCAAGGCAACCCGCTATTCTTAAGTGGTTAAAACGAATGCATTGTTAATGGACAGTGTGGCTACAACGCGAATATTCTCCAACATCTTTGATTTATTTCGCTATGCAATCTATATTAAATACATAAATAACTCTGAGCAAAGATGTTATTAATTATTAAAAAGCACGATTTTTCTGGAGAAACATAGAAATAATGTTTTTGACTGTCGTCGTTTTAAAAACTAATTGATTGAATGATTGTTAATAATTTGGAACTTTATTACGTGATATCCTCATATGAATTTTGGGATAATTTATTTTATAAAAAAGGAGTTTGCACAACCTGTACATGAATATACTATTTAGAACACCTTTGATTTAATCGATTGCTTCAACTCTGTTTTCAATATGAGGAGCGAGTCACCAAAAGATAGTATTATTTTTGTTACATTATATTAATTGATACTGAAATTAATCCATCCACATAAAATCTGATTCGTACCAGATTCTCCCTTATAGTATAACCATACATAATTTTTATTTCGGTTGCCTCTCCCGATAAATCGTTTCATAATAATGTAGTTTGCAATAGACATTATTTTTATTTTTATTTGCTTTCCCAGTCACATCGCAGATCGCTGCGTAATGTAGCCGCAGCCTAATGCTGTACAAATAATAATATAATTAAATATATTAAAATAATTTTACATTGCAAGTCAATCTAAAATTTTTATTAATCTTAAGTAACTGGTGTTAAATTTCTTTTTTTTTAATTACCTAAACAGTAGAAATCAGTGTTTATAATAATGTAGTATTAATAATAGTGTTCAGAGTCTTGAGACAAGAAAATCGCTACATAACAAAAACTATAATCAAATTCCTTAATTAAAACGTGCAACACATTTACAGCTACACCAGCAAGTAATCCATGTGAGCCTACTCCATGCGGGCCGAACAGTCAGTGTCGTCAGGTCAACATGCAAGCTGTATGCTCGTGTCTTCCTAACTATATAGGTTCACCACCATCATGTAGACCTCAATGTGTTGTGAACAGCGAATGTGATACATCTAAAGCGTGCATCAATCAAAAATGTGATGATCCTTGTCCTAACACATGTGGTCTCAGAGCTCACTGTCTTGTTAAAAACCATAATCCAATATGCACATGCCCATCGGGAATGACGGGAGATCCGTTTACTCAGTGTTACAGTAAGTTTTTTTGACAATGTAAAATATAAGACTATCATAAAAGAAAAATTATTAAAATAAACAATTAATTTTCATTTACTAGTTAAATTTTATAGCAGTTTATAAAGTTATGAATATAAAAAGAACTTCGAATTTGGCCGTTCGATCTTTTTTCATCACAATGTTACAGTAGCTTATTAATATTTTAAATGTTGCCATAAGTCAACAATCAAATATAAGAGTTAAATAATTATCAGTAAGCTTTTTCGTAAGATATATTTTTTATATGTCAAAAATTTCAAACTTCTGGAGAAAAACCTTTAATCTATTCATTAATTATTTGATATATTAAAAGAATTCCACGAGAGCAATATGCAATTTTGTTAATACTTGTAAAGAAGTTCTTAATAAATTTTTTTCTTGCAGCAATACCAGTAACTACTGAACGACCACCATCGTGTTCTCCATCTCCTTGTGGCCCGCACTCACGTTGCCAACTTCTAGCAAGCGGACCAGCTTGTTCTTGTTTGTCAGGCTATATTGGTTCTCCGCCCTCATGTAGACCGGAATGTACGATCAACTCCGAATGTCCTGCTTCATTAGCTTGTGTAAGACAAAAATGTGATGATCCTTGCCCAGGCTCCTGCGGTATTGAAGCAAATTGTCATGTTTTAAATCACGTAGCAGTGTGCATCTGTAACGATGGATTTACTGGAGATCCTTTCTCCAGATGTTCACCAATCAGCGAAGGTAACTATTACTTTGTTTGTATAATTATTACATTATATTAAACTACACCTAACTAAAAAACAATCAATGTATTGCAGTGCCTACAACGCCTATGCCGTCAGATCCTTGCAACCCATCACCGTGTGGACCAAACGCCAAATGTGATAGTGGCTTTTGTACTTGTTTGCCTAACTTTAGTGGAAATCCATATGAATCATGCAGGCCTGAGTGCACTGGAAGTCAAGAGTGTCCTAGAGACAAAGCTTGCTTCAGAAATAAATGCCGCGATCCTTGTCCAGGTGTATGTGGTCAAAATGCAAAATGTGATGTGATAAATCACATACCAAGTTGTTCTTGTATGGTTGATTACACTGGTAATCCCTTCACACACTGTCAAGCAATAGAAAAAGATAAAGTACAACCAAAAGATCCGTGTCATCCGTCCCCATGCGGGCCGAACAGTATTTGTAGAAATATAGATAACACAGCTGTTTGTGCTTGTATTGAAGGCTTCCAAGGTTCACCACCAGCTTGTAGACCAGAATGTATCGTAAGTTCTGAATGCCCTTCAACTAAAGCGTGTGTCAATCAAAAATGTATTAATCCATGCATTAATGCCTGTGGCTTACTGGCACGCTGTGAAGTAATAAATCATAGTCCAATCTGTAGTTGCAATCCAGGTCAAACTGGAGATCCATTTAAGAGTTGTTACGATGTGATAAGTACGATTCCTGATAAAATAGATGCTTGTAATCCTTCACCATGTGGTCCTAATGCAATATGTTTGGAACGAAACGGCAAAGCAAACTGCAGATGCATAGATGATTACATTGGACAACCACCGAATTGCAGACCGGAATGTGTTATTAATCCTGATTGTCCTTCTAGTCAAGCATGTGTTAGAAATAAATGTATAGATCCATGTCCGGGATCTTGCGGCATTAACGCTGATTGCATCATTGTAAGCCATATGGTTTCATGCATATGCAAAGACCAATTTACAGGAAATCCCTTCTTGCAGTGCTTGCCATTGGAAGGTAATAACTTTCAGTTTTTTATTAATCAAAAAACAATTCCTTAACTATTATAGCTAACTATTTACTTTAAATGATAATATTACATATTCAGTTTTACAAAAGAGTATACAAAAGCTAACGTGTACGTTATATTTAATAAGTTAAAATTGTTGCAGAAAATATTGTTAAGCCTTGTGACCCATCTCCGTGTGGAGCGAACGCAATATGTAGTCAAAGAGATGGCGCAGGTGCGTGTGCCTGTCTTGAAGGGTATCAAGGCAATCCCTATGAAGGCTGTCGCCCTGAATGCGTTCTCAGTTCAGACTGTTCGGCTGATAAAGGTTGTATAAGAAATAAATGTTTAGATCCATGTCCTGGAATTTGCGGAATATCAGCAGAATGTACAGTTGTGAACCACGTCCCAACATGCGCTTGTGAAAAAGGCTACTCAGGGAATCCATTTGTACGTTGTGAAAAAAATGAACCATTACAAGAGATAAGGCCATGTCAACCTTCTCCCTGTGGCCCTAATAGTGTTTGTCGTGAAAATGGTGAATTAGCATCCTGTGAATGTTTACCGGATTACATAGGAGCTCCTCCCGACTGTCGACCTGAATGTACTGTGAGCAGCGAATGCTCATCAGATCGCGCATGTCATAAGCTTAAATGTGCCGATCCATGTAGAGGCACTTGTGGTGTAAATGCGCATTGTCAAGTTATTAATCATAGTCCTCTATGCAGCTGTCCAGCAGGCAATACTGGTGACCCATTTACAGTGTGCCGTGAAATTCAGTATTCTGAAACTGAAAAACCATTTGAACCATGTCAACCAAATCCTTGTGGCCCTTATAGCGAATGTCGTCCTATAAATGGCAATCCATCTTGCTCTTGTGTTGTCGGATATACTGGAGCTCCACCAAATTGTCGTCCAGAGTGCCTCGTTAATACAGATTGTCCATCACACCAAGCATGTATTGCAGAAAAATGCACCAATCCTTGTGAGGGTTCTTGTGGTTTTAAAGCACAATGCCGAGTTCAAGATCATATACCAATTTGCAGCTGTCCAGTAGGATATTCAGGCGATCCATTTATTCAGTGCGCTGAAATAATAGGTAAGGTTAGGTTAGATTAATTAGCTTGTAATAGTATTCTTACGATTACACAGTTGCAGTTATTAATTGCATAATTATCACTATTTTTACAGTTACTCCGACACCTGCATCCGACCCTTGCAATCCATCACCATGCGGCAGTAACGCTATTTGCGAATCGGGATCATGTTCATGTGCGACCAATTACTTTGGTGATCCATACTCCGGTTGTAGACTGGAATGCAGTACTAACGGTGAATGTGCTCCAACTCGTGCATGTCAAGGTGGAAAATGTATCGATCCTTGTCCTGGAGCTTGTGGTACTGGAGCGTCGTGCTCTGTTAATAATCATATACCATCATGTACTTGCCCACCTAGCACGTCAGGAGATCCTTTCGCATTTTGCACGGAAATTATTTTAGAGGGTAAAGCATATAAGTTCTTTTTTTGAAAAATTCTTATTATTCTTTTAGTTCTTCTTATAATGTTAACTTAACCTGTGACAATTTCCAGAAAATCCTAGATCACCTTGCAACCCATCGCCATGTGGTCCATATAGTGAATGTACTGTAAGTGCAAATGGTGCCGCTGCATGCTCGTGCCGAAGTGGTCACATAGGTTCTCCTCCATCCTGTAGACCTGAATGTCTTGTGAGCTCAGAATGTAAACTTCAAATGGCTTGTGTAGATCGACGTTGTCGTGACCCTTGTGAAGGCGCATGTGGTCGAGGCTCTCGATGTCAAGTTATAGCTCATTCTCCTATATGTACATGTAACGATGCGTACACAGGAGATCCTTTCACTTATTGCTATCCTACACCAGGTAAAAAACCAAAAATAGTTATAATATTTTATAATTCAATTTAAAATATTCATAATAACTGTGAATTAATTTTGTATTATTTTAGCTCCTCCAACTACACCTGAAGATCCTTGTCAACCATCGCCTTGTGGACCTAATTCAGTATGTGTGAAAACTGGTGATACTCCCGCTTGCAGTTGTCAATCCGGTTACATAGGATCTCCGCCAAACTGTCGGCCCGAATGTACGATAAGCGCTGAGTGTCCAGCAGCGCTTGCGTGTGTAGCTCAAAGATGTAAAAACCCATGCACAAATGTTTGTGGTATTGGTGCAGTGTGCTCAGTTATAGATCATCGTGCAAACTGTGCATGTGAACCCGGCTTGCAAGGAGATCCATTCCAAGGTTGTTCGCGAACAAAAGGTAAGATTTATTTAAAAATAGCGTATTAAAGTATCACTATAAAGTTTACGAATATTTTTGAACGTACAACGTACGTCTGGATTTTATAAATTTGTAGCATAAAAAACTTAAATATAAATTAGACCTGTATGAAAGATTTTAGTATAATTTTTTATTAACATTGCGAATATCATAGCAAAACGGAAAATTGCCTATAACCATCAGCTTTGTGAAGCCCGATAATTCATGCTTTAAAATGTGTGCTTAAAATTGTTATTTACGGTCACGCCTTAAACAATTAACTAATTTGTAATAGATTTGTATCGGTGTCTTGGCTTTAAAACTGTCTGGCGACCATGCCCGCCGGTTAGTTTGTAGGCCAACACGTCGTTACAATGTCTATATTGCGCTTTACAATTAAACACAAACATTCGGAACTGGAAGGTCAAAAGATTACTTTTAATCATTTAGAATTCTTAAGTGCTTTCAGAAGGGAAGTAACAATATTTATAACTTATTTGTGGAATTAATTGGCTTGCTTATGATTGGAGCACGCGGAGATAACAAAGCACTTACAGTAAGCTTAGGCCGTTAGCTGAGGCGGCCGCTTTTGGATGGGCGGTGGAATAAAATCGCCGTCGCCAGTTAGAGAGGTCACTAAATGTCGCCGAGCCCAGTAAGCTTCGACTAACGCTTCGGACCAAGGAAGTGCTTCTACTACGGTGACTGAGCAATAATGGTAAGTTTATTCATTAATTATAATAATATTTCAGCGCCACAAAAGATTGAATATTTAAATCCCTGCGAACCATCGCCATGCGGTGCAAATGCTGAATGTAAAGTCCAAGGAAATGCAGGATCTTGTACATGCTTTTCGGACTATGTTGGCGATCCATATCAAGGTTGCAGACCAGAATGTTCGGTTGACGCTGATTGTCCTCTGGTCTCAGCGTGCAGCCGAAACAAATGCATTGATCCATGCCCAGGAGTATGTGGATACAATGCAAATTGTTTTGTCACTAACCATAAACCAACGTGCACTTGTAAAACAGGATATACTGGTAACCCGTTGGTTATGTGTTCTATTACACGGGGTAAGTGTAGCTAAAGCGTATTTATATTCGGTTAGGTAACCGAAATCTTGAATATTGGATTGAAATAATTATTACAATTTTAAGGTGAAGATTTATCTCAAAAGAACTTATGTAATCCATCACCATGTGGACCTAATGCTATGTGTAAGGAAATTAATGGGCAACCGGTATGCTCGTGTTTGATCAATTACGTTGGAACACCTCCAAATTGTAAACCTGAATGTGTTGTGAATCAAGAATGCAAACAAAACAAGGCATGCATTAACAACAGGTGTACTAATCCTTGTCCCAAACCCTGTGGAAAAAATACAGAATGTAAAGTAATAAATCATAGTCCTGTTTGTACCTGCCATCAAGGATATTCTGGTAACCCTTTTACCCTGTGCTCACAAATAATGCGTAAGTACTCTTTTTACCAAAATTTTGAACACGCGTATATCTTATATATCTAAAAATACTCAATTTATGTATACTTACAGAAGTACCTACAGTCACAGCAATATCCACTAATCCATGCCTTCCTTCACCTTGTGGGCTGTACGCTGATTGCCGTAATAATAATGGTTTAGCATCGTGCACCTGTTTGCTGAATTACATAGGGTCACCTCCTTTCTGTAAACCCGAATGTGTTGTCCATTCTGATTGTTTGAGTGATCAAGCGTGTATAAATGAAAAATGTCGAAATCCTTGTGAAGGTGCATGTGGAATTTATGCAAAATGCTTCGTTCATAACCATACCCCAGTTTGTTTATGTTCCGAAGGATTTACTGGAGATCCCTTCCGTGAATGTCGACAAAATCCGCTAGAAGGTATAGTAAACAGTGTGCACCATATATATACTAAACAATTTTAAAATTTAGATAATTTCATTTGCTGTAAATTTTTCTGATGACAGCATGTTTAGTATTTCAATATTGTTTTTTTTTTCAATAAATTTTGGGGCTTGCCTCATCTGAATGAACTCATTTTACGTTTTTAGAATTAAACTCGAATTATTATGTTTATATTAATGCTTATTTTGGATAGATGCATCAATGTCTTTAGTATAAAGCATACTTAAATAATTTTACAATTCATTATACAGATTCGACTCCGGTTTTACCAATCGATCCTTGTAATTCAAGTCCTTGCGGAGCAAACACGAAATGTCAAGATGGTACCTGTGTTTGTATTTTGGGCTATCACGGTGATCCTTACTTTGGGTGTCGACCCGAATGCGTATACAACTCAGACTGCCCTCAAGATCAAGGCTGCCAACGTAATAAATGTGTAAATCCTTGTATTGGCACTTGTGGAATCAATGCTGTATGCGACGTAAATAATCATATTCCAATGTGTACATGTCCGAAAGGCATGAGTGGCAATGCATTTATAGAATGCCGACTAGTTACAGGTAATAGACTCATTAGGAGGTTCTCGTTTGTACACCATACAACTTATTTGCTTTGCAACTTATTGATAGCCTTTACACACAATTATTTTTTTTCTTTGCAGTTGCAAACATAAATCCGTGTAACCCATCCCCATGTGGACCGAACAGTCAATGCCAGCAATCTAACGGGCAAGCAGTTTGTTCGTGTTTACCTGGATATCGTAGTAGTCCACCTACCTGCAGACCTGAGTGTATAGTTAGCCTTGAATGTTCTTTAAAAGAAGCGTGTCAGAATCAAAAATGTGTGAACCCCTGTATTGGAGCTTGTGGAATAGCAGCAATATGTGATGTCATTAATCATAACCCAATCTGTACTTGCCCATCCACTTTTACAGGCGATCCATTTGTAAAATGTATAATTATTGGTTAGTATTTATTGATATATACATATATACTACTATATACATATATATACTACTTACTTACTTGCTAGGTTTACCCGCGAGTTCATTCACGTGGACCGTGGAGTCGTAAAATGAGCAGTAGCTTCTTTCACTTACCAACCCCCAAATATCTGACCGATGCGATTCTACTACTTGAAACGGAAACATTAAATTCGGTATACGAGTATATCATTTGCTCTGAATAAAGCTGTACCAGAACCATAAAAAAATTGTAATACCTTTCTTATACTATATCTTTTAAAGAGACTCGGGAGAGATTCGGGTCCCCTATACAAACATACTTATTTTTTATTGTGCAAAATTTCATCGATATCGGTTCAGCGGATTTGCCGTGAAAACGTAACAGACAGACAGACTTTCGCTTTTATAATATTAGTAAGGATTGATTGGTATCTAATAACAATATTGTACTGTTCGTACTTCCACCCGATAGCGTTATATCGGCTCTCTGCTTCACACACCGCACGCGCGTCCGTCCTCACCCGTGGTCGTAGTGAAAGTGAGTAATTCTCTTCCCTCGCCCTACTACTATAACGCGCGGTGTGCAGGCATGAGACGACAGAACCTCCTTTATTATAAATCTACCTTCCATCAAAACTTCTATTCTTATTCACATACACTACATCTCTCCTTTATTTTAATTAAATTTAGTTTATTCTCAGTAGATCAGTGGTTATCATTTAAAACATTTTATTACATCATTGATCAATCACCATAACACATCTTCGTTTCTGAAGTCTAAAAATCACGAATCCTACAACTATGTAGTTCACTCATTTTCCTAACTCCATTCTTCCTTCGCTTCTCACTAACTAAATATATTCCTTTCACTTATACTTCTTTTAGCTAAGTATTATATTTATCTGGACCTCATTTTCTAATTGCTTCTTTCACATCTATTTTAATATTAGATATCACTAAATGCCTCACTCATCTGTATTCTCCTTTTTCCCACACTTCGGTTGCCTCATACATCTTCCGGCACTCCTGCATTCCATTCGTCCTTCATTCCTCCTTATTGTTCCTTGTTGTCGTTGCCTGCATCTCTTGGCCATTTGTTACCTTCCATTCTTCCTCTTCCTTTTTTCGTGTAAAATATTTCGTCTCAACTATTGTCCAGTTTCGTCACTTTCAATCTCTATGTCACCTCCCAATCGTAGTTTAGCTGTCTATTCGATGTATTCAAAGATTGCACCTAGTTTATTTTCCTTATTTGTATCCCAAATAAACACTTATCTCTTGATCCTAAATTTCTATTATTCGCTTTTTTTTCCCGTTTGCGTACTGTTTCCTTTTTCTGTTAGTTCCCTGTTATCACGAATACCCATGTCTTCAGTTTTATGGGTAACATCTTCGAGCCGCCAAACTTTTCATTCATGGCCACAATACCGGGATGGCCCTCATGTGCTGTTAATAATTCTCTGTCTCACAATCCCTTAGATATAACTATTTTAGTCTCTCTTAAAAAGTTTCCTTCATAATAGCCAGTTCATTTGTAATTTATAAAATTAAGTCTAAATAATCTTTATTCAAGTAGGCTTTTTTACAAGCACTTTTGAATCGTCAAGGATCAATTAGATTTATTAAGCTTCACTTGTTCGAAATGTTGCTCTTACCGAGAAAAACCAGCACGAAACACGGCAGTCAATCTTTTAAACATTTAAATTTACTTTAATTATTTTCAGGCTTGTTTGAAGCTGAAAGGATTTTTATCATTCAAATAATCTTCAATTGTGTAATATGCCTTACGTGTAAACATATACAATTAATTTAAACTTTTCTGTAGATAAGTCTAATATAGATTGCGGAATTGTATTGTAAAATCTACTATCGCTCTACCGCTAAAAACTTTGATTTCTAAGTCCAATTTTCTATTCCAATTTTCTGACAGATCACTTCTTTTAAGGGATCTGTTTTCATGGCTAAGTCAGGAATTCATTTACCCACTTAATTTATTAATCCCAGGAAGGTTAATAAATCTGTGATGCTTATCGAGGCTTTCAGCTTTTGAATAGATATTCAGTATTCAGATATTTTGTAATGACTTTATTTTCTGTTTTGCAAGTTTGTGGTTTAGGAACCTTCAGATACATTTTCCTTTTCTCAACACAACCTTAATTACCTGTAAAACTTCAATGACCTTTTTCAGTTTAGCGTCATGTTCTATTTGGTCTTTTCTGAACATAAGAATGTCTTCACTTTCTCAAATTCAGAGGATTCTACCAGACAACATTCGTTTTTATTGATAAAGTCCTGTGGTGGATTTAAAGGTCGTTACGGATCTCGAATTTTAGCAACCTTTCTAATCTTAGTCTAATTCTTCTATCGTAGGCAGAGCGATTTGCGTTTCGAATTGTTGAATTTGCCCATCTCATATTAACACAAAATCGGATACCACAGTTCTCTTTTAAGATAGGCACTGTAAGTGAGATCCAGTCTAAAAGGCCATCTACTTTTACACTGTTATCTTTCTGAAGGACTTAATTGATTATAGTATTCATCTTTTCCTATAAGGGAATTGGAATGAGTCTTCTGTGCTTGCACCGTGTCATCTATCTTTTTCTATAGGCGATTATACTGCAGTTTAAAGTGTCTGATTTTCTTCATTTCGCATAGATTTTATCATGGTCATTTCTCATCAAATGTTAAGTTTTTTGCAACTACCACAAATGAAATGTCTTTTTATTATTTTCTGATTTACATTTCCGGTTGTCTCTTCTTCTTCTGAGCAGAGGCTCATATCCTGGTTATTTTATCTTTAAAACCAAAGTCATTTGTTTATAACCTCCAATGAATAAGCTTCGGCCATTAATGAGGTCTTCAATCGTCGGTATCTCATTTGATTTTAATTTATTATTTTTTCTACTGTCTGAGCTACATTTTCAGCAATTTGGTCTAGAAGTTAAATATTTAACAACTTATTGTCATGACCGAACAATGAATTTCTGAAATTTTCTCTTTGCTTTTCTTCCTGTTTCTCTTGTCGAAATGCGTGTCTTTCAAATATTTTACTATTTCATTCAAATATACTGGTTCATTAAGTATTCATCTTATTTCTTAGTCATCAACACATTATTCTAATCATGAAGATGAGAGTTTCAGCTTCGGAATTGTTAGTTTAGTGCGTATCGGGAATATTGTAAAATACTTGTTATTCCGACCTACCCCAATGCAAAATATGCACTCTCTTTTGAGCAGGTGTGGTGGCAGCTTCTAAGTAAATATCCCCACTCCTTTTCCATATTCAATGTCGTACATAACAAATTAAAATTTCCTTCGCATCCGACTTTTTCCACTGTAAGATTTGCCAAATTTACCAGGCATAGCAAATTATGTTATTTCAAGAAACGATCGTTATTTTTCTTGACATGCTTCCTCAATCACCATTCAACTTCCATCAAGAGACGGTCGTCATTCGTCCTTGACATGCTTCCTTCATCATCAAACTTCCATCCAACTTCCCATCAAGAAACGTTCGTGAACCGTCCTTTAACAACTTCTTCACATAAATCTACCTAAATCTAAATCTACCGTCACATAAATTAACATTATTAATAATTATCCGTTTATTATCCGTTATTAAACAGCTTATTTAATCATCAAACTTCACATAAATTAAGAGCATTACGACCTTACGTCAAGTAACGGCATCATCCGTTCTTGAACAACTTCTTCAGTCATCAAACTTAATATCAAGTAACGGCATCATCCGTTCTTGACTTACTTCCTCGAATTTATCAAACAATTCATCTAGAGATAAGCATCATTCATCTCAAGATTTTCTATTAATCTATCATCCACTATTTCTACAATTATTTATTAATCATATATAATTATCGTATCGACACATTAATTATGTATTTATATATGTATATACGTGCATATTTATTTATACACGACTGATATATCACTGAATATAATTAAAGTGACATTTTCGTATATATAAAAATAGATTTTCATGAAACTTAATTTGCACTCTCAGTAATCAAATCTCACTCTTAGTATATATATAATGAACACTAGAAATCTCCCAGAAACAACTCACACGGCAAAACAACGCTTGCCTAGTCAGCTAGTAATATTATAAAAAGTATATGCACTTATTTATAGTTTATGAAACTAATTTAACAATTTTATTATTTTTATGAGCATATCTTATAGAACACTCCGCACACAAACACTACAATAAAAAATGTCCCAGCGATTGTCGTTACCGCGTTCAAATAACAATAACAAAATTGACCCCTACGACATTAACATAACAAATTCAACACGTTCAACCTGCTCTGAATATATATAAAATATTTCAAATTTTTCTACACCGTTATGTAAGTTACTTATTATTTAATTTCCAAGTATAATATTTCCATTTTACTGTTACCGTCATCTTCTTTTTTTTTCGCGTTTAGCTACTACTAAACGTGACAGTTTTTCCATAGTATCACAATTGAAATAAATTTACAACAGTACTCACAGACTCGTCGCCAATGTACTGTTCGTACTTCCACCCGATAGCGTTATATCGGCTCTCTGCTTCACACACCGCACGCGCGTCCGTCCTCACCCGTGGTCGTAGTGAAAGTGAGTAATTCTCTTCCCTCGCCCTACTACTATAACGCGCGGTGTGCAGGCATGAGACGACAGAACCTCCTTTATTATAAATCTACCTTCCATCAAAACTTCTATTCTTATTCACATACACTACAAATATATTATAATAGTATATTGTATATTTAATTGTTTTTGTATTTTTTTTAGTTGACAGTCCACAACAAATAGATCCGTGCGTTCCATCACCTTGCGGTCCTCATTCAACATGTAGGATCAGTGGAGATGGCCCCGTATGCGCGTGTTTGATTGGCTATAAAGGTTCTCCACCGAATTGCAGACCGGAATGTATTAGCAACAATGAATGTGACTATAATTTAGCTTGTCTTAATCAAAAGTGTTCAGACCCGTGTGTGGGGACATGTGGAACTAACACAGATTGTCGAGCTGTGAATCACTCACCGATGTGTGTATGTCAAGTTGGATACACTGGGGATCCATTTTCACAATGCAACCCTGTGGCATTAACACCTCATGAAATCTTGAAACCCTGTAGTCCTAGTCCATGTGGTGCATATGCTATCTGTAGGGAACTTAGAGATATTGGTGCCTGTCAATGTATGGATGGTTACTTTGGTAATCCATACGAAGGGTGTCGGCCGGAATGTATGGTTAACTCAGATTGCCCATTAAATAAAGCTTGTTCAAGGATGAAGTGTATAGACCCATGTCCTGGCACTTGCGGTACCAACGCTTTATGCCAAGTTAATAATCATATGCCAAATTGCATATGTGTGACAGGATATACTGGGAATCCATTCAGCCACTGTAATCTAATTCAAGAACGTAAGTATTGTAAACAAATTTTGTATATATTTTTTGATGCGTAAAATAACATTTATTTTATTCTTTAGCTCAAGTTGTAGAGCAGAACCCGTGTAGTCCATCTCCGTGCGGTGCTAATAGTCAGTGTAAAGAAGTTAAAGGTCAAGCTGTATGTTCTTGTTTACCAACATTTATGGGCTCACCTCCAAACTGTCGTCCAGAATGTATTGTAAGCTCAGAATGTCCATCTAACTTGGCGTGTGCAGATCAAAAATGTACAGACCCTTGTATTAATAGCTGTGGAGACAATTCAAATTGCAACGTCATTAATCATAGCCCCATTTGTGTATGTAAGCCCGGGCTGACTGGAAATCCGTTTACTAAGTGCTTCCCTATGAAAGGTAATATTAAAAAATATATCCATTGCTAAAACTATATTTTAAAATATTTTGTTTGACTAATCGTATAATTTTCAGTATCTCAACCGCCAGACCTGATTCTATCGACAGAACCTTGCTTACCTTCACCTTGTGGGCTTTACGCGGAATGTAGAAATATTGGGGAAGCGCCTTCATGTGCGTGTCTTCCTGATTATATTGGCAATCCACCCAATTGTCGACCTGAATGTACTATCAATTCTGAATGCCCCAGTAACCAAGCATGCATTAATGAAAAATGTCGCGATCCATGTTCTGGAGCGTGTGGTCTTAATGCACTTTGTACCGTCTTAAATCATATTGCTCAGTGCAGTTGCATCGACCAATACAGCGGTGATCCTTTTATACAATGTGTACCAGCACCTATAAATGAAGGTATATATTTAGATAAGATTTTATGAACAAATAACTTGATTAATTAAAATGTAGACTATTTACAATAACAATTCCCCATGTACAACTTTTCATCTATTTATTACGACGATTTAATCATCTATTTAGTTTTTTTGTGTTTTTTTTTATTCTGGTTGTTGAATAACCCTAATTAATCGCAACAGCCATATTTTATATTACTGGAAGCTAATAGATTAACGTGTTTGGTAATTAATGATAATAAATGAGCTTAAGACATAAATACCTTCATTTGTGCGTATCTCATTATAATGCCGTAACTTAATATCAATCAAGAGTAAAGTTAAGCCCAAATTCAATATAAAAAGCTGCAATTAAAATTACTCTATAGTATTTATATGCATAAAATTATATTTATTAACTCTATATTATATAAAATTAAAAAAATAACTATTTTTCAATCTATCTTTTACAGAATTTTTGGAACCTGATCCCTGTAATCCTTCGCCTTGTGGATCTAACACTCAGTGCAATAATGGGGAATGTATTTGTTTACCTGGATATCTGGGTGACCCATATTTTGGTTGCAGACCTGAGTGCTTACTAAATACAGACTGCCCACAAAATAAAGCATGTGTTAAATATAAATGTATAGATCCATGCATTAATACTTGTGGCGAACGTGCAGAATGTAACATATATAATCACATACCTATGTGCACCTGTCCACAAAGTTTCACAGGAAATGCTTTCCTTGAATGTAGAACAGTGATAGTTACAGAATTACTAAATCCTTGCAACCCATCACCCTGTGGACCAAATAGTCAGTGTAGAGAAATTAATGGTCAAGCTATTTGTACATGTATTTCTGGTTACAAAGGTGCTCCTCCAACTTGTAGACCTGAATGCGTCACAAGCGCTGAGTGTGCTTTAGACAGAGCATGCTCGGGACAACGTTGTGTTGATCCTTGCAAAGGAAACTGTGGCATTGGAGCTCATTGTCAAGTAATAAACCACAACCCTATTTGCTCCTGTCCACCAGGCTTAACAGGAGATCCTTTCCAAAGGTGTAAACAATTAGGTGAGTATTTTTTTCATTTGGGATAATTCAATCCATTAAATATAACGGCTTCGTTCCAATTTTGTAATGATTAAAAAAGGGTTAGGTACACCATGTTAGACAAATATCATCCATAACGTAGTGTGAGGTAAACCGATAGAAAAAAGGTTGCTGCGAAATATAGTGTGCTATATAATTCCTATGAATAATTAATTTTATTTTAACTGTAGTTATAAAAAATGTAATCCTAATATACGTATATACTTCCAAATTTTAGATATAGAACCTCAATTGCAAGTGAACCCTTGTGAACCTTCACCATGCGGACCAAATTCTATCTGCAAAATAGCAGGCGACTCACCATCATGCGCTTGTTCAGACAATTTCACCGGAAGTCCACCAAATTGTCGTCCCGAATGTATTGCTAATAGTGAATGTCCGAATGAACTGGCTTGCATTAATCAAAAATGCAGAGATCCTTGCCCTGGTTCCTGTGGAATCGGTGCTGAATGTCGAGTAATCAGTCATGCGCCACAGTGTTTCTGCGCCGAGGGATTTACTGGAGATGCTTTTATTGAATGTAATGTCATCGAAATACATCTTGCGCCATGTTCCCCTTCACCGTGTGGTCCCAATGCCGTATGTAAAGAATATAAAGGCGCTGGTGCATGTATATGTATTAATGAATATATAGGAAATCCCTACGAGGGATGTCGTCCAGAATGTGTTGTTAATTCAGATTGCCCAGTTAATCTAGCATGTATGCAGAATAAATGCAAAAATCCATGTGGCAACATATGTGGACTCAATGCAGTCTGCAATGTCATCAATCATACCCCAACTTGTGAATGTCTCTTAGGACTTATTGGCAGTCCGTATCAAGAATGTACAAACAAAAAACCTGGTAAGTCCCCCGGATTGAAAAAGACGCGTTGTCTACGTTCGCAATCACAATCAAATTTGTTCATATAAAATATAAGAATATAACTTTAACCCACTCCATATTATTTAACCTTCGACATCATCATCGTCATCATCCTATAAACACCCACTTACAACCAACGCTACTAAACTTTTTCCATTATAATCGTGATTTCAATTTGTAAAAAAAATTGTATATCAATTTATTAATGATACGTAATTTATACGCAATGATATACGACAACATTTACTAATTAACAGAGAAAACTAAAAAGAGATTTTCATGTTTATTATGAATGCATTATCATTATTTTTTTACACATGCTATTATTCTTTTGTTATTAATCTGATTTAAATTTATTTGTGATAGACGTTCCGGTGGAAAATAGAAACCCTTGTCTACCAACGCCATGTGGTTCCAATAGTCTTTGTAAAATAACAAATGGTCAAGCTGTATGTACTTGTCAGTCAGAATATTCTGGATCTCCCCCGAACTGCAGGCCAGAATGTCTAGTTAGCTCTGAGTGTTCTCAACAGCAAGCTTGTATAAACAAGAAATGTAAAAACCCATGTGAAGGTGTATGTGGAGTAAACACTGAATGTAAAGTCATTAATCATAGTCCAATATGTTCCTGTCAACCACGTTATACAGGAGATCCATTTAATCGATGCTTCAAAGGTATTAATTAAGTTTTGATAAATTTGTTTGAGTTCTTTTAAGATGTAATATCTTATTATAATATTGTTATATTTTCATTCTTACAGTCGTAGAACTACAAAGTACACCGACCGACCCTTGTTTACCGTCACCTTGTGGACCTTTCTCGCAGTGCTTAGATATAAACGGTTTACCATCTTGTTCTTGTTTACCTGAATACAGCGGTAGTCCACCAAATTGTCGGCCAGAGTGTTCCGTAAATAGTGATTGTTCAAGCGATAAGGCTTGTATAAATGAAAAGTGTATTGATCCATGTCCGGGTTTATGTGGTCTTAATGCAGAGTGCAGAGTTCAGAGTCATGTATCAATATGTACTTGTTTTGAAGGCTATATTGGTGATCCGTTTACGAAATGTTCTTTAAAACAGGAAAGTGGTAAGAATATCACTATGTACTGTTTTTTTCTAATTTAATCCTAGAATTTTTTTTTACAGATTCTAAATTATGTGATTTTTTCAGAGCCAGTTGCCATTAATCCGTGTAATCCTTCTCCATGCGGACCGAATGCTGCCTGCGATAACGGTGTATGTACATGTTTACCTAAATATCACGGTGATCCTTATTTTGGATGTCGACCAGAATGCACTATAAGCTCTGAATGTCCGATGGACAAAGCTTGTGTAAGACAACATTGTATAAACCCTTGCAATAATACATGTGGTAATAACGCACTATGTGAAGTAATTAAGCACATGGCAATTTGCATGTGCCCGCCAAATTATTCCGGAAATGCATTTCTACAGTGCAGTCCAGTTAAAGGTAATCCACTTTTTTAATTTTTCAAATATTATACATAAAGAATAAAATTTCTATACTAATAACCTATAATAGACTGGCCCGTTGGTGCAGTGGATATTTGATACTATAGTGTATGTATATATGTAATTTTAAATACAAATATACACCCAGGCTCGAAGAACCAACAAATTGTTTGTAGAAAATGTTGACCCTCGGCGGGAATCGAACCCGCGACCCGTGAAGCTCAAGGCAGGGTCACTACCCACTGCGCCAACGGGGCAGTCAAAAAAAAGTAAAGAAAAGTAACTAATACATTTGTAAAATTATAAAATATGTAAGTTGCTGTTCCTTTATAATAAATGTAATGTTCATTTCAGAAATTACTCTACAAAATCCATGTCAGCCGAGTCCTTGTGGACCTTATAGCCAGTGCAGGGAATATAACGGGCAAGCTATTTGTTCATGCACCCCTGGTTACTTTGGCGCACCTCCGTCATGTCGACCAGAGTGTGTTGCTAGTTCTGATTGTCCTTTAAACAAAGCCTGTAGCAGTCAGAAGTGTATTAAGCCCTGCAATGGAGCATGTGGCGTTGCTGCTATATGTCAAGTCATTAATCACAATCCAATATGTTCATGCCCATCAGAAATGACAGGAGATCCATTTACAAGATGCATTTTTGTTCGTAAGTATAATTTGGTATTATATTGAATAATATTTCTCTACATGTTAAATCATCTACATCAGTACCATCACCCACCTGAGATTTACCAAAGATTAGTTTAGATTATGGTAATGATTCCGGAACATCTTAACGCAATCCTTGCATACCTTAGCAGATATTTCAAAAGTTGTTTAAGATATGTTATAATCAATGTGAACGTGAACGAAAATCATGATCAAATCATGATTTATCATATTATGTTCCACTTCACCCAAAGTAGTTTGAAAACTCGAATTTTTGGAAATCAGTCGGTTCTTAAAACCAACTCGAATGGGTAACATTTGGGAAGTAGTTCGATGTCCTTGTGTCCAAAATATTATAGTGCCGTGATAATGTAGGGATTCGAAACTATACTGCTTACTGCTTACTGGGCACGTCTTAAGAAATTTCAAAGCCATCAACGGGCATTAGAAAGAGAGCTATGGTCGAAATCAGAAACTGCATCAAAATCTGAAACAGCAAGTCGTAGAAGTACAAACATTACTACAGCGCATCGTGTCGCGATTAGTCAAGTAATGCTATAATATAGCCGAAGTCCAAAATTTCCTGTGTAGACTGTTCACATACGCGGTTAAATATATTTTGTTTTTTATTATCTGTATTTATTTAGTATTATCTATAATATATTTCCTATCTATAATGCTATCAATGAAATACATAAGTACTGTTATTAAAACTGAAAATACTCTATGACTGTCGAATATAGTCGCCGTTAGGACATCGGCGACTATATATATGGCAAGGTCATAGGCTTACCAGATTACTAACTCCTGCCACTTATAAAGTTCTTCTCGCCTTTCAAAAGTAACCACTTTTGAAGTACTATTGATAAATATGGTTATCTACCATAAAATACCTTAAGTCTCTTGTGGAGATCAGAAAAATATATATATACAGATCTTTGATTTATCTTGAAACTTAAGTTTAAAACAATGATATTGATTAAATAATATCACATTAAATCCCGCCAAATATTCATTTTAAACGAAACCATTGTAAATTACAATAAATGGTTGTTGCATTTTGTTTGTTGTTTCATTACAAATTTCAAAATGATCTCTTTCAGCTGTGTCTATTGAACCCGTCGAATTAGCTAATCCGTGTCAACCATCACCTTGCGGTCCGAACTCGGTGTGCCAACCATCCGAGACTGAAACTCCATCATGTCAGTGTTTGCCTGATTATAATGGATCACCTCCGAATTGTCGACCTGAATGTATATCGAATAATGAATGCTCACAACAATTGGCATGTATTAATAAGAAATGTAAGAATCCATGTATCCAAGCTTGTGGAATAAACGCAGAGTGCCGTGTCGTAAGTCATACAGCAGCGTGCGTTTGTCCTGATGGGTATAGCGGTGATGCAGCTATCCAGTGTACATTAAATGTTTTGGTTCCCACGGCACCTTTGTCACCATGCACACCTTCACCTTGCGGATCCAACGCTGAATGTCGAGAGAACTCGGGAGCAGGTGCATGTGCTTGTATAGCTGGCTACTTTGGGGATCCATATGAAGGTTGCCGTCCAGAATGCGTTGTTAACTCAGATTGTCCCAGCAACAAAGCTTGTTTAAGAAATAAATGTACTGACCCTTGCCCGGGTACGTGTGCAATTAATGCTGAATGTCAAGTAGTCAATCATTCGCCCTTATGTACTTGTCGTTCGATGTATACAGGAGATCCTTTCAAAAATTGTGTATTTAAAGGTAAATTTTATATCACGCTTAATTCAGTTTATAAGTTTTGTAATTACTATTAAAGGTATATTATTTTTAGAACAAGAAGAATTACCGACAAATCCTTGTCAACCGTCGCCATGCGGACCTAATAGTCAGTGTCGTCTATCAAATGGTCAAAGTGTATGTTCATGTCTCCCTAATTATAAAGGTTCACCACCAAACTGTAGACCTGAATGCGTAGTAACTACAGAATGTTCTGCTGAAAAGACATGTATAAATAGAAAGTGTGTATCACCATGTCCTGGACCTTGCGGCCTGAATACTGATTGTAGAGTTATCAACCATAGCCCAATTTGTACATGTAAAGTTCAATATACCGGAGATCCATTTTCAAACTGTTACAAAGTGGCAGGTAAGCAAAAAGCAAACTGTTTAAGATACTGGGTACAGCAGTGTTATCATTAATAAAAACTATTTGCGATTCACTTTTAAATCCTTAAAATACATATAGGTATATCTAAATAGTCATCATATCTAGATGATTTAAAATAATATATACGATATATCAGTCGATATACAGGGTGTCCCGTAATGAATGGATAACCTTGTAGCACATGATAGTGAATCTATTCACGACTCATATAAAAAATATAAATTTATAAAAAAAATGCTTTTAACTGATATCAATACAAGGGTATTATAATTAGTATGCAGAAGGGGTAAATTTGACTAAAGAACCAAAAGACTTAAATCAATTAGTTTCCTCGTGTTAACTGTGCTTAATGACAAGAGTTTCATAAAAAAACGAATTAATATGGTAATGAAACTTTATTTTTCATAATGATTCAAAGTAAATGCTCAAACTATCCGTCTGCAACCCGGATACATGCATGGTATATTGGAACGAATTCTTCATTCTTGGTAGATTCATGTAAATTTTCAATAGACTAGTAAGTAAACAAGTTTCTTAAGACGACCCCGATAAAAAAAAACTTCCCGGATTACATCCGGGGAACGCAGAGGCTACAAAATGGGCTCCGGACCAAACCATCTTGGATAGGTTATCTATTCATTACGTGATACCCTGTATATGTGTATAACTTATTATTTAAACGATCAACTTTGAAAAGGGAATTAGAAGCTGTTTAATCGAACATATTAATGTAGAATCAAACAGTGTACATAATGAAAAATAGAATTTAATAGAACGCGATGGAATCATAACTGTTTTTCCACATTGTTCACTAAAATAGTTAATAACTAAAACATTAGAGAGGTGTAATTCTGCTTAACTCTTGTAAACTTTCAAATGAAGCAGAGATTCATAGATCTTGAGTTTGGTCGCGGCATGTGGTAACGAGTGAAATGAGTAATAAAGATACGGAGGTATTAAGCAGAAATAGCTATGGGCAGTTTGTGACTTTGTATGTGACGGATAGTGTAGTCGAATCCACTGCTCTAGTTTAAATTTAGCGCAAATATTATAAAATTGGTATTAAAACTTTTAAGTTATTAAATTCTTGTTTTTGGTGTGTAAAAAGTAGTTTGTTTTTGTGGCTGCAACCTACCGTAACGCCCACAAAAGAAGCAAATATCATGTTATAATTGTTTTAATAAGTCCATTTTCATTATTAGTTCCAGTGGCAACTCCGATATTAAGTGATCCTTGTATGCCGTCACCCTGCGGACCAAATTCGAATTGTATAAATCGAAATGGCCTTCCATCTTGTTCTTGTCAACCAAACTTCGAAGGTAGTCCACCGAATTGCCGTCCAGAATGTACTATAAACGAAGATTGCCAAAGCAATTTGGCGTGTTTTAATCAAAAATGCAAAGATCCTTGTCCTGGTTCATGCGGACTTAATTCTGAATGCCGTACTATGAAACATGTTGCCGTATGCAGTTGTTTTGAAGGTTACACAGGAAATGCATTTATTCAATGTATTCCAAAACCAATAACAGGTACTACATTAAATGAATTATTTACTTAAAAATTATTAAGTTTTAACGAAGTTAAGTTTTAAAAAAATATGTTGTGTATTTTAGTGCAAAATGACTTATGTAGCCCTTCACCATGTGGTGCTAATGCAGAATGTCATGAAGGAAAGTGCAGTTGTATTCCTGAATTCCAAGGTGACCCGTACGATAGTTGTCGACCTGAATGTGTACAAAGTTCAGACTGTGAACGCAATAGAGCTTGCATTAAAAATAAATGCACAGATCCTTGCCCAGGAACGTGTGCTTCTACTGCTATATGCACCGTGGTTAATCATATTCCTATGTGCAGCTGCCCTGATCGAATGACAGGCAATGCGTTCTTAGAGTGTCGGACAATTACAGGTAAGTCAGTAAACATAATATAGTTTTTTTCCTTGTACGTTATATTTTACCAGCTTAACAAAATTAAACATTTCAATTGGTCAAAACATTGTGTAAACAGATAACAGGCGTTTAAAATTTTTTTTTATATATCGTCATAACCATTTCACATTTCAGAGCCAGTTAAAATAAATCCTTGCCAACCTTCCCCATGCGGTCCCAACAGCCAATGTAGACAAGTGAATGGACAAGCTGCTTGTTCTTGCGTCGCCAATGCTGTTGGGTCTCCACCTAATTGTCATCCTGAATGTATAATAAGTGCTGAATGTCAATTAGATCAAGCATGTAGTAATCAACACTGTGTGAATCCATGTGTAGGGGCATGTGGTGTAAACGCAGAATGTAAAGTAGTAAACCATAATCCTATATGTACTTGCCCCATTACATATACTGGTGATCCATTCTCTAGATGTTTCATATTACGTAAGTATTCTTTATACCAATGCTTAACATTATAGGATATTTATTTTATTTTATTATCGTGTAATAGGAGAACGCTTGGCTATAATTCATCCCTGATGGTGTAAAGCAGCGCGTATTGATGGTAAGCGATGATACAGACTTAGATAGATCGCGCTAACCCAGAAGATTTACCCTGGCTTTAAAGATACTTATATTATTAGTCATGGGTAAGATAAATGCGGAAGGAGAAATCCATGCCTGTGCTCCGCGCAACAGAAATGACAAAACAAACTGTTAGGTGCCTTTCAATTTCAATTCAATTTTACTTCTTTCAATGGTAGCACGATAAAAAATAGATGGCGTTTGAGAAACAAAGTCATAAAGTAACTCTAATATTTTCCAAAATTGAATCTGTACAAAATCGATAAAAAAATGATTAAATCCTGCACCAATGTTGCGAAGAAGACTTTTAATTAATTCTATTATATTGTTTTACTTTTCAAATTATATGTACATAATGTGTCTTTTTCAGCTCAACAACAATCAGAACCTTTAAATGTATGTGTACCTTCTCCTTGCGGTCCCAATTCATTATGCAAGGAGATAAACGAAGTACCTTCATGTACTTGTTTAGAAGGCTATCACGGCCAACCTCCGTATTGTAAACCTGAATGTACAAGTAACGAAGATTGTCTATCACATTTATCCTGCAATAGTAACATGAAATGTGTGAATCCATGCGAAGGGATTTGTGGAATTAATGCAGAATGTAAAGTTGTCAGCCACTCACCTATATGTTTGTGTGCACATGGATACAAAGGAGATCCTTTCTATGGGTGTACTCGCGAAATATTATATGCTGAAGCAATTGTGACTCCATGTTCACCTTCACCGTGTGGAACAAACGCAGTTTGCAAAGAAAAAAATAATGCGGGCGCTTGTACATGTATAGAAAATTATATCGGCAATCCCTACGAAGGCTGTAGACCTGAATGTCTCATTAATACAGACTGTCAGTCTAATAAGGCTTGCATAAGTAATAAATGTACAGATCCGTGTCCTGGAAGTTGTGGTAAAAATGCCATGTGCCAAGTAGTTAACCACCTGCCATTATGTACATGTTTAAGCGGCTATACAGGAGATCCATTTAAATATTGTATTTATGAAGGTGCGTATTCTGAAAAAGAGTTGCGTTTTAATACATACTAATACAAATTGTAATGAACGACTTCCAATTCGTCATAAATTTTTAATTCCAAATAGGCCAAGTTGAACTTGAAGTCGAAGGCTAAACTATCAAAAAAAAAGTTGAACTCAATTTTAATGTTACAATTTTTTAGTATGTAGTAAACGTTGCTTAGGTGCACTGCGTTTAATACTCCTAATTAATTGTTTATTATTTTGGTAACTCACAAATCCTCTCTTAATAAGTGACATTTTACTTAATAAATCTTTCAAGAGTATTTTATTTATTTGTAAAATTTCAGAACCTGTCGAATTGACTACTTTAACGGATATATGTTACCCCTCACCTTGTGGCCCTAACAGTCAGTGTAAAGTAAGTAATAGTCAAGCAATCTGCTCATGTTTATCGGGATATGAAGGAACTCCACCAAACTGTCGACCAGAGTGTGTAGTAAGCTCCGAGTGTCCACGCGACAAAGCTTGTGTATACAACAAATGCACTAACCCTTGTCCAAAACCTTGTGGAACTAATACAAATTGCAAGGTCATAAACCATAATCCTATATGTTCTTGTAAGAAGTCATATACAGGAGACCCTTTTACCCTCTGCACTCATGTTGTATGTAAGTATTTTTTTACCTTGCATTACATTTTTTACCTTACATTTTTTTACCACTTTTTGTATGACACAACATTTTTTGTATGACACAACATTTCAAGCCTAAATATATTTTTTAATTGATCGTATTCAAATTGATTTCAAAGTAACATTATTTTATTTGAAGCAAGTTTTTAAATAAATTTGTAAACAATGTAATTAGTTTATATTGACTAATTTATGTATTCTACATATTTTGAAATCCAAAAATATTCAAAGTTGAACTATATTTTATACTATATCGTCTTAAGATACTGTTAGAGGTTAACCGAAGTCTTCAAAATGAAGATCCGGTAATTTTCCTTAACATGGCTTAGAATTTATCTGTTCACGCTTTAGTAAACATGTTAGATGTGGAGCAAAACTGCAGCAACTTTAACAGTATCAGAATTGTTCTAGCGATATAACGATTTTTGTTTTAGTCGAGCCAACACCGGACTTACGCAATCCATGTGTTCCATCTCCTTGTGGTCCAAATTCCGAATGTCGAAATATCGGAAATACACCTTCATGTTCTTGTTTAATTAATTTCATTGGAAGCCCACCTAACTGCCGACCAGAATGTAGTATCCATTCAGATTGCTCAAGTGATCGTGCTTGCATTAATTCCAAGTGCACTGATCCATGTCCCGGATCTTGCGGGGTATCGACTTCGTGTACTGTCCTTAATCATATACCAATTTGCACATGCTTAGAAGGCTATACCGGAGATCCTTTTACTAATTGCATTTTACAACCTTTGGAAGGTATGTATAATATTTTAACAATAAAAATACAAATACAATAACAAAAAAAAGTTCATGTTTCAAATTTATTAAGGACCAGATTTTTTTGTAATTTTTATATATTAATTTATAATATTTAAAAAATTTTTAGTGGAACCTGTTACCGTTGACGTTTGTACAAATATAAGATGCGGCTCAAACGCTAAATGTGTGAATGGGCAATGCCAATGTTTGCTGGAGTATCACGGTGACCCATATTTTAATTGTAGACCTGAATGTGTATACAGCACTGACTGTGACGAGAACAAAGCTTGCATCCAACAAAAATGTGTTGACCCTTGTATCGGTACATGTGGCATAAATGCTTTTTGTCAAGCTATAAATCACATTCCAATGTGCACATGCAACAATGGATTTAGTGGAAATGCATTTGTTCTATGCAATCCAATCAGAGGTTTGTAAAGATTTTAAACAATTACATAATTGATAAAATCGAAATATACCCATCCAAAACCATGTTTTTCTTCAATTTATAGCTCCAGTATCTGAACATCCTTGTAGTTCACCAATTTGTGGTCCAAACAGCCAATGTCGTGAAATTAACAACCAAGCTGTTTGTTCTTGTTTACCATCTTACTTGGGAGTGCCGCCAGCTTGCAGGCCAGAGTGTGTAGTTAACGCAGAATGTCCACAAAACCAAGCATGTATGAAGCAAAAATGCATAAATCCTTGTATAGGATCGTGTGGTTTAAAAGCAACGTGTGAAGTTGTTAATCATAACCCAATCTGCGCGTGTCCAGATAATTTGTCAGGAGATCCTTTTGTGGAATGTTTATTTATTCCAAGTAAGTTTAACATAATGTATCAAATTACTTAAAACTAATATTTTGAAATTGACTATCCATTTATAAGTGTATATAAAAATCCTGTGTTTTTCTACGGGAAGAGCAGATTGAGAAACGCCGTCTTTTATTAATATATCAAGTTTTTTTTTATTTACTTTGTGTCAAAGTCAAATCTGTAAATTAAAGAAAAAGATTCTATATTACGCTGTTCTCATTACGTCGATAAATAATGAAAAGGGTCTAAAAACCAAACATGTTATATAAATTATAAGACAACCTTATGTACATTTTAATATTAAAAATCTGTGCCAGGCTCACCACCAGCGACATTAAATCCTTGTCAACCATCGCCATGTGGACCAAATTCATTATGCCAAGAGGTGAATGGAAATCCATCTTGTAGTTGTATGTCTGAATTCAAAGGACAGCCACCACAATGCAGACCAGAATGTGTAAGCAATAGTGAATGCTCATCTCATTTAGCTTGCATCAATCAAAAGTGTAAAGATCCCTGCATAAATGCATGCGGTACAAACGCTGAATGTAGAGTCGTCAGTCACTCTGCTATGTGTGTGTGTCCGCAAGGATTTGAAGGTGATCCATTTACACAATGTGTTATTAGAACAACTATTGAAATATTGAATCCATGCACTCCTTCACCGTGTGGAGCTAATGCAGAATGTAAGGAGCAAAATAAAGTAGGAGCATGTACTTGTAATGAAGGTTATTTTGGAAATCCTTATGAAGGCTGCCGTCCAGAATGCGTAGCTGACTCCGATTGTCCTGGTAATAAAGCATGTATTAATAATAAATGTCAAGATCCTTGCCCGGGAACTTGTGGTATAAACGCAGAATGTACAACTGTTAATCATTCACCTACATGCATATGTATATCGGGTCACACCGGAGATGCATTCCGAAAATGTAGTATAATACCAAGTAAGTATTTTATTATGATAATTTATCTACATCTATACGTACGTTATATAATTTTTCGAAAATTCAATCACTTGTGATTTTGTATTTAGACTTCTGTATCAAAAAATTTAAATTTTTTAGTTGAAGCTATATCACATATAAACGTTTGCTATCCGAGTCAATGTGGACCCAATAGCCAATGTAAGGTACTTAACGGCCAAGCAGTGTGCAGTTGTCTGCCGAATTTCTTTGGAGAACCTCCAGTCTGTAAACCAGAATGTACGCTTAGTTCAGAATGTGCTTCAGATAAAGCATGCATAAACCAAAAATGTATTAATCCTTGTCCTGGAACGTGTGGGCAAAATGCTGAATGTAGAGTACTCCACCATAATCCAATTTGTAGCTGTTTGGCTGGTCATACTGGAGATCCATTTACAAGATGTTATACTAAACCAGGTAATACAAATTTTTAGGGTCCACTGATGAACTTAAACTATTTTAAAATAATCGTACAATTTACGTAACATTTACTTAAATGATAATTGAATAAAAAAAATTGAATAAATTAATTTAAAATAATAAGTATAAAAAGATAAAGAGCCGGATATCATGTTGTAAGATGTTTTCTATTATCACTTTTAATTAACGAAATAATCAAAAATATAAAAACACATTTAAAGAAATAACATTTGTAATCCTTGAAACGAACCAAGCTCCCCCTTTTCATTTAATTGACTACTGACATGTTATTTATGATATTTTTTCAGTGATATGTTATATTTCTAGTGTTATCTACTAGGAATCTGTTCATGTTTTTAAATAGAAATTATTTTTTAGAAACATCTTAAATCGTAACATTCGTTGTAAGAATTAAATTTAAATGATTTTATATTATCTTAATTTTAAGATTAATTACAAGCATTATATTATTCTTACAGTATCATCACCGCAATTGGACGAATCTAGAGATCCTTGCGTTCCGAACCCATGCGGACTTAATGCTCTATGTCGTAACGTGGAAGGTCAAGCAGCTTGTTCTTGCTTGCCGGGATATTTTGGTAGTGCACCTAACTGTAAACCAGAATGCACAACTAATCAAGACTGTGTTAGTTCTCTGGCATGCACTAATGAAAAATGCATTGATCCATGTCCCGGATCGTGCGGTAAAAATGCAAAATGTTTCGTAATGAATCATGTTGCAATTTGCACTTGTTTCGAAGGTTACAAAGGTGACCCATTTACTTCGTGTGAAATTAAACCTATACAAGGTAGTACTAATTCTTTTTTAATTTATTATATGCAGATTCTACTATTGCCGCATTAAATATACAAAATGACTTAATATGTTTATTGTTACAGATGTTGAAATTGATCTGTGCAATCCTAGTCCTTGTGGATCTAATTCAGAATGCAATAATGGAGAGTGTACATGCTTGCCAGAATATCATGGTGATCCTTACGTAGGGTGTCGCCCAGAATGTATTGTCAGTACAGATTGTATAAAAAACCAAATTTGTACTGCCAAAAAATGTGTAAATCCATGTCCAGATGTTTGTGGCCATAATGCTGTGTGTGAAGTTGTAAATCATGTACCAATGTGTAGTTGCCCTGTTGGCTTCACAGGAAATTCATTTGTATCGTGCAATGCAATCCAAGGTTATTATAAAAAAGTTTTCATAGTAATCAATCTAAATATTAGTAATTATACAATACATGTGCAAAAATTAAAAAGTCTTATACGTTTTCTTCTTATCATCGTTATTTTATGTATTGTAAAAATACGACTATGATATATATTGTGTTATAAAAAAGTTAAATCATTTACTCCTCTTTCAGTTTCGACCCCAGTAAATTTATGTAACCCGAGTCCCTGTGGACCAAATAGTCAATGTCGAGAAGTAAATAACGTTGCTGTTTGCTCTTGTCTACCGGGGTACTTAGGGAATCCACCGACATGTAGACACGAGTGTACGACTAGTGCTGAATGTCCATTGAATAAGGCGTGTAATAACCATAAGTGTATAAATCCATGTAATGGAGCTTGTGGCGTAAACGCTTTATGTGAAGTTGTAAGCCACAATCCTATTTGTTCATGCCCGCCGGACTACACTGGAGATCCGTTTAGTAGATGTATTCTTAGGCGTAAGTGATTTATATAATAATCTCAGTGCGATATTATTGATCTCTTTCCTATGATTCACTAATTATTAATCCATTATATTTTAGCGTCAGAAATACAACCTCAAATAAGTTCCTGTGTTCCATCACCTTGCGGGCCTAACTCTGTCTGTCAACCAGTTAATAACACACCTTCTTGCTCCTGCATGCCGGAATATATTGGAAGCCCGCCGAATTGTCGCCCTGAGTGTTCGAGTAATAGTGAATGCTCATACAAATTAGCTTGTATAAATAACAAGTGCAGAAATCCATGTATTGGTTCTTGTGGAATGATGGCAGAGTGTTTAGTACTTACTCATACTCCAAATTGTGTATGCCCGCAAGGATATACGGGTGATCCATTTGTGAACTGCCAAATTAAAAGTATTTCGATCTTTGAGAATATAACTCCGTGTACTCCTTCACCCTGTGGTAGCAACGCAATTTGTAAGGAACGCAACAATATAGGATCTTGTACATGTAATTCGGGCTATTTCGGAAATCCTTACGAAGGTTGTCGACCTGAGTGTACTGTTAACACTGATTGTCCTTCCAATAAGGTTTGTCAACAAAACAAATGCCAAGACCCTTGCCCTGGTACTTGTGGTGTCAATGCCCAATGTCAAGTTATTAATCACGCACCATTATGTATTTGCAAAATGGGTTATACTGGTAATCCATTCCAAAATTGCTATTTAAAACAAGGTAATTATTATCAAGATTATTTCAATAAATATTATGATGATAGTAAGAAAAAATAAATTAAGTCATTTGATAATTTTTAATATTTTACAGAATTGGAAACAAACCCTACTCCATGCACGCCTTCACCGTGTGGGCCATTTAGTGTCTGCAAGACACATAATGAACAAGCGATTTGTACTTGTATGCCAGAATATAGAGGTACACCACCAAACTGTAGACCAGAATGTATAATCAGTGCCGAGTGCCCTTCGAATAAGGCATGTTTTGCACAAAAATGTATTGACCCCTGTAATGGTCAATGCGGACAAAATTCCAAATGTTTGGTCATAAATCACAGTCCGATTTGTACCTGTATGGAATATTTTACGGGGGACCCATTTAGCCGATGCTACCCAATTAAAGTGTACAATGTAGAAGTGGAAAGAAATCCCTGTTTACCATCGCCTTGTGGACCATTTAGTCAATGCAGAGTAAATGATGGCGTTCCTTCCTGCACTTGTCTCTCTAACTACTTAGGAGCACCGCCGAATTGTAGACCTGAATGTGTTATTAATTCTGAATGTTCCAGTAATTTGGCTTGTATTAATCAAAAATGCAATGATCCATGTCCAGGGTCTTGTGGCATCAATGCTCAATGTACAGTTAAAAATCATACACCTATCTGTACATGCCACGAAAATTACGTAGGGGATGCATTTACCGAATGCAAACTTCAAGGTTAGCTAATTAACCGTTCGGCCTCTAATATTTTATAAATAAATAATTTCCTTTGATTTATTATACATTTATAGTTTCAGATATAGTAAACGATGTAGTAGATCCTTGCAATCCTTCTCCATGCGGTTCGAATGCAGTTTGTAATAATGGAATTTGTTCGTGTCTGCCAGAATATAACGGAGATCCTTACTTTGAATGTCGTCCTGAATGCACTTTGAGTTCGGAGTGTTCGCAAAATAAAACATGTTATAAAAACAAATGTGTTAATCCTTGCAACAGTGGAGTATGTGCTGGAAACGCAATCTGTGAAGTTATAAATCATATACCAATGTGCAGGTGTCCAGAACAGATGACAGGAAATGCCTTTGTACACTGTACAATAACAGAGGGTAAAAAGTTGTTTATGCTTCATTATTCTAATAACGCTTAATTCTTCAACCTATTGAAATGTTATATTCTATACATAAAAAATCATATGAATACTTTCACTATTGCAGTTGAAAAACCAAAACCATGTCAACCTAATCCATGTGGACCAAACAGTCAATGTCGTGACGTAAACGGGCAAGGAGTGTGTTCATGTCTAGTTGGTTATCTCGGAAGTCCGCCTTCATGTAGACCGGAATGCGTCATTAGCACCGATTGTTTGCCGGATGAGGCATGTTCAAACATGAAATGCATCAAACCATGTCAGGGAGCTTGTGGTGTCAATGCAAAATGTCAAGTAATTAATCATAATCCTATTTGTTCATGTCCACCAACTTACACTGGCAATCCTTTTACAAGATGTGTTTTACAAGAAATAATACCCGAGGTGGTTAATTCATGTGTTCCATCACCGTGTGGACCATATTCCATTTGCAAGAATACTTCAGAAACACCAATATGTTCCTGTCAGCTTGGATACGTTGGTGCACCTCCATATTGTAAGCCAGAATGTATTAGCAATTCTGAATGCTCTATCCATTTAGCCTGTATAAATGAAAAATGTTCTGATCCTTGTGAAAAAGCATGCGGTACTAATACAAAATGTCACGTAGTAAGTCACTCTCCTTCGTGCTTCTGTTTACCAGACTATACAGGTAATCCATTTATTGAATGCCACAAAACAGAAATAACACAAGAAGTACTTTCGCCTTGTCAACCATCTCCTTGTGGAGCCAATGCCTTATGTAAGGAGTTTAATGGCGCTGGATCTTGTACTTGCTTGTCAGACTTTTTAGGAAATCCTTATGAAGGCTGTAGACCCGAATGTCAAATTAATTCCGATTGTTCATCAAATAAGGCGTGTATACGTAATAAATGTCAAGATCCTTGTCCTGGTGCATGTGCAACAAACGCATTATGCCAAGTGGTAAATCATGCACCTACATGTTCCTGCATCGAAGGTTTCACTGGAGATCCATTCCAATATTGTACTCCGAAACGTAAGTTTTATAAAATGAACTCAATGAACTCAAAAAATGTTAAATATCAAAATTTTTAAATGACAATGTAAAGTTAATACTAAATGTTAAAAGTATATAATACTTAAAGTGCTAATAATACTTAATGCTAAAAAGGGCGCAAAATAAAACTTGTAACTGTTGTAAATTAAATACAATTGTCTATCTATATTATTTTATAACTTTTTTTATTTTTGTTATATTAAAAAATCCTATTTAAAAAAAAGAATATTATTATTTTCAATTTTCTAGCATAATAGTTACTTATATACGTTTCACACTAATTTTCAACAGAAATATTAGAAACACCGGTTAATATTTGCCAACCATCGCCGTGTGGGCCCAATAGCCGATGTCAAGAAATTAATAAGCAAGCTGTTTGCTCATGTCTGCCAAATTACATTGGGTCACCACCAAGCTGTCATCCTGAATGTGTCATTAGTACAGAATGTACAAGTGATAAAGCTTGTGTAAATCAAAAATGCGTCGACCCTTGTGTTGATGTTTGTGGAACAAATTCCGAATGCAGGGTTATAAATCACAGCCCCGTTTGCAGTTGTAAAATTCTTTATACTGGTGATCCATTTACAAGATGTAATCCTCTGCCACGTAAGATTATTTTTTACTGTTCACTAATTATTCTGTGATATTATAAATTATCAGATAACCATTTTTTTCAATTTAGCACCGGTATCAAATGAAGTTCTGGAACCATACAAAAACCCTTGTGTTCCATCGCCTTGCGGACCTTATTCTATTTGTCAAGAAATTGGACAAATACCGTCGTGTACTTGTATGCCCACTTTTATGGGAAGTCCTCCCAACTGCAAACCAGAATGTATAGTAAATTCAGAGTGTCTACTATCTCAAGCTTGTATTCAGCAAAAATGTCAAGATCCTTGTGAAGGTGCATGTGGAATAGAAGCGTTATGCTCAGTATCTAGGCATATGCCTATTTGTACATGTCCAGAAAGGTATACTGGTGATCCATTTACAATGTGCTCTCCAAAATCACAATCAGGTATGATAGATTTGGTCCCTTAATTAAGCAAATAAATCGAATAATAATTAATATTATGTTATAATTTTTGTCTACAAACAATTTCAGAATTCGATGTAATTGATAAGTGCAGTCCTTCACCGTGCGGTGCAAACGCTATATGTAAAGATGGCTTGTGTTCTTGCATTGAAGAATATCAAGGCGATCCATACCTTGGATGTCGACCGGAATGTGTTCTTAGCACTGATTGCCCAAAAGAAAAAGCATGTATTAAAAATAAATGTAAGGACCCATGTTCTAACGCATGTTCGTCGACTGCTCTCTGCAATGCTATAAACCATGTACCTATGTGTAGCTGCCCTCAAGGAATGACTGGTAATGCTTTCTATGGCTGCGAACCCATCAGAGGTAAGTATTGATTTCACGTCCTGCTAATGATTCGAACTGATTTTTTTATGATACATTGAATCTGATACTTACATGCGTAGTGACCCGAGTTATCGACATTGGAACTGAAGTTCTCTGATAATTGTGACGAGAAGTCACAATAACGGAAATACATCATGTAGCTTGAATCACGAGGGGAAGGAGTTGATTTTTATCATAACAACTTTTTTCGTCTTTATAGTAATAACTATGAGACTATGAGAGAATTAAAGATTATAAAGAGGCAATAAAATCATATTTCCGTTCTAATGTAGTAAATTAAATCATTTATAACTCCTACCTACAATTTATTTTCATCCACCCTCATTATGCATTTGAGCGACTCTTGTTTCAACAGTTCTCGATAAAACAATAGGGTGGAATGAGAAAAAAGTTTTACGCCATTGTATTATTTTTAATAAACACTTGCAAAGCTAAAACTACAAAAAAGAGACAAAAATGTCAAAGTATATATATCTAAACACATATATATCTTTTCAGTTCCAATAATAAGCAACCCATGCGTTCCGTCTCCCTGTGGACCGAATAGTGAGTGTCGAGAAATCAATGGGCAAGCAGTATGCACATGTACATCTGGATATATTGGAAGTCCACCGCTATGTCGACCTGAATGTGTAGTCAGCTCAGATTGTCTACAAAGTAAAGCGTGTAGTAACCAGAAATGTATAGACCCATGCAAGGGGTCATGTGGTGTAGAAGCTAAATGCATAGTCGTAAAGCACAACCCAATTTGTACTTGCCCCTCTAAATATACCGGAGATCCATTTATTAGATGTTTACCTTTTAGTAAGTATCTGTAATTCTTTTAATGTTAACACATCACAAACAGATAAAAATGACTCTTGAATGAAACTTTCGAATGATCTGACCATTGTTATAATTTTCAGTTTAATGATTTGATTGTTTTTCATAGGTACCGTGGAAATAGAAAAATCGGCTTGCATTCCATCGCCATGTGGTAATAATGCTATGTGTAGAGAAGTAGCTGGTACGCCATCATGTACCTGTTTGCCGAATTATTTTGGGTCACCGCCATATTGTAGACCTGAATGTTCCAGCAACAGCGAATGTCCAACTAGCAAAGCTTGTATTAATCAAAAGTGCAAAGACCCATGCAATGATGCCTGTGGGCAAAATGCTAATTGTAAAGTTGTCAGTCATTCCCCAATGTGTTTCTGTGACGTTGGATATGAAGGCGATCCATTTTCCATTTGCCAATATCGGATTCATCAAAAACTCCCTGAAAAAACATCTGCATGCCTCCCATCCCCGTGTGGACCAAATGCTATATGCAAAGAACATAATTTAGCAGGTTCTTGCAGTTGCTTACCAAACTATATTGGAAACCCTTATGAAGGATGCCGACCTGAATGTACAGCAAATACCGATTGTACCCCGAATAAAAGCTGTATTCGAAACAAATGTCAAGATCCTTGCCCGGGTACATGTGGAATAATGGCTTCATGTGTCACGGTCAATCATTTGCCAGTTTGCAGTTGTTCTCCTGGTTATACCGGAGACCCGTATCAGAAATGCGATATTTTGAAAGGTAGTTGTCAACCCAGAGTAACGTGTGATTATTTCAAAGATAATGCATATTGTAATGATTTTTTTGTTTTACAGAACTATATCAGGAACCTATAACACCATGTGTGCCAAATCCTTGTGGACCAAACAGTATATGTCATCCGGCTAATGGGCAAAGCGCATGTTCTTGTATGCCGAATTACATTGGATCTCCTCCTGGTTGTCGACCCGAATGCACTGTCAGCTCAGAATGCCCCATTAATAAAGCCTGTATTAATTTTAAGTGTACGGATCCATGCCCTGGACATTGTGGAATCAATAGTGAATGTAAAGTTTTTACCCACAGTCCTATATGTTCATGTAGTTTAGGTCATACTGGCGATCCTTTTACCAACTGCTACAAACAAAGTAAGTTTTATATTGTTATACTTTTTGTAGTGTTAGGAGGTAAAGTGTTTTTAAATATATATAAATTGCTTATATTGCTAATGACCATAACCGAATCATGGCTTAAATGCAATCAGCATATCGCATATTTCATCTCTCTCATTTAGCCATGCTGCTTTGCAGCTTTATTTGCTGATTGTGAAAATTTTCACTATTTATTTTAGTTGTAGATCAATTTATTCCCGAAACACAAAGGAACCCCTGTGTACCTAATCCCTGTGGAACAAATGCAATCTGCAAAGACATTAACGGCCTACCATCGTGTTCTTGTATGCCTGATTTCCAAGGACTCCCGCCTAATTGTAGACCTGAATGTGCCATTAATCAAGATTGCCTATCAAATTTGGCATGCATAAATATGAAATGTCGTGATCCCTGCCCAGGCAGTTGTGGACATAATGCAATCTGCAATGTATTTAACCATTATCCAGCCTGCACTTGCACGCAAGGTTTTACTGGTGATCCTTTTACGAGCTGTTATGTTATACCAATCCAAGGTAAAATATTTTCACGACTTATATTATATCTTCTTAAATTAAGTTTATAAAAATTTTTATACATTTTTTAGATGATATATTAGATCTCTGCAATCCTTCACCGTGCGGATTCAATGCCGAATGTAGTAATGGTGTATGTACATGTTTCAATGAATATTATGGCGATCCTTATGTGGGATGTAAGCCAGAGTGCATCATAAATATGGACTGTTCGACTGATAAAGTTTGCATAAAAAATAAATGTGTAAATCCATGTCCCGGAGCTTGCGCTTCAACTGCGGAATGCAATACTTACAACCATATTCCTATATGTACCTGCCCTCATGGAACGACCGGAAATGCTTTCAGGGAATGTCATCATGTTGAGAGTAAGTTATCTTTAAAATTATTAAAAATCTATTTAAAAAAGTACGTTTTTATTTTAACACGCCTAAATCATCAATATTTATTTACAGTTTCACAAGTTTCGCCTTGTAGTCCAAGCCCCTGTGGACCTAATAGCCAGTGTCGAAGTGTAAATAATCAAGCTGTTTGCTCGTGCTTACCAACATTTATTGGCAGTCCACCATCTTGTCGACCAGAATGCAGTATAAGTGCTGAATGTCCATTAGATGAAGCTTGTAATAATCAAAAATGTATAAATCCTTGTAAAGGTAGTTGTGGATACAGTGCAAGATGTGAAGTTGTAAACCACAATCCTATATGCTCGTGCCCTGCACAGTTTACTGGTGATCCATTCACAAAGTGCACCCCAATCGGTAAGTATACAATTCAGAAGTTACTGAGCACAAACTTTCTTTTCGTTTACCAACTGGTTGGAAAACTATAATATAGACTTGATCAGAAAATCTTTTGAAATGCATATTTTGTAATTGGCAGATGTAATTGTTAATTTTGGCAAGTAATGACTGTAATTATATGAAATGGAAGTATATTAATAGTTCATACTCAATTAAATTTATAACGTTTTCTTAGAGTTCGGCTTACAAACATATCAGTAAAGTATACCGATCTCCAGTTACCCATTGTCCAGTCCGCGTATTTATGTGCCAACCGTAACTGTGCTGTACGATGAGCCTTTGTCAATTTAAATCAAACGACGTTCAGTGGAACGTATCCTAGAGTTTTACAACTTTATAAGAATATTGTGAATGTTATTTCTATTCTTATTTAATAATATTAGCATGTCTCTTAACAACATTCCCAAATATTATTATAACAACGATATTTTTTTTATACGTATTCAATAAATAAGAAACAATTTTCTCAAAAGTCAACCCATTTAATCTTTTCAACAACTCAATGTATATTGACAGCGACAGAGTTTTTTTTTATATTACTGACCAACTCTATAAAGGAGGTTGTATTTGAAACATGTTGTAACAATACAGTTAAGAACTTTCGATCCATTAAATTTTTATTTTAATCTCGAACGGATCGAATTATCGTTTCCTCAGTGCATTAACTTCACTAAAACCATTCGTTTTGGTAGAATTACCATTAACGTAATGCTCACATCAAACTGGTCAGTAACTTGGTCTTATGTTTTCATGGTCATCTTTGGTCATGCCATTACAGCAGTTTAAAAACATTGTTAAAAAGAGGCTGATACAGAAAGCCTACTATACTGTTGAAGATTACTTAGATGATAAGGATGTGTGGATATAGGTGCACTTCTACCCTGTACAAGACAGTAATAAATAAATGTAACTAGTTCTAAGATTTATATTTTAAAAAGAGCAACCGCCGAGTTTCTTGCTGGCTCTTCTCGGCAGGAACAGCTTTCCGAACCAGCAGTATAGTTGACGATTCAAAAGCACTTGTTTACAAGTTTACTTGAATAAAGAATATTTTGATTTGATTGCTTTATTATGTCTTCAACATATATGGATATTGTTACAAATCCGTCCTCTTCAAAACCGGAGCGAGAAAAAAGAATGTCTGTATTGTTGAAGCATTCAATTTGTAAGGTATTAGCTTGAGCTTAATTTTTTTTTGACAACTTTTTCATTTAAAACAGTAATATTTTACATCACACTGGAAATTCTTACTAATCTCACTCAAATTAACATTTTTTTTCTAGGTGGTATGAAATAAAATAAGCGTTCGCGCTGATTATTTTATGATTAATGGTATGTTATCTTTACAGTTGCAACCCTTCCAGTCCTCGTTGATCCATGTACACCATCACCATGTGGGCCTTATTCTGTGTGCAAAGTGATCGGTGAATCGCCATCATGCTCATGCAAAGCAAATTATATTGGATCTCCACCTAAATGTCATCCTGAATGTATCAGTAACTCTGAGTGTTCCAGCAATCAAGCCTGTATTAATCAAAAATGTAAAGATCCTTGCCCTGGAAGCTGTGGATATAATTCAGATTGCAAAATTGTCAGTCATGCATTGATATGTTCATGTCCATATGGACAGACCGGTGATCCTCTCGTATCTTGCAGCCCAATTAAAGGTAAGAAACACTTAAATAAGTTACTTAGATATGGAATTATTTATTTTAAAGATCAAAATTCGCAACTTAGAATTTACACAATAGTAAAAATATTATAAAATTGGAATGTGAGTGAGTGAAAACAATTATGAATTACTTTATAAGTATATATATTAATATAAGCATACTGCCAATACTCGAATCATATAATTTTTCATGTTTTAGATTCTATCATAGAATACGATTCACCGTGCGACCCATCACCTTGTGGTCTTAATGCACAATGTACGGCAAGGAATTTTGCTGGTTCTTGTACGTGTCTTGAAAATTTCATTGGTGACCCCTATGAAGGATGTCGTCCAGAGTGTATCATCAATACTGACTGCAGTCCCACACTAGCTTGTATACAAAATAAGTGTAAAGATCCTTGTCCAGGGATCTGTGCACCAAATGGAATATGCCAAGTTGTAGATCATCTACCATCATGTCACTGTCCACCAGGACTGACAGGAGATGCTTATTCATACTGTATAGAAAAAGTCGAAGGTAAAAAAAAAAACTTCATTCAGCTTTAAACAACTACAATAAATAACTTTTTTCATTTTATTTACAGATATTGTGAAAATAACGCCATGTACTCCATCGCCTTGTGGGCCTAACAGTCAATGTCGTGAAGTAAATTCCCAGGCCATTTGTAGTTGCAGCGATACCTATATGGGTACTCCGCCACATTGCCGACCTGAATGTACAATTAATAGTGAATGTTCGTTTGACAGAGCGTGTGTTAATCGTAAATGCGTCGACCCATGCGTGGGACAATGTGGCAGAAATGCTAATTGCAGGGTCATCGCACATAATCCAATGTGTTCATGCCAAGAACATTATACCGGAGATCCATTCTCATATTGCATGCAGCGTGAGTTACTAAAAATGTGTTCCTTTATTAAGAAATAAAATATATAACATGAAATATGAGAAAGTAGAAGTCAAAAAATCTCTGATCAAATATATATTTTCACTGTATCATATTTTTCAGAATCTATAGCAATTTCGCCACCTACGCAAGTAAATCCTTGTGTGCCATCACCTTGTGGACCAAATGCAATGTGTGAAGAACGTAATGCCATTCCCCGGTGTAGTTGTCTTCAAAATTATATTGGTACACCTCCTCGCTGCAGACCAGAATGCACTATCAATTCGGAGTGCAGCGCTGTTAGAGCCTGTATAAACAATCGATGTACTGATCCTTGCCCAGGCGCCTGTGGAAACAATGCTCAATGCATAGTAAACAATCATCTTCCAATATGTTCTTGCCTTCCAAATTATAGCGGTGACCCATTCACAAACTGCAATCTTATGATAAAAGGTTAGTTTGTGATATAAAGTCAGAAATATATTTATTACAAAATATTGTTACGTACACGGTTCGTTGATTTGGAGGAAAATACCTGGTGACTCGTTAAAAAACTTTGTTTAGCTTTTCACTACAAAATTAGAACTTCACTATGCATTCTAATAACCGAACCGAGATCACTTTTATTACACTTTTATTTTCGCTTCTTAATAGCGAATTAAGAAGCGAAAATAAAAGATCGCGATTTGCTAACTGAATCAATAGGCGCGCGATACGACCGCTTATATATCGAAAGAACCGATTTCGAGAATGTTCCCAACTGTTCGCGAGTCGTAGCGGGGATAGGGAACACGATTCGTAACCAACGTGAATGTTCCAGAGTATTAGCGTCAAGCGAATTTGAATTCTGACATATAGTTTACGTAGTCATTTTGCATGTTCGTAACAATATTTTCATCAAACATTGACTTTGACATTTATTTAGTAGATAAAAAACAATAAATGATTTATAGACGCAGGCGTTACATTGCAGAATTCCATATTACAGAAACTATACCAGAACTACTTTGCTATAATCCGCGCGGGTTAAGGGGATGCGGGAATGCATGCAAAGCTCATGTGTATGAAGCAGGAAAAATTCACGTACCTTACACATGCAGGACAAGTCACCACATGCATCCCAAGACGCCTCCATCAGCAACAATACACACAAGCAATACACACAACCACCACCAAAATTTCGACGATCGTAATGCATTACGATTTTGTCGTGAAGCCTATCCTCCTGATGATGCTTTCGATTCGGGGCAAAACGCTTAGCTCGCGCGAATTATAGCAAAGTAGTTCTGATATAGTTTCTGAAAAAACAATAAAAAAAGGATTAAGTTTTCTCCCTGAGCTGGCAATATAATTGTTGCCTTTTTAAAATTTTAATTGTTTAATCATTTGTTTTAATGAAATGTGTATGTGGATTTAAAAAAATAATGTGACTATTTTGGCAAATAGTACAATCAAATACATAAAACGATATAAAATTATTTTATTACAGATGTAAAAGTAATCGATCAGTGCTTCTCCTCTCCTTGTGGAGCCAATGCTATGTGCAACAATGGAGTTTGTTCTTGTTTACCTGATTATTATGGTGATCCGCACGTAGGATGTAAGCCCGAATGCGTTTTAAATTCTGACTGTCAACGCAACAACGCTTGTATAAGGAACAAATGTAGTAGTCCATGTGTTGGGACATGTGGTAGTGATGCCAGGTGTGAAGTCATAAACCATATACCTGTGTGCTCTTGTCCACCAGGGACTTCAGGCGATCCATTCCATTATTGCAGTAAAACAATAGGTATAAATTATAATTTACTCTTCAATACAAAGGTTTGACACAAACAGAAAATAATGATTTATTTGTTCTTTTAGAACCTATTGATAAAAATTTATGTGAGCCATCACCATGCGGCCCCTTTAGTCAGTGCAAAGAAGTAAATGGCCATGCTGTGTGTATTTGTACTCAAGGCTATATCGGCAATCCTCCAAACTGTCGCCCAGAATGCACTGTGAGCTCTGATTGCTCATTGAATCAAGCTTGTTCGAATCAAAAGTGCTCTGACCCCTGCCCTGGAGCTTGTGGCCGTAATACACAATGTATTGTTGTTAATCATAATCCTATATGCACGTGCCTATCTGGATTTGAAGGAGATCCATTTTCCGTCTGTCAGCTGACTGGTTAGTTATCATTTGTAAAAATTTAATAAATTTTACATTTATATTACAGTTTTATGACAAAGTTATTTTTTTATTTTAGTCGCTCGACCACCAGTTAAAATTAATCCATGTTTGCCTTCACCTTGTGGACCTAATGCAATATGTACGGAAGATGGAGATAATGCAAACTGTAAATGTTTACCCGAATTCATAGGATCTCCGCCAACTTGTCGACCTGAATGCACTAGTAATTCAGAATGTCAAATAACTTTGGCATGTATTAACAAGAAATGCAAAGACCCTTGTCCCGGTTCTTGCGGTGTTAATGCAGAGTGTAGGGTCGTAAGTCACACTCCAATATGTCTATGCCAAAATGGCTATACCGGTGATCCTTTCATCTATTGCAATATAATTATTGCTCAAATAACACAAGAAAGACCTACACCGTGCGTCCCATCTCCTTGTGGGGCTAATGCTGAATGCAGAGAACAAAATGACGTAGGATCATGTACGTGTTTACCAGGCTATTTCGGGGACCCCTATTCAAATTGTAAGCCAGAATGTCTTTTAAACTCAGATTGTCCGTCCAACAAAGCATGTTATATAAATAAGTGTGGGGATCCTTGTCCTGGAACCTGTGGTATAAATGCACTATGTAACGTTGTAAATCATATACCTAGTTGCAGTTGTCCTGAGTTACATTATGGAGATCCATACAAAATTTGCACATTTAAACCTCAAGGTACTTATTAACAATTTTAAATTTTAAAATTAAATTCAGTTTATTATTATTTATTGGCTATTAATATAATTTATTTGCAATTGATAATCTATATATTACGTATATGTCAAAACTATTACTTTTCACAAAAGTATACGCACTTAGATCAGATTTGAATGTTATTGAAATTTTTTATTTAATTTTAATGGCCAAATTTTTTGAAAAGCGAAGAAAGCGAAATTAGTCTGTAATCTTTAAAAATCTGTATCACAGCTCTTATTTAGCTCAGAAATTCGACCAGGAGTGCTATGTTATGGGATTTCCTCGAAAAAAATTCGATATTTCGATTTATTTAAAAAACAATCAGTTTATGAATAATCGGTTACAAAATACCATAATGAATACGAGTATCTACAAATTTATCAATCTATCTGAAGTTTTTTTAATTTTTTATGATTATTTTTTTTGTATCCTCTAATAATCCGTATTAAAACTATTCATTGAAAATTGAATAATTTTTGAGATAGGCGTTTTAATAAATTAGGAATATTATAATCTATTAGTTTGATACACGTCCACTTTTATCGAAAAAAAATAATTTACCCACATACATGATGATATATCATATATTTAGCCATTTCTTGATTGATAGAGCGATCTACTTTCCGTGATAAGTTATCTGGTAAAATAAATACATCTTTTTAAAATTAACAACCTGTTTTTACTACAAATCACTTGTATAAGATATCCTTATAAAGATTTATGAACCTTTTACATCAATATCTTGAGTGAATGCATTCAGTCAATGTTCTAATGAAAGACATTGTCATATTATATTGACTTAATCACTTTAGAATTTTAATTACTAATACTAATAATTGTAGTTCTATAAACTTCTTTGTCAACATAAATTCCGGAACTCTTTTTAATAAAAATTAGTATTTTTATTAAAAAGACGACAATATAATATCTAACTCACTCACTATATCAATCTACCTGTTTTTCTCGGTATAACTAGATTCTCTAGTTCAAAGGTAGCCTGGAAGAAATCGGTAATTAGCGATAAGGCCGCCGTATTAGCACTTTGTTTATACCGTTTTTATTTACTGTTATTTATGTTGTTAAATTTTAATGTAGTGCAATAATATTGTATTGTATGGACACCGCAATTATTTAATATAACTTGTTTTCCAGAAGAACAAATAAATCCCTGTGATCCTTCGCCTTGTGGTCCAAATAGTCAATGTAAAGTACAAAATAATTTGGCTATTTGTACGTGTTTAAATGGGTATCAAGGATCGCCGCCTGACTGCCGCCCCGAATGTATTACAAGTTCTGAGTGTTCTTTGGATAAAGTGTGTGAAAACTTCAAATGTATCAATCCATGCCTTAGAGCCTGCGGTGTAAATACAAATTGCCGAGTGATCAAACATAATCCAATTTGCTCGTGTAAAGAAGGCTACACAGGAGATCCATTTTCAATTTGCCATGAAACAAAAGTTCTGCCATCTATTTATGAGCCCACAAATCCATGTATACCGTCTCCTTGCGGGCTTAATGCCGAATGTCGAAATATTGGTGGAGTACCTTCATGCGCATGCTTAAGTGGATTCTTTGGAAGTGCACCTAATTGTAAGCCTGAATGTGTTCTGAATACTGAATGTGACAACGACAAAGCATGTATCAATAATAAATGTCAGAATCCATGCGTAGGATCTTGTGGACTCTCAGCGGTGTGTGACGTAGTTAAACATGTACCGATGTGTTCATGCCCAGTCGGGTACGAAGGAGATCCATTTGTTACTTGCACTATAAAAAAACCAGGTAAAAAAAAGTTTTTTTTTATTAGTAAGGAAAGAATTTTATACTTTAGTCAAACATAAATATATAGGCTACATATAGGCCTCGCTTGGCTAGCGCGTCTAAACCTTATGCCCCGAGATAAACGGTTGATACACTCTCTTTTTAAGCACTTTCATTTTAGTCAAATCAGCGAAATATTTTCCTATCACTTAAGTCGAAAAACCTACATTTTCAAATTATATCGACGTTAAAAATTATGCTTGAATACAAGCTTTTTAATGGTTTAATGTCATTTAAGAAAAATCTTCAATGTTCATATAAGTGTAATATATAATAATGACATCAAATTTGTGAAGTAAAAATAGTAAAAAATAATAGCTTTAACTGAACCAAATCACTTACAGAACCCCTTCAAGATACTAGTCCATGTAATCCATCGCCATGTGGTCCTAACGCGATTTGTTCCGGCAATGGGGAGTGCAATTGCTTACCAGAGTATCACGGTGATCCTTACTTTAGTTGTCGTCCAGAATGCGTCCTCAGTACCGATTGTGAAATTTCCAAAACTTGTGTGCGCAACAAATGTATGGATCCGTGTGTCGACATGTGTGGTAGGAATGCTGAATGCAATGTTTATAATCACGTTGCTGTATGCAGCTGTCCTAGTGGCATGACTGGAAATGCCTTTGTTGAATGCAGCAACATTAAAAGTAAGTAGTAAAAATTTAAGTCTTTTTGAGTTAGGTGATGTAATTAAGACATTTATGAATTTTACAAATTACTGTGAATATAATTAATATTTCAAAATCGTATACTTGATTGGTATAATATTATTTGTATTTATTCCTATTTTAGACCCCGTTACAAAACCCTGTGAACCTTCACCTTGTGGGCCAAACAGTGTGTGCAGAGAATGGAATGAACAAGCAGTTTGTTCTTGCATACAAGGATTCATTGGTAATCCTCCAAGTTGTAGACCTGAATGTATTCAGAGTGCCGACTGTTCTCCAAACTTAGCTTGCATTAATCAAAAATGCCAAGATCCTTGTCCAGGATCATGTGCTTCGAATGCCATCTGCATCGTACAAAACCACAATCCAATCTGTTCCTGTCCACCAAGATACACTGGATCACCGTTCTCGCACTGTTACGGTACATATGAATTTATATGGTTTCTATTCATTTTTCAACATCAAAAGTTAATCAGTCTACTAAAAACTAAAACAATCTATCGTATACATAGTTTATACATAAAACAAAACAATTGATGTAAAAATAAATACATATTAAACAATCTATCTAATTATAAATAAACTTATTAGATAAATGTGACAAATATGCTTATTTAACATTCAAATCAAATTATAATTTAAAAAATTCGTTGCTAAAGAATTGTTACCATGTACAGAAAAGATTCCGATTTTACGAACTATAAATAAAATCCTATAACTAGATTTATATAATTTCAGTTTGATCTTAATCAGGATATTTTTTTACGGATCAAACATTTTATTAAGCTTTGTTCGTCTTTTCATTTCAGTTCAACCGATAGAAGAAGTACCAAGTAGTCCATGTTCTTCATCACCGTGTGGGCCTAATAGCATTTGTAGATCGGCACTTAATAGTGATTCATTTATTTGCACTTGCCAACCTACGTTTGAAGGAAATCCTCCAAATTGTAAACGAGAATGCTCTGTAAATGAAGATTGTCTATCTGGTGAAACATGTATAAATTATAAATGCAAAGATCCATGCCCCGACTCCTGTGGAATAAATACAATATGCACAGTCCGACATCATATTGTAATGTGTTCATGCAAGGACGACTTTTCGGGTGACCCATTCGTATCATGCCAAAAAATTTTGCAAGTCATAAAACCACAAGATCCTTGCGACATCGCAGCTTGCGGTATAAACGCTTATTGCAAAGTATTAGTTAATGGCGCCGCTACTTGTATTTGCGATCCTGGATATTTTGGCAACCCTTACGAAGCTTGCAGACCTGAATGTGTTGTAAATACTGACTGTCCATTTAACAAAGCTTGTATTAGAAATAAATGTGAAGATCCGTGTCCAGGTGTATGCGGCACAACCGCTATTTGTGACGTTATTAATCACTTACCAACTTGCAAATGTTCTCCTGGATATACGGGCGATCCATATGTATATTGTCATATTATCATAAAGGAACCGGGTAAATATATTAACATTATCTTATTTATCTCTAAAAAATAATGATTTATAATCAAATAATTCTGTTTTGTTATAGAATACGTGACTAAAAATCTTTGTGTACCAAACCCATGTGGAAGCAATAGTGTCTGTAAAGATAATAACGGCATTGCTTCTTGTTCATGTTTACCGGAATATATTGGATTTCCTCCAAATTGTCGTCCAGAATGTACTATTAATTCTGAATGCGAAAAGTCAAAAAGTTGTTCAAAACAAAAATGTATCGATCCTTGCATTAATGCTTGTGGACGAAATTCCAACTGCAAAGTGATAAATCATTCACCAATTTGTTCCTGTAAAGAAGGCTATCAAGGAGACCCATTCACAAGATGCGTTATAACAGAAAGTAAGACATTAATGTCAATAGATTGACCTGGTTATTTAGTGGTTAATAAAAATTAAATTAAACTATATTTTACAGAGACAGAGCCTGACAATGTAAATCCATGTATCCCATCACCGTGTGGGCCGAATTCAGTTTGCCAGAGTATCAATAATATACCGATGTGCATATGCATGGAAAACTTTTTTGGACTTCCACCAAATTGCAAACCAGAATGTATTGTAAATTCAGATTGTCCTTCTAGTAAAGCATGCATAAATCGCAAATGTCAAGATCCTTGTCAAGGCTCGTGTGGGTTGCAAACTATATGCCGTGTCTATCAAAATTCTGCTGTATGTAGCTGCATTGAAGGCTATACTGGGAATCCATTTGAAAGTTGTTACTTCAAGGAAGTAATAGGTAAAATAATTTAAATAGAAAGTTAAATTGTACAAATATAAATATTTATACATATGTATAAAATGAGTAAAATAATAATAATATTATAAATATATTGCATTGTAATTAAATTTTTGCTTTCAGATCATGTGCCCACTATATATGATAAGTGCAATCCAAATCCTTGCGGAGCAAACGCTGTCTGTAATGATGGAGTTTGTACTTGTCGAACGGACTATTTTGGAAACCCTTACTCAAGTTGCCGACCTGAATGCACCCATAATTCAGATTGCGCCTCAAATCTAGCGTGTGTGAATAATAAATGCCTTAACCCATGTCTAAATCTATGTGGTCAAAATGCCATATGTGAAGTACACAATCACATACCTATATGTAGTTGCCAAGGAAATACCATAGGAAATGCCTTCTTTGCATGTATACCTCTCGAAGGTAATTGATTCTCTTAAGTAAAAACTTAAATTTAACAAATTATTAAATTAACTGAATTTTTGATGATGTATTTATATATATTTTTTTAGTTGAACCTGAAAAGAAAAATCCGTGTGTACCATCTCCATGCGGCCCTAACAGCCAGTGCCGTACAGTCCAAAACCAAGGCGTCTGCTCATGTCTTTTAGGTTATATTGGAACACCACCATCTTGTCGGCCCGAGTGTTTAGTTGATTCAGAATGTACTAGTGTACTGTCATGTACTAATCAAAAATGTGTAAATCCATGTCAAGGATCATGCGGAGTAAATGCAGAATGTAAAGTTCATAACCATAAACCTGTTTGCTATTGCCGAGATGGTTTAACAGGCGATCCATTTACGCGATGTTCGAGTATTCCATGTATGTTTGTTTACAAGATATTTTATGACTTGCTTAATAAGAAATCTTGAAATAAAATTTATACTAATTTTCTTATTTACAGATGAAAGTAGTCCAAAGAAAACACCATGCACCCCTTCACCATGTGGTCCGAACTCGCTTTGCCGTGAAATTAAAGATGCACCGTCATGCTCATGTTTGGCTGGCTTTATAGGAAACCCTCCGTATTGTAGACCTGAATGCATCACCAATAGTGAATGTTCTTCCGATAAATCTTGTATTAATAGTAAATGCACCGATCCTTGTGTAGGTGCTTGCGGACGTAATGCAGAATGTCGTGTGATCAGTCATTCTCCACTATGTTCTTGTAGTCTCGGTTACGAAGGAGATGCTTTCGAACAATGCCATCTTATTAAAGGTAGCGTCAAGATTTATTTCTTTTTTTATGTATCACCAATGTTTAAAATTTGAATGTGAAACGTAACAATATGACACTATCCTTGTAACTAGTTATATCACCTTTTTCAGTATCAATACCAAAACCGACGGAGCAAATTAAACCATGTTCACCAAATCCATGCGGACCCAATGCCATATGCCAAGAGCGAAATCAAGCGGCTAGTTGTATATGCATAACTGGATTCTTTGGAAATCCTTACGAAGGGTGTAGACCAGAATGTTTACTAAACTCTGACTGCCCACAATATTTAACATGTATAAACAATAAATGTCAAGATCCTTGTTTAGGTTTTTGTGGAATTAATGCTGAATGTCAAACAGTTAATCACATCGCTAAATGTAGTTGTATTGCAGACTACATAGGTAATCCCTACGATCATTGTGTCTTAAGGGAAGGTAATATATATTTTTAATTTTATTAGCCTTATTTATTTTAGCAAATTTTTATTGTATATTTTAAATGTTTTTACTTTTACAGAAACTCAGAAGGATCCATGTTATCCTTCACCATGTGGCCCATATAGTACTTGCAGAATTGTTAATACACAAGCAGTATGTACCTGCCTTCCAGAGTATATGGGCAATCCACCAAACTGTCGCCCGGAATGTGTAACAAGTGCAGAATGCTCACTGACTGATGCCTGTATTAAGCAAAAATGCATAGACCCTTGCATTGGAATTTGTGGCGAAAATTCTCAATGTCGCGTTCATCGACACAGCCCATACTGTACTTGTCTCGAAGGCTTTGAAGGAGATCCTTTCATAAAGTGTAGTAAAATAAAAATATTATTATCGCCATCTGAATTGCCTTGTGAACCAAATCCTTGTGGCCAATTTTCCATTTGCAAAGATGTGGGTGGGTCAGCATCGTGCTTCTGCAAGCCAGGATATATTGGAGTACCTCCACAGTGTGCCCCTGAATGCGTAATTAATGAAGATTGTTCGAAGGATAAGTCGTGCGTACGTGAAATATGCGTAGATCCTTGCATAGGGTCCTGTGGCGCTAATACAGAGTGCCGGGCAATGAATCACCTTGCTATTTGTATTTGTTTGTTTGGCTTTAGAGGAGATCCTTTCGTCGGCTGCTATGAAATGATCGAAGGTAGGAAAATACATAGATAAATAAATATAGTTATGTCTATCAAACAAGTAAAGTTAAATATATGACGACGATGTTAGTTCATTTATTTTTATCTTGGATTTAAAACTTTAAAAACGTTGTAATATATTTATTTGTTGTTCATTTTTAAGAAATACTAGCATTTTATTTAAATCAAGTTGTAACTGTGAAAAATATTAACTCCACAATTTAGGTTCTGTTACCAGATTATAAAGACAAATAAAAATTTTTTTGGAATACAAAGATATTTTGATGATATACTACTATATTACTATACTACTAGTTTACAATATAATGTAATTTAATTTTTCTCTATTTTTAACAGATACTGTGAAACTGCCGCCGTTTGATGGCTGTGTTATATCACCATGTGGTGTCAATGCCTTATGTAATAATGGAACATGTTCATGCATTCCCGGTTACCATGGCAATGCTTATATCGAATGTCGGCCAGAATGTACTGCTGATAACGAATGCGTTAAACATCTTGCTTGCGTTAACTACAAATGTATAGACCCATGCAAAAATGCGTGCGGAATAGATGCAATTTGCAATGTTTACAATCACTTGGCAATTTGCGAATGCCCAGTCTCATTAAAAGGAGATCCTTTTATAGCTTGTCGACGTGTAATAGGTTTGTTTTTTTTTTGGACCCATAACGTTAATCCATTTAATATATATCAAAAAAAGTTTAATGAGAAATTTAAAGAGAATGCTTTACGCGTATGTATTTTTTGTTTGAATGTTTCAGCACCTACTGTAACTGATCCATGTTCACCAAATCCATGTGGGCCAAACAGCATTTGCCGTTCTGCTGGTACAGTAGCTCACTGCTCCTGCCGCTCTTCCATGTATGAGGAACCACCGAGCTGTCGGCCTGAATGTCGTGTTGATTCAGACTGTCCACCAACACGCGCCTGTTTTAATAATAAATGTAAAGATCCTTGTCCGGGTTCATGTGGAACAGGTGCTTTTTGTAAAACTATGTCACACTCACCGATTTGTAGCTGTCCAAGTTACTACACTGGTGATCCATTCACACGATGTTTGCAAGGTAATATAAAATGACATGGAATATATTATTATAATATATAATGAAAAACTAAAAAATATATATTTATTGTAATAACAAGATACTCTAAATAACATCTTTATGTATCTTACAGTTATTACTCCTGAAGCTGAAATGAAATCGCCGTGTACAGAATGTGGTCCGAATGCAGAATGTGTGGATACTGTTTGCCAATGCCGCGCCGATCATGTTGGCATTCCACCGTTTTGCCGCCCTGAATGTCTCAAGTCTACTGACTGCGAGTGGAAACTCATGTGTTTAAATAAACGTTGCGTTGATCCTTGCCCTGGAGCATGTGGGCAAGGAGCTGTCTGTACAGCCCTGGCACATGAACCTCGCTGTGATTGTCCCCCATCTAGAACCGGAAATCCTCTTATAGAATGTCGACCCATCGGAGTTGTCTGTAAGATAGATCCACCTGGACACTTGCTTTAATTATATGGTTCTAAATTATTGCTAATTATAAAAAAGTTGGAGTCGTAAATTGCAATAACCTTACATTTTCGCATTTAAAACTTAGGCATGGGTTTTAACTGCGAAACAAAGGAAGTTGCGCTGCTAAATGTGATATATTTATAAATTTTATGCAAAACGCTTAATAAATTTGCTCTTTTGTGATGCAACTAATAGTATAAGATTTATTTATAAATTTACAGTCATTCCACCAAATGACCCATGTAATCCATCTCCTTGTGGTCCTGGTGCAATATGTCGTGCTAGAGGTACTGGTGCATCCTGTGAATGCGAGTCGGGCTTGCGCGGTGATCCATATACTGGTTGTCGGCCAGAATGTGTTGCCGATTCAGATTGCTCTCCAAATCGCGCCTGTATAAGATCTCACTGTCGAGATCCATGTCAAGGAACTTGCGGTGTTGGTGCAGACTGTGAAACTATAAATCATATTCCGCTATGTTCATGTCCTTCTGGAATGAGAGGGAATGCCTTCGAAAGATGTGATACCATACCATCAGGTAAATATTTCACTGTAAATAAAATGTATATGGATAAATTTAATTGGATTTATAATTTGATTGATTTTATTTTTGACTTTTGTTAAAGAAATCGTATTAATTTCAGCTCCACCTTGTACACCATCTCCATGTGGACCGGGTGCCATATGCACAGAATCAGGAAACAAAGCAGTTTGTTCATGTCCTAGCGGCACTAGTGGTGATGCTGCGTATACTGGATGTAGGCCTGAGTGTGTTGTGAGTTCTGAATGTCCACGAGATCGAGCTTGTATCCGTAATAAATGCGTTGATCCATGTATTGGCACCTGTGGTAACGGAGCGATGTGTCGAGTTTTTGATCATGCTCCAATATGTTCATGTCCTCCATCAATGACTGGGGATCCATTTCAAAATTGTAGAGTCAGAGGTCAGTTTTTGTAAACAGAATTTTATTATTAAATCTTGCCATAAAACAATAAATATATATTTATATATATATATATATGTTTTGATTTTCAGATACACCACCTACGGTTCCGACCGTATTCGATCCATGCGATCCAAATCCTTGTGGAATTCATGGAACATGTCGCGATGGTTTCTGTACTTACCCGGAATGTATCGTTAACGATGACTGTCCTGGTGATCGATCATGCATCAACAGGAAATGCGCAGACCCATGTATTAATGCATGTGGTATAAATGCTATATGCACAGGGGTCAGACATTCTGCAGTTTGCTCTTGTCCTGCCGGATATACTGGATATTCGTTTGTACGATGTGAACGTACTACTGTCGTTACCCCAACGCCGCCTGCTCCAGAGTGTATCCATGATAAACAATGTGCCGATAATGCTGCATGTATTGATTCCAAATGTATACCAGCGTGTGGACCCACGAATTGCGGCGTCAATTCTAGATGCATAGCGAAACTGCATAGAGCTCGTTGTGTTTGTTTACCTATGTATGAAGGTGACGCATATAGGGGATGTTATTCAGGTAATAGTATATAATTCCGTAATACCAAAAGATATTATTCATCAGTATGCTATTTAACTAAGTAGTGTTAATTTTCTTCTATTAAATAATACAACTACGCTAGAAGTAAAATTATTGTGTTGATATTAATTGCAAGATTTGATTTTTCAGTTCAGTGTCATAGTAACAATGACTGTCCAGATGATGAGAGTTGTGAAAGCGGGTCTTGTTTCAAAGTGTGTAGCCGCACACGCTGTGGTTCTGAAGCTCATTGCTACGCACGTGGGCACGTAGCATCATGCAAATGTGATTCGGGAAGTCGAGGTGACCCGTGGACTGCATGTCAAAGAGATGAATGTACCGTGGACAGCGACTGTCCTATGTGGTTAGCGTGTAGAGCTAATATGTGTCAAAACCCGTGTCCCGAAGCCTGCGCGTTTGGAGCACTATGCCACGTTGTTCGCCACAGTCCAGTATGTGAATGTCCACGTGCTACTCAAGGGGATCCTAAGATTGAATGTAAATCAGGTAATTTCAAACTCATAACAATTTGTGCTATGATTTATTTACCTCAGTTACTAGTGCAGAAATTATAACCATAAAATGATTTCAGTGCAAGAACAAACTGAGTGCTCTTATGATGCAGAATGTGGTCCAGGATTAGCATGCCTACAAGGAAACTGTAAAAATCCGTGTGATACAACATCTTGTGGTATCCATGCTACTTGTCGTGTTGCAAACACCTTACCGTTCCGTACTCTGGTATGCGAATGCCCGCATCCCTTGATTGGTGATGCTTCAGTACAATGTAATCCTAGTAAGTTATAAATTAATATTTGATATAATCATTAACCATCATCATCAATGTTAATATTGAATATTACATTTAAAGAATTCAGCATTCATGCACATTTTAACAATTGTTTAATTAATTAATTAATAACTATACGCGTTACTTGCATATATATTATTTAATATTTATTTTTACCTTTACATCAGAATGCAAAGCACACGCCGTGAGTTGAAAGGATAGAAGATTTAAAGGACTCTTAGCAATATCGAAGAAAACTACAGTGTTTATATTTTGTACCATACACCTGTATATAAATTATATTATATTTCTTTTCGGGACTGGAAGGGCTGTCTTTTGGTGGCATGATATTTTGTTATATTTTTTTATATTCTCTTATACACGACAAATTATACTATTAATTAGTTAAATATATATTATTATTATAAACTTTAAAATAATAAATTTAGTATACCAATAAACGTTTTTATATTTTGTAAAAGGAGGACAATGCAAAGAAGATTCTGACTGCAATGATGAAGAACAATGCGTCAAAGAACAGTGTAAGAACGTATGCTCAATAGGCGCTTGTGGCGTGGGCGCTGAGTGCCGTGCTAGCGCACATCTTGCCTCGTGTTCTTGTGTACCACCTTTAAAAGGAGACCCTAACGTAGCTTGCATCCCGAGTACGTATTGATAAAAGAATTTTACGTCCTTTTTAATTGACAATCTAGAAACAAAAATAATTCAATGTTTAATACATATCAAATATAATAATTTTTATAGGAATGGGATAGCTTTTGGAAATAGACCATTTCCAAACCAAAATATTATGATAACAATACCGGGGTTAATAATCTCAATAGGTTGGGTTTCGAAACCCTGCTTAAAGAAGTGTAAGTCAATAAACGTTTGCCCCAATATCTATCTATACCACTAAAATAAAAACACCAAACTCAGATTTACTAGGTCTTAGAAACTATGAATTCCACTTAACTTCTTGTACATGGCATCACAATATTTGGAGTCAAATTAACAAAGGAATAAAATTATTACAAACCAGGTGAAGCTGGACCAATATGCTTATCGGATCTGGAATGTGGCGCAGCGGAGGCTTGCGTGGGAAAACGTTGTACATCAGCTTGCGCCGGCGCCTGCGGCGTAGGTGCGCTGTGCGAGGCCAATTCGCATCGTGCTCGCTGCCGCTGTCCACCGGGCACCGCTGGCGATCCTTCACGAGCTTGCTATACACGTAAGTTGATGAGGCGATAATATGATGACATATTTTATAACAAAATTTCATCATTTGACTCTGTAGAACCTGATATGTTCATATTCGTAGATATAATTACAATGATCTTAGTATCCAAAATGAGGCGATGATATTATCTTAATTTACTGCTTTTATATATATTTTGTTATGTGACAGCAACATCAATATTTTACTTTTATTTTTAGCTGAGTGCACTTCAAACGACAATTGTCCATTTGATAAGACCTGTCTAAATGGCTACTGCCGAGACCCGTGTGCTCAAGGAGGGCCATGCGGCCGAGACGCCGTCTGTGAAACAGTCGCCCATGTAGCTGCGTGCCGATGTCCAATTGGCACGCAGGGAGATGCACATCGAGCTTGCATTTCTGCAGTATGTCACTACAATGAAGACTGCGATGAAACACAAATATGTAATCGTTTGAATAGATTCTGTCAGCCAGCATGTTCCGAAAATAGTTGCGCACCAGGTGCTATATGCACAGCCACCCGCCATCGCCCGATATGCACTTGCCCACCCGGTTACAATGGAGATCCTTATATTCGCGGCTGCGCTACTACACAGTTGACAGATGAATGTTCTACTGACGCTGACTGCGCTCGCCCTCTCGGCTGTGTAACTAATCGTTGTATCGATTTATGTCAGGGCAATCCATGCGATGTTGGTCTCATTTGTAAAACAGTTGACATATTGCCGTTACGCGCTGTTGCCTGTGTATGTCCCGACGAGGGACGTGCTGCACCAGATAGCGGATGTCGTTCGTTGCCGGAAGCTGAATGTTCAACAGATCTGGATTGCACCACTAGTCAAACTTGTAGACGTGGAAATTGCGTTGACGTTTGCAAGGCTGCACCTTGCGGACATAATGCGCTCTGTGAATCAACAGAGCATGCATCACATTGTAATTGCCCACCAGGATACATTGGAAATCCAAGAATCGAATGCAACCCAGGTATGTTTGTATTTAACGAATTATGCATGTACATAAATTACATGAGTATTTTTAAAACTTATAACTATAAGAAGTTTCAAGTCATCAAAACACCTTTTTTAAAAAGAATATAAAGCAATCTCTGAAAAATTAGTAAAAAACTATAATTTAAACTATTTTTTTTGTTTAAACAGAATCAAGACAACCATCTATATTAGAGTGTTACAAGGATGAAGATTGTGGGCCAGAACAAGGTTGTAGTGAACGTATATGCATTAATCCATGCATTAATTCCTGTGGACCCGGTGCTTTGTGTCGGGTTATCAACCATAAGCCACATTGCTCTTGTCCGATAGGACATACGGGTAATGCACAAATAAGGTGTACGCCACGTAAGTGTTTTTAAAATAAATATCATTTTGAAATAATTACATAGGACTATGTATTTCTTAAATAAAAGCATATAAATTACAGAATCACAAGATATTGTACCAGTAGGTTGCAAAGCTAACTCGGACTGTCCACTATCACAAGCGTGTATAAACGGTGCGTGCGGTAACCCATGCATTTGCGGAGCCAATTCTGAGTGCAAAGTAGTAAGACACCATCCAGTTTGTTATTGCGAGCGAAGTTACTCAGGAAACCCCTACATCGAATGTATTAAAGGTAAACTTTCTGAAGCAACTTTAATATGTTCCTTTAATATGTCCCTATGTTCTGCCGAGCATCCTCTGCCGAACTAATTTAATATTAGCTTGTGTCAACGACTTCATCTGCATGGACTTAATTTTTTAAGTCCATGCATGTGTATTTTTACACATAACGAAATACAAAATACATTATATTATCAAAAACTATTTAACACTCAAAAGGTTACTTTTGCACACACATACACTTTTGTGTGCAAATTTATCATTAATTTCGTAGGTACACAGCACCTTGCACCGATTTACATATTATTTCTATTTCAATTTGATGAACAGTATTCCTAATCATCCTATAATCAATATTTCCTTCAACTCTGGTTAATTTGTTCATGACAATCCATCACAGACTTTTTTGAAGCACCATACTTTTTGTTTTATCTTAAACGAATTAGACAGCGTTTTCGATAATACCATGGGTGTTATTATCCAAATTTTATGGGTGTTATTATAGTAGAAATTTTCTAAAAAAGCAAGAGAGAAAATTTCTACGATTATTGTCATTAGTTTTTCTGTAAAAACTTCTGAGTAGTTGATAATTCCAATTTACCACACGCTTTTCGGTGAAGAAAACTTGCATATCTTTAAAATATTCTGGTAATATGTGTAACCTACCGATTCGCATAGGAGCAACGTAGTGGGCGTTAGCTTATTTCCAAACACGGAGACAGAAGTATAGTAAGATGCCCTTACATTACTTATTACTCCACTAATTTACACACAACCTCAACAAACTATACACTAGATCCTTCTTAATGTTTTACCTGAATAACACTGCATATTAAGTAAATCCGTATTAAAAACTATTCAGTAGATGTGTGTTTATTGTGAACTGACGGACTGACATACACAGCAAGTATCAAATAACATAATTTTTATTAATTAAAATAACGATTATAAAGTAAAATATTGTTTCAGTGGATTGCACATCTGATTTGGAATGTCCTAACAGTGATATGTGTTACAATGGAGCTTGTGTCAACCCTTGCGTTGTTGAAAATCCTTGTGCCATAAGTGCTGAATGCTACGGCGAAAATCATAGGCCTCGATGTCGATGTCCTCTGGGGACCGACGGAAATCCTTACAATAAATGTCAAGCTTCCGAATGCGAAATTGATAACGACTGCAGGGATGATAGTATCTGTACAAAAGGTGTATGTCATAACGCTTGTTCTATAGAAGGACCACCTTGCGCCTCTAATGCAATTTGTTTAGCTAGAAACCATGCAGCATCTTGTAAATGTCCACCTGCTTTACCGATGGGAGACCCTTGGACGCATTGTGAAAGAATTGTAGTTTCTGGAGAACCGGAATGTCAAACAGATGGTGATTGTCCTAGCGGCTATGCTTGCCTCAAAGATAAATGTCGTGATGCTTGTCTTGAACTAAAACCGTGTGGTGTAAATGCTCGCTGTTCAGTTTCGGACAGTGTTCCATTCCGCACATTATTATGCCGCTGCCCTCAAGGTTATATTCCAGGTGAAAAGGGCACTTGTCAACTAGCACAATTACTGACACTTGGATGCTCATCTGACCAAGATTGCACTGATAAAGAATCATGTATTAATAGAATCTGTCGGAATCCATGCAGTTGCGGCGATAATGCCGAGTGCTATATTCGCAACCACAGACCTGTTTGTGCTTGTCGTGAAGGTTTCGATGGTAATCCGTATCGTGAATGCCGTATCGTCGGATGCCGTTCTAATTCCGAATGTCAATCAAATGAAGCTTGTATAAATGGCAACTGCATCAGCCCTTGTTTGTTGAACAGTACATGTGGACCTAATGCTGATTGTTTTGTAGAGATATCTCAAACACTATGTCGTTGTCGTCCTGGATTTGATGGAGATGCGTATTTGGGATGTAGCGCTATTGAATGTAGATCGAACGGCGATTGTCCATTTGATAAACAGTGCCGTGCGCATAGGTGTATTAATCCATGCCTTTTAGCAAATACCTGCGGAAATAATGCAGAATGCCTAGTGCGTAATCATATTAGTGTATGTAAATGTAAGCAAGGTTATACAGGTAGCCCATATGTAGAATGCAGACCTCAAATAACGGCCGAATGCTATGCAGATGCAGATTGTCCGACTAAATTAGCTTGCTTGTCAAGTAAATGTGTAAATCCATGTACAACTTTACTACCTTGTACACTACCCGCCCAATGCGAAGTCTCATCAACCCTTCCCGTTCGGACAATGATTTGTTCATGCCCGCCTGGATATGTTAGCAGTGGAAAAGGCATATGTCGCCCGTCTACTATAATAGCAGATGTAGCTTGTGAAGTTGATAATGACTGCAGCTCTAATCACGCATGTGTAAGGTCTGTCTGCAAAAACCCCTGTGACTGTGGACCAAACACTGATTGCCAAATACGAGATCATAAACCGGTGTGTGCCTGCAGGCCCGGCTTTCTTGGTGATCCACGAACGGGATGCTATGATACAAAATGTCAAGTCAATAGTCAATGTGCAGACGATGAAACTTGTATTAATAACCGCTGTGTCCCGGCTTGCAGTGTTGAACCTGATATCTGTGGACAATCCGCTGAATGTTACGGATCTGAACATCGCGCATCTTGTCGTTGTCTAATAGGAACAGTTGGTAACCCAGCTGTAGCTTGTTCACCAATTAGCTGCCGATCAAATACAGAATGCACGCCTGAAAAATCATGTGTAAATCTAAAATGTGTTGAGCCTTGTACCGCTACCACATGTAATGAACCCGCAGAATGCCGAGTGCACCTTCACGAAGTGTATTGCGTTTGTCCACCTGGATTTGAGAGTACTTCAAATGGATGCAATAAAACCGAATCACGTTGTTACTCTGACGTGGACTGCCCATCAGAATCTGCATGCTTAGATGCCAAATGTGTTAATCCTTGCTTAAAGTCGAACCCTTGTGGTGTCAATGCCGAATGCAAAGTTGCAAATACGTTACCAGTTAGAACAATGGTGTGTGAATGTCTCCCAGGTTATAGGGGAAATGCTCTTATAGAATGCACAACATATAAACGTAAGTTGCTTTTATATTGCTGGAAATAATAAATAGGTTTTTATGTAATCAATGTGACTTTTATGCAAAATTTTCAGCACCCACTGCAAAATGTACACAAGGTCAAGGTATAGACGACAACGGCGACTGTGTACCTTGTTTAGAATATGAAGGTCGTATAGTTGATGCAAGAGGCCGCTGCGTATGCGACTCAGGACGCGGATACGCACTACGCGGTGACACATGCGCGCCTGGTGGCTGCCGTGCTGACGGTGACTGTGATAATTCTTCACGATGTATTAATGACAAATGTGTGCCAACATGCGAAGCAGAACCTTGTGGTCTTTTCGCAACTTGCGAGGGTTTTAATCATCGCTCTCGCTGTACTTGCATCACTGGCTATGCTGGAAATCCAAAAGTGTACTGCAATGCTACTACTCCACCCAATTACCGCACAGACTTCCCTCTACCAGATATGCAGGTACCAGATATGCTTTTGATATGAACATTAATAAATACTTACTGATTTATTTAATAATTCAACCGTAATTTGTTGGATTTTATAAATATCATTAATTTTTAAAATTTTAGGTGCATTGTCTCGCAAATGGCGTTAGTGTTAGTCTGAAAATAAAGGATTTCAACGGAGTTCTTTACGTAAAAGGTTATAGCAAAGACGAGAGATGTCGACTCGTTGTGCATTCAACTGAAAATGAAGAGAGACCAGTCGATTTTACTGTTTTATTCGGCGACTGCGGTTTAGTACATGTAAACGTAAGTTCTCACCTAAAATATCCTATCATGCAATAACATTAGTATGTTTAGATTAGCTCAATATGTTTATATGAATAAAGTTGATGATGATAATTATTATTATTATTGCAGTTAATTATTTATAATTTATCCATGAGTTGTAAATAACATACATAACAATTTTTATGCAGGGATTAGCAAGTTTTGTACTTGTGATGCAAAAACATCCGAAATTAGTGACATCTAATGCTAAAGCGTTCCACATAAAATGTATATATCAGACTGGCGAACAGAATGTGACGTTAGCCTTTAATGTATCAATGCTAACAACTGCTGGAACGATTGCAAACACTGGACCTCCGCCTACTTGCTCAATGAGGATAGTATCACAAACTGGAGGTGAAGTGAACTCAGCCGAAATTGGTGAAAACTTAGTACTGCAAGTTGATGTCCAACCATCAAGTTAGTAATATTTTTAGAAATTATTATAAAACAAAAGGTTCTTTTCTTTTATAATAAATACCCTTTAAAATTGTTTTAGGTATCTATGGTGGTTTTGCCCGCAGTTGTATTGCAAAAACAAGTGAAGTGTCAACAAATATAGAAAATGAATATACAGTTACGGATGAAGACGGCTGCGCCACTGATAAAGCCATTTTCGGAGAATGGGAACGTAATGAAGATGGCAGCGCACTGCGAGCTTCTTTCAACGCTTTTAAATTTCCCAGCAGTGACAATATAAAATTCCAATGTAATATACGTGTCTGTTTTGGAAAATGTCAACCGGTAAGTCTTATATTTTTGAAAATCATTCAAATTAACGTTGTTGACGCCATTTTATAAATAATGTTAGTGATTACTATGATTTTTATTTTTATATATGTTTATTACGATATATCGTAATATTTGTAATAATTTTAATCACTTCTTTTATTAGGTAAATTGTCGTGGATTCGACGCATACGGAAAACGACGAAAACGAGAAATCGATGAGAGCGATGGTCCCCTAGCGGGGCAACTTCGAGAGGAGGTGACTGTTGAGTCTAATCAGATTCTAACGCTCGATAGACGTGATCTGTCTCAGGCAGCGCCACAGCGAGACGGTTCTGGTACATACGGAGGCAATGCTGCAAACGGCGCAGGAGGCGAAGTGTGCGTCTCTGCGGCCGGCCTGGCAGTAGCTCTTGCCTTAACGGCGCTGCTGGCGCTCGTGGCAGTGGCAGCAGCCGTGGCTTGCTGGCTTGTGGCGTGGCGCCGCGCACGTCCGCCACCCGCGCCTCTGCCACATCCACCCGATTTTCCCAACCCGCTGTTCCAGCGCTGAGCCGTTACAGCAGCTAGTCCTGCGCCCCGCTCCTCCGTCGGCACCGGGAGGTGTTGGCTCTTTCTTTCTTATTCACTCACTCACAGTGCGCGCCGCCGGAGGACCGCCGGGCGAGGGCCCTACGAGCGCTGCGGTGTCGATGCCGCCTCCCTCGTGTACGCTCGTAGCGTCCTATTTAGTTTAATTAATTTTATTTCGATTAACTTAGATCGTCGCCTCCTCTGAATTTTGTGATAATAAATATTCGATATCACCATAATTTGTGTAATATAATTATTGACCTTAGTATTTAAGCAATTATTAATTAAATAATATTAAATTAAAATATTATTTTCTTTACCCTTCCTATTGGTACTCATTTATAAAACAACACATTATATAAGAATAAAAATGTATGTTTTGAACATTTGAACAACACAAATACATTAAATATACCTAGTTTGATATCGTAGCTACTATTATGACCAATTTGAAGGTTTAACCTACGAGTATCTACGACTCAATAGAATAGAACTAATGATAACATGGTCACTAAAATAATTGATAAAACGAAATATCATCGGTAAGCGCCGCTTCAATGTGTGCTCTTAAAGCCAAACTAATGACACAATACTATAAAAAACAATTATATAGATATATTTTCTTAAGTTAAAAATAACGGAGATCTCAACCCTATCAGCATAATAATACGTAAAAACGTTAAATAATCACTGCTGAACTAATCATTAGGTACTTTTATCAAAACTGTAGACAAAGTTAATTCTGTGAGTTAAAAATAACTATAAAACTAGAGACTAGGGCCAATAAAAGCTAAAATTATTTATAATTTTAGTTATAAAGAAGTGTTAAAACACATTATTTACAGAATTTTGTACGATTGACGCTGATACACCGGTGTAAGATATGGGACAAAAAAGATCGGGAATTTCGTTTGGGAACAGGAAAACACTTATAACATTGCTGAGTGTTCTAACATACAGATTCACTCTGTATATTAGTATATATTATATATTATATATATTATATAGCCTCTCATATTTACTTCAATAAAACTCAGTAAAAACGGACGCATACCTTTAACCATTCCTTTTAAGATTCGCACTGTCTATTGGAAAAAAACCATATGAAAAGTTTCTTCAGAAATCAGTTTTTCAGTTTACCGCGAACGGCGGACCCGCTACGGCGAAGTACGTTCTTTATAATATTAATGATTGTACAGCACCAACAGTTCTTGACTGATCTTTTAACAATAATAGTAAGTAAAGTGTAATAATTCATGTTTTTGGCCGAAGTAAAAATTTTAATATCTAAATAATATTGAAATATGTACGCCATCTAGTAAGTTTTGTGTTTAAATTAAAGTTTAACTTTGTCAAAAAAGCGCCCATATATCTGATAAATATACAAACAATTTTGCTTATAACAATTAAAGATATATTTAATTAATATTTATTTATACTTATAATAAATCTGTAGAGAGGTCAATTCTGTATATGAAATATATTTTCAAAATAACTATCGGGGGATGATAAGGGATCGATACTGATGCCAAAAATGCAATCAGTGAAATTTTTGTCTGTTTGTCTGTCTATCTGTCTGTCTATCTGTCTGTATAACCGTTATAGAAACAAAAATTACTTGACGGATTTTAACGAAACTTGATACAATTTTTCATACTCCTGAACTGGTTATAGTATACTTTTCATCACGCTACAATCAATAGAAGCAGAGCAGTGAACGGAAATGTCGGGAAAACGGGAGAAGTTACTCTATTTTTTAAGCTTCCGTCGCATGTGCTACCTTAATGGTTAAAGCTATACAGAAATCATGTATGACGGATATGTTCTCCTTAAAATTATATAAAAAATATCCCACGACAGCATATGTCTATCTTGTATGGCTGAGTTACAATAACACGTGTAACTCCCGATAGCTTAGCAGTTCGAATCTTTCTGACTATATTTTTCTACTCCCGCGTTTATAACAGTCTCAGTCATTCCTAATTAAAAAGTTAACAGTATTAACTATTCTATAAAAAAGAATCATAGAAGAATCATAGAGAAATCGGTATAGAAACACCAAAGTTATACATGAAATACGCTAATAATAAGCCATCGCGGGTGAATACTAAATCATGTTTTCTATACTTATTATAAAACAAAGTCCCAAAAAGCTGTCTGTCTGTATGTAATCGAATCTCGAATCGAAATTTTTTCAAAATCTACTGAACGGATCTTTGTACGGTTTTCACCAAAAGATTGTGCAATACTTCCGGATGGTTTAGGTAAATAGTACATATCGGTAGTATGTAAATTGTGTTAAAGAGATCGCGCAGTTGTTAAAAAACTTGCTTGCTGGGAGCTTTAGTCGCGTGCGCTGCGTAAATCAGCAGAGATATGTTAAAGTAATGTTGTAGAGAATTGTAGATCTATAAAACTACTACAAAAATGTCCGCGATAGCATGTCTCTATCTCTTATGGTTAACTAACAATAACTACTTTTATGTTTAAAATTTGTATAATAGTAAAATTGTGACACGCAGATTTCCACTCGGGCGAAGCCGCTGGCACAGCTAGTATATAATATATATTTTATATAATAAATATAAAATATATATTATATATATTAAATGTATATTATATTTATTATTTATTTATCATTTCATTATTGACGGAACAATATGAAATTACAATTTATATTATCTCTCTACGACATAATATTCCGTAGGATAATAAATCACTAGTACAGTCGCAAGCGCAGCGCTACATATCGCGGTCACCTCGGCGCATGCGCGGCCTCCTACCTCCCCGCTCCTCTTCCCTTCCTGTAGTCTCCCCACTCTGCACTGGCAGAATCACACTTTGTTTACCAATTGCCACGATTGACAAGTCAGTCGGTCGGTCTGCTTTGCCGATCTCGCTCGCCTTCAATTTGTGCAACTCTTACGAGCGCGTTTCCAGCGTCAAACGCGACATTAATCACAACGTTATGACTTTGTGACGTAATAGCATGAGTAAAGCCGATTCCTCGGCGGAAGCCGCCTTGCCTAGCGTGGCCATCCACGTGGACCACTTTGCAGACCAAGATAATGAACATTTTAAACTTCTAGAGCCTAATTCACCAGCACCTTTTTTGACGCCTTCGGGACAAATTCGCAAAGTTAAAAGTTTCACTGATACACATAAATTCAGAGATGTGAATGCTGCTTCTGGTGCAGCATCCGCGCGAAGTTTGCGTCCATACGACCAAGTTACAACGTATCCAGAAGGTTCTGATAGCGGTACGAATCACTATGCTCCTTCTGTGCGTTCGCTTGCTTCAATCGGAATGGGATGTACTGACGGGCGAAAGATGGTCATACGACGAGTTCCAACATCGCCTACGGAACTGTTTCATCTCGTACGTCCTCCTACGTGAGTATCTTTCCGGATGTCACATCCTTTTTAAGCCATTATTCAATTGCTCCAACTGACAATTATATTTACAGGACTATTGTGCTATATTAAGTATCACATTGGTCTTCATCAATCGACTTGACTTGAATGTTCACTTACTTGATATGAGTAAACATTCATTACATACATATTGCTTGAAGTCGTGAATATAACCTATAAAATATGTACTTACAGCATAATAACAATGTGTTAGTGATAAAATACATAATGATAGGCTAAAAATATCTATACCTTAGTTACCTTTGAATTAGGATTTTTATAAATTTGGCATTTGTCTTTAGAATCACATTCCAATATTGCAGATTTATTGATCACTTTTACATAAAGACTTTTAAATATTTTTATTTTATTCATAAAATATCATACGCTTAAAAACGTACTGTAACATGTACTACAAGCATATGGTACAGCACAGTATATGGTTCTATCTCTATTCAAAACTGTCAATACAATTTTCATGTTTATATAACTAACAATAAAATACTAAATGTTGTGATTTCACTTATTGTACAATCATACGATCGAATCGAATACCATGTATTTTTTAACCTTCATCTCTTTAATACTAGAAAGATCAACAAATACAGAGCAGCGAACGTTGTTGTAAACCAAATTTGTGATAGTTACAAAGTTAACTGCCTGATTTATATGAATTGGTTTATCGGAAGAGGTCTTCGTATATCTCTAAAACGAATTTTTTTTTTTATAATTTAATTTATTTCTAATTACCAAATCCCTATACATCCTTGTGAGTACAACACAAAATGGAAAGTGAATTTATTACTTTCACCTTAAGATATAAGTATGCGTATGTATATCATAAAATGTTTAATCCAGTTAGATACGGATACGCAGTAATATGGATAATTGTATAGGCTCTATGCTAGCAAGTCATTCCATATTCTTCTTAGGTCTCTCTATTTGTTCCGAATCAGATCGACCACGGCCTATATGTTACCAGCAAAATTGTTGTAAACAGAAAAATTTATACGAAATATCCTTCATATCAACAATTTATACCAGCCATCAGCATATAGACAGGCTCTACTACTACAATAACTACTAAAAACTACTCTTTGTAGCCTTCGTTCGTGTTTGTGTAAGGTATTAGAAAATAATTGCGCTCTTGCGCACATAAGAATTCGAGGCTGTCATTGAATTTATGCTTTTAGATCCCCTCAGCTTGGTAATAAAGATTGCATTGACGTAAACATTTGTAGGAGTAACATTAACCAAGACTCACACTATCTGAACTTTTTTCTTTTCACACACTCCCGTGTGAACACGTAAAATAACGATAAAACCTATTTTTTTATATTCAATCAAAATTTATAAAAATATTTATTTCCTTTTATTTGTAGTTTTAATATACTGCACACCAAGAAATCCTTTTTTTGTGAGAGTAATGCAACTTGACAATAAATGTTACAATAGAATAATAAAGTATTTATATAAATAAAGTTTCCAGACACATACCAATATATGATTCTACACTATTTAATTTAATATGATCACTCTGCTGCTAGTCTTGAGCACTGCATTATGGTTTTGCAACTCAAATCTAAGCATACAAAAATACATACCGTTTGTTGGTGTTGCGCTCACGTTACAGAAAAGTGAACCTTTACAAAAAACAACAATATTTCCTACTTAGTTTTATCATACTTAATGAGTTTCGCAATGAAAATACTAAAAAAAACTTAGTCTAAGATTATATTTGGATATAACATACTTCACTTGTTGTTAACCGAAACATTATTAATATAACGATCAAACAATAAAAAATACAATATATGTATGATTTTAAATGAACATTACGTATAGCGACGAAATCTTAACCTCATTCTAAGCAAATTAAATCAGTTATAACAGTTATGTTACTAAACTTCACCAGTTGCGTTTTTTTGCTTTTCTTATTATATACACATAGTTACTCTTCGACCCAGTACAAGACAGTAATGACTAAATGTGACTAATAGTAAAGAATTTTATTTTGAAAAGGGCAGCCGCTGAGTTTCTTGCAGCTCTTCTTGGTAGGAATAGCTTTCGGAACCAGCGGTAGAGTTGATGATTTAAAAGCACTAGTTTACACGTTTACTTGAACAAAGAATATTTTGGCTTTAGCATTTTTTAGTTGCCAGTTCACGATTTAAAGATATTTGAAAATGCAGATAAAAATGTTTAAAACGAACTAAATTTGGATACGAATACCTAAATTCTGTACATGAAGCATAATTGTCGAATTACCATATTCTCAACAACAGCTTTATTAATGATCCTGATATGCTTTGCTATCTTGAAAAATGTATTGTTTACATACATGTCATATAATCGATGTGTTAATATAAAATTTAAATAGCAGTTTTAGCAGTTTCTCTTAAATATCACATTCGTAAAAATGTATATCTACTTCGGTTCTTCTTCAGAGATCAAGATGAATTGAGATTATATAAAACTTTAATTTAATGCTCTTATAAATATTGGAAAGAAGAAAGTTAAATATTTTCTGATCGACAGCGTTAGCAAAAAACCCAGATTTATTATAAGTTTTCTTTTAGACACCTATTAATCTATTAACTATTCGTTTTTTTATATAAGTCCCGTGCAATACAAACCTCATTCTTTAATAAATAATATTAAAACTTGAATTATGTAAATATCCCACACCCATAAATACTCACTCCATATCTAAAAGACCATAAGTCAAGAATTTATTACTAAAAGAAGTTTTCAGATAAGCCCAATACAGATAAGCCGTAGTAATCTTCAATATCGTGACAATGACGTAGATTTGCAGAAAAAAATAGTGCTATATTTGTATCGAACTTAAAATCTGTCAAAAGTAAATGCCACATGTGACAAGAACATCCTAAAGTTAACGAGCAAATATTGGTGGCTTATATTTTTGTGAAATACAGTCGTCGTGGTGACCTTGAAATTGGTGTCTGATAACACTTTGTTATCTGCTCTCACGTATCTCTCATAGAAAATGGATAGAATTGATCGTGTTCTTGCTCTTATCGCAAATATTTTTGATAATGATTTATAAAACGTTTACGTATATGTTACTCGCTTGATGAAGGATTTCCCATATTTATCTTGAATTGATTCTTTCGTCGAATCTCTAATTGATTTAGTTTTTTTTTATTACTCCTTTTTTGTTATAAGGAGCTTTGTTTATTGTATCACATAAACCAATAATCAATTACACGCTGCATATTCAAAAATTTTAAAATAAGTAATTAATATTTAAATAAAGTAATTAATAGTTACAGTGTAAAAAAAAACTTTTAATAAACAACGTTGGAATGATCGTATAAAATATGTCTTTCAAGATTTAATTAAATTTTTATTTCTATATTTATAAGACACTTATTTGAGGAATATTTCTAAAATACTAAAGCATCACTTAAAGAATACATTACCCTTAGACACAATAATCAGATTGCAAATAAAAATTATCTAGTAAGACGAATACTAAACTCCTTTTTGCTTCATAAACTTAAACATGTCATTACATCTATATACATCACATATCTGTATAGGATTCTGTTTGATGTAACGGTAAACCACAGATTTTAACTTACTAATTTTAACACAATTCCAATATGAGTTTGAAGTAGGTAGTAATTTCAATTTCAAGAATATAAAATTTTTGATCATAATAAACGTTATCAAAGAAATAAAATTATCGTGCAAATTGATATCAGCAACTACAATCGCATTATATCTTTATCTATGATCTACGTGTAGTATTCTTACAACAAACTGCGTAAAGTCAACTTGAAACGTTGACGAAGACTAGTCAGTATGTACACTGTAGTCTTTGAACTAGACATTAAGCAGATTGATTTTCTCATAATAGTTTAGGATGCTAAAAAAGGCCTTTCTTTTTTTATTATTAAAAGAAGGAATCTGTTTGTTACTCAGACTAGTTAAAATAATACACTACGTTATGCAAACCACACAACCTAAAGTTAAAATTATCTTAGTATTTTGAAGGTGTCTATGTTATACGTAATAGCAAATCTTTCCTAAGTGGCTGGAATAGACATAGTACTATTTTGTAAACTTATTTTTGTTTTATTCGTTCTAGACCACTACCCGAAAGATCATTTCATAAGTAAGTTTTTAGTCTAGTTTCGCGTTTCTTCTGATGATTGAATTTAATAGTGTCGTAATGTCCCTATCGATAGAATACCTTTTGATACCGTTGATATCTAGCTTTGATGAATTTAAAACTCTATTTTTACTGCATAGAAACAATTTATGTTTTAATTTGGCATCTTAGGATACGCACATAACCGACCTGTTGTAAAAACATACATATGTAATTGGATTAGAGATAAAACATTTACGCTACAGCAATTTTCTACAAAAAAAGTTTTGAATGTTCCGCACGTGGGATAATTCACATTTCTAGCATACTTGTTCACCATACATTATGACAACTCCGTCCGCGACTATAATATATTCAAATATCAAAGCTTTCAAAAGAAGTCTGCTGAATTTGTAATGTTGCATTAGCAAAAATTGTGGAATTGACTCAATGTAATTGATATTTTTACCCGACTACAAAACAAAGAAAATCAGATTTCTAAGCTTTATATGTAAGTATATATGAATATCGCACGTGGATTTTAGAACTGAACTATGTTAAAAAAAAGTATCTGCAAAATTTTAATTTTACAATCCTGCAATCGAAGTAATTTAAGATAGTTGGGATTAATTTATTAATTATCAACGTTGGTTGTTATTTTGTAGTTATTGTTTAGAAGAAGCAGAAAAAGGATGACTATTATTTTTACTCAGTATCTTTAAAAAAGAGCTCTTTCTTATTTTAAGCATTTGGGCCTTTCCGAGGCCTTTCGGAAACTGAAAATGGGAGCTTTGAGCACAAGGACAGTGTACCTGTATAATTCAATTAATATAAAGCTCAAATTGCCGCTGACATGCACCGTGGCTCTTCGAGTGTTATTGATCGAAATAGAGATGAGATACACTTAACGATCCTTGATTTCTGGTTTAGTTTTGTAACTTCGTGATCATAAACGGAACTTACCACATCATTGGCGTTGCTAAGTAACCAAAGGCCCTGGGGTAAAACCTAAACTGAGGTCCCAACTAAACTAGTTAAAATTCTTTGTTCATTCGTGGTGATCCGAATTCATCTTATTCCAGATTCGACGTAATGCGGAAACTTATTGGGAATGTCCCAGTATTTTTTCAAATGGATAGTCATTATTAAAGTCGAGTTGGCATTATGTAAAAATAGTAGATATTTTTACTAGTTCAATTTATAGTTTGTAAGTTAAACGTTCAAAGGTTAGCCCTCCAACAGCTACGCCACTGTACCACATGTACCTAAGTAATATAAGTGAATAGTCGGCCAAAAACCTGAAAAAAACAATTCTAAACTGACATATTATATTGATGTTATCAACGATTAAGTAAAAAACCTAACAATTTTACTTGCGTTTTTAACGTACTTTTTCTTATTTTAGGGCCAAATACAACGTGTACCTATTTTAGCACAGGTATTTTATATCTTATGTAAACAAAGTCAATACACTTGACATAATTATAAATTTAACAATGAGAACACTTAAAATCCTCAGTAATACATGTACAAATATTTACGCAATATTTTGGTAAGAAGATAATTTCAAATATCATATATTCATACTTTTCGTTTAAATTTAGTTGAAACATGAAATACTAATAATAATATTACATATTTGATTGAAAAATATTTGCGAACTTTTTTATAAACATAATATAATTTCATAACATAGTTGACTGTGAAAAATAAAATGATTCTTGTATAAATAGATAAATATATATGTGTAGTATAAATATATTGGCATAATGTTTAACAGGCCACCAGATGAGGAGACAGCGTCACATGAGAGTGATTGTGGTGAAGAAGAAGAGGACGCAGAAACCGTTCACTTGAAACCCAGAAGACCTTTTTGGGCTAACAAAATACAATTCGTGCTGGCCTGTGTCGGTTACTCTGTAGGACTTGGAAATGTATGGCGGTTTCCTTATCTCTGCTATAAGAGCGGAGGAGGTGAGAAATTTCTTATTCGTAATCGACATTTTCTTTTTATAATTTTTGAGTGATTATTTTTTTTCCATTATTACAAAAAATACTTATCATTTCAAATAATATAGTAAATAGACTAATATCTTAAGCTTAAAAAATAGCTATATGTAAAAAACTAAAGTTAACGTACATACGTCGCATATGTGTACTTTTCAGTATGTTTGGTTACATTATACAAATACATATATATTTTGAATCGTCAAGGATGGATTAGATTTAATGAAGCTACAACTGGTTCGGAATGTTGCTGTTACCGAGAAGAACCAACAAGAAACTCGGCGGTAAATCTTTTAAGCATTTAAATTCACATTATTTAACTACAGTCTTTTTCAAATCAAGCAGATAGAAGTCTGACATATGTCACTTCAAAATATTTCAAATAATAAGGTGACAGCGTTTTCCTTTATGCACTATATTATTAAGGGATTGCCCAAGTTTATCAAACTTAACAGTAAAAATTCGCTGAGTGGATTTGTATTTTTTTCTTCTGTGTATATATTTACAACAAATCCATGATAAACTAGAGATTTTCATACCAAAATAATTTAAAGTCTTAATATTTATTATTATTATATTAATAAATTAAAAATAATTCTTGTAAGAACTTCTCACGATATTTTTTTTCGGACGTCATAAGACATCCAACAGTCTTCATTCAAATCTCTGCACATGACGTATATTTTGTAAATTTAGCTATATTACATAAGCATTGTTAAATTTTAGCTGTAAATGAACTTCTATAACCAAAAATTTGCTTTAATTACAACATTAACGTAAATGTACACCATTCAAGGAACATTAGTGAAACAATGATTTTCCAAATATAATGGATGTACAAAATATTTTAAAATGAACTAATCTATACATATTATAAAACAAAGTCCCCAAAGCTGACTGTATGTGATCAATTTTTTTTAAATCTACTCAATGAAATTTTGTACGGTTTTTACAAAAAAGATGAAAAGTTTTTACAAAAAAGAAAGTGCAACTCTAAGGAAGGTTTAAGTTAATAGCACATTACGGTTAAGTTCCCGCGGTATCGGGATTCACGCGGGCAAAGCACAGCTAATTTTCAGATAAGAAAAGTAATACCTATCCATTGACATTACCATTCGTTAGGTTATTTTAGGCACATATTTTTGCATATATTGTAATATATACTTTTCACATATAATATTCTATTAATGTATAACAAAATTTTTAAATAAATATCATATTTTTGCACAGTCTTGCTAACGAGACAGACACACCTACCTGTTTATCAAAAATTGATGGAACATTCGTGACCAATTGATTTTATATATTTAGTACTTGTTTACCTTTTTAAAGTCGTATATCGATATATTTTTGTGTAAAAAAAACCACGGTTCGTCAAAATCATTTAGCACGGAATATAATGCGTCCGCAAATGCTAAGTAAATTAACTCATTGAAGTGACAAAGAGATCGTGCGCCACATAGCATTGGAGCACATTTTTTGATTACCAAGTCTAAATCCGGGTATAACGATTGTTGATCTTATTTTCTTTCTTATTCCGTATATATAATAGGATTAATCTAAATAGTCATAATTGACTAAAACAAATGTGAAATAACTACAGGATAAATTGTAAATATCCATTTAAGCACAAGTTTTTATATTACACTATTTAATAATAATAGTAATTAATGACATATATACATATATATGTCATTAATTACTATTATATATTGATTAATTCAACTGGGGTTTGAACTGACTAATAACCGTTAGGCTATCAAATTGTATGGTGAATTTTTTTTTAACAGAAAATTTAATTGGACAAAATATCTTTCTTCATTTGTACCTATTCATTATTAATTTTATAGATTTCATATATTCGTGCTTTGACTGTACAAATAAATATATGTATGTAGTATAAATATGTTTATACGCCGTGTAGTACCCGCAGAATAGAATAGACCACCCACCATCCTTTCTCACCGAGGTGTCGTAAGAGGCGACTAAGGTATATGCCGTGTGGTATCCGGCTGCATAGAATAGACCACCCTCATTTCTTACCGAGTTGTCGTAAATGACGACTAAGGTAAGTTGACGTCAGGCACGCGGCCGGTACGTAAAATACGTAGCCAATTCATGTGACAACATGTTTATAACATGTTGTGCCGACCCCACTTAGAGTGGGATAAGGGCAGGAGAAAGAAGTATAAATATGTTTATGTTCTGTACTATAGTTCAATTTACATAAATAATGAATCGTCTATATGCTTAACAACAGTGTCATTTGCAAATAATGTATGCTAAAATTGTGGAAGAAACAACATTTGAAGTCGTGCAGTAAATATTATGTGTAAATGTTATATGGTCTCTACCTAGTCCTGATTGAGTAATTCACACATTAATTTAAACTCAAGAGTTAATATATCAGTCGTTCCGAAATCTTGAGCACTTGATGTCAAAACCATTGTAAACAAAACAAATTAAAAATTACTAACGGTTATCAAAAATACAACCGGGCAGTAGCTTGCGGAAAAAACAAAAAAAATAGATAACTACACAAGACGGGGGAGGGGGGGTCTTGTACCACCAGACATAGATATAAGTCTCTCTTTTTGTATTAGTTACAAATAGTCTCTCCTTAGAGAGAGAGAGAGACCTGAAATTTTATGATATATAATTAAATATTTTAAATATTTAAAATTTAATTAAATATAATTATTTAATTAAATTTAATTGTATAAACAATGCAAGAGATTAGATTAATTTAGAATGTTTTACGTATTTGATTTTAATTAACTGCGTCTATTCTTAAGATATTCTGATAGCCCCTGATTCATATCAGAGGGATTGTTGCCTACGAATCGATGTAATCGCGGCTTACTACTTATATTGCGTGTTATGCATAAATTTATTTATTCGATTGATTGATATTTTGATTTCGTGCATTTCGTCCTCTTTTTTTGTAAGACTCTAGCATTATACACAAAGCAAATTATTTTATAGATTAAGTCACTAGATGCCAATACTGCGTGCCATGTAGCTGATGACTTTTGTAAATTGATACGTCACGCCACGCAAACGTCCTCTCAAGATATCAAATGATATATTGCCGTGATTTATTTAAATGTTAAATTTATGTTGATGTTACTGCCAAAAAATTTCTGCAACTAGTTACCTACATTTTTACATTTGCACACTAAAAGTATCTGTTATTAAATCAAATATATTACGTTCCTTATATGTCTACAGCCAGGCAGTCTTAAAAATTATTAACAAGAATACTTCTTTTAATATTTTTGAAGAAGGCTTACCCCGCTGAGGGTTCAATAAAGTACAAAGTTTTTAAATTACTTATACTATTATTAATACGATAATAATTATGATTCTACGTCTAATTCCTTAAGAAGTGAATCTATAAAACCTTTTAGGAACAAGGATATCGGTACTTACTGGAAATGTCCTAGTTATTACTTCTATCTAGAACCTGTAATAAAAATACATTTGCTTATTCGTCAAATAGCCAAAAATAGTTAAATGACAAATGCATTAGATACTTTAAAATTAAAGAACAATGACTTGTTTTTGTGTTACTCACGCCTATATTTACTAAGACAGTTGATTAGATTAATAAAAACGTGATATCGTAAATACATGCGAGGATCAGATATCAATAATTTCAGGAGACACTCCGACCGTTATTTAGTAATGTACAACAATGAGCAAAAAACTGGACTTTTTTTAATTTTAACCTAAATATAGTTAAGAAATGGCGATTTTTAGGTCAACACAAAACAAGTATTTTCAATCTTTTTTACCACTGCTTCTTTACTTCTCAAACTGTATTTCAGTATACCTACAGAAACTTCGTCTCGTCTAACTAATCATCTTAGCTAATGATTGGGTTAATTACGACAATTCTTTAAGGTCAACTCATTGCTATCAATGACAACGATAGGCCAAGGCCGGCAACAAAATAAAACTCATATTTTTTACAACTGTAAGATGCATTTTATGTTAATATATACATACAATGTATAGCTTTAATATTTATACATTCATATACTATGTATAACTTTACAGGGATTTTAACTCAAATAACATATTCAAACATCCTGTCATAAATGTAGGTATAGCTTTATAAAGCTTCCAGGAGGACGGAAAGAGAATCTAAAAAAGTAAAAAAGTAACAGCCTGTTACTATGCCCACTGCTGGGCTTAAGGCCTCCTCTCTCCGTTTTTGGAGAGAAGGATTGGAGCTAAGACCTACCACGCTACTCCAATGCGGATTGGTAGGTTACACATATCCCTAGAATTCTCTAGAGATATGTGGTTTCCTAACGATGTTTTCCTTCACCGAAAAGCGTGTAATAAATTGCAATTATCAATTAGACACATAAGTTTTTAATAGAAAAACTCATTGGTGCGTGGCCGGGGTTTGAACCTATGTCGCCTCTAGAGAGTCGTACGGTCTTACCGCTAGGCTATCACGAAGAGAATCTATATCCATACAATTGTTATATACATACGAAAATGTGTTTTTTCCGACTTGTAATCTACATGGAGAAACGAATCAATATGATTCTTGTTCTTGATATATATGAAAGGCTACAGAGTGATGAAGACTTTTATCATGGTACTGAAGTTTACGCAGAGAACGTTACGCCCAGAAATTATAATTTCTATCGATAATTAAACTTGCTCAGCTAATATAATATTTAGTTTTTCATATCATATAATAATTATATTATAAAAAAATTACTAAAAATTAGTATGTTATAATAGATGATTTTAATATGTTGCAGTTGAACTGCATTACTCGATGACGAACGTTCCTACGACGGCTACTATTTATTTTTATATATATATATATATATATACTAGTTATTTTTAAAAACATTCATTTGTAATTTATTTATTTCAGGTGCATTTCTGATACCTTACTTCATTATACTCCTTATATGCGGTGTACCTATGCTTTTTATGGAATTGGCTATAGGTCAATACACAGCACATGGACCTATAGGTGCCCTCTCACAAATATGCCCTCTATTTAAAGGTAAGCCTTTATAATGCAAAAACATTTACCCAAAACAACCATAGCGACACCAACACACATAGCGCAACTGCCTAATTTTGATAATTTATCATATTGCTTTAGTTTGCTTAAATAATAAATACGATAATGATTCGCAATAAATTTTGTTAAAAAATGTCTTATCATAGCGTACTTATTACTTCGCGAAAAGGGACCGACATTATGTATTTATGATTCACTATTAGCTGATTATTATTACTCACCTACTCATTGAGACTGATATGAATACTTTTATCAATCTATAGAATGCATCTCAAATACTACTACCTGATAATATGTAATTTGCACACTGTTATTACGAATATAACAAATTAACCGCGAAATGTATTAAAGATGTAGGAGTAAAAACTGTTGTTGCAACTGTTGTTGTTCTCTCCATCGCCTTTGACAACTAGACAAAGCGTACTTTTATCAATCAATCTTGATAATTTAATTATCGCACAGTCTAATTGGAAAACACTGTTACGTACCTATATAAAGTAACCAATCCAGTGTTAAATATAAAAGCGGATGGATATGTTACTAGAGTACTAGTGAATGGAAATTATGTTGTGCCGAACCCACTTAAAATAAAGACAAGATGATGTAGCTGATTAACCGCTAGGTTGGCATTTAGCAGGTAAAATACCTCAAAATCTTGCACTTACTCGTATTTCATAATCGACAAGAAATTATATATCTGAACAAGGTCAATCGTGGGTCGACACAGTTTATCGGTCAACTTATAATATTGTATGCGACAGAGATTTAATGCATGGATACGGTTGTTATAAATAAGGAAGAAAGTTATTGCAACTGTACTGTACGAGTACAACTTTTACCTGTACTTTACAAGTAATTACTTTATATTAGTAGACTTCTTTATAGAGAATAATAAAAAATGTACTTGAGAATATTATAAATGATTTTACTAGAAGTTTGCAAATTAAGAAGTAATAACAGAGAGGCATTACCACTTTGTTGGAAGATATTATATTACATATAAGACAAGTATTGGCAACACAAAGGATTAGACGACTGCAATAGGCAAGACTCTTTTATATAACAGCTTTTTGCTGAGCTGACATACAATTTCATTCCTAGCACGTCTCGATTTTATATTTTTCAGTTTATTCTACTTTGACTTGATATAAAATAACAATGTGGTTTAAAGAACTAATTATAACTATACTTTCATTTATTTGTTATTATTTTAAACTCATTGTTAAAATCTTAATTCTGTCGCACTGTAGGTACGTGCTTAGGGTACAATTTACATTTTTTATGGCTAGAGAAATAACGTTAACAAAAAAGAATCAAACATCGTGAAGAAAAGAAATTTTGCAAGCAAAGGAATTTTGTTTATTTCTTTTCTTGAATGAGCTTTTAATTTAATTGTAATATTTAATTAAAAATAGATATGAAATTAGGTTCTTAAGTAGTATCAACTTAATATCGATTTTCAAAATATCTTTATACCAATTGAATTGTTAATTGCTTAATATGACGCATTAAATAATAGAAGGTCGGTTTATAGCTGAAAAGATTAAGTAATTAATTTTATGTTTTTTAATGTCTTGACTTGTTTAATTCGTAGGTGCTGGTGTAGCGAGTGTGGTGATCTCTTTCCTAATGTCAACTTATTACGCAGTCATTATTGCATGGGCAATTTATTATTTCTTTACATCATTTAAATCTGAGGTTCCATGGGCAAGCTGTTCAAACAGATGGAATACACCACAATGCTGGGTTCCTAACCATAACACTAATATTAGTAAACCAAATGGTTCTCAAACACCCACCGAACAATTTTTTGAGTAAGTGATTTATATATTTTATAATCTGAGTTTATGAGCATCTTCTTTTTGCCTTTAATTGGTTTTTGTTTACTGTAGTATTTATTATTCTGTAATATAATGTACAAAAATAAAAAGGAAATTGAACAACTAGAAAAATGTAAAGTTAAAGTATTGTAATTTATAGAATTAGGCGTTACTTTGCGGAGATCCATAATAGAAAAGTAATAATAAAAATTATTTTGCTATAATCCGCGATAGGGTAAATATAAAATATATATAGTGCTAAATGTATAGTGGACTATACGTTTTTTCATACCCGATGCATGCAGGATTCGTAAAAACACATGCACAAACCTCCACCACTGCCACCACAATACACAAGCACTACACACGTTCACTATCACAAACTCAACAATCGTTTCGCCCCGCAACCGAAGCATCATCAGGAGTTAGAAAGAGATTGTTTGCGATTTTGTCGTGGAGTCTATAGCACTATATATATTTTATATTAACTGTATCGCGGATTATGCAAAATAATTTTTATTATTATATTACTTTTGTTTTTAAGATTGTATTTTATGGAGAATTCTGACATTACAACTCCAACTAAAACGTTCGTAATATTAACTCGTATCCTTTCAGGAAAAAGGTCTTAAGCATGAGTGATGGTATAGAGTTCCCGGGTGGCATGAGGTGGGAGTTGGCAGCTTGTTTAGTCTGTGCTTGGGTTCTGGTTTACTTTGCACTATGGAAAAGTATTAAATCTTCAGCCAAAGTTAGATACATCACTACAACTTTGCCATTCTTGCTGATTATTGTCTTCCTTGGCCGATCACTAACACTAGATGGTGCTGACAAAGGTTTAAGATTTTTCTTCAAGCCAGATTGGGAACTGCTAAAACAATCAAAGCCATGGGTAAACGCCGCATCACAAATCTTCAACTCCATTGGAATTGCATTTGGTTCGATGATTATGTTTGCGTCATATAATCGCTTCGACAACAATTTCTTACACGACACGCTGGCCGTATCATTAATCAATGCTGTTACTAGTCTCATCGTGGGCATATTTACTTTTGCTACTATTGGGAATATTGCCTTTGAACAAAATACATCCGTGAAAGATGTCATCGCTGATAGTAAGTAGAACTGATTTCTAATCATTTGGATTGGTTTCATTTTAGGCATCATTAATTAATATAAATTTAATTTATCTATCATTATCTTTTACTATTGTTTTATGCTATAGTCTCTACGGACTATCGACACAAAAATATATATTTACATTTTAATTATACCATACGTTGTTACAGGCCCAGGATTACTGTTTGTAGTATATCCCCAGGCTATCGCCAAAATGCCAGCACCTCAACTTTGGGCTGTCTTGTTTTTCTTTATGTTCCTCTGTCTTGGTTTAAATAGTCAGGTAATTATTTTTTATAAAATTTTGTTAAATGTGAAAAAAAAACTATATAATTATTATTTTATAAAAGACTGCGGTCCATATTTCTATCTGACTTTGCATAATTCTAGATGGTTAAGACAGTTTTATTGTTGCAGTTCGCAATAGTCGAAGTTGTAGTGACATCCATACAAGATGGATTCCCTGACATGATACGCAGGCGACTCGTATACCATGAACTGTTGGTGCTTTGCGTTTGTGCCGTTTCACTAATCTTTGGCTTACCACATATCATACAAAGCGGCATTTATATTTTTCAATTAATGGACTATTACGCCGCGTCGCTCAGTATTACGTATCTGGCTTTCTTTGAGATTGTTGCTATAGCATGGTTTTATGGCGTAGACCGATTATCTAAAAATATCAAACAAATGACTGGTAAGTTTAAGGAATTCGTATGTACTCGTGTATAAATGTTAATATATATCCCATATTTTTTTTTATCAAAAACGTACGGTAATCAAAATTGAGCCGTGTGGTATCCGGCTGAATAGAATAGACCATCCTCATTTCTTACCGAGGTGTCGTTAAAGGCGACCAAGGTATGTTGACGTCAGGCAGGCGGCCGGTCGTAAAATACGTAGCCAAATCATGTGATAACATGTTTGTAACATATTGCGCCGACCCCACTTAGAGTGGGATAAGGGTAGGAGAATGATGATGATGTTCGGTAATCAAAATTGGTTTTCCATTTTACGTAATAAGTTGTTTAATTTTTATGTATATATAGATAATGCAGATACAATGGGTAACTTTTTTATCTTTAGGTACATCTAATCTATTAAATCTAGATATTTTATATTTTTATTGGAAGTTTATATGTTTTTCTGGTACGATAGTTTACAATGGTCAATGAATGAATAAAATCGTTAAAAGCTAACTTTACAGTAACATAACAAATATTAAAAAAATCCTACGTGGATAAATAAATTAAAGAAAATATTCCACGGTCTCCCGTTCAAAACTGACTTGATTTAAAGGGACAACCAAATGGAAAGAAGTTACTAAAAAATTTTAACGTTTTCCGTTTATTTCGTTTTTTTAAACATAACTTTTTATAGTAAAATACTGAATGGATTTAGCTGTCTGTGATTATTTTTTATTATTTGTAATATCTAAAGTTTTAATTGTCTTTTCCAGGTCAATGTCCATCGCTATATTTCCGTTTTTGCTGGCTTATAGCAGCACCGGCACTTCTTATTGCACTTTGGGTAGTTAGTTTAGTGGACTACATGCCACCAAGTTACCGGCTTTATCAGTATCCAGCATGGGCACAAGCACTTGGATGGATTATCGCATCTGTATCCCTACTATGTATACCAGTGTATGCTATAGTAGTTATTATCGGATCGTCTGGTTCAAGTTTTAGGGAGGTACGTATATAAATATTATCATATCGATTGACATTTATAAGCGTAAAGGATTTATTTACGGTCGAATATGAAGTGTTTTCATACGAAAACGAATATTTATACATCATGAATTTAAAATTTAAATTTGTCATATGCATATGTGAAATAAAATGTACTAAGAGGCGTTGTTGTCATATAGACATAATGCCGTAAACAAAGATTACAGTGTACATAATGAAAGCCGTATATTAGTCCGCATTGCAAGTAGGAACAATAATCATGCTATGTATTTTACATTATCCTTCATTCATCATGATTTGAACCGTTGTCAGATAAGCTAAACTATTTACTTACCAGGATATCTAGTCCTAGTCTAGAGAGATTTATGTTTGATTGTGAACAACACATTTATAATAGTTTAATTGTAAATTTTCCGCAATGATGATTATAAAGATGTATGTTTTAACTGCATTGTTAGCAGACCCGTCTTGACCCATTATGCAGGGGGTGCAATACACCCGGGCGCCAAGCGTCTGGGGGCGCGGCGCCGAAACCATACAGTAATGGGTGGGAATTTGGTGCGCCAGAAAGAGCTTGCACCCGAGCGCTCGTTGTGCTTAAGGCGGGTCTAATTGTTGGTTACTTTCACTTTTATACCTTTAGGCTTGTCATTAGTTTGTAATTAATTAAATTTCGAAAGTTAAACTGTTAAAATTAGCCGTAAGCTTTCCTATAAAATTCGCCGAGGAAACCTAGCTTTCAGAGCTTTTCATGCATCATTCGGTCTAGGCTTTCTACCATAGATCCGATGATTTGATAACAAGTATGTCATCCGATTATCCCACCATAGGGCCGTGAGAATTAGTAATGCATGTACGCTTTACTTGATACATTCTGCAACATTAACGAGCCCTCAACGTCCGTCCGTTCCGCCAGATAACGCTGTACCGGCCAGACTTGAAAATCTTTATATAGTATGATAATAAATTTTATTTATGGTTTCAGAAATTACGAAATTCAATACGTCCAACATCTTTGTGCGATTGCGGCATCGCAGATTGTGATTTATGCTGTTCAGAATCCGAACCACCCGACGATAAAGCGAATATAAACTAGTCTCTAATTCATATACAATTTAGTTAGAATCGATATTAATTGTTATGGTCTCTTGTGCCTATTGCAAAATAACGAGTGTCACCCACCGTGAAAACGTAACAAAGATGCCAAATAGTTGATAATATTTCCATATAATCAACTAAAATTCACAATGGCACATAGTCCGCGCTCGACCTCGAAATGTATACATACAATGTGTGCTCTTATAACATTGGCACAGATTAAAGCACTCAAACTAGAGAGGTAAATAGGTACTTCAGTGGACTTCAATCAGATCTGTTGCTTGCAGTAAGATAAATGAGTGGCTAGTGAATAATCAAACGATCATTTTAGATAAGCAATTAGGTGTATGTTGAGTTATCAATGTCAAAATAGATAAACATATAGTAGTAATAATAGTTGTAATCTGTGGGTCATTATGTAGTGCGTATATTGTATACATATTATAAATTAAGAACAATCTCGTCTGTATGTTTGTTCGAGATAATTAAAATCTACTGAAAGAATCGTTGAAAATTTCGCAACATCAAACCACCTTGGGAGCATGCTGCCAAATCCATTTGAGACAATGGCGTAGCGGGGTATGGGCAGTGGGGCAGCTGACACCTCCCCCCTCCCTTTAAACAGTTGATCGCTGGTACACTGATAATTCGCAACAGTGATACTTTGTTAAAAACCATGATTAAAATAATATAGTCTACATTTTTCGGACCTACAATCTCCACCTGTATATAATCCTACCTTCCCCTTTGGTTTGAGATAAAACAAAACAATGTGTGGTGAGGATATTCCACTTTACGACTATGAAAAATTCCGCCATGGTACGAGTACATAACTACCATATAACTTACTATATATTTATTTTTTTCAAATGGTCACTTACAATGCGGTATTTAGAAAGTTATTTAGTTGAATTCAGTATTAATCCTTATCAAATTAAATAAGTTATTTCAGCATTTCATGCTCATGATATTCTTATTCTTCTATAATTATTTTGTTCATTCATCTATACTAATATTATAAAGAGGAAAGATTTTAATGTTTGTGTGTGTATGTATGTATTTAATATTTTCACGCAGTAACTACTGAGCCGATTTCAAAAATTCTTTCACCATTGAAAAGCTACTTCTTCACTGAGCATCATACATTATTAGAAAAAGTATATACAACATTTAAAAAAAAATAGGGATCCCTAATAAAATTGTAAAAAGGTGTGGAAAATTTAGTCATAAAAATCTTTCATGTGTGCTGCAGAAACTATTGATAAAACAAAAAAATGTTCTTCAGTATTCAAAGACTACAGTGTACATATTGAAATTATAGAACGTATCGATATCTACAAAAGGTCCGCCATGTCATATGTCTAACTATTATAATTATGCCAATATAACTAGTTTTTTACATTGTGAAAGTTGATAAAATCAAACCATAATGATCATATCTCCGTATTAATCCTTATCCCATTAAATTATATTTTATTAAAAACTGTTTTAATACCTGTAAAATACTTTTTAAATTATTAGAATCGGACATTCCAATCAAAAGATGTAACGAATTTAAATATGTCAATCTAAAGAAAATAATGCCATTAAAATAGTAGAGTATTGTATTCATTGTAGCGACCATTATAACAGGGCCTGCAACTGGTGAGCTAGCTTATATTCATTCATAAACCCAAGGATATGCCTTTTTAAACAATTCAATTTCCGGTAAAAATTTCCTTTGCCTTAACTATTGATAAATCCCAGGGCCAAACTTTCAATTTAAAAAAAATAAGTCAATAGTCTGAATTAGTAAACTTTCAACTACCACGAGATCGGTATATACGCGGGTGAAACTGAGGGCATTGGTGATTTCTATATAATTTAACTGAATAAAAAGAAGAGAGTTGCAAGTACCATCCATTGCAAGAGTTGCAATGGATGGTATGAGGAGGGATGAAAATTATGTGAGCAAACGAGTTTTGAGTATGAATGTGGATGGATATGTGACTAGAGGGAGGCCTACAAAAAGATGGTTAGATTGTGTGAAGTATGACATGCATAGAAAAGGAGTAGCGCAAGAGTTAACCAATGATAGGAGAGAATGGAAGAGAAAAACATGTTGTGCCGACCCCACACTGAGCGAACTGAACGAACTGAGCGAACTTGAGTGAACTGAATATCACGGATGTAATGGCAAAACTTTGCATAATGTGTGAAAAAATAAAAAAATAGGGAGTAGTAGGAAGGTCAAAACAGGCGTAACAATTATAGACCAACACAAAATTTGTGCTGATATATTTTTACATTATTTTCTTAATATTATGTAGTTTTCCATTCAATATCTTTAAAAAAAATTAATAAACCAAATTTAAAATATTTAGGCATGTAAAAAATGTTCAAAGGATTTATTAAATAATTTTTGTATTAATTAGTGATCCGTATTATAAAGAATGCTGCATTACTAAATCCCGTGAATCTAGTTGTCAGGTTAATACCTTCAGTAAAGCAACATCCAAAAAGAAAATATCCTAAAAAAACAATATTATAATATATTATATAGTATAGAAAAATGCAACACTGAGATTAATTTTTTAACTATATGAAGATTAGTAATGTATATCACAGAATAAGTATATAAGATGAAATATTTATTTTATCTGAAACAAAATAAATATTGATTGAAAAATCAATAAACTTAATTATATTTTATTTGTAATATTAAGTTTATATTTATTTGGGTGGCATTAAAAGCATTAGCTCAAATAGCTAACTTTTATATTAAGACTAGCTGAACCGGCAAATATTGCGTTGACAATTGACATATAAATTATTTTAGGGGGAATTTCTAGTGTACATTATAAAAAAAATTGTCCAAAGAATAGAAAAAAATGTTGGGGTGGACAACCCTTATCACTCAAGATTATATAAAAATAGAAAGTAGCTGATTCTCAGACTTACTGAATATGCATATAAAATTTCATAGAAATCGCTCAAACTGTTTCTTAGGAGTATGATAACTAACATTGTGACATGAGAATTTTATATATAAGTTAGGGGAGTTAAAATAACTCTAGTTTAAAATGTACTTGGACAAATTAAAAATTCAATTTTAACATGTAAAAGACATTAAATTATTCTTTTTCACTTCTCAAAAGAAAAAAATTTAATGTGATAAATAGAATTAAGTATTTTAATTTAAGAATTTAGTAGCAAAGTGGAAAATTTCAATTCTTCTATTCAACACCTTCCAACTTAGGTAATAATTAGTTTTTAGTTAGTAATGTTTGTTTCTAACACAATTGTGAATGGCACAATACATTGAACATTTCATTTGGCATTATTGTTGTCTTTAGGTGAAATAAGGGTTTTCTCAAACTCTTATTATATGAATATTTGAGGAATAATCATTATGGTTGTGCTTATGATTATAACATTTTATAAAATACTGTCTTTTATTATTATCATTTATGAACATGGTTTAATAAGCATACATTCCTGTTGTGCATCATAATCTGAGTGTAACATATATATAACCAATTTACAGTATTTACTTGGAAATAGGGATTCTTAAATTGAACTCCGATTCACACTGATAATTTCAGTATGTTATCAAAGGTTGTAAAATATACTTTAATTTAAAAAATAAAGTGAAATTGTTGTAATATTTTATAAAGATAGAGTTGTGTTGCTAATTACGTGAAAATTATAAAACCAGTAAATGTAAATAATAAAGTGTAAATAAATGTCATACTTATTTAAGAATAAAATAAATAAGTTAATATAAATCAATGTTTTATTTATCTTTTTAAAAAATATTACATTATAAATTTTGTAAACAAAATTATCAGGATTTGCTTCATAGGTTAATGTTAATTACCATAAAAATACCATCGTAATTACCATAGTTAATGTTATCAGTTCTTCAAACAACTATTTTAGTGCACTGAAAAATGAAAATTATTTTATAAAAGTATTCATAACGATATAAACGAAAAGGTGGGAAGCTTTAAGGACCCCTTTTTGTTTAATATACATAACATTAACAAACTTCTGATTAAATATGCTGGGAATAAAAAAGTACTTTAAATTAATACTTACACAATTCTATACTACCAAGTTAGTTGTCAACTAGATGGCTTAACCATTAAATTTATCAGCATATTTCTTAGTAAAAATGTTCTTATTCCTTTTTCAAAAACTGAAGTTATACTTTATCAATTTTATTAGATGTTAGAAAATCTTTCATTTAAATTATTAAAAATTATCATTGTTATGTATGATTCCAAAGTTGTGAGTCTACTTTTAATAAATAAATATTATATGTTTCAATAAATCACAATAGAACAAGTTTATCTGAATTTTATTTACATGTAATAATCATGTTTTCCTCTTCTTTGGGCTTCCACTATTTAAAAAACAATCTAAATCTTCATCACTGATCAATTCTTCATCCTCCTCTGAAAAAAAAAAAGAAAAATGTGATCAATATAATTTAAACTACTTGTCACAGCTCAAAACTTCTTGATCTCCAGTTATATTATAGTAGTAGCATAACACTTCATAAATAGTAAAATTGAGTGACCTATTATAATTGACTAAATAAAATAAAAACAAGTACAGTTAAAAAAGCTATTAGAAAAGCTTTGAACAAATTTCATGTCCCTATTGTTAACTGTTGAGGGGTCCCTACTCCCTCGTCTGGAGCCAATGTTGGCAGCAGCATCAGATCATGCTTCCAATGAGTAAGCATCGAGACTGGACCAGTATATAAAACTTCATCTCAATCGGACACCGGGTAGTGGATCAAATTTAACTCGCAAGATTCCACCTTCACGTACATAAACGGCATGTTGAATAAAAGCTTTTAATAAATAAAAAAAAGTAACAGCATCCTAACTAAACCTATAAAATAATTATTTACTTACCCAAATTATCGATATTCTCAATTTTCTGCGTAAGATTTTCATTAACTAATTGACGAAACTTCTCTAAAGAATTTAATAAATCTATTGTGTTTCCATTAGTACTTATGTGAAATTTATCAATGATTTTTTCGTCCTCATAAATACTTAATCGGATTTCCTGCAGCATGTCTGAATTTTCCATCCGTTTTAATAAACTTATTATAGTGTATTATCTATGATTAACTCCTATGATTAACTCTTTGCTAAGATGTTTTAAAGTGTGCGTGTGTAAAATGTAAATAATAGTGAAACTGAAAATGTTGGATTTTTTTGTATAGGTATATTTGTATAATATAATACTAATACATACAGTTTACAGTACACAATACACTCACACTGCTCAGTGTTTAGTAGGGATTGGAAAATTATCGATTTGTACATTAATCGATTATTTTATTATAGTAATCGATTTTAATAATCTAATTTCTAAGCATTTTCTAAGCACAAATTTTTAAAATTGATTATAGTAGGTACTTATTACCCTCTTTTCCTTATTTTTTTTTGGCTAAATATATTTTACATATTTATAGTTGCGCAGGATAGCTAAAGCACCCAACAACATGCAATAGAGAGAACTTTTTCATGTTATAGTTTTATGTATCCTATCGATCTTGTTTTTGTTTTTGAACTCTTGCTGTGGTTGAATAAGTTTATAATCTCTAAATACCCAGGTTTTTGAAGCTGTCATATCAAACATTTCTTAGCAATTACAAGAAAAGTAATAAAGATAAAAATATTGGGTTCAGATTTTTTCTGACCTAGTGTAGGCATTATTATAGTGAATCGTGTATGGCAGCACTAAGTCAGATGATTTTTGACAATTGGTTTTAACGAGATGAATGAGATATATAACATAACCAAATTATACACTGTCCATTATATTAACCATCTTTTGACAGATTGACGATTTACATATTTAGTGATGTCCTAAAGATTCTCGTATGCGATACCATTCCGATTATAGTACCTACTATCATTAATCGAATTACGTACCTAAGTAATTCGATTAATGATAACCTACGTAAACTAATAACAGATATAGAAATCAACATTTTGATTTAATATTGCCTTAGTTTTTTGAAAATAAATGTTAATCCGTGTGTATTTATTATAATCATAAAAAATATATTATACATCAACTGGCAACATCAACAGACCTTCCGCTCGGCCGCCATTTTGACGTGATCTGTCACTCTCAACGAAACGCCCGTGATAGTCACACGCATTTACGTTCGCTGAGTGTTCTCTCGCATCTGTTACACCTTGAGTTAAGTAGCTTTATTCCTCGGAAAAACTTTTGTGAAACTTATATTAATTGATCGTGAAAATGCCGAAAGGACGTGTGTTGAAAGCACAATCGAGACAGTTAGTGTTAAAACTTCATGAGTATTTTGAGCAAGAAAATCAAAATGGCGGACCTCTTATACCTATCACGCAAGTCCGAAACCGTGTTGCAGCCGCGTTGGGGATCAGTCTATCAACTGTGACTAAAATCACTACTGATGCCTACGGCAGGAGCGGCTTGGAGCAAAACAAACCATCTACACCAAAAAGAAAGCGCCGGGCTCATAAGGTGACAGCTGTTGATGACTTTGACGCTGACGCTATTCGTCGTCATGTATATGATTACTACTTGAGAAAAGAAATTCCAACTTTGAGAAAACTTATTGTTTCTTTGAAAAGAAGTGGTCTATTTCATGGTGAAAAATCTTCTTTGGTCAAAGTTTTGAACACAATTGGCTTTTCATATAAAAAGTTAAATAAAAGAAAATTATTAATGGAACGCACAGATATAGCTATAGCACGTTGTGATTTTTTAAGAGAGGCAAAGAAAATACAAGATTGGGCAAATATTGTTTTCACAGATGAAACATGGCTCAACGCTAACCACACACTATCTCGTTTCTGGACTGATGATACTGCTGATTCCACTTCCTCAGTACCAATGGGAAAAGGTGAGCGCCTAATCATTTGCCATGCAGGTACAGCAAAAGGATTTGTACAAGACGCACTGTTGGCATTTAAATCGAAGAAATCAAATGACTACCACGAAGAGATGAATGCAAATGTGTATGAAGAGTGGTTCAAAAAAATGCTCATTTCATTGGAAGAACCATCAATAATTTTTATTGATAATGCGCCCTACCACTCCCGTCAAATTGACAAAATGCCAACACAGGCTAATAAAAAGCATGAAATAATTAATTGGCTTCGGGACAATGGAGAAAATGTGGACGACTCAATGTTAAAAGTTGAATTAATAAAAATATTAAAAACCAAAAAGAGAGCAAAACGCTATGTAATCAATGAAATGGCAGCAGAATATGGCCATACTGTTCTTCGGATTCCTCCATACCACTGCCAGTACAACGCAATAGAATTTATATGGGCACAAGTAAAAGGGCATGCTGCGAGATGCAATACAAGCCCCCCATTCACAGCGAATAAAATGTTGCAATTGCTAAAAAATGCTTGCACCCACGTAACGGCCGAGAACTGGGCAAGTGTGGTGGAAAGAACTAAAAGAGTAATATTCTCTGATTGGGAACGTGATATTGCGTTTGATAATATATTATCTACACAAGAGCTAATAATAACTGCTACTGAAGACTCCTCATCGGAGGAGTCTAGTGTTGATTATCATTCCGACGACTCGTGCTAATAAAATAAATTAAAATATCCTGATTGTTTTATTTGTATTCATGTATTAACTAAGAAGAAAGTAAAACTTTATATAATGTTATTAAATGTCTTTTAATACTCGTAACATCGATTTCTACCGATTATTTTTAATCTGTCGCATAATCGTAGTAACCATTATGTGTGACATCACTAAGTGGGCGGTACCCATCCATAAAGTACAAATATTATTTGTATGATATTTGTACGTAAGCAATACAAAACTTAATGAGCGTGAGCTGTCAAAAGACTGATAATATGATGGACGCAGTATAATCATTTGCATTTACAATTTTTTAGTCTTATTTATCAATAGAAACTTTAAAAGCAATTTGATATGTATGGCCTACAAGTAATATGCGTGAATTTGGGAAATTTGGTCCTTTAGTTGGCGCCATTGATGAAAGTACTTCAAATGTCAAATTTTTGGTAAGACTATTATTTATAATATAATAAATTGTTTGCTATAATAAATTGTAAAACAAAAAAAATATATATTATTTTATATCATAAAAGTCAGGCACCTACACATGTGTCTTTTGATATAAAAGGTAATGAGAATACTGAAATTAATTTCTGACTAAACTTTATAGGTTTTTGCAGCAAACACATCAGAAGTATTAACTTATCATCAACTGTCTTTAAAAAGATTTAGTCCCCAAGAAGGATGGGTAGAACAAGATGCATTAGAAATATTTAGTGCAGTTTTAGAATGTATCGAAGTATGTGTATCTATTTTATATTTTAATATAAACTTTAATCACTTTTGAATACCGATAGTGCCTAATATAGTAAAATGTGAAACAATAATCTATCATATATGTTGATGAGTCTCATTATTATAATTTTACCAGTTTTATACTTGCTTTCAATAGCCAACTACACATGTTAAGCTATAGTAAAATAAGGTATAGTCATATATAGTTATTTATTAATTCAGTGAGGGTGTCTATACAACTATGCTCAAGTGTTTCATTTTATATAAATAATTTCTGAAATATTTGATTTGATTTGAATTCAGGATCAAATTCTATTCAGAAATTTTTTAACAGGTTTTAATCTATATAGGTTACAGTAGACAATTTGAAAAAACTTGATATTAATCCTGAAGATGTTGTGGGTATTGGAATCACCAACCAAAGAGAAACTACTATAGTATGGAATCGTGTAACTGGAGAACCTCTTTACAGTGCAATTGGTAAGATAATTTCATAAATAAAACTAAAAGGTGTATGCTATTCTTTAAGAGGAATGAATTATAAATGTGCCTTGTTACCTAATAGCATGGCAGAATTTGTATCAAATGCTTTTGACACAGTTGAATGTTCTTAAAAATTAGTGATATGACTAAGATTAGTCACAGGCCATCAAATTGCTAGATAATCTGGTGTTGAATATGTCTTTGTTATTCATTAGGGTAATAGATATCATTGTTATTTTTATTCTCATGAAAGAATGAGAAGTCAGAGTAAATTTAAAAGTAAATATATATTTTCTCCTACTTTTCTTTGATTTGACTGGCTCATTTTTTCTATATTTATATATTTATTCCTTTACCTTCTGACATATATTTAAATACAAATATACTTAAAGGTTAAGGGTTCAATTAATACTTCATGGTGTTAAATTGTTGATATTTGTAAACTCTCTGAAATTAAATCAGTAAAATATAAAATGAAAAATCTTTGTTTTAGTGTGGTTAGATGTAAGGACGTCTAATATTATTGATGATCTTATTAAAACCAAAGGAGCACATTGTATTGATGCTGTTAGACAGACAAGTGGGCTTCCCTTGTCGACATATTTCTCATCTGTGAAATTAAAATGGCTATTGAAAAATGTTGCTGCCATTAAAGATGCTGTTACTAATGGTGAATGTATGGCAGGAACTGTGGATTCCTGGTTAATTTGGGTAAAGTATATATAATTACTAGAGTGATTCATGAGAAAGGTTTGTGTGTATGATTAATTAAGGTTTTGTGTAAATTGGTTGTAATATGTTGATAACTGTTTAAAACAAAAAAGTCAAACTTTGCAGGAGCTTTCATCGAAAATACTGTCTTAAGCCCTTTGAGATATTGCAAAACAATGTATGGTGGTGTATTGTTTTTTTATAGGCATAGAAAAGTCAGCCATAACCATTATATCTATATCAAAGCATTGCTTACTATAATACCCATTATATTCCTTAAAATAATTAAAATACTGTTAAGTATTTTATGCTTAGAATTATAATAATTATAATTTTAATATGATTATAATTATGATAATTATAATAGTACATAGTATTACAATTTGAATTATAATTTATGGATCCCATAGATGATGAAGATACTATATCTTTTTTAGAATCTTACTGGTGGCAGCAGGGGTGGAATACATGCTACAGATGTCACAAATGCATCTCGAACTCAACTTATGTCATTAAAAAGTTTACAATGGGATAAAGGACTGTTACGGTTCTTTGACATTCCCATACAAATATTACCAAAGATTAAGAGTTCTGCTGAAATTTATGGCTATATTTCTACTGGATCTCTTCTGGGCACACCAATTGCAGGAGTAATATATAATATAATTTTAATAGAAATATTAAAAAAAAATTATTTTAATATACTTATCCATTTAATGGAAAATTATTGTAAGAAAAGTCCACACACTTGCATGTAACACATATGAAGCAAGAAGAAACTAAAAATTTTATTGCATATCAATCCAAATTTTTTTTTATTGTCATTGTGCGTAACTGGTGTCTGTATAATGATAGAACAATTTAAAAGGAATGAATTCTTCTGTTTTAGTGCATAGGAGACCAACAAGCAGCATTAGTTGGACAAAACTGCATGAGTTTTGGTCAGGTCAAATGCACTTATGGAACAGGTTGTTTTCTTCTTTACAATACAGGTAATTTAAAATTAAAAAACTATACATCAGTTTTACTACGACCAATTGAATTTTTAGGTAACAATTTTAACTAACGCTAAATTAGCACATGCATATTTTCCTATGTTTCCTATGAGTCTACGTAGACAACTTCGATTCTAATAATAATTTAAACCAAATTCAAATTATGAATCACTATGTCTTTCATAGAAAACTACTTAAAAGTCTGTCCAGTAGCTTTGAGTTTATCGTGGACGTACAGACATGGTGAAAGGTTATTTTTTATAATATTTAATGACTATTATTATAGGCGTATTATGAGTTATTAATCCAACGTTTTCAGTTTTTAAACAAATTGTTACATATGGTCATGTTCTTTTTTTATTAAATCTAATGTGAACAGATATAGCACAAATTGCTGCTGGTCACTAAAGGAGATTGTACAATTTTTTTTAATGGTTTTGTTACAATTTTTTCTACGGCAAATGATAATATATCCTTGCTAATGCAGTAATGCCATGAAGGATACCGAATTTAATGTTCATGTTTTGAGTAGCGGAATCATTGTAATAGTTATTGACCCTCGAATCGATCTAATTTTTGTGATGGAGATATTTGCCGGGTTTGTGAGTAACAGAAGCTACTGTTTATTCTAAGACTACCATCAATAAAATTGAAAAAAATGTGGATTTAAACTATTATTTACGTGCATATTATTTATTACTATTTATTTCATATTTGTAAACTGTTTAAAACGTTTATTACGTTTTAGGTGAATCAATTGTGCATTCACAGAATGGGCTACTTGCGACGGTGGCGTATAAACTAGGGCAAAATTCTCCCGCGATATATGCTTTAGAAGGATCAGTAGCAATAGCAGGTATTTAACATATTATTTCCTAGTAACATTACGTTAGATACAATCATCAGTTAACCTAACAAGTAAGATTTAACTGATGCAACTTTTCTGTCTTGATTTTGCCTATTATATTTCACAATAAAATAATTTCATTTTTATTCCCATTTCATTTTGGAAATTGTAAAATCCGTTGATGCTAATACAATAATCACATTTACAAAAATTTTAAAAAAGAAAAACAAAATATTCCGAAACAAGTCAAATGAAGAATTTTAAAAAATAATTTACATTTGACGTCGGCATTATATTTTAGCGCTTTGTACTAACTAATATCATTAGTCAGTTATACTTGCCTTATATTTGACTTATATTTGCCTTTGCTTTTTACTAGCTTTTAAACGCAACGTCGTTCGCGTGAACTGCAGTCTTATTATTTGAGTAAACCTTAATACTTATATTAATTACGGTTAAAGTGGGATTTAATAGCTAGACATATGCTGTCGCAGACTTTTATTGAGAACTTTTAGAGGGAACGATTTTGTAGTACATAATTTTTGAATAACTTTCAGGAAAGCTTTTTGCCGTTTTCGCAATATTTTTTATTGCTGCTCCTCTCCTATTCATCTTAGCGTGATGTTATATAATCTATAGCCTTCCTCGATAAATGGACTATCTTCAACTCAAAGAATTCTTGAAATTGTAGTTCGTCTGAGATTAGCGCGTTCAAACAAACAAATTCTTCAGCTTTATATATTAGTATTAGTATAGATTATATATAGATTTTTAGGTGGTTGTGCATTTTATTACAGCAATTTTTCTGAAAATTTTGCGTCGAAGTTTATGTACACACCGTATGTATATACAAATTATTTTTTGGTCATGCACATATGAATTTTTACAAATAGTATCTAAATATTAAACTTTTTACTTCATACATTTTTACTAAACTAATATCTTCATCTAGGCGATACATTACAGTGGCTGCAAGATAGCCTGGGGATTAACTATGATGTGCCTGATACGGACTTTCAAGCTTCCCATGTGGCTGATGATGAAGAAGGAAGCATTTGCTTCGTTCCAGCATTTAATGGACTGTATTCGCCGTATTGGAGAAAAGATGCTAGAGGGTAAAGTTAAATATATGAAAAAATTACAGAGAATACTCTTAAGGACATCTTAATATTTAAAACTCCCGTGTCACAATATTTGTTTATGCTAATCTCCAAAACAGCTCAGTTCGTTTATTATATTCATTTTACAAACAGACATACATCTCGAATGTAAGTTGAAAATTATCTGTAATTACTTTTAATCACCGGGAGCACTCTGAACTATGATTCAATTTTTTTTATTTGTGTCACCGAACAGTGTGAGTCGTATGCCTTATATTCAAACCAAATTTTTTGATTTAAATAAATAAACATATGAGACAATTAGCGTTATTGGTTTGAGTTAATAAAAATAGTTTTACGCGGATTTAATTTTATTTACTAGATTACAGTATTGCGATATTGATCAGTCCACACTAGACCGAATACTCAGCACTTAACTATATCTAAATAAATAAATTATATTTATAAATAAATATACGCTTGCACAAACGGTCGTTTGTCCCCAAAGTAACTTTAATACTTGTGCTATGGGTGACAGACAACTGGTAAATATAATTCATATATAATCGTTGATACATACTGAATTATAAATATACACCCAGGTTCAATGAACCAACTGATTGTTTATAAAAAACTACCTCCTCCTACATGATCGGAGTCTATTTAGTTCACTATTCTTTTGCATACTAGTTCTCGCTTTTATTCAACACTAGTTGTGCCAGCGGCTTCGCCCACGTGTAAATCAGCGTGTCACAATTTTTTTCTAGAATTCAAATTTACATAAAAGTAGTTATTATGAGTCAACCGTGAGAGAAAGAGACATGCTATCGCGGACTTTTTTGTAGTATTTTTATAGATGTACAATTCTCTAGTACATTGCTTTAGCGTATCTCCGCTGGTTTACGCAGCGCACGCGACTAAAGCTCCCAGCAAGCAAAACAACTGCACGATCTCTTCAACACAATTTAAATAATACCGATATGTACTATATACCTAAGCCATTCATCGAAGTATTGCACTATCTTTTGGTGAAAACTGTATAAAAATCCGTTCAGTAGATTTTGAGAAAATCTATTACATACAGACAGACAGTTTTTTGGGACTTTGTTTTATAATAAGTATAGATTCATACTGTATACTAATTTTCTTTCTTTCTCACGTCTCTTTCACAATTACATGTGGAATTCCCGTCTAGCTGCTTTTATTTGCTTTTTTAAATTTCGACTAGATTACAATTATAGGGACTTAACTTATAATATTACTCTCTTTTCTGATTTTCTAATACAAGACAGCGGACCAGTAGCCCTACCATGAACTTTTAGATAACGATTCAATTCAAAGTCAATACCTAAACCGAACCGCTTTCTTTTCGTACCATGTTATATGAACTATAGATAACTCTGTCTCTTTTACTCACATGTTCTTAGGATGAATTCCGAACGCTCATTCGGCAACGACTTGTGACAAGTGTTCGTCTTTAAGACGTCATAGTATGAAAAAGCAAAACAATTTAGTTTACGTCTTCAATTGAGTCGCAATAAGGGTTCATGGTAGGCCTGCAGTTACTTATCTTACATCTTACTCCAGGGTTATGTGCGGAATAAGCAGTAAAACTCACCAACGACACGTAATACGCGCGACGCTAGAGGCTGTTTGTCAGCAAACTTGCGCCATTGCAGACGCCATGGCTGCTGATTGTGCGCCACTCCACCGGTTACTGGCCGACGGCGGGATGGCGCAGAATGTAACGTTCATGCAAATGCAAGCCGACCTACTCGGCATACCTGTGGTGAGTTAAGTACATGAGGTGTTTGACACTGAGGAGAGCAACTGTTCTGAAGACCCTATATGAAGTGTATAAAAAAGTAACAGCCTGTTATTATGCCCACTGCTGGGCTAAGGCCTCCTCTCTCCGTTTTTGGAGAGAAGGATTGGAGCTAAGACTTACCACGCTGCTCCAATGCGGATTGGTAGGTTACACATATCCCTAGAGAATTCTCTTAGAGATATGCAGGTTTCGTCACGATGTTTTCCTTCACCGAAAAGCGTGTGATAAATTGCAATTACCAATTAGACACATAAGTTTTTAATAGAAAAACTCATTGGTGCCTGCCCGGGGTTTGAACCTATGTCGTCTCTAGAGAGTCGCGCGGTCTCACCACAAGGCTATCACAGCGTTATGAAGTGTATACTTATTAAAAAATAAAATAAAAAATGTGTATGCTCCTCTCGAGAGGGTCATGGGTTAATACCTCAAGCTGGCATCAATAAGTTTTTCTATTAAACTGAACATAAGTTTGAATTAAAAATTGTATCAAAATATTTAATTATAATTGTAATAAAATATTTTTCATATTCTATTCGCTTATCACCAAATTCTGTGTAACCTACAATCCGCATTGGGGCAGCGTGGTGGGCGTAAGCTCGAACTCTTCTCTGAAAATGAGGAGAGAGGCCGATCCCCAGTGGGTTAGTAACAGGCCGGTACTATACTATTATATTTAAAAAAAGACCAAGGAGTTAAAGATAAATGCGATATGTAACTAGAAGGAAACCGAAAAGGAAATGCATGGATCGTGTGAAGTATGACAGGCGTATAAGGCATAGTAGCGTCAGAATTACAATTGATAGGAGAGATTGCAAGACAAAAACAAGATGTGCGGATCCCACTTAGAGCTAAAATTAAGTCAAATGATGTAGCCGAATTAACCCATAAAATTAAATTCCCATTGAGTAAATACGTAAAAATCGTGTACTTACTCGAATTTTGTAATCTGTATGTAATGTATCTAAAGAAGATCGATCGTGGGATGATCCTTGTTAAACTCTTTATAACTTCAATATTTGTATTTATATTTCAACTTACATTTTATTAACAAAAGATTTTAGAGGGTATGAATCAAATCTATGGTCGTATACTGTACAAGGAGAACTGGTTTGTAACGGTTATTGAAAATCGGTTTCGTATCATAATCTTTTTAAATAACCAAATCCAAAATCGTACTATAGTAATAATGATATTATTATTTACAAATATTTTCTATTTGTTTTATTTCAGGAATTATAGCAAAATAGTTTCGTTATTACTTTTCTACTATTGATGTCCGCAAAGTAACGCCTAATTCTTTTAATTAAAAATAGAAAATTTCCAAAAAAGTCGATTTTTGTACGATTCAAAATGTGATTTCTTTTGACATATCTGTATCATACAATATCTGTTCTTGTGGGTTCAACTGTTGGTTGGCTATCCTAACCATAATGCTACCAAATTTACTAATAATTTTTAGAATTATGTGTTACTTTGCGAAGGTCCACAATACAAAAGTAATAAAAGTATTATTTTGACATAATCTGAGATTGCTAAATGTAGAGTGTACTATCTATTCTCATACCTGATACATACAGAATTCCTAAATGCACTGCCCGCCATCAATAGCAACAATACACTTTTTAGACATATCTCAAAATTGTATTTACGGCTTTTACAGGTTTTATGTCATATGTCAAGTATCCTGTCTATTGTTTTATTATTATATATAGATACGTCCGTTAATGATGGAAAGTACAGCTCTCGGGGCCGCTATAGTGGCAGGCCGCGCTCTCCGCGTATGGCCCGTCAGTACACCCAGCCCTCCAGCTGATACATTCTTGCCAGGCCTATCAAGCGAAGGTATCGTATCGAAAATACCAAGTTATTTAGTAAATACAATTAATAGCCTAATATGTAAAGTAAAGTAAAGTAGCGGCCTGTTACAATCCCACTGCTGGGAATAGGCCTCCTCTCTCCGTTTCTGGATAGAAGGGTTGGAGCTAAGACCTACCACGCTGCTCCAATGCGGGTTGGTAGGTTACACATATCTCCAGAATTCTCAAGAGATATGCAGGTTTCCTCACGATGTTTTCCTTCACCGAAAAGCGTATGATAAATTGCAATTATCAATTAGACACATGAGTTTTAATAGAAAAACTCATTGGTGCCTGCCCGGGTTTGAACTCGTGTTCCCCTCGAAAGAGTCGCACGGTCTCACCGCTGGGCTATCACAGCTTAATATGTGGTTTTCGTTTATCTAAATTAACTGATATAAAATATCACAATATTGATCATGAAACGCCTTAAGTATTTAAAGCCTGGAGTATTTAAGTAGATAATGGTTAAAACTATCAGTATAAATTATCTTCCCAAATGACGCATTGTACGTGACAATCAAGTGGAAGTTGGAATGTATTCAAATTCAAAGAAGTCTTTATTCAAATTGGCCTATTACAAGCACCTTTGAATCGTCAAATTAGAATTAAAATGAAGGTGCTCTAGCCGAGAAAAACCATCAAGAAACTCGGCGGTCACGCTTTTAAAAAAGAAATATTACAATATTTTATTTGTAATTGTTAACAAACATAGACTACAATATTATCTAGCGCGTAGCTGATCGCAATTTAATTCCAAGCTTTCTTATCCTTAACATAGTCTTCAACGTTATAGTAAGCTTTATTAATGAGAGTCTCTAATTGCTTTTTTGAATTTGTGTAAAGGCAAGTCCAATATATTTTAAGGAATTTTATTATAAAAAAGTATACCAAAGCCCACAAGATGTACGTACTTTCTGAAACCTTAGCCTTGGTATTATTAATTTATTTCGGTTCCTAGTTCGCCTATTACTAATATCGCTTGTATGTGGTATGTTATGTCTGTGTATTGTATGTCATCCTTAAAAGATATATGGGACTGTGTACTTTTTTTGTATATCACAGAACATACAGTGATTTGTTATATCTCAAACGAATTTACTAACTACAGCTCACAGGCAGTTTGACTCTTTCCGAAATTTTCAACTTTTACCCCTCGTACGCACGAGAGCTTTTTTACAGTGCGTTAAAAAAGCGTTGAAATGAAACAAATGGGTATCCAGATATGTATTCACACCACAAGGCTTTTGTTTTAAAAGCAACGTATTTTTATAGATTCGTGTTCCATTTTAGGCGTAAGATGTTGGGCGTCAAGCCGAATAGATCATACGAAACTTCTTATTATTGTTTACACTGAAGTACTTATTGCTTTGGAGTCTCGTGCAGTTCTATATGAGAAACATTTACCAGAGTACTCAAATAAAATTATGAAAAATAAGACATTGCTTTTTAATTTCATTATTATTGTTTTCCTTACTTAAGAGTTAAAGTCGTTGTAAAAGGGATATTACTGAACGCATATTAGTGACTTGTATTAATTATCTTCGGACCAATATTTCGAACAAATTATCAAATGATCTTATGGACATTTTTTTTTAAATTGTTATTTTGGTATTTGATCCTAGGCAAGAGTCAAGTAAACAACTAGCTTTACAACTTTAGTAGATAATACAGTGATCATCACCTTTATTTGATAACGTAATATTTACAGAACGAGAAATACGCCGTGCTCGCTGGAAGACAGCACTCGATAGGTGTTTGGGTTGGGCTACAAATGACAATGAAACAATACCGTGCAAAACTGGTAAGATATTTATTGTGATAAAAATAAAAAAACTCCACATTCAATTACTTACAATTTTATATTTTGTTACAGAAGAAATTGATTACACAACAGCAGTTTTACCATCTGGCCTATTTTTCCTTGGAACTGTGTTGCTGGTAATACTAGCAGATAAATTGAGGATAAAGTGATTTCCAAACTAGTCAGTAGAACAAAATATATTTCCCAGTGATAGTCAGCCATAGTTAATACAGTATTAAATATGTTATGTTCCTAAATGTTACCAGAAATAAAGAAATGTTTTTTTTTACAATGTGTATGATTCTAAATAAACCAACATTGCTGTAGAATATTTCAGTATTATATTCAATAAGTATTTCAGTAGTTATCATAGTTTATTTATTTATCCTTTAATAACAGCAATTGGTCGTAACTTAACAGTCTTTTTACTGATTCCAGCAGCATGACAAGTATTAACAACATCAGTTACATTTTTATATGACTCTGGTGCTTCTTCCATAACAAGTTTTGGTGAAGCAACTCTAATAGAAATACCCATTTCCTCTAGTTTAAGTAACACATCCTTATAGTCAATATTACGCCTTGATTTGGCACGAGAAAGAGCACGACCCTGTAAAGACAATTTTAATATACGACAAGTTAAGAATGTCACAGAAATTAAATATTTTCCTGTTTAAATAGAACTAACTGAAGATATTGATATAAATTATAAGAAAATTATAGCATGCATCAATAATGTCAGCATTCCAAATTTCTCACACTAATAGAAATACATTTTTAAATATCTTCTATAATATATTTTAAATAATATCTTCTTCTATGTGATCTTAGTGCATGCACAGCCTTGGAACCTAATACCTAATATAACCAAAAATATAAATTACAAATCAATACTAAATTTACAATAAAAATACACCAATGTGTACTCATATTATAAATATGGAAATATGTGTTACACTTTTATAATCAATCTGCTGGACTAATATTGATGAAATTTGGTACAATTTTACAACAAACTTTAGATGAAAAAACAAATAGGAAAAAAATGGTTTTTTTTCAGAAACAGGAGAATAACACATATTGCATTATTTTAAATGCTTAAGTTGACGCGAATAAAGTCACAGGTACCACTAGTATAAATATAATTTTGTTTTAATTACTTACAGCTCCATGACAAGTTGAGCCAAATGTTTCAGTCATTCCTTGGTGGGTACCAGTGAGCACATAGCTGCATGTTCCCATTGACCCTCCAATTAACACAGGTTGTCCAGTCAGCTGATAGTCAACAGGTATTAATGGGTGATGTGGAGGAAATGCCCTTGTTGATCCCTGTTGGCAAAGATAATATAAATAAAAATGAAGATAAATCCTAGCATCTTGTAGAAAAGTTTACCTTTCTATGAACAAGTAAAGTCTTCGATTTTCCATCAATAACATGTTCTTCCATCTTAGCTATGTTGTGAGATACATCATATATGACATGCATATCCAAATCATCAGGAGCCATTTTAAATTGCTTTGCAAATGCCTGGCGAGTTAAGAATGTCATAGAACTACGATTAACCCATGCAAAATTAGCAGCAGCTGCCATAGCTTTCAAGTAGTCTTGGCCTTCTACAGAATTTATTCTTGCACAAGCTAGTTGACGATCATTAACAAGAATTTGATCTCTCTTCATAGCTTTTTCCATTTGTACAAGAGCATCTGTAGCCACTTGATGACCAAATCCTCTGCTTCCAGAGTGGATCATTACAACAACTTGACCAGTTTTTTCAAGACCCATTTTACCAGCAGCAAATTTATCGTAAATTTCATCTACTACTTGTATTTCAGCATAATGATTCCCAGCACCCAATGTTCCTAGTTGTGGTAAACCTCTTTTCTTTGCCCTCAAACTAACTTTTGAAGGGTCTGCATTAAGCATGCGGCCATATTCTTCACAGTGTTCTTTATCTTCAGCCCATACATATCCTTCTCTCAGAGACCAATCCATACCCATTTCCAATGCCTCTTCCAAATCTCTAGCATTCATGGGAATAATTCCTTTGGAACCTACTCCAACAGGTATGTGATCAAAAAGGCTTTGAGCTAACTGTTCCTATAATAATTAATAAAATTTAATCAAATATAATTCAATTTAACAATTTTAACTACATTTATTATACCTTAATGGGTTGCACATCTTTTTCATGTAAGTTAGTCCTTAGAAGTCTCACACCACAGTTGATGTCAAAGCCCACACCTCCAGGAGAAACAATTGATGTTGGATCAGACATGTCAAATGCAGCCATGTTACCTTTAAAAATATCATTTACCTTAACATATCACATTTTTATAGTCTATATTATTTTCAGGGAGATTAGATTAATTTCGAAAAAACAAAATATGATGCAACACTTAAGTATTAAATGTACTATATTATTATATTACATTTTATTATTTTATGTAGAAAAAGTATACAGTTGGTACACATACCTATAGCAAACCCATATCCAGAATGTATATCAGGTAACCCAACAGATTTGCCTACTATACCCGGTAAAGCAGCAACGTTTGCGATTTGTTTTACACCAGGAAGAAATCCTCCAGTCATACCGGGGCGACAGGAATTTCTTAATTCATCTAACATTAGTTTTTCAAGCGTGTTATTTACGTAGAATACACCTTCCACATTCATATTGGGCTGAAAACCTTTCTTGATCTTCCAACAATGCGGATTTATCTTCTCCAAGTATTTCAATTCCTCATTATACTGCCTGACTACCATTTTCTTCTTCGGTGCAAATATATCTTTAAAGAAAGAAAAAAAACAAACTATTTAATAAAACACAACAATTGAATATAAGCAAAATTAGTGCATATTAAATATTGAATGATAATTGATAAGCAGGCACCGGCCAACCGGCTGCGTCAATGATACAGAGTACAAACAGCAAAGATTACAATATACATAATGAAACATTACCTCTATGACTAACAAAGCGTCACTATTCAATATCTGTATTCTGTAGGTGTAGAGTTGCAGAATGTAGACTAGAATGTAATTTGTATTGTATAATGTATACTAACTAAAATAATCATTTGCATCATCTCATACAGTGAGAACAAAAATATATTCCTATTGGTTTTTAAAGGAAACAATCATATTTAATAAGATTTTAATCTGTTGATAGCTCACCTAAACAAAAATCGCCAGGACTAACAAAAACTTATACCTACTTGTACTTAGTTGTTAAAATAGATGTTATGTCGTTTTCGTCATATCGTCGTATGAAAACATACTAATGAAAAATGAATTGGTATTTTAGTAATTGATTTGGAATTTGCCAGCGCAGCACCTTCGAGACTACGTTACACTTTAAAAGTATCTACTCGCAAAAGGATTAAAATAAAGACTTCCAAAATTCTAAAGTAATAATAAAATTATTTTGCTATAATCCGCGATACAGTAAATAGAAAATATATATAGTGTTTAATGTATAGTGGACTATCAGTATTTTCATACCCGATACGTGTAGGATTCGTAAAAGCACATGCACTAACCTCCACCACTTCCACCACAATACACAAGCACTACACAGTTTCACTATCACAAACTCAACAATCGTTTCGCCCCGCAACCGAAGCATCATCAGGAGATAGACTCCACGACAAAATCGCAAAGTGAAGCGTTATCCAAACAAGCGTTGTTAAATAGTACTTGGTTCATCCCCACCCTTTATTTACCTCGGAACACGTGCAACAAGCTTGAACTAGAGACATTTATCTGCTCGTTAATGAGGGTGCCATTGTTATGCTTAATGATTTCTAATTGTTCCAAAATATTTAGTTTCAAGCTTTTTTCGCAGGTGTGCAGTATTTCGAAACAATGGTCATTAATATGGTCGCTTTCAGGAATAATAAGCCACAAAATTCACATTTCGCTAAACATTTGTTAGAAAGCGGTCATAAAGTTCCTAATGACCATTGTTTCGAAATACTGCACACCTGCGAAAAAAGCTTGAAACTAAATATTTAGTGCTTGTGTATATAGTGCTTGTGTATTGTGGTGGAAGTGGTGGAGGTTAGTGCATGTGCTTTTACGAATCCTGCACGTATCGGGTATGAAAATACTGATAGTCCACTATACATTAAACACTATATATATTTTCTATTTACTGTATCGCGGATTATAGCAAAATAATTTTATTATTACTTTTGTATTATGGATCTCCGCAAAGTAACGCCTAATTCTATAAACTTCCAAAATTACTTTATTGCTTTGTCTATGGCTTACTTCATTTTATCTGTTATTGAACTGGTTTCATAATCGTTCATATTAGTAAAAATAAAAATACCCAATAAAAAACTTTAGAAATTGTATTGAACATACGTAGTGTTATACTAAAACTTTTTTGAAGATAACATTGCTGAATAATGGCTGCATTAATAAAACTTCGTCACGTGCCGATAGTTCAAAAATCTGTTTGGAATCACTTTGTGAAGACAAGCCGAAGAATTTCAACTTCAAAAAAGAACAGCGATACGGCATCACACACAACGGTCAGCGAATCTTCAACAGAAGACAAAAATTGGGTCAGCTATGGCTTTGATTACACGAGCAAGGAAGAGGATACAAACGCGCATCACGCATCATACTTTTTTTCAGTAACTTTATGTCTGGTATTTGGTGGTTTTGCTTGGGCTTACGCACCAGACGTCCATATGAGAGACTGGTCGCAAAGAGAGGCCTATCTAGAATTGTATCGTCGTGAGAAAGCTGGCTTAAAACCAATAGATCCAAATTTTATTGACCCAAAGTCTGTGAAGCTACCATCTGAAGATGAACTTTGTGATGTCGAAATTATTATTTAATACTTAATTATTGAAACAGTTATAACATAATGTAGATATTATCTATGTGATGGTTTAGTAAATCATGCCCTTAAATCTGTGCCTTGTTTCTTCATATTGCATGGACTTTAAATTGTTTTAAATCAAACTCATTTTAACAGTCTTAAAAGTCTTTATTGCTTAGAATAATTTACAGAATGATAAACACATATGGTGTGTAGGTTTTTGTTTTTAAATATTTAATGTCATGTATATAGTAATGTAGACAAATCTTTAAAAGTATTGTTTTATATTTTGCAATATTTAATTTCTATTTATTTATTTAATTTTATTAATTTGAGAATAAAAATAAATATTAAGAATATTAGCCTATCAATTTGAGGATTTAATGCCTGTAAATGGTATGGTGTTCCTTTTATTGAAACAATAAAAATATGCATGACCATAACAAAAATAATAATACTTATTATTAAAAAAAATATTACAATCCTTATAGAAAATGAAAGACTTGCTATCAAAAAATGTTTTTGATATATATAGATAAGTACCTCTGAAAAAATGCTTTTGAGTACTGTAACCTTGATAGGTAGCATAAAAATTATGCTATGGTTATGATGATATTATATTAATAAGCCTGCCACCTGCTAAAAGTGCATAAGCATTGCCACTGTTAATGGCTACTAGAGCATTAATACAGGCACCTAAGTTTATCTCTCCTGCCGGTTTTAGTTTATCTTCATCAATTTTCCACCGCCTTGCACAGCCATCCCAACCTCCCGTCCAAACTACATCACCACTCACTGACAAACTTGTTAATATCATATCACTGACCTGAAATACATATTAATCTCAATTCAAAAAAGGTAGAGTAAAGGACTTTAAATTGATTTGTTTTTTTATCACATACAAAATTATTCTTGTCATTAAAATAAAAATTTATCAAATTTATTTTTACATCACATAGCAGATAATATCTCCTTTAAACACTCCGAAACGGCTGAAACAATTTTATTGAAATTTTCAGACAATCTTTATATTGATCCTGTGAATACTTCTACAATATTATTTTTTATTTCTAATAATTACATTTCATCAGAGGCCGAATTCCTATGTGACCGGTACGGCCTAAGATGGCCCTGACTTTAGTGTGGAATGTTTGTTAACGTCCGCGTAAAATAGGTGATTACAATTTTCATATATAAGTTACCTTGACTTCGTGTAACTTTTTAAATTTTGTATCTAAGGACATATCATGTAACTGTATGCTGTTGCCGCCTCTAGACGTTACTATTAAAAACGATCCAGATAATCTCAAAGGTGCCCTTCCCTCCATAACTAGCTTTGTTGCAAAGCGACTTACTGATTCGTCTGCAAAATATATCTCCGTAATTATTATGTTATGTCACAGTATAACAATAAGCTATCATCGTTCTACATACCGGGCTTAATTTCAGTAACGGTTACGTAAAGGTCACGCGCAGTAAACATAAGCGGTGGACTTATAGCTAGATCTTTGACTTCTTCTAAAACGTTATAAAACGCTTTTAAACAATCTTTTTCATATACATAGATCTGAAATATAATTTAAACAAGTCAAGTTAATTAGCTTTAAACAAAATTTCATGTCCCTTCTGTTAACCGGAGAGTGTGCTGAAATACTCCACAACCTTGTCCCTCCATCACCATTCTATCAATGCACCCCTAGGCACCGGGAGAAGTTCTGCCCTTACGTTATCGACATCCCACGAAGGGGCACGAAGCGCTTCGCGTCTTCTTTTTTGCTGCGCACGGCAAGGGAATGGAATTCTCTCCCAGCATCTATTTTTCCCGAGTTATATAATATGGGGTATCTTCAAAGCAAGAGCGAATAGGCATCTACTAAGCAAACGCGCTCTACCTTAAACTGTATCATTGCTTACCATCAGGCATGATTACAGTCAAGCGCTCGCCTATTACGCAATAACAAAAAAAATCATTGAGGAGTTTCCTCGTCTGGAGCCAATCCTGGGAGTAGCATAATGACATGCTTATCACAAACATACATCGTAATGGGAACTGAACCAGCATGTAAACTTTTAGCTCAATCGAATACCGACAAGTGGGTAAAATTTAACTTGCATAATTCTACCTTCACACGCAAACGGCAAGTTAAATAAAAGCTTTTCTGCATATTATCTCTTGCTTGATAACTTGTGTTCAAATGGCACCTATATTAATTCATTAAAACTTTTAATTTATGAAGGAAAACATTTACAAACTACTTTAAAAGTACTAATAATCAATGCAATCTTTAAAACATGAAAAACATTTTATTAAAATGTTTTAAAAGATTGAAACCCTGTACTTACGTTTCCTCCCTCATCGCCTGCATAAACATATTTACCGTTTAAGCATATTGACTCTATATCGGCAATAGGAGCAGGCAATTCTGTTATTTTGTCCCCTGAATGTGTCCATATTCTAATTCCACCGTCATTTGAGGCTGAATATAGCTTTTCTTCGTTAGCAGCTAAAGCAAACAGTTGAACATCATGTGCCTTCCATGACACTCCCAGCAAAAGATTAGGATCAAAAGTCTGAATTATCATAAAAAATTGTTAACAATGCAGTTTAAGGATCAAATTACTTTACGAATATATAAGTCGATAAAATTCGAGTAAACTGTACGGGCTAACACGTACATTTGCACCGTCGGCATTTACGCCATATTATTAATATCACTTAATACAAATTTGAAATCAGTACGACGTTAGCGGCCGCGCGTGCTCAACCTATCAAATCATTACTATCAAATTACAATAACTAACAATTAAACAACTATATCAATTAAGCGCCGCAGCTATCAATTTATCAACAAAAGATAGTACAGGGTAGAAGCAGCCCGTACATAAACTATGCTCATTTTTCCTAATATATTCGAGAAACTCAGTAGATTATTCTTGTTGTATGATTATACAACAGATATAATAATACAACAGGTATTATATTTGATTAACATTCATATTTATTTATTCTCAGCCTATTTTGAATACAAGAAATATCGTTTTAATTATTTCTAACGTACGCCTCGATATTTACTTACTTTACAGGTTAACATATTAGCTGTCAGCCATGGCAAACTATAGCAAATCTTAAATGATAATGGCTACTTTGTTCACATACTTAAGATATTTTATGTAGTGCTCACTGAACTTGTGAAATGAAATAAATGATGATTGTGAAATGAAATTCGGACTGTCGAAATGTTTGTTACCCGTGCGATAAACCTTTTGTATGCATATTTTAAAAGGCACCAGCAAGATAATATCGATAAACCTAAATTTGAATCTTTCAAAGTACAAGCCTTTTAAATAGGTAAATATGTAGTAGTCAAAATAATTGAGCCTAAGATTAAGTTAACAGTATTTTTGGCAAAACACTACATACTGTGTCTATATACATCGTGTCATTGTTCTGTATCGATGGCTTATGTATCGTTGGTAGTTTCGTCGCGCCTTTGTATCGGTGGCTAAGGCAAAAAATTGTATATTCGCCACGTCGAATACAATTTTCGATAAATGATTAGAAAATTTGTGGTCGACAGTTGATATTAAATAGGTATCTATATATTATCTTATTTATGTTTAGTAAACGTGTTTTATTTTTAATTTTTATAACATTATTTTCAAGATCAAAAATGTACCAACTTAGTAAACGAGCGATCACTCAAAGCTAGATTATATGTAATCGATACAAGTGTTGTGCCAAAAATTTCCATATAATGTACGTGCACCTATAGAGCGAAAAATATCTATAGTGTATTATATTTAGCTATAATACTGCGCTATAAATATAATCTCTTAAAAATAAATTTCTATATAGGATTCTCATCATCACTCTCCTGCCCTTATCCCACTCTAAGTGGGGTCGGCACAACATGTTACAAACATGCTGTCATATGATTTGGCTACGTATTTTACAACCGGCCGCCTGCCTGACGTCAACTTACCTTAGTCGCCTTTTACGACACCTCGGTAAGAAATGAGGGTGGTCCATTCTATACAGCCGGATACCACACGGCCCATACCTTAGTTAGTTTCTATATAGGTATACAGTGTAATTGTAAACAATAAATGACCTTAGATAAACACCAAATACGTCATTTACACATCATTTTTATTTTCTCCTTATTCCTTATTAGATTTATAAGATTTATTCTTTAAGGATAGAAAAACATTAAAAATGAACACAAAAGTTTTTTAGATAGGAAGAGCTTTACCTCCGAAAGTCTAAATTTAAAAAAGTCACACACCTACAGATTTTGTTTCATGGATATAGTACTAAAACATATATACGAGCATGTGTTTCGTAAAAATTATGCATCGCAACTTACTAATATAGAACCGCTATCTGTGCCAATGTAGAGCTTATTATTATTCCAAGCCACAACACATGGTTCAGAGTCGATTTTCGTCTCAGCCGCTATACTTAAAGACATTTTATTTTCCTATAACGTTGTTCAGGATATTTACAAACGTCTTTGATTTCTGGAATATTATTAGACACTGAGAGTTGTGACCAAACGTCTTTCCAAACGATACTAAAATAGACGAACGCAGCGATTTAAGATGTTTGTGTACATCTCAATATAGTATACCTATATTGTTGGTGTGGAGAGCTTTTCTAGACTATTCAAGAATAAATATCTCCAATTAGGTGCATGTTGAAGTTAATAGGTTCCTAAAATAAAGTCTTATTTTTAAATGAATATTAAAACAAACATTTGGAAATTAGTAAATGGATTCCCTCGTAGCGCATAATAATTGAACCTTCGGTCAATAATAAACCAAAGCTTACAAGGTTTTTCTTTAGATTTTTTTGTAAGACTACCAATTTTGTCGTTTCATTTTTAGGTAAACTGCATATTTGTGGATAGCTCCTATGATATGTGTGAACTGCCAGTCCTTATTAGAGTATAGTGAGGTGAGTCATGTCCAAAACTTCTCTATATATGGAGAGGAGGCATTTTGCCAGCATTAGGATAGCAACAGCTCGTTAATGGATAAAACGAAATTTAAATTAAGTTGCCATATCTTTTTTATTTATTAATGGATTGAAATTTAATATACACTTTTATGCGCACAGATTAGTGCGCACAGAAAAGCAGACAGACAAATTTTTTAAAGTTTCTTTAAAAACGTGTGTTGACTTGGTAACACTCTTTTTTATATAAAATTTACAGATTTAGCATCTCTACGATTTTATTATTACATATATTAAAATCAGAAATATTGTCCAATCAAAGAAAAAATATTGTTATAGTAAATCCAAATTAGGTTCATATATTTAATTGAAATAATTTCATATTCTTTTTTCTGAAGACGTACGTTCCTTATAAAATTCAGGCCTCCAAATTCTAGTAGTAGTATTTCGTAACTGTGGAAATAATGAGTTATGTGTTTGAATACTATTTAGTATGTATAATCGCAACTACAACACTTGCTTCATGTACTCGGAATTAATAATAAGTGTTATGACTAGTGACTTATCCGGACAGAGCCATCGTCCCATAGAGTTCTTCGTGAAAGTGAAAACAGAATTTCTGAGGCATAATAGTGCCGTGAGACAGTTCTCATTATGTCTATATTGAAGAATGAACGCAGCTCTCTTACATCATAACGGAAACCCAAGACAATTCCACATTATTACAATCATTGCGTGATACTTCTTAAAACGTATCTAAAGTCCGATTAGAATGATCTCGTACATTTGTGCTACGAGTTAGCACTAATCGCGAAATCTTTCTATTCAAAGAAATCAACTAAAATGCGGAAGGGCTAATGAGAATAGTCTTTATTTAATTTATATTTATGTCATCTATAGAGAGAACGGTAGTTTTAGAAACATTATTTAAAACTCTCAAATAACTATAACTATATGATAACTAAATATGTAATATATATTATAGTAATTATCAAAAGATCATCATTCTCCTGCCCTTATCCCACTCTAAGTGGGGTCGGCACAACATGTTACAAACATGTTGTCACTTGATTTGGCTACTTATTTTACGACCGGCCGCCTGCCTGACCTCAACTTACCTTAGTCGCCTCTTACGACACCTCGGTAAGAAAGGAGGGTGGTCTATTCTGTTATGCCGGATACCACACGGCGTAATAGTAATTATCAAAAGATAAGGTACGAAAAAAAATTTCAATTAAAATGAAGTCCAAACTAATAAAAACGGCCAATTCGTACATTTCTGAGATTGTCTAAAATGTCTGGATGTCAAATTCAGATATTTTAGACTATTTATCATCTCAGCGACTTAAGACTTTGTTATCGAATATTTACTAAACGAATATCGTAATTCTGCGGTCTAATCTGATTTACAGGTTTCCCTTTTAGCACATCACTAACAACCCTCTCTAGTAGTGTTCATTGGTACTTTGGCATACCGAATATTGCATTCTATTTAACACTTTGTGTAATACATACACAACCACTGAAAACATTGTTGACTCCATCATTTCACAACTAAAACAGGTAGGTAATTGCGCGTGAAACGTAAGACTAGCATAAAATATTTTTGGACTATTATTAAACTATTATGTAGCCTATATATTGAACTGGACATCACAACATTTTAAAAGAAGTCCCCCGTCTACATACTACTCAACAGATTTTCTTGCGATTATTCCGAATAGACAATGATTCATGAGGAAGGTTTAAGTGTAATTTCTTGACCTCTAATGTAAATTCCTTAAAATAGAAAGATAATCGTTAAAAATTTCGTAAAAAAAACTTAGGACACCTGGGAGCTTTTATGGGCATTCTAACTTCTAAAAAAAATTCTTGTACTATGCGGTAGATGAACAGACATTTAGGCAGCATATTACCGAATTCAATAAGTTAGATAAGTAAAGCATTTTAACCTTAACTCAGGCATAAAATGTTGCACTTGCGATCAGGGTGGGTTAGCTAGTTTACCGTTTGCCTTTCGAAAAAGGAAAAATATATTGCATATAATTAGAATAAAAAACTAAAAATTTACTACTACTAAGTCGCGGACACAACTTGTTACATATAATAAGCACCCTACATATGAAAAATGTAAATATGGCAATAATGGTGTCTAGGTTAAAAATGACTTGTGGATTAAGTGAGTTTGAGACAATTTAAGTAAAAGTCAACTAACATTAAAAACATTTAATATAAAGTATAAAATAATATTTACAAATAAACATCAATTTGATGCAAGACAAAAATAAAGTTATACTTCAGATTGGCTTGGAGCCACCCATTTAATCGTTCAACAATATATTCCCTCGTGCCTAAATAAATCTGAATTACAAAATAACAGATCATATACAGACATGAAAGCTCTAAAACCTGAAAAAATATGTATTTGTCTAAAGCCTTTACGTATTTGCATTTTAAAACTTTTTTAAAATAATTTTCTATCTAAAATTATTGTTGTCATAGTTAGCTTAATTGTAAATATCCAAAATTTGTCGCACCAAAACCAAACACAATTACAAAATGAATTAAATTTAGCATTTGAAGGAAATATACTAAATATGGCGAGATGATTTACCTGAAGAATTACCTATATGTGGTCACCATAGAAATGCTAATTTTTTTTTAGTTTGGTTAGTTGTTTTTAGATAATATTTTCAATCCCGAAAAGACCGCGCGATTTTTAGATATACTATTTTATTAGACTTTGATTATCATGCGGTTTAAATTACGACGATATTTAACAGTTAACTTGTACTATTCCACCTCCACGAACTTTATTGGCTTAAATATATTTGGTAGTAAACAGGCAGGGTATAGCGATTCTGATCAATAATATCGAGAACTCTAAGGCGCGCCGTATTCAGAAGAAGGCGCGGAAGCTGGCGGTCCATACTGTGGCGCCGGCGGTGCTGCATCCGGATATCCTTCTTGTTTCTGCAAACGGAAACGTATTTTATGAAACTCTTACAATAAGAAATAATTTTGGCTTTATAATTTATTTTTAGCGTGTACGATTTATACTAATAAATGCGCTAAATTATAAAATTTTCAATTATTTTTACATAACACGTCAGATAACAAATGATAGGTATATTTTTTAGTAATCTTCTGAAATTTTTTAGATTTTAATGTAGTCCTAATATATCCCACCATTAGCCAAGCTACCCCGGGTATTAAAACATGTTATTCCCTCATAGTTTCATTTTCAGATTACAGATTAAAATAGCATGATCATTATCAATAAATAACATTAATTATAAGTATCCCCCATATAAGTTATCCCCCGCCGAGTAATTGTATCTGTTTGACTGTTTAGTAATTTGTAAGTTTATATCGTGCGATACACCTACGCTGCGGGCGTATAAATATGTTTTCTACTTAATATGTACTGATTATTAGACTTTACATTTGACAGTTTTATTGATATTTTCCAATTATGAATACCTATAGTATGTTATATGTAGGTAGCTTTAAAGTTTACGTATAAGTTATACAGTAAGCAGTTCTAAATACGCTAATTATTGTTTTATAACACAGACGAAAGCGATGGAATACGAATCTACGAACTCATGGATCGATACTTGTTTGGAAATCTTAAGGTAAGATTTCAAAACTTAAATTTTCTAATTTCACTTATGTCCATAGTAAAACGAATTTAATATATAAACTAACTTAACTCGCTTTTTCTAAGTTATTAAAACTACCGTTAAGAAAATCACGCGCTAAATAAAATCGTTTCATTTTTTTTATTTGAACAGATTTTATGAATTGATTGGCAAACCTAAGTTTTCTTAACTCATCTTTACATAATGGATACTAATCACAATCACACAATAACACCATAGTTCATGTTTCGACGAGCTTAAACACGTTAATTTAGTTTATATTCAAAACAAATCATTGTTTGTTGCAAACTAACACTGTTGTTATAGTAAATATAAAATGGAAAAAAACGAAAATGAAGTTACCTTACCGTAGCAGAGAAACAAAATTTCATTGTAATGGTTTGTTATAATAGGGAAGCAGCTGAGTACCTACCTAACGGTAAGGTTTGGTTTTAATAAATATGTTTACTTACCTTGTTATAAGGAATTGTAGACCAACCTAACCACTATGTAACAACCCTTATTATAACGAATAGCTTCGTCACCTCCGTTATATCCGATAATTTTTTTATTACACTTTATTATTATAAAACGTTTACCTGTGTCTTATATCTGATGAAGTAGACCTCCGGTTTAGACGGCTGTGTGGGTGCTGGCGTAGGGATAACAATATCGGGTTGCTCTTCAGGCTTCTTCACCAAAACGTATACAAGTGTTTTCTCTTCATTCTGGGGCTGAAGTGGAATCACTGGAGCGGTCGGGGTAGGTGGAGTTGGCGCCTTAATAAATACTATCTTATAATGCTTCTGAGGTGGAGGAACATAAATAGGTTTGCGTAGTTTAGGCAGTTCGTTATCCGGTGGTGGCACGTGCACATATACATGCTTATGAACGATGGGCTGCTGAGGCGGCCCATACTGCGGTGCTGGAACCCCGTATGACGTAGAAGGTGGCCCGTAGGAAGATGGTGGCTCTGGTCGCGCTAATGCACATGCTGCCACAACGGCCAATATTAAGGACCTCAATACCTGCACACAATTTATATTAAATTTGAAATTAATACTTCCTTGTAGTACTTATTTTCTAATTTATAAATAAAACAGCTGAATCCTAGGATGAAGGTATAAGATATACATGATCATGTTTTTATGATTATTTGTTAGCGAACGCTTCTTTAATGGCTCTAAAATTAATCAAACTGCATATTTAAAATTAATGTGTGCTTTATTATATTATATCCTTAAAATTTTAAGCTTTACAATTTTGTTTTAAAAGGACAACAACTGAGATGTTTCTAAAAAAAATATTATTAAATGGGAAAATAATCCGACGTATACCGTATAGCGTACTTATATTTAACAGGTTCACTGTCCAGGTTACTATTTAATGTAACAACAAAAAAACATCGCGTCGTCTTATTATTCTATATGAAAGACGCTGCTGTATCGTAGACGAATTCTCACTTTAAAATCGATTGAAGTTCTGTCACTATTAAGCATATATCCGAATTTAAAAACTCATTGTAAAATTCCCGTCAATAGATCAATAACTTTTTATAGCACAATCACATCACAGGCACCTACCGTTTTGTCACACATCCTGGCGATATGATTAGAGTGTAATGTCCAGTCGCGTTGATGCACCTGTGTTTATAAGAGATATTCGATATATATCCGGGGAGGGGGCACTTTCGATGGTTCTCATGAGTTGCGTAAAGCGATGGTACTAACGCGTCGCCCTGGCCTCTTCGGCATACGTGCTTCTGCAGCGAACATTACGCATCCACACCGGAAAGTAGAGGGGTACTTCTGCCACCGCATGACCACAATAATTAGGGGCACGATATGTTGCGTAGTAGTCTTTTGTGAAAATCTTTTCAATTTTAATTTGATAAAAAAACTAATGTTATATCTTCCCACCATCGTGCATATTTGTGGTTGAATGAAATCTCAATGAAAGAGAAATCTCTTTTCTACAATTTATTAAATTAAGTATTTAGTAATTAAGTAGTAGTTTTTATATAACAAATAAGAAATATTTTTTGGAATTATCGTTTCCTTAACACAAATCAATGTATTCCGGGTAGACAATGAGCACGCATATACAATGTCTATTTCATCTTTGGAGAGAAGGGTTGGTGCTTTAACAGACTACGTAACTTCAACGATGGTTACAAATAGCCCAATATATGATGGTAGGTAATGACGCAATACAAGGTAGAGAAAAAAATGTATTTCTAGCCTAAAAACACACAGTAAAGAATATTTTACAGTTCCTGCACGCAGGATGCTAAATCATCTATTATAAGTCGTTACTATCTCTTCTCAAAACTTCAGACTTCCTCCTCTGAATCAAGTAATCAACCCACTACGTTACAGCAGATCATTTGCATAAGAATGGCATTACTGTTCTGCTTTGAAAGCATATTTTCTTTAAAAAGTTTTCAAGTTATGGTTTGGCTTAAGTTGTTTACAACTATCTAAAGCAAATCTACAGTTCCAACCGCAGTTTTTTTTCTGCAAATTATTATTACTATTATTCGCTACATTAAAAGATTTACAATTTAAATAGAAACGTGCGAAGAAACTGTCCCAATTTTCTCTTTTAAATTACCGTTTACAGAATGAAAATTAAAATTTTAATGGTGTAAAAAATGACAAATTATAATCTACTGGTTTTACCCGCGAGTTCGTTAGTGTCAAATTTAATTTTAAAGTACCCTCAATATTAAACTTTATGTTTTTTAGAAAATTTCTATCCTATATGTTAGCCCGGTATAAAAGCAAAGTCCGGTTTTCATTATGTAAGTTTAATAAACAATATTTTTACCGGACTGTGTAGGACTGCTAGAAGCTAAAATAATTTTTAAATTATAATCATGTATATTTTCTATGTCTGACCATGTTGTTTTTAAGGCATCACATGCAACCGTTGAATCAATTGATGATTAAATCTGATTACGATTGAGGCTTATAACGTGTAAAATATAAGATGACAACATTTGTGGCTTCCTTACCATAAATTATACATAAAAAAATATATAAAATATATGTTTCGAAATATTTCGGGTTTTTTTATTAGAAATGCTATATTTTTGCTAATTAACAGTAATGGTTCGTAGGAAATCAAACTGTTTTTAGCAAAACAAGCTAGTTTTGCTATAAAATATTATAAATTTAAAGATAAACACTATTTAAATCACAATACATGGCCTACAGACATACTTGCGGAGGACATTCAAATAAAATTATTAACAACAGAGGTGCCAAAAAGGTAGGTAGCTATATTTTATTGAATTATTTTATTTACACTGTTACGTTAAGAAAATTATACGTAATATAGTACCTATAGTGTACAATTCTTACCTATAAGTATGAATCATTAGAAAGGACAGTGAAAAAGTTATATACTGATTCGCACCTATAGAAAGTTCTCTTTTGTTTTCGTTGTGCTATGAAGCATCGATTTACAAAATATTTTATTCGGATAGCTCCGAGGAAAACCATTATTGCTAGACCATTTCATTTACAAAATTTATTGGTTGAGAATGGCAATATTATAACAATGTCTATATTACTATTATTAAGTATAAATATAGCCACTATATAAAAATCTGCTAAAAAATCTATATCTAATTAAATGTAAAAAGCGTGCAGCGATAGCGTACACATATGCATTAGGTACTCCTGATTGAATCTAAGCTTGACCAATCATATGAAGTAGGACGTATAATGCAGATACTAGTTTTTATAGTACTAAGACATTATTGTTAGTGTCGATTTAAAACAGATAAACAAGACAGTGCATCATATGCAAATTTACAAAAATCACATTATTCTAAATTGTTTTTAAAACTCGAATCTATATCGAAATGATAAAGGTTTCTTAATATATAATAGGTAAGACAGGTAAGTTTGAACAAACTCTTAGTTATAACATGATAAGCTGTAACTCTTTACTTGAAGTTGTTGTAAATAATTAACTATTTTAATGCAATTGGTATAAAAATATTCTTTATTTTTGCTTATTATAGTAATTTTAAATGACATGTCTCAAATATCCATAACATAAGTGTTTATGAGATGAATCCATTCTTCCATTATTTTATTAGTTTAAGTGTATTGGACGCTATAAAATACGTAGGACACTTTTGGTTGTGCTCCATAGTTCTCGTTAACTAATAAAAATTTACTTATTGGTGTAGATGTAGACACTACAGAGTTACAGTACGTTTCATGCGAGAGTCCGGAATCAATCACAATCCAACATCCTCTCTTCCATTGAGGACATGTAAAGAAATCGGAAGTCAGGAAGGTTTATCAATAACTCATATAAAATTTTGCGGTTAATGTGGTGGAGCAACCATGACTTTTGGACCAAAGTATATACGAACTTACTTTTTGTTTAAGGTGAGTACCTATTATCATACTATCTTTATATGAGTAATATCCATTTATATACCTAATTAATATCTATTGATGATAAATATTTCAGTAAAATTACTTTACCAGATATTACAGTGAAAATTAGTACAGACGCAGAACACAAGCTTTTTCATGATTTTATTTTATTTCATTGTATTTCTCTTACAAAGGAAGTACAATACAATAGTTTTTTTAATGTGCAAGCATCCGTCTATTATCTTTAAAAAATTATAAGACTATTTAATAAACGATTCATTACAAAGCATGCTTTATTCGAAAGTTTCGACTAATTTCCAAAATTGTATAATAATCTGACCAGTTATTTGGTAAAGCAAATAAATATGGTTAAAATTAAAGTATAGAAAGTAGAATTATGTTTTAGAAAATTAACATTATCATTAAACCTATCCAATATCTCAAAGTAATTGACAAAAATTGGATTTTTTAATAAGTGGCTAGTTAATAAATACAGTTGCAATACTGTTTATCTGTGAATAAAATTAACTATTATTGTTAATACTTGTGGTGCATATTCATAAAAAAAATAGTTTACACTTGTAGGTCAAAGGAGTTTATTAAAATAGCTTTAGGTACTGCAATGTACGCAGTTTAAAATTATTTTATTGATGTCGTTACCGCATTTATAATATACTCGTAGTTTGAATAATGCATGCCAATCGAATAATTATTAAAAAAAATAGCATTCATTGTTGTAATATATGCATTTTGATAGCACAGTTTATGAATATATATTACTAGCAATGCCCCGCGGTTTCAACCGCATTCATACCGATCGCGTAAGTTGAACTATATGTAGATTTATTTTTGTGAAGTAAAAGTTTGGCCCTGGGACTTATTAATGGTTAAGCAAAGGAAGTTTTAACTGGAAATTGAATTATTTTATAAGGTATAGCTATATCCGTGGGTATCATTGGTATCCTTGGAATAAGAGCTAACTCATCAGTTGCAGGCCCTGTTATAATGGTCGCTAATGAGTTTATTATGGCATTATTTTCTTCAGATTGTCATTTTTAAATTCGTTACATATTCTAATTAGAATATTCGATTTTATTATTTTATAAAAGTATTTTTTAATAAAATATCATTTAATCGTATAAGGATTAATACGGAGAAATTAATAATATGACTTGATTATTGTTGGCACGCTTATCAATCAATCTTTCCACACCATATACCTTTTTAATAAGTTGCTAAGTTGCTCAGCAAAGAGGCAGCTTTCCAACGGTAAAAGAATTTTTGAAATCGGTCCAGCCGTTTTTGCGTGAAAACATTACAAATAAATACAAACATACAAATTTTTCCTCTTTATAATATTATATTAGTATAGATTAAATTTATACTATCGTATTTGACTTTCTTTTGATAATTTTTCTATCAAAATTTTATCTGTCAGTCTTTCAATCTTTGTGTAACCTCATTTTCTAAAACAAAAGTAAACTAAAAAAAATTGATGGATTTTACGGAATGTGGTGTAGGCTATTATTTTTATTCATATCATCCCCAAAGCCATATAGTATTACACATCTTGCGTTGTAAATACCCACCTAGTTACTTTTACTTCGGACATTAAAATATTTCATTGTCCATTATATGAATCGCCAATAATCCATTCGTTCTTGTCCCTAATAGGTCCTTAGCATACATTATACAGGTATCGAAAGGTTTTATAAACAAACTTCCGGAGTTCATGCCAAAGAAATCGCAAGTAGAGATAGTAGATAGTTAATAGAGCATTAAATATAAAAATATTCCATACGTCCTTAGGTTTTGTCTACCCTAGTTAATCTTCGCTTTTTTCAGTATTACTCTTACACAAATCCTATTACTTTACTCTTAATATTATTAATGCGAAAGTTTGTGAGTGTGGATGGATGTTTGTTACTCTTTCACGGAAAAACTGCTGGACGGATTTGGTTAAAACTTTACAGGTTATACTGCATAATAACATATAGGCTAGAATTTGTAATGATTTTATGTAATATAACGATACATGTCAATAAAGTCGGACATCTGGCCTCTGAGAGCTATCTTGGCGAACGCTGCCTAAACCATTCAAGTTACACAAAGATGATGTACCGTAGTATTGTTTGTCTTGAATAGTTCTAAATAAAAGTCCGCGACAGCATATATCTACCTTTTATGTGGAAGCCACTGTGACCAAAATTGTGAATCATAAAGTTAATTAAATGAGATACTATTTTACAATGCATAGTTTAGTATATTTATCAAACTCTTATAAAAATCAATACATTCGACGCTTTCAGTATTTCAGGTAGGTAAACTTTGTCTTTTACATTAAGTAACTTGGCCGAATAGTTAAAAAGTTATCACGATATGATTAAATTAAATAGAGCGCTATAGTGTCTAATATGCGCGGCGCGCGAAATTTGTATGCAATCCTTTTGTTTTGAAGTTAGACATCCAAAATTTTGGATGTACGAGTAACTAAATAAATATATGTATATTTATTTATATTAAGTAAAAAATATTTAAATCTAAAATGATCTTAATGTGGCAGACCAAATTCCACGCGAGCGAAGCCGCGGGCAAAACCTAGTAGTAGAATATTTATCAATTGAATGTACTCAAAAGTTCTTTTGCTATAATCCGCGATACTGTATCGCGGATTATAGCAAAATAATTTTATTATTACTTTTGTATTATGGATCTCCGCAAAGTAACGCCTAATTCTATAAATTATTACTCAAAAGTTCATTTAAAATGCTATTTTATGCTTAGATGCGTTAGATGATGCATCGTGATACAAGAAAATAATTGTATTTAAATGATATTTCATAACAGAGTAAACATCAGTTAGTCTTAATTGCTCGGAATGTTGGTTGAGTCAGGCACGTTTCATTCCCATGGCGAGTCTCCCATGGTAAGTCGACTTTTAACAGGAATTGAAATGTTGTTAATACCAGAATGAACCGCTTTCAGGAAGTTATAGAGAGAATAAAACCGGTTTATTCTGCTCAAAGTCTAGTATCGTTATCGCCATGACTGAAACAACATGCAAGCTCAATGACTTAGTAGCTTAGACGCAAAACACATTAGATATGCTTTTTAATCATGGTCATGGTTAAGATAAAATTTACAAATCTTTATAACAAAGAATAATTAGAAGACATTATTCAGATGTGGACTGCTCAATATCGATCATTTATCCTTCCATTCTTATACTGATGACCAATGTTCGACAGGCGGATGGGATTGCTAACCAGTTATACGCACACATTATTAAGACTACAAAATAAAAGTATAAATTTAAGCAGGTGTAGCTAAAGTGACGCCAAGCCGATAAGTCAAACCGATCGAACAACCAAACTGTTTTCGAAATTGATCAAGAGACAAAATTTTGTGATTTTCAATAGAAAAATATATGAAAGTTAAATAATTATTAACATGGTTTTTCTACTAAATTAACCATGTTTTCCATCAGATGCAATTGTTATATTTACCAATTAATTACATTTTATACCCATAATTTAAAAGGCTGTAAGACCGTTGCGATTATGTTGTGTTGTGTGATCACAGCATTGGTGAGTGGGTGCTATTTACTGATAGTAAATAGCACCCACTCACCAATTAAACCATTGTTCTAATTGCTTTCAAATACTGTTTTTATTGGATCTTGTTTAAAATGAATTTGTACTCTTTACCATTAAAAATTAATGGTAAAGAGTATTTGAGTACTCTTGATGTTTTCAGATCTTGTATTTGTTTTGGAGTCTCAGTTTAATATCGCCGATTATAGCATCACCGAGCTTATTAAAATCTAATACAAATAAATCCATAATTTTAATTCAAATAAACAATGAAACAGAAATTGAATTGTTTCACTGGGAGGATTACAGTGTTCTGGTGGCAATGCTACTTATTTCGTGTGGGATAGGTGTATTTTATGGTTATTTTGGAGAGAAGCAAATGACTGGTGATGATTTCCTTCTTGGCGGTTCCTCTATGGGAACATTTCCAATGGCTTTAAGCTTAGGAGCTAGGTGAGTAACACTTTAAAATAATGTGTTTCCGTTTTATTTATTTTTTTCTGGTCAAAATGTATTTCTGAGATTGTAATATTGTAATTTTTTACAGTTTTATCACAGCAATAGAATTATTAGGCAACCCAGCTGAGATGTATATGGCAGGCGGGCAATTTTGGATGATCTGTGTTGCCTTTGTACTTGTAGTTCCAGTAACAAGTCACCTATATCTTCCAGTTTTCATGAGGCTGCGATTAACTTCTTGTTATGAATATTTGGTAAAGTATACAACTGTTTTAGCGATACATCACTCACTATCTTTTACTAACCTAAGTAAACCAAATATTAAACTTTTATTTGAGTAAAAACATGAATTTTCAATTTATAAAGATTTTAGATCGATCTAAAAATCCGTAGTTTATTAATTTAATTACGTATTCCTTACCTAGACGTAATGAATGAAGTCTTTTTCATAAACGGTATTCTTTGGGAAAATTAAAAGTTTTTTTATTTCAGGAAGTTCGTTTTTGTAAATCAATGCGTGTCTATGCGAGCTCGCTGTATATGTTACAAATGATTTTATACACGGCAGTAGCAGTATACGCACCGGCTCTCGCCTTATCCGACGGTAACTGTGTTGTTCTTTATTTACATAAATTTATTTATATTTCTTTATACATATCTGACGTATGTCTTTCTTTCTATTTCTTTCATCACGCTTAAGGAGTCTAATCGGTCATTAGAACATACATAGTTAGGCTCCCAGCTCAATAATAGAAAACAGGTTGTATCCAAGTATAAAATAAGATTTTCAGATTTGATCGGAGTCCTTTTGTAATAACGACGCATTTATCACTTATCATATTGCGCCTTGGGGTAGACGCCTATTTATTTTATTGAATTTTTGTGCATATCACGAGTGCTAAGAATGTTTTTGTGGCTCAAGAAGGACATTTATGGCGTGTATATTATGCGGAAGACTATTTCACATCTCCGTTAGCTAGCGTTAAATTGTGATCAAATACAAATAACCATAAATATTGTAAAAAAATAACAGTATATTTATCCTAATAAGTTAGTCCGGTCTGCTTCAATTACCTATATAAAACGTCATCTATATTGCTACAGCAGATGAACTATGAAAGCGTAACAGACAACTAGGCAGCTCGATAACATGCATAAAATTAGTATAGACAAGGCTCAAGCCCACAGTTTAGTTAGCGGCGCATTAAAAAGTAAGTTATTTTCTGAAACATAGAAGGTACAGAAATAAATAGCCTATGTGTTAATCCAGGTTTCGACGTACGTATGCAAAACATTTCGTACACACCCGTTAATTAAGCCAAAGCAGTAACTCATAAGCTTTCACATTTATGATAAAAGTAGGTTAAACAAATCTTGCAAGGGACAATAGCTCGCCCTTACTCTATATGACTTCAGAAAATTGTAAAAAACCATTTGAAGAAGATACGAACAAGGAAATATAAGAACTTCTTATAAGACAACCATGCACATTACAGACCGGCGTAACTCTTTAAAATTAGCACATGTCGGTCTTATTATTGGTCTGCGTCAGTAATTTTTATTCCTAAGTGTAAGAACCTAAGCTGTTATAGAAATAAACAATTTACATTTATTAATTTTGTATAATTGTCAAGTTAAAATGGCCAAGCCCAAACAACAATTAAAATAAATAATAACGATTGGTAATCTTAACGCAATAGTTACGAGATTTGATTTCGTTTTCCTCTATTTAGAATGATAACCTTTCATTGATTTTCTATAGTTTTGTAAAGTTTTGCAAGGATATTGAAACAATTATCTTTTATAATATACGAAAAATTTAATTGTGCAATGCATACTAATTTTTTTTTTTTTTCGAACTGACTGTATGCTGTTAGCCTTAATGGCTTTTACAGCGTCACCGGGCGGGACGGGCGAGCGCAGAAGCATCGCCGAGGTTGCGAAATGCAGGGAGTAGAGCGCAGAAGCTCTACTTAAGTCGGGGAACGTCGTCCTAAGGGTGCCTCCTGTGAGGCCGGACCACGGCTTAAGGCGACGTGTAGTGGAGGGTTCATGGTATGACTTAGATTAGTCATTGCGGCGTCGGAAGTGTGGCGAGAAGCCACGACCGACCGACGTCAGAAAACTGGGACCTCGTCTTCGCCGGCGAAGACGCTGTGTGTGTGTATTACGTGTTTCTGTGTTGGCGATCGTTATTTGATCGTCGGGGTCATACAGGACGCTTTTTGGACGCCTATATTTTCGATGGTCGGACCTAACTGGGATGTAGGTAGAAGCAACTGAAATCAGGGGGTTCGGGTGTACCTCAGATTTCTCGAAGTAAGATTTCGAAAAACGTTTAAAGAGGTGAGTAATGGTAGGGAGATCGAGGTCTCTATGGAGGTCAACGTTCCGCATGAACCACGGACAACCAGTGGCTGTCCGCATAAATCGGTTCTGTAGTCTTTGGAGCCTGAGCAATCTGACTTTTGAAACGTGCGCAAACGCAACGCTCGCATAGGACATTATTGGTCTTATGCAAGTTTTGTAGAGTGTCACTTTGTTGCGGAGTGACATCTTACTTTTCTTGCATAACATCGGATAAAGTCGTCCCATGACATACGCAGCCTTATTGCAGACTATGTGTATGTGCTCGTGGAAGGTCATGGAAGGTTGAAAGGTGACACCTAGGTACTTGACTTTCTGTTGCCAGTTAATCGGTGTATTGTAAAGGGAAATTTCCGTAGGCGTGTCTATGTGAGATCGAAAGCGATTACCGATAAAGTGCATGGCTGCACTTTTATCCGGGTTTATTTCGATTCTCCATTGGCGGAACCAGCGTCCGAGGCTGTCTACCGCTTTCTGGAGACGTCTAGTTATTACTTGAGGTCGGCGGGATGTGGTAAATACAGCGGTGTCATCCGCGAAAAGGGCAAGATGTGTACGCTCTTTGATAGGCGCCCGTGGAATGTCACTCGTGTAGAGCGAGTACAATAAGGGTGCCAGCACAGATCCTTGAGGGACACCAGCACGAATTGTGCGGCGAGACGATAAAGTGCCGTCTATGCGATACCGAAAGGTGCGATTACTCAGGTACTCTCGTAAGATGAGTACAAGTCGGTCTGGTATATTTAGTTGGAGCAGCTTGTAAATTAAGCCTGCGTGCCAGACCTTATCGAAGGCTTTGGCGACATCGAAGAATATGACACCTGTAAACTGCTTGGTTTGTAAACCTTGCAAAATGTGCTCCGTGAGGCGGTGCACTTGTTGAACACAGGTGTGTTTTGGACGAAATCCGAACTGTTCGTTCGGAATAAGATTTTGGCTATCAACTACGGATTTTAATCGGGCGAGGATAATTCGTTCGTATATTTTCCCTAAGCTGTTTAGTAGACTAATGGGACGATAGCTAGTTGTGACGTTTCGGGGCTTTCCCGGTTTAGGGATACCTATCACTGTAGCTTCTTTCCAATCATCAGGAAAGGAGCATCCGACAAGGAGGGCATTGAAAATCAGTACCAGTAAGTGGATGATTTGGTTAGGAAGGCACTTTAGTGCTCTGTTGGAGATGGAATCAGGTCCTGGGGCTTTTTTGGAGTGTAGGTTTTTAATAATGGTGCGGACTTCTTCTCCGGTAGTGGGAAGCAACGGCTCGCTTTCGGGAGTCGTCACAGATAGATCATCTACTACCTTTACCACTCTGGAGTGGAATTCAGTGAGTTCGGGTCTACTGGGGTTGGGGGAACATTGCTCTTCCAAGCTGTCCGCCAAGCATTCTGCCTTTTCAGCGTCGTCAAACGCAGGGGGAAGATTAGGACGAAGTAGAGGTGGGGTGGCTGCGTACCCATCCGCTTTTAGAGATTTCGCCAGGCGCCAGTAAGCCTGGTGTCCTGGCTTAATCTCCGAGAGCTTTCTATCCCAGGAAGTATTGTGAAATGAAGCTAATTTTTGTTTAACCTCTTTCTGTAATCTATTAAGCGTAAAGCGATTCTCTCGAGTCGGATATCTATCGCGTGCCCTAGTGGCAGCACGTTTTTTGGTTATTAATTCTCGCAGATCATCTGGTAGTTCTCGACAGCGGAAGTTGTCGGGAATTTCCCTAGAGCAGTCCTTGAGAGTATTACATAAGTGGGCTGTGAGATGAGCGGTCGCTGCTTTGGCGGTTTCCACTGAATCTATACGGTCAGGAATTTGTTTGAGGTGATCTGAATCAACAAAGTGGAGACGCTCACTAAGTTTTTTCCAATCAATAATAGTTTTACTTTGAACCGACGCGGTTAGAGGGGGTCCTAGCTGTAGTAAGACCGGGCGGTGGTCAGAATCTAGGTCGTGAATAACTTGTATGCTATGAAGTTGCAGGGTAATGTTTTTTATTAGTGCCATGTCAATAGTACTGGCAGTCTGAATGGGGTGGGTAGGGCGAGAGTACCGTGTGGGCTCGTCTGGAGCTAGAATCTCAAAGTTAAGGAACGGGGAATTGTTTAATCTATGTAATAGATTGCCATTGGCATTAGGAGACGATCGGTTCCATTGACTATGCTTTGAATTGAAGTCACCGCCTAGTAAGACGGCATCTCCAAGTTCTAAAAGTGTCCTAATATCGCTCTCCAGGAGAGATTTAGATGGTCTGAGATAGATTGACGCCAATATAATCGGCTGATGGCCGGTCATATCTAGCTGACATACTGAGGCCTCTATGTTAGTAAGTCGAGGGGGATCTAGAGGGGTGCAGTGAAGAGACTTCCTGTAGTAAATTGCAGTGCCTCCAAGAGGGCCTGTAAGTCGATCGTTTCTGATTAAGACGAAGTTTGCTATTTTAGGATCGCGATTGCAAGGCTTCAGGAATGTCTCTTGCACTAAAAGGATGTCGATAGGGTGCGCAGCCAAAAATTCGCGTACTTCGTGAATCTGTTCCCAAAGGCCGTCTGCGTTGAACAGACCTATAGAAAGTTGAGTCGGTTTGAGTCTGCCTTTTAGTGTACTATCCATATTAAGCGTTAATGTTTTTTACTGCCTCAATTAGGCTGGCATGCTCCAATAGTGCGGAGAGACGGTTTTGAGGATTATTCCTCAGTTTATTAGCCAATATAGATAGCTCATTAACGTCGATAAGCGCAACAATGGAACTAATTAGCTTCATATCTTCTGCGAAGTTATTTGTCGCATTGTTTGCCGACTTGGCGACCACCTGTGTGGGATTAGGTTTACTCGCCACTACCTGAGGGGGGTGGGGTGTAGCGAGGGGGGTAGCAACAGCTGCGGTTTGTCTGTTTTTATGCCACGGATTAGTGGCGGGCAAAGGAGCCGGTATGTACTTATCTACAACGGGCTTAGCAACAACTTTATGACCCGCCCGTGTGCTGTTCTTTCGGGCTGCCGATTTACCGACGTGTTTTGTCTTTCGCGGGGCTTTTGGACAACCGCGATAGTTCGCGGGGTGTCCTTTGGTCCTGCAAAGTACGCAACTCGGAGGTTCTTCGGTCGGAACCGTGCGAGAACAATCGGACGTGCCATGGTCTCCGAGGCATTTCACACATCGGGGGCGTGCGTGGCAATTACGGGCTGAGTGTCCATATAGCTGGCAGCGATGGCATTGGCCGATCGCTCCACGGTGACGCGGGACTTCGATACGAAGTCCGGAAAGTCGGCATATAGATGTCACGTTGAAGACTTTTTTGCCTTCTGGTGACAAGTCTAATACGACGAGGCAAAGTTCATAGGGAGCTTTGGTCCTTGATTGGTACATACGATGTACCTCTCTAACCGGTAGGTCTTGGGACTTAAGGTCCTCTTTGATCGACTCAGTGTCAATCTCAACGGGGAGTCCGCGGATAACGACGCGAAGTTCGCGTTCGTCTTCTAGCGCATACGTGTGGTATTGGACCTTGTCGTCTCTCAGCAGCGCTGTAAGACGGCGGTGGTCATTTGAGGTGGGTGGAGATACCCTTATGCCCACGTTTGTGGAACGTGCGCTACCAAACGTTATGGATTGGGCATCAAGTTTAGGCAGTAGTCGCTGCCAGGCATCTTTCTCCCTGATGTAGAGTGGTGGAACTTTCTCTCGGCGTTCAGCCATCGGGGAGTCTTGCGACTCTTCGGTGACTTCGCTTTGAGTAGGTTGCGGGCGGTCGACGGGCTTGGCCGCGGAGGTAACAGGTCTCTTAGGAGGGACTGTCTTAGGAGCCTTTAGCTTCCGCTTCTGGCTCTTACTAATGACGGTCTCGAAACCGTTATCAGTGTCTAAGGTTTCGGAAGGAGTTTCCGCGACCTGCGGTTGTTCGAGCTCCATGTCAGTCGACACAGGACGAACAGTATAGTTAGCTGGAGGGCTATCTTTCATGACAGGTGTCATTCGAAGGTATCCCTTCAGAACATCTTTATGGGCGGCCGGGTGGCGTGTCTGGAGGTACTCTAGGAGTCCCCCCATCTGCGGGTCGCCTACGTAGGTTGGGTCCATGGTGGACCCGGAGGAAAGTAGGTCCTCCCTGCCTGCGAAGACAGGGAGGTGTGTACCTATGGTGTGCCCCTAATGAGTCCTTGCCCCTTCGGGAGACAGAGGTGTGTACCTACTTTACAGACTAGTGTACTCACGGACCGGATCAACAGGCACTGTACACAAAAGCACTGCACCAAACTAATCGAGCGACGATGATAACACTAGCCGCGTTGCACCGCGAGCAACACGCTATAAAAACACGACACACGACACAAAAAGGGCGGCACTTTAGCGCGAAACTTTACAAAAGGATTATTTATAAAATTAAAGATCGGATCGGAAACGATCGTAACAAACAGAGCGCAACCACTGGTTGGGTGGTCGAATCGAAAATCGCTTGTCGAGACATCCGTACGCGACGGAGGTCGAAAGCGAAGTGATGCATACTAATAATATACAAGCGAAAGTCAAAAAAGTATTATTAGTATATGTATAGTACACATTGTGTATATGTTTTATTGCTTTAACGGCTAATCTACTGGAGCAATGTTGATGAAATTTGAATAAATAAATTAATATAAGTATATAAAGTAAAAAAAAAGTAAAGTACAGGCATATTACTATCCCGCTCATTGGCCTCCTCTTTCCGTTTTTGGAGAGAAGGACAACTACATGTCAACTAATGCAAACTTAAACTACAATTACTTTTCTTTGGTCTACGTCGTATGTTTAGTATCTATAATGTAAACTAAATTGCGGTGGTAAACGCTGAAAATTAATTGAGCAGTGTTATATATATATATATGTTACGCATATCGCCAGTCTCTCTGAGATTACATCAACATATTATCAATTTTAACCATTGTTTCTAATGTACAAATACATAATAATTAGTGTTACTACATATCGTTTTCAAACTTGTAAAAGTGGGTTGAGTTCATAAATGTATTAAGAAAGATAATAATGTACATTTGTATGCAAGACTCCGTTTTTATACGATAAAAACGTTCCAGAGATTATCAATGTAGAAACGCGTAAAGATGTATGTATGATGCAACGGATTAACAGCGTATCACGTAATTAACGAATAAACGTCGTAATTATTTAGGAATGGCTACGTATAGCTTTAGGAATCGTGTTATGCAAGATGTTTCTGCAAAAATTATATTGTTTGTCGACATACGTAACATCTGCTTTATTTTGTAGGCATAAGAGTGATATTAAAGATATAACTGAAATAAAACAAAATCATGCAAGATTAGAATTATTAATAGTATATATTATTAATAAAACTCATATAAGGTATGCGATGATGCTTCAGATCCTCTCCAACCTTGCGTCGTCTAACTGCAAATCCTTAATTGCTATAGTAACTCGAAAACCAATAATTTTTATTTTCTAACTGCTGATTGTCGCACTGCTTTGTTCTTTTTTAACCTCTCACAATATTATTATTAAACTTGCAATGTTTATTAATTCAATGCTTGAAATAAAGTATGGATACAATTATACCAAACTAAATTAATTTAAAATTTTCCTTTTATTTCATTCTCATTCTCCCATACATATTACTAGTAATAAAATAAATTTTCCTGTACAACTAAAACTAATATTTAAAAAATAAAAGTGGAAGTAAAATGCACTTGACCTGATTTCACAGGCATGTGTGTTCCAATAATATACCTATAATAACGTTAGGCACGCACCATAACGCGTACCTACAAATCCTATCACAACAAGGATAACGCGCAAGACTGGCCAAAAAACGAACCTTAAAATTATGCTAACCACGACTGGTGTGTACATTGGTGTTACCCAATATTTCTAGTGACGAATTAAGGTCGTGCATTTATGCAATAACTGTGGAGTATTTATGGAATTATTTTTCTAATTCTAAAATGAATTATTCAGTCTTCAGAACTATTCAGTCTTGTTCTTCTTCGTTAACCGATGGACGTCCTCTGCTGGTCATAGGTCTCTTCACGGGATCTCACACCACACGATCTTGCGCCGCTTGGGTCCAGCGGCTCCCTGCGACCTTTTTGAGGTCATCTGTCCACTTCCACCTGTCATCTCTCCACCCCGCACCGACGTTGCGCCTTCCGGTGCGGGGTCGCCGTTCCAACACCTTGAGACCCCAACGCTCATCGGTTTTCCGCACTATGTGCCCCGCCCATCGCTACTTCAGTTTCGCGACACGCTGAGCTATGTCGGTGACTCTAGCTCTTGTACATATCTCGTCATTTCTGATTTGATCGCGTAGAGATCCAAGCATAGCTCGCTTCATCGTCCGCTGAGTGGCTCTGAGCTTTCTTATGAGGCCCACAGTCAGCGACTACTATTCAGTCTACAATTACGAATTTATTCCAAAGTTATACGCTATATACGTGTGGCCATTGTATTTTGTGGTTAATATTTAACTAGCGGTCTAACCACGCGTCGCTGTGGCTGTCTAATTTCGATTTTTCTTCGAAATAAAACTGTCATTGGCAAACTTAACAGGTCTTAATCGGTCAAACCTTTTCTGAGTGAATGAGGAACAGACAAACATACTTTATCTTTTATATACTTAAACAGATCAGTTTCATTCTACGAATATTAAGCAGCTTATCGTTAGATATTTTCTCTTACTGTTACTATAATGCAATAAGTATGTAAATATAGTCATGCAATATTGAACAATAAGTGTGCAGTTATGTACATCGAAATATAATCTAATGCAAATCAGCAAATTTTTCGAAAGAGGCGATTTATAGCATACGAATTTTATTATCATTGCATAATAACTTATGTATTCCAAAGAGCCTATTGTTCTAAAATTGGGCTGTGGTTACGGGTTATGAAGTCGCTACAAATAATGATAGCAAGAAGGTACTTATCTATGCTTTATTTATAAAGTAATTACGGATATGGCGTAATAGCTGTCTATTCAACTTAAGTCCATAAAAGAACAAATAGATCAGTAGACATATAGGACAAAGATATGTTTCAACCGATATTCAGATTTTTTTTCAAATTTTTTATATTTTTTATTTTGTATATCAAAAGCATATCAAACTCGTAATGAATTCTTAAAAGCCTAGCAATCATTTAATTTCACCCTTCGATAAGGTCTCCTTAAATTAAAATTAAATAATTTAATATTAAGACTCTTTGAAACTGAAAAAGCTTGAGTCTAGAACTCTGATAGTTTCTCAACGTGGACCCCCACCCCACAAGGAAGCAATTTGAAGGTTAAGGAAGAGAAAATCGAAAATAGACTCGAAAGGAGTTTATCCCTTTCGTTCCGGGCCATTTAAATGTAATGCTAGATTTCGGTGCCAAATCTACCGAAAAAAGAAAATTTTTCTTTCTAAAACCATTTAAGTTTCTAAAGTCAACACATCAATTTTTTGTAATTAGAGGTTATGTTAGGCTATGTTAAGGCTGGGGTGCCAATGTCGGTCGGCCTCCTCGTGGCGCACCCTGGGCAGGTCTCTTGAATATGTTGGTATTCCAGGGGCCTGGCGGACGGACTGGCGGAGCCCGTAAGCCCGGCAACGGGAACGGGGGCCTTCGGGTCGCGAGGAAGAAAACCTCTATAAAAAATTACCTTTGGGGGGGTGGAAACGCCCACCATGCGCGGCGAGCCGTTCCGGTCGTGTTCTATGGCTGGTAGGCTTTTGGCTCTCTACTCGGGAGCCACGTCGGGAGAACCGTAACTCCGCAAGTCAGTGCGGAACCGGGGGCCGCTCTTCTCATTTGAGGGGAGGGGCCGCGAGGAAGAAAACCTCTCTAAAAAATTACCCCAATCCTAAGGTTCGGGGCCCGCCGATGGGATGAATGGCCGGGGGGGATCCGGTCACTAGGGCTCCACAACTGGGGGGGAATTTATGTGGGGAATAAACAACAGAATGGTTAAGACACGCAGTCAAACGACTACCCAGGAGGGTCCCAGTTCATCTGGGGAATCCCTTGCTGCGTCGGGGAGACGGCAACCGGAGCACCGGCAGTCGTCCCCTCGACGTAGTCGCCCCATCGTATCTGGGGGGGCACCTTCTGTTTCGACGTCGAAGGAGGCAGATAGAGAGGCAATGGAATGCGACGAAAAAGTCGATTCAAAATCCCAATTTGAAATGACTTTTGATGAAAAGTACAACTTTGTCGAAAAAACCATTGAGGCTCGAACAAAGAAAGAGGATGGAAATCGTTTTCTGGCCAATGTTGATCTGATGGATGAGACGGTTAAGAAAATTGATGATCCTAAAGTGAGTAGGAAGCAGATCCGTAATTTGGTGGATTTGGCTGGCTTGTACAGCAATGAGCTATGGAACGGCATATGCACATTGGTGGATAAGTCTGCGATGCAGAAAAAAATGATGCAACGCAGTGAGATGGAAAAATGTGATCTCCGCACGGAAATTGAGAATCTACGGAAAGAGGTGGACAAATTGAAGAGGCGCGTGTCAAGTCTCACCCAAGAGCAGGATTTAAGGCGTGTTGCTAGTTCTGCAGTAAGGCCTCAAAGGAAGGATGCGTCAACTATGGTGGATTCGAGTTGCATAGTGACTCCTGAAGTATCTTCGCTAGGGCCTAAACCGGCGAAAATCGCCAGAGTTGGAAAACGGGTGAGAGATGACCACACCTATGCGGAAGCATTAAAAGCTCCTGTGGTTCCACTGACTTCTGAGTGGGCCACAGTTGTAAAGAGAAACCGAAGGCGAAAAGAGGACGCGACAAGAGTTCGGAACCCTGTCCCAGTTAAACCTGCGATGGCTACAATCCAGAGCGTATCTTCTGGTCATATGGAGAAGAAGAAGAAGAGGAGGAGAAAGCCTAAGGTACGGGTACCTAACTCCTCCGCGGTGGTGGTCACTTTGACCGACACCGCAATAAAATGTGGAGTGACCTACAGTGATGTCGTTGCCCAAGCAAAGGAGAAGTTAGATCTCTCAGCTCTGGGGATCCCGTCGGTAACATTGAGACGGTCGGCTACTGGTGGAAGGATTTTTGAGGTTTCCGAAAACGAGAATGGGGTCAAGGCAGACATCTTCGCTGAAAAGTTAAAGGAGTCTGTAGACCAAGATTTAGTGAGGATTTCCAGACCCGTTAAGACTGCGGAACTGCGCCTTGTGGGTGTGGAAGATGTTGCCTCGGCGTCTGAAGTGGCCAATGCTGTGGCTACATCTGGTGGATGCGTTCCCGGGCAAGTAAAGGTCGGGGAGTTGAAATACAACGCTGCTGGATACTGCACGGTGTGGGTGCGTTGTCCGGTGGCTGCGGCGCTGAAGTTGGAGGGCATTGGGAAGCTCCGCGTGGGATGGTGTACGGCACGCGTTGAGCTTCTTGGAAAGCGGATACAGCGGTGCTACCGGTGTTTAGAGGTTGGTCACTTTCGGGCAAACTGTGACTCGAAAGTCGATAGAAGCACTGAGTGCTATCGATGCGGTGAGACCGGCCACATCGCTACGCGATGCTCGCGAGACCCTAAATGTGGACCTTGCGCTAGGGCTGGTCTCCCGGCAAATCATTGGATGGGGGGCAGGCTCTGCAACCCTGTCAGAAAGCGCCGCGGGTTCCGGAAGGAACCAATTACTAGTTCCCCTTCGGAACCTGCCGTCGTTGCTGCGGTCGATACTCGACTGTCTACAGCCAGCGACGATGTTGAGATCCTGGACGTCGGGTGATGGGAGACCCGGCGCCCCTACAAGGGTCTTATTCTAGGATGCATCTAGTGTCCTTAGGTGCATCCCAGAGGTGGTCGGGAGGCGTAAGGAACTCCCTGCTCTGAGGAGGGCCGCTAGGGCGGCAACGCTGCGAGGTCGCGGTCAAATAAGGAACCGTGGCTGCCGCATTAAGGCGTGAGATGGACACCGGGGGGTTTTAGTGGGTGCGAACCCCACATAACCACGTCGTCGGCTCCCATGACGGCGTGTGTACTCGTTAGGAGTTTCCCCTCGAAAAAAAAAAAAAAAAAAAAAAAAAAAAAAAAAAGGCTATGTTAAGGCTAGGTTATGTTAAGGCAAAGGGTAAGAATTTAAAAGGGCATAAGAATTGTAAAGCTAAGGCGGGGCATAGCACAAAAAAGTTGGGAAATACTGGTCTAGGTTAATTTGTTATACTGGAATCATTAAACATATTTGTTCTTTAATGTTTCACGAAACCAGAATTATTTCCAGAACCAGAATTATATATTATTAATTGTAACCCATTAAAAGACCGTCTAAGAGGTCAAAAGGATACTTTTACTATTTTATTATTACTCATATCAATCATAAAATTAGTTCAAAGATTAAAAAAGAAATTTGATCATAGATAAATGATTGTTATTTTATTTTAAATGTGTAATATTTTATGATAAGTTGCAATCGCTTCCGCTATAACGGTAGCTTCTATTCACGAATTCAATTACCATCAGGTAAATTTAAATACTTTGATGCCATATTCACGAAATATTTTTTTTCAGTGACGGGCTTAAACACTTATTTAGCCGTTTCTGTGGTCTACATAGTGTGTATTTTCTATGCGTCTCAGGTAAGGAAGAAAATTCCGTAAATTTTAAATTTTAAGTACATTTAACGTTATCGAGATGATTTCATGATGACGTTTATATTTCATAATTGACAGAGATAAAAAATTATAATGTTAATCATTATAATTAATGTATCGACAGTTTTACTAATAATCAAACACTGACAATCATATCATACGGTAATATACTCGTACATACAAAAAGACGTAAACGATTTCATGCATTAGTAATTGCATACACAACGTTACATATAATTAATTAATGGAACATTGATACTTGTACTTTTTCTCCTTGTTCAAACGATGGATGTCCATTGCTGGACATAGGTCTCTTTAAGAGATCTCTACAACCCACGACCTTGTGCCGCTTGGATCCAGCGGCTATCCGTGACCTTTTTGAGGTCGCAGGTTCATCTCGTAGAGCCGGTGCGGAGTCGTCATTCAGGCAATTTAGGTACCCAACGCCCAACGCTTCTACGTACTCTACCTATCACCCATTACGAACTTTAAGGCCCGCTGAGCTTGTCGGTAATTGTAGTTTTTTTATGGATCTCATCATTCCTGATGTGATCTCGTGGAGATACTGCTAGCATAGCTCGCTCCATCGCCCGCTGAGTAACTTTGAGCCTTCTTACGAGACCCATAGTCGGATTCCGTGTCACTGCATGGCAACACGGACTGTTCGAAAACCTTAGTCTTCAGGCACTGAGGTACTTTACCTGCACACTGGGTTTATATTAAGAACCATAAATTTTAAAAATATTTTTTCAATAGTTATATGTTTTCAGGGTGGAATGAAGGCAGTTATAATGACAGACACGTTTCAAACAGCAGTGCTGCTTGGTTCACTTGCTGCAGTAATAGCGCTGGGCGCTGCGCAAATAGGTGATTTGGACTCTGTGTGGGAATACACAAGACAAACAGATCGACTACATTTCTTTGAGTAATTATTAAACCTATTGGAGTACATAGCGAGATAAACAATACGTCACTAACTAATTCGTATATTTAATAATCTATAATCTATAAACTCGGAACATATTTTTTAATTGTCTACGAACAACATGTAATCATTTCATGCTAAATTATCTCTTTATTTTTTTAAATATGGGTGGGTCAATTACTCACACGATTAACCATCCTCAAAGTTAGTATTACACTTGTGTTAAGGGTGACAGACAACTGGTAAATATATAGATATATTCGCACGTTGACGTAACATCCTTCTAATAGACAACATGTACATACGGCAGGGGTTGTGACGGACAAAAATCAAAGACTACAGTATATGGTAAAATGCAATAAAGTAAATGCCTGGAAACTCATGGACTTTTGCTCGTAACATCAATGTTGTTCTTATATTTCAAGTGTCATCAATAGAATGATTTAACATGCATCCATATGCATTAAAAGATATAAATCTTAATTGGCGTTTACTTCATAATGGATCTGCTACGGATATACATATATAATTTAAATATATACATAATGTATAGTAAAGATTACTTAAATACATCTAGACTCGAAGAACCAACAAATTGTTTTTAGAAAGAGTTGGCCCTCGGCAGGATTGAAACCTTGACGCTAGAGCTGTGACTGTCACATGCACCAACGTATAGATTTATTATAATCTGTTAAACAATTCAAGGACGGGTTAAAAAGTTTAATAAACCAAAAGTAATTTATTTTTATTTATAAATTATTTATATTTCTTTCTTTATATCTGCAACAAACAAAGTAACACCTATTTCTATAAATTACTTAATTAAAACACACACACTCTACTATTACATTTAAAAAAATTATATTCCGTTATCTTAACGTTACCAATTTTCCACTTCTATTAGCTGAGTACCTACCTAATGTAACGATATAATATAACGAATTGAAAAGTATGTTCCATGTGGTTACAACATAGGCTCGCTATGGTGTCGTTATGAGAAACAATGCGGTGGGAAAGTCTTCCATGATGGACGACTTGCCTTATCACCTTAACGTCGTTTTACACGCGATAGTATCTTATATTCGCGCTGATTTATAACAAACCCAGATCTCATAGTCATTAGCGTTATTATCATCGGTACAACACCTTCTCCCGCTCTGTCTGTCTGTCTTCTTCCTTTTTATGCGGCTTTCCCCTATAGATAGAAGGAATAATAAGGAAGGCTTTAATGTATGACTTATTAATCTTTTGTGAATTGTATAAAATATATCTATAAATGAACACGTCAGAAAAATCCAAGCCGCCATTGAAAATGCTGTCTATTCTTTTTAATAAAACAATGTATGGTAGAGTTTTCCTCTTTTAAAGAACTGTAGAAAACTCTGCGATAGCATGTATGAGGATAACAAACTATTCCTATTTTAAATTCCAAGAAAATGGACACTGGTATTGTACTAATTTGGAAGCTATTTAAATTCAAATTCAAAATATTCTTTATTCAAATAAATTTGTAAATAAGTAAGTGCTTTTGAATCGTCAAAATCTACTGCTGGTTCGGAAAGCTGTTCCTACCGAGAAGAGCAGGGCAAGAAACTCGGTGGGTGCTCTTTTCAAATAAAATTCTTATAACCAGTTACATTTGATTATTACTATCTTGTACAGGATAGAGGAGTAGCTAAATCCACGCGTTTTTATCATCTATATAATCCTCAATAGTATAGTTAACTGAATGGTCCGTCGGCGCTGTGGGTCGCTCCGCGGGTCGCGGCTTCGATTCCCGACGAGGGCCAACATTTTCTATAAACATTACTATTTGTATTTAAGTATGTATTTAAACTTATATATGTAGTATATCTACCAGTTGTCCGTCACCCATAACACAAGTATTAAGTAACTTACTTTAGGGACTAACGACCGTGTGTGTAAATATCCCATATATTTATTTATTTATTTATTAATAGTCGGCTTTTTGTATCAGCCTTCCTTTAACGGCATTTTTAAACTGCTGTAGTGATAAAGATAAAATCGATTGCGGGATTTTATTATAGAATTATTATAGTAAATGCCACGAATGGGGATCTTTTTTTTAATACAAAAAAAAATTCTATGTCCGTGCTATTATATAGTATATAGTGCAATTATATATAATATATTCCGTAAGACATAATGTTATAGAAGTAAGCATTTAGGAAGATACACAGTAAGATTCCTTATCAACTTCGATATTTTTTACAATGTAATTTCATGCGTAACATTATATCCTTTAGTGCGTTTAATTTAAATAAATACCTTGGAAACTATCGCAACATTACTGCTAGCGATTATGACAATAGTTAAAATGATAATTGCCTACCTGGTTTTGTAGAAATCTATTTAAATAAAATCATAAGTAAGGAACATAATATAAATTATAAGAATTTATAACATTTTCATCTTCAGTTACATTACTACGTAAGAGTAATGGTAACGTCTAACGTATATACCACAATAAACAATATTGCAGTATGAATCCAGACCCAACGGTACGTCACTCATTCTGGTCAGTGGTGGTGGGAGGAACTGTTTATTGGATCAGCATGTTTTGCGCTAACCAGGCATCGGTGCAAAAATATCTATCTGTGGAACGCATATCCCAGGCCCGGGTTGCACTTTGGGTGTCGGCTGTTGGCCTCATATCGGTGTATTCAGTAAATTTCGCAACGGGAGCTCTACTCGCCACCCATTACGCGGGATGTGATCCAATACAGGTAGGATTAACATTATATATAAATTATATCTAGACATATGTGAGTTATCTAGTGAGTTAACCGTAAGAGATAGTGACATGCTATCGCGGACTTTTTTTGTAGTAATTTTTATAGATCTACAACTCTCTGCTACATTACTTTAGCGTAATTTTTCTGGTTTACGCAACGCACGCGACTAAAGCTCCCAGCAAGCAAGTTTTTTAACAACTGCGCGATCTCTTCAACACAATTTACATAATACCGACATGTGCTATTTACCTAAGCCATTCGGAAGTATTGCACTATCTTTTGGTTAAACCCGTCCAAAAATCCGTTCAGTAGATTTAGAGAATATCGATTACATACAGACAGACAGCTTTCTTTTATAATAAGTATAGATTACGGTTTTTTGTTAATTGTGTTGAAAAGTCGCCTGTTTGGTGTTTTAGTCGAGTGGATCGCGTAAACCAATAGAGATACACTAATGTACGAGTGAATTGTAGATAGATGTAGTGAATTGAAAATAGTCCGCGACAGTATCTCTCTATCTCTCATGATTAACTTCACAATAACTACTTTTATGTTTAAAATATCAATTAAATACACTGATTTCCACGCTGGCGAAATGTCTTGCACGGCTAGTCAAGAATAAGTTTTTACAGAACAGAACTTTGTACAGAATTTAAAATATTTTAACCATACTTTTTATCTATAAGTTTCATTTGTTTAAAAATATTTTACTATTTACCTAAAGGCCGGAGTTATAAACGCCTCAGATCGTCTTCTTCCACTATATGTCGTTCGCGAACTCGGAACCTATCGCGGTGTACCTGGATTTTTTGTCGCTGGAATATTCGCGGCTAGTCTTGGGTAAGCTAAAAACAAAATTGTCAACTACATCACTTAGTCACTTGATAGAACAGCTAACTTAATATTATAACCTTTAGAGATATATGTTTATTGCACACTTTAAATTTAACCAAAGCACCGTAACGTATAAGCTCAGCCTAGAAACTAATTCAGTGAAGCCTATTTGTTCCCAGATTTAAGATCTAACTAGAAATGGCCAGCCTGTATACCGGTTTCAATTTAGGGAATACGGTCAAGAAGACGCTACTCAATTCTTAATATCAATATACAAAAATATACCATGGCCTCGTTGAAATACTGAGTGATAGAGAACTTTGTTACATGCTCGAAAACATTAAAAAAGCGTCTTAAATATATTAAATATATTAAAAATGTTGTTGTAAAATTTAATGTGAAATTCTTATAATTCATCTATACATTCTTAAACCATTTTTATCTCGTATAATTTACAGAACAGTAGCGTCTGCGCTTAATTCTTTAGCTGCTGTTGCGTGTCAAGATTTAGCGACAGGACTCCTAGGCATAACTTTACCAGAGGCTAAAGGGGCAGCAGTAAGTATAGATAATACTTTGAAACGTTATACAAATTCGTTATTCGAAATCTAATAATACTTTTTATAGATATTTAAACATACTATATTTTTAGTTGGCGAAAATTATTATTGCAGCCGCAGCAGTGGTGCAAATGCACCACGTATGTTATTAATAAAATTACGTTAAAAATTTTAGATTGCACGATGGGTATGTCTCGGCTGCGGTGCTCTTTCCTTCGCTCTTGTATTCGCAGTGGAGAAGCTCGGACCAGTTCTGCAACTCGCGCTGTCTTTTAATGGCATGACTGGTGGTGTATCTTTAGGACTCTTTAGTCTAGGGATGCTCTTTCCCTGGGCTAATGCTAAGGTACTTCTAGATAGAGTGTCAACAACAAAGATATCTAATAACAAAGGTCTAAAGATAGCGTAAGGCATGTCATCATCAATATCAATCATCATCATCAATCAATACATATAATAAAATCGTTGAGATGCCAAATCTGTACATTTAATATTAAAAGAAAAAAAATAGTGTAAAAAAAAAAAAGTCGTCTCAAAATACGCTCCTAAACATGAAACAATAGTTTTTAAAATTTTTGTCGGTTTATCTGTTTGTCTGTTTGTCTGTTTGTCGGTTTGTCTGTATGTCTGTTCGTTTGTTCCCGCTAATCTCAGAAACCGCTGATCCGATTCGGACGCGGTTTTCACTAATATATAGTCGGAAGTCTCACTTAACATATAGGGTATGTTTTATTCCAATCGGTCAGCAAATAAAAAAGATATGTCAATTTTAAGGTGAAAGGTCGTATACTTTAATACTGGTACTTGCATTTTTAACGTTTTTCTCTGTTCCTGGAGCAATCTTTCTTACTGAATTTCATATGTTACCATGGCTAGGAGAATCACACATCTTTTTATGAAAACTAGGCTGGTCTGAAGCTGATTTTTTTGAAAAATTTTACATTTTAATTCTAGTTTTTTAGGACATTGTGCGTTTGTTTCCGCTTATATCAGAAACCGCTGATACGATTTGGACGCGGTTTTCACTAATATGTAGTAGGAAGTTTCACTTAACATATAGAGTATGTTTTATTTCAATCGGTCAGCAAATAAAAAAGATATGTCAATTTTAAGCTGAAAGATCGTATACTATGATACATAAGCTGTGATAGCCCAGCGGTGAGACCGTGCGACTCTTTCGAGGTGTTCGCCAGTTCCCGGGTTCAAAGTGCCTAATTGATAATTAAAATTTATCACACACTTTTCGGTGAAGGAACACATCGTGAGGAAACCTGCATATCTCTAAAGAATTCTGGGGATATGTGTAACTTGCCATTCCGCATTGGAGCAGCGTGGTAGGTCTTAGATCCAACACGTCTCCTCAGAAACGGAGAGAAGAGGCCTATTCCCAGCAGTGGGATTGTAACAGGCTGGTACTTTACTGTACAAACTAAGATAAAGTGAACAAAATATTACGTTTTTTTTATAAGAATATCACATTTTATATTCATCGTTAGTAATCATTGTTAATGGACGGTGAATGTTTGTATGATGAAATGAATCTTTTTATTTCTTGAAGGCATTTACTTGAAATTCTGGATGAAACGTAACAATATAGGTATAAGAACGTATAGTATAAGAACAAAATATAAGATATTTTTTAAGCAATTTCTGCTTCAAGGTGGTGTAATATAGAATGGAATACTAGACGCTTAAATCAAAATAAATGTAAGGGGATCATTTGTATTGAGCTTTAAATTTTAATGATTTTTTAAAATGTGTTATTATTTCTGTAGGGAAAGTAATGGCCTGATACTATCTCCTATTCTGCGCAAAGCGTCGGAACTGTCTCCTTTAAAACGGTGACTGAAGCCTATATCTACCATGCGGATTGATAGGTTCGACATATTCCAGAATTTGTCTAGGGATATGTAGATATTTATTTCTTCATTTTGTCCATGTTTTGCTTCACGAAACAGTACATGATGAATTTTAAGTATCAATTAAATAAATCCTTACTAATATCCGAAAGTCTGTCTGTCTGTATGTTACCTTTTTAATCGGCCAATCCGCTGAACCAATATCGATGAAATTTGCCACAATTATTCCTTATATACCGGGGTAATGTTACCCTATATGTATAGGCTATAGAAATTGTGTTAATTCAACAAGAATAGGGTGACATTAAAAACGCTATCTATCATCAACATAATAAGTTTTTTTATTCACAATTTATCAAATTAAGTTTAAATTTAATTAATTAAGTTTATGAATATTAACGGTCTGGAACCGAGTGCTTTAAGGCAAAGTCAAATCGGAAAATAAAATAGATTGTATTTCAGAGGTTAATGATGTTTGGCTTACGTCGAAAGAGTTATTTTAGGAAAGTTTTAAAAATAAAATTTAGAAATCAAAATATTGGTTATTGTTTTCTGAATATAATTAACTTAGCCATTACAAAGAATCGTAAATGTAAGTAGTATTTCTATGTCCTAAATTAAATAAACTATGCTTTCGAAAATACGTTCTCTCTGTCATCCCGAAATGTTACAGCCGATTGTGAGTATCATACAGAAATACAAACCTCGAAAAAATTATCATATGAATAGCGTTTCAATGTGCTGTCATTATTTGGAGTCTAGATCTTCAAAAAGTTTAACTCTGCATGCATCCGAAGAATACAGCAGATTGTGATCAACAAACTCAAATGCCAACTTCGGAGATATTCACTCAATATAAAGAGTAATTAACTGTGTGTCATCGTTGTCGTTCAAAGTTTAAAGCTTAAAAATGGCAAAATCGATAAAATTTGGCATAATTAATGCTTATACATCGGGGTATAGGCTAAAGAAATCCTGTTAATTCATCAGGAATAGGATGACATTTTAAAACGCCATCTATTATCATCCTATCAATTTTTTTTTATTCTCTGTGTTTGATACACACAGGTGAGTGAAATCTGTAATTAAAAGGAGGTTCTTTATCACGTTGTTTAGCTTACGTGGAAAGAGTTATTTTAAGAAGAGTTTTTATAAATCTTGGTTTTTGTGTACAGGATAATTTTAAATTATCTCTTACAATGTATAACAAATGTAAGTAATAGGTGCTATTTATTAAAATAAATAAACTATGCTTTGGAAAACACGATAAATTTCTTTGTCCTCCCGAAATGTTACAGTCGATTGTGAGTATCATACAGAAATGCAAATTTAGAAAATATTCTCTCAATATGAATAGCGTTTCATTGCAGATCGCTGTCATTATTTGGAGTCTTAATCTTCCAAAAGATCAGCTCAACCTGCATCCGAAGACTACATCAGATTGTGATCAACACACTCAACTGCGAACCTCGGAGACATTCATTTAATATAACGAGCAATTAAATGCATATCAACGTTGTCATTGAAAGTTTAAAGCTTCAAAAGCGGTATAACAGCGTAAAACAAGACTCATAGCAGTCCGTGATCATCACACCGATATGCAGGGCTTCGGAAACGTTCGTGCAAAATGAGGGGTAGTTAAGTGTGAATCGCATTCACCATTCGGTTTTGAAGGTAATTTTTGCTTACACTAAATTAGCACACGTGTTTTTTTATTTAAAAGGGTCTGTCTACGTCTGTCTAAGACAAGATTCAAGGTTAAAGATTGGACAAAAAGTACAAAGATTCAAGTAACTTAATTTTACTGACATAGGGAGTGCAATTCCAAAAATGATTCACGACATAACGTATTATTTATGAAAGTAAAGTAATGGTAATGTCATCCAATTCCTGTTGGATTAACAGGATTTCTATAGCTTTAACCGGTGTTTAAGCATTTATTGTACCAAAATTCATTTTTATTTGCTCAGCTATTCGGCGTGAAAACGTAACAGACAGGCGGAATGTCGCATTTACTTTTAATTATAACTTACATCAATTTTACATTTAAATAGCTCAGCTTCCTTATGTTATGCTATTACTGTTAAATTAACAGGATTTGTAGAACTTATATAGCCTATAAGTTACCCTGATGTATAAGCATTAATTGTACCAAATTTCATCGATGTTGGTTTAAGAGAAGTATTCTATGTAAAAAGTTAAGATTATACTAAAAAGTTATTAAACGAATGTTTAGAATTTTTGTGCAAATTTTTATATCACGTTTTTAATTTAATCAGTAGGCCCAATGGAGTCTCACATTGACTGATAAACTGAAAGACGCTGCTGTCCACTAAGAGAGGTTTTACAAATTTCTTATGGTTTTGATCGAATCTTTCCAGTGCAAATTAATATCTTTGCTAAATAACAGTAATGGCATGAAGGAAATTAAATTTAAAATGGAGTAGTAGATAGTAGTAGTATTCGAGTAACGTAACGATTGTCATAGGAACCGCTATTTAACTTCCCGGATCGATTTGATTTTTGTGATGGAGATATTTGCAAGGTTGGATACTGATAGAAGCTATTGAGTATTACAGAACTACGGTCCACGCGGACGAAGTCGCGGGTAAAAGCTAGTCTTTAATATTATTATTTACATGAAAGTGGTGGTGGTTGGTTCAAATGGCAAAAACGCTTCACTTTCAAAGACATTCATAGCCATCTTTATTTAAAAATCTAATAACCCCTCGATAGAACTTATTTAAAGTTTGAGTCAAACAATATTTAAAAAAATGATCAGAACAAAACACGATTGACTCGATGCGTTCGATTCGTTATCAGGAACCATATCGTTTTATATATTGACCATTGTATGCATAGGTTCACTTGTGAACCTGTCTGCCAGGTATAAACGTAGGTATTATCACATGCCGCACATGACAACCATCAAAAATTTTATATGATCTCTTATACTTTTCAATGAAAATAATAATCAATAAATATTATTTTTGCAATACACTTGATAATTTCTTGATTGTCTTGATGTCACTTAGCTATTTCATTTTACATTTTTTATCAGACAAGCGGAATCAATACAAAATGACCTAGTTGTAGCTTAGGCGCGCCAATCTCTTATTGCTTCTAGTTTTGTCGGGTAAATAGACATAAAGAAAACACTTCATGGTAAATGATCACTATCGCACAGTATTTAAAGCTTCAGTGCGATATAAAGAACTAACGGTAACTGGGCGGCAAGAATTAGTGTATTTCCCCATGAACGGCCTCTTATGACAATAAAACAAAAAAAGTTCATTCCACATCTTGCACGTACGCCATACGAAAATAAAGGCCACAACAATCTACTTGTAATTGTATAATCTACTTGTGACAATTGATCTAATCAAGAATGATAGCAAAATAATTCAATATATTTTGTATTACGGAACTCCGAAAAGTAACGCCTAATTCTATACAATATTTCCCACGTTCTTTTGGCATGGGGTATCTACTACTTTTTAGTATAGTTTCATGCATGTCATGTCTTTCTGCATTGGTATACCATAGCTTGTAACGCTGTAGTAAAGATATATAATACATGATAATTCAAAAAATGCATTTTTTAGGGAGCTATCGCAGGTGGCGTGTTCGGTTTGATTCTCGTAGTGGCAGCTGGAGGAGGTGCACAGTTCGCGCAGTTGCCTCTTTCGCGATTATCCACATCCGTGGACTCTTGCCCTGTGTCTTTTAACGATACAACCAACATTAACATGGATCCAACGTAAGGCCGCTTTACGCTCATAATTAAAGGAAATTATTTTTTACGAAATTACGATCAAGTTTTAGACAGTGTACTGTTTGACTGGCCCTTTAGCGCAGTGGCTACTGACCCTGCCTTCAACTCCGCGGATCGCGAATTCGATTCCCGCCGAAGGCCAACATTTAAAAAAATAATCTGTTGGTTCTTCGAGCCTGGGTGTGTATTGGTGTTATATTTAAGTGAAAATTATATATCTAGTATATTAACCAGTTGTCCGTCAAACATGACACAAGTATTAAATTATATAATACTTTGGGGACGGACGACCGTGTGTAAATGTCCGATATATTTATTATTTATTATTATTAGTGTATAAAATATAATGCTGTAAATGTAATAAGTGATCATGTTAAGATTTAACATTGGTTTTGAATTCAACATGTCAACATGTTTTTTTTAAAGGATTTATCTAGATATAAAAATAAGAACTTTAAACAAAAGATGGCTTAAATCATACCCAAGGGATGAAAGAACGATTAATGATAAATAATATAGTTTTATACCCGGAAAACTTGATGATTTAACTTTAAAAGCTTAGGCGAGTGCTCTTTAAATAGACGCTATATAATCGCACAAAAGTTACGAACTTGAAAGAGATGAGTCCATTCCTTTTCTCGAAACCTAATGGATAGTTTATCTTTAATCGGTATAACATAAATAAATGAAACCCACAGGCTAGATGCTCCATCTCTATACATTTTTGAAAATAAATTAACTTACACTTATTAGACACTGAAGGCTTAATGAATATTATATTTTAGCTACTATTTTAAATTATAGGTTTTAATTTCCTGATGGTACATAGTAAAAAATTCAGAAAGGGACATTATAATATAAAACGTGATGTTGTGACGAAAATCACATTTACAGTTCAAAGATAAAACTTATTAAAAAACGTTTATAAAAAAATAGTTTGTAGGTATAATATTGAAATTTATTAGTATATGAGTATTATACATGTATTCTTAACTATCCTTTTAAACTCAAATTTAGAAAATATATGTAGTCAAGAAAATACTATCATAACAGGATTGGAATACACAGTCATTAGTTACGATGTTATTTTAATAGGCCGTCCCGGATCGTAGTTTCGTTTAGGCGGAAAAAAAAGTCTTTACTTTACGAGTCTTGTTTTACAGGAAAAACCACGATGAAGCCGTATTCTGGTTATTCCGAGTCTCATATTTATGGTACTCGAGCTTGGGGTGCGTCGCCACTTTACTCATTGGACTTGTTGTTTCCCTCATAACTGGCATTACCGATCCCGCTGATGTTCCTATTGACCTCATATCACCACCTGTTGTCAGTTTTCTCAACTCTTTGCCCATGAAAGTAAAGGTGAGTGTTGTATTAATTGCACCAAATCAGTCTATTTATTTCTTAATTAATTTATATTAAACAGACATTGGTAGGTTGGTTAATATATTATTCCTTAGCAATTGCCGTTATGACATAAGCTGTACTCGCAATTTTCCTTTCGTTCAAGAACAAAGGGAAACGGTATTTTTTGTCCTATATGGTTGGTATGGTGGCCCAGTATATAAGCTTGACTCAGCGGATTATCCATGGAAACGTCACAGATCGACAGACAGTCATTTGCATTTATAATAACAATATAGATTAACCGAAGGTACACACATCAAGTAATAGTTTTTATTGCTCATCAACCTTGACGGTTAGTGCTATTGGACTGTAAAACAATTCGAAGATTTTAACTTCTATGGTTGCCACATCAAGTTGTTGCAGCAATTTATGTGACCAAAATAAAAACGCCAGATCATGAGAATCTTATACTCATGTACCATATTTACACTCACTACATAAACACCCCTCTTTTTCTTTATTTTTTTAGTTAAATTGACGTTACTTTAAAATATTAAGTGAGCAAAAAAAAAAACCTAAATCAGAGTTCTTGTGCTGTATTGTACCTCTCTCAAAAAGCTGTGATAGCCCAGTGGTGAGACCGTGCGACTCTCTAGAGACGAACATAGGTTCAAACCCGGGCAGGCACCAATGAGTTTTTCTATTAAAACTCATGTGTCTAATTCATAATTGCAATTTATCACACGCTTTTCGGTGAAGGAAAACATCGTGAGGAAACCTGCATATCTCTAGAGAATTCTGGAGATATATGTGTAACCTACCAATCTGCATTGGAGCAGCGTGGAAGGTCTTAGCTCCAACCCTTCTCTCCAGAAACGGAGAGAGGAGGCCTATTCCCAGCAGTGGGATATTAACAGGCTGTTACTTTACTTTTTTTTTTTTTTTATTGTACCTCTCTTAATAAATTAAGAAAATATGGTTTCAAATAAGAATAATTTGTAATTGGCGTAAGATTGCTTTATATTTTCTCCTGATAATATGCTGTTGATTTTTGCCGAAATGAATAATGAAGTAATTTTATTATTCATAAAAAAATTATTAATAATTTAGAAAGCCTTGAGAATCCCAACGAGACTGGGCTCCGAGAGACGTAGGAGTTCAAGCGTGCGGCCGCCAAGTTTGTCAGATGATAAGGACACGCGGCGAAGACGACGGCTGTCAGAACTGGCTGGCGGTATTTTCTACAGCGACGCACCCACTCTCACTCGCGGACACGACAATCTCGGACTAGACTCTGAAAAATCTCCCTCACTTGAGTATAAGCGCACAAGTTTTAAACTGGATCCGCCCTTAAATCCCAACATCCCACAAACTTCCACCTGTTGAAACTTGTAAACATGATTGAGTATTAAATAATATTTGTGTCACTAAGATTTTAAAACAATCTTATAAAGGTCTGATTTGAAAAATAAGGTTTATCTTATTATATTTATTTAAAGATCTTTAGTGTCACAGTTGCGTTCATAAATTATATGAAGATATTTTTTTTTAGATAATCCCATGTTTCGTATGAATAATATGTTTGTAATATAGATAAGTTCAAACGAAAAAATCGAATGATATAAACGAGAAGTACTTTCGTTTTGTTTTCCAGAAGATAAAATCATTCACAAAATTTTTTAAATACTTCCTATATCTATAAATACGACTCACAAAAACTTATTCAACAGCATAAAAAAGTTATTATGTAACAGTTTATTACTTAAGATTTACAAAGATCCCTTATAATTGGATTCCCTGTTTGTAATGCATAGTTCTAAGTATTTCAATTTTAGAGTACATACATATCTTATAAGTAGGTTATTATTAATTTTCACATAAGTATATTATTAATAATATACCTACTTAAATTTGAATTTCCCAGTTTACAAATTTTAAGGACTTCTCAAAATAAAATGTTTAACTTATTTTATAGAATTTTGTCTTTATTTGCCATCAGTACTTATGTTGTTATCATGAGTTCTCACATTAGGTCGCTTTTGTATTATATAAATGCTGAAAAGAACTATTTTATTTATATTTCACAATAATTGCTTAATAATTGAGCAACTTTTAAAATAATTTTACTTACATTTGGTTATTTGTGTAATAAAAAAATTTGATAAATTGTATATTTTTATTTTCTTGCTAAATATACTCATTCATTAAGGCAGACCATTGACAAGTAGGTACAAAAAATCACAATTCCACCTAGGCATAGTCACTGAGCCTACTTTTTTTTATTTTTAATATACTATATATAACAGACTCAACTGTAACTTTATAAATACTAAATGCCATACATAATTAACAATTGAATATAACAGAACATTAAGGATATCATTTTCACAGGATTTTATGCACAAACAAAAAACTTTATCTAACAAAATGAAGAGATGCAACTGATATTAAACACTTATTATAGTAAAGAAGTAAAGTTTTTTAGTTTGTTTATATACTGACACTGAAGTTAATAATAAATAAAACTTTTATTTTACTTTATGGAGTACTTAAATTTTAAAATATAATATTATGATATTTTGATAATTTATAGAAGCAGGACTAATATCAATATCTATACATATGTAACACTGTTTGCAACAAATAAAATCATAATACTTATGAATATGCTAATTATATACACTTTTGTTATTAAAGAATTCATGTTTATGGATAATTTAATGTAATTAGACACATTTACAGAATATCTGCTGCAGCTCCAATTAATAAAAAGTTTTATCTTATAATGTCAGCAATAAAAGCATATTTTCACTGATGTAACTACAAAAGATCCTGTTGTTGTAGAGCTTGTTGTTGATGTATTTCTTGCATTGTTGAAACAGGCAATGTAGCACTAACAGTAATTGAAGGCATTCCAGGTAAAGAAACAGGGGTTACAACTGGTAAACCAGTTAATGATGGAGGTTGAATGGGTGCTGGAGTAAAACTGCTCATGTCAAAAGTTGGAACTAAATTCTCCATTTGAGGTATATGTTGTAGGGGGACGGAAAGTGCAACTGTAGGTTGATTATAATTTGGCATTATCGGTATGTAGGGCTGTGGCTGATTCATTGGGATACCAGGTAAATTTGGTAAGGGTGCTGGAGGTTTTATATTAGAAACTGAGGGTATACTACCTAAATTAGTTAACGTTGTTTCCGCAAGATCTGTAAAAAACAATGTTCTATTTATATCCTCATAGAGAACTAGTTTTACCTGCACATTTGTGACGATTCTTTTATAAAATTACCCTCAATGTGTATTAGGTGGTTTTTCAGTGTTTCTAAAGATATATATAATTAATATAAAATATAAATAACATAACATATTTCATCCAATATATAACTCTGATAGATTTGATTACCTAAAATATTGCAATAAACAAAAGTTGAATTATATATTGTTTTATAGTTTCAACAGCTATTAACACCAGTTTTTTATGTCACAAACCTCTTTTAGATGCCGAAATCAAAGCAAAATTAAAGAAGCATTTTCTTTCTTATCGACTGAGGGACATTAACTGTTAGACATAGATATATTCATAGATATATATTCTTTCACCACCATATTTCTGCTTAAAAAGGTCTTTGTTGGAACCAAATCTACCAATACTGCTCTTTATAGGGTGAGGTTTAAACACTGGCCCATAAAACCCAAAGTAAATCAGAACAATTTGCTTCAACACTTGAAACACTGAAACATTGAAACACTCATGGTTTCATGGCCCATTGGGCTATGTAGGTCAGTTTAGTTCTTCTGAGGATACCATCATTTTATTTCAATGATTATTTAATAGGTAGTATTTAATTAATAATTATGGGTACTTACTGCTGGAGTATGCTGCCATATTCGATACCATAGATTGTGTTTGTGACATTGTTGTTTGTATGCTTGCTTGTCTGGTGATATTTGGTTCAACATTACTATCAAGAGTTGTATAAGCTCCAGGATTCACCATAGGCACACCAGACAAAAATTGTGGTTGTGTAGATTGAATTGTGTCAACTAAATTTGTGCCTGTATTAGTATTAACAAGGGGTGTTGTTTCATTTGTTAAATTCAAATTTTCAACACCTGTTACTAAACTATGTGGTAATGTATAGTTGGTTGTTACCTTAAAGAAAAAAATTGAAGATAAATATATGACATGATTATACATGCTACAGCTTGCTATTTATTATAAAACTAATTGCACATCTCAAATTCAAATTTCTTGATGAATCCAAATTGGCCATGTAAAAGTAAACATAGTCAAAATTTTAAAAAAATACATTTTATTATTGAGAATCTTCATATATACCTCAATATTCTTGTAAATTTCATGTAACATAAGTTTATTTTTTACCTACTTTACACATTTTAAAATCATCATTCCTTTGCCAAATCTATTAGTTTACAATAATGTAGAATCATAGTAAATAAGTAATAGAATTAGCTGTTACTTTGTAGAAATCCATAATTGTAGAAAAGTAATAAGTTTTTATTTGGCAAATATCAGAATATTGCATGTATTTCCTTAAGAAAAATTTAGAAAACTAATATTTCTATAGTAAAGTAGTAAAGTAGCGGCCTGTTACAATCCCACTGCTGGGAATAGGCCTCTTCTCTCCGTTTCTGAAGAGAAGGGTTGGAGCTAAGACCTACCACGCTGCTCCAATGCGGATTGGTAGGTTACACATATCTCCAGAATTCTCTAGAGATATGCAGGTTTCCTCACGATGTTTTCCTTCACCGAAAAGCGTGTGATAAATTGCAATTATCAATCAGACACATAAGTTTTAATAGAAAAACTCATTGGTGCCTGCCCGGGGTTTGAACCTATGTCGTCTCTAGAGAGTCGCACGGTCTCACCGCTGGGCTATCACAGCTAATATACAGCTAATATTTCTATAATAATAACTAATTCTGTTTTTTGCTTTTTATATATTAATATTATATTATTACATATAAATTAATAAATCATATCACAGACATTTAAAATATTTAAAAACATACCATTGGTGATGGTGGGATATATTTTTGATTTGGTGGTGTATGATTGTTTCTAATTGGAATCCTGTGCAAATATCCATAGCCAATTCCACATCCCAGACTTCCTTCACCACCCCAGTTGTGATTTGGTGTAATAACAACCTCACGACAAATATCATCATTTGTATTATATACATAAAGCTTTAGAGGCCTGCCTTCATGGGCTTCAATAATTGTAAATAGATCTTCACTTTCGTGCATTACAGAATCAGCACCTATAATGTAATCTGTAAAAGGCCGTAAACCAGCCATCTCTGCTGGTGAAGATGGATGAACTTCCTGCAACATTAATTTACAAATAGATAAGTGATAATGAATATGTTCTAGTTTAGCCATGGTATGTGTAGAGTTAAAATTGTATATATATTTTAAATAACTAAGAAAATGTGATCTATAACAGATTTATACAATATTTACACAAAAACAATGCAAAAGAGTTTTTCAAAATTTCTAAGCTAATCTTTTAGCTTTATACAAAAGTTAACAAACACTAATCTTACCAATATATGCCAAACATTTTCATTAGCACCTTGGAAGGAACAAAACCAAATACTGACGCCTAGAAGACCCTGCCCACCCCAGTTTGTGCTGGGTGTGATTGTCACCTCTCTCACTGATTGAGTTTTTGTGCTATAAATGTACATTTTTATAGGTTTGTCAATATTCTCCTTTAAAAGAGTTTTAAGTGTATCATTATCTTGGTCTAATCTTGTATTTTCAATTGCTACTATAAAATCAAAAAATGGTTCCAGATTAGCTTTTTGTCCCGGAGATCCTTCTTGCACCTGCAAAACATTGACGTGTTACTTTACAATAACATTATTAATGGATTGCAGTTTATTGGGCACAAAACGAACCCGCAATACATGGTAACCCTCAGAGCCACCTCCTGGAACTTCAGAGCTTTGTGAAGCACCCATCAGAATAAATAAATATTCAAAAATGTAAAAAAACTGAGGTATTTTGATATTTTACTAATACTATGACATCTAACAATTTGACTTTGACATATACGAACTCTACGTGGCATCGTAATACATTTTGATTTCATATACACTTTTTTAAGTGTGCGATTTGAAGTGTACTAAGTTTACTAATAGTATTTGAAAAATAATAAATTCTAATATACGTAAGCATAAATAAATAAAGAATCTTATATATATATATAATTAATATTTTTATAATCATTATAATATTATATTATACGATAATCTAATTGTTAAAAAAAAATACAGAATGCCTTTTTTTAACTGCACTAGTGTAACTGTAAGTAGTGTTTCACCAGAAACCAAGCATGTAATAAGAGTAATAAACAACAACATATATGATTAGGATATACCTAATTGATTCACTTATATGCATTGCATCGAGTTTGAAAAATGATCCTGTAAATAAAGACGTTGTTAGACATTGACTTATTCTGTAATTCTTTTTGTAGTCTTAATAGCTTTCCACGGTGAAAAAAGACAATCATCATGAATCATATATAGCATGAGTACATTAGATCATATTATCATCGACATAATTTGAAAAATGTATAAAATATACTTATTAGTAATTTCGATATGATTCTAGGCAATATTTTAACCTGGTATCTTTATTGATGTCATGGAAATGTGGGCAAAAACAATTTTTCATATATTATTCTCTAACTTATCTGTGTCATAGACTTACAAATTACAATGCAATAAAATATAAATGCATCAGACTTACGTCATGGTTTTTAAACATGTGTAATGTTTTTATGTTTATTTTTATAAAAATATCAAAATGAGTTAAATATAAACAAAAAGTATTCTTAATTTAGAAAGTGTCTAAAGAAGTAAACAATAAATATACTTCTCGCGTACCATATTATCAAATCTGTATATTTCAGTGTAATGTAATCTGTATATTTGGTGCGCTTATTTTGAATGAAGGTACAACAAAAAAATATTGCACGACAAAAATTATTATTCAAAATATTTCCCTGGGTCTGTACCATACATAAATAGCTTGATTAATTTAGTACACTACTGTCCCTCACAAAAATATTAATATTATAATATCTAAGTCCTTATTTTGCTGTCAAATAATACAAAAACTTATACCCTAACTAAAATAACAAATTTACACAAGAAAAATCGCATACAATGGCAGAATGGAAACAATTAATAACTGAATGGCTTAGTGAATATGCTTCCTTAAGAGACAATGAGATAAAAAGTTTTGCAGCTGAGCATGAACATAATCATGAAATAGCAACAGCACTATTTAATCTTTTATACAAAGAAGATGAAAATGACACCAATATAAAAAATCAAAATGATGATTTTGATCACCAGGTAATGAGGGTATAATTAATTAAAAAAGTGAATATTTAAAATCAATTATTACAATATTTTTGTTAATTTTCAGATGTTAGAAAATATTTGTATTCAGTTTTTTAGCTTCTATCGATCTAAAGAAATAGAGCTTCAAAGATTTACACTGCAATTTGTTCCAACATTAATCTATCGTTATTTAAGTTTAGTTGCTCAGGGCAGTACAAAATCATGCAGATGCATTGAAACTCTTCTTATTGGTGAGTTATTATATTTTTTGAATCTTTTTAGTTCCATTTTATTATAAAACTGTTCTTACATACAATACCAATTTATTTCAGGTTTATATAACTTTGAAGTTGTTGATGAAAATGGGAAACCTAAGGTTGTTTCATTTAGATTGCCATCTTTAGCTCAAGCATCTATATATCATGAGGTATTGTTTTAGTTTTCATATAAATAATATTACACTAATTTAGAGCGCTCATGGCCTAAGTGGCAATTTTATCTTTATATGTAAGCTGGAAATCAATTAATCTTACTATTAAATTTTTACAATGGAAATTCTATTGTGTTGCTATAACCATGCTGTTGAAATGCTCTGACTTCTGGGAATTGTGGACACCAATATAAACTTTGTGGTCAATTTAGTCTACACCATCCACTATTAATTGAAATCATGAGCCCATACATCTCTGATTAAAATTTAAAATAAAAAAACTAAACCTGATTGACACAAAACTAGCTTATTTTTTTATACACAAAATCACTATCAACAATGAGCATGCCATTGAATCCTTGTATTTTTTTACTACAGCCATTGTCACTAGGATCACAATTTCTTACGGAAAGTGCTCTAAGAAGATGGGAAGAGTGCAATACTAAATTAGTGAGCTGGGGACCACATGCTCAAGTGGAAATGATCAATGCACAGAACCGCCTCAAAGTCATGGCTGCACTCTTGTTTGTTTACAATCGTCAATTGAGTCTTCTGCCAAAACTAGCACTGAGACATTTTTGTATAGCTTCATCCAGGTATTTATGTATTTAGTATCAGATTATAGGCCATAGAACCAAATGCGTTATGTGGTGGCTTATTTCATGAAGCTGAGAAGTTCCCATCTAATGAACGTATAACTTCAATAAATAATCATATCTCAAACGAATATGGATGAGCTTAAAGTGCTTTCTGTTCTGTTATTTAAATCAGCTTAAAAAGTCAAGTTTACTTGATAGTTTGATTTAGAATAAAAAAATTGCAGTGGGAAAGTGAGGATGGCAAAAAACAGAGACGACCAAATTTGCCTATGATATAAATATCATTTTGTTGCTTTTATTTGCTACTAAATTTGAAATTTTAAAGTACAACAAACTCAGTTTGTTGTACTTTATTTAATATATTCATTTTTTACCTAATAATTTAATCCACGTTTTTTATTTTCAAATTCCAGAATAGTTTCACAAGGGTTCCATAAAAAAGGTGCTTCAACTTCTAAATCAATTCCAAGGATACCAGTATCATCAAACTTTCTCTTAGAAATGATTGAGGGTGCATATTTTGCAATGTTTAATGAATTCTATACATTGGCGCTTCAGGCTGTAAAAGATATAGATCGGCGAGCACAATACGAACTTCTCCCTGATGTCATGCTCGTTACAAGTGCTGTTATTAATTCTATGAAGAACAACCCATCTGGTTAGTCTTAAAGAAATATTCAAATTAAAATTTTGGTTAGAGGAAAAGTATGGAATCAATATTATTTTTATAATTAATAAATCAATATTTTAAAAAAGAGAAATGACTTAGTTTCTTGCTGGCTTTTCTCGCTCGGGGCAATTCTCTGGACTAGCATAAAATTGAGGATTCAAAGAAATTGTTCAAGTAAAAGAATTTGAATTCAGAGTAAAAACCCCATTATCTACCATACAATCTTGCATTTTGTGTATGGTAAATTCGCTATTAATAGCAGCATTCATTTTTGCGTTACCATTTTGCCTATATTGTAACGAACGATAAATTTGTGATACTGTCGGTATCAAATTGGTACAGCAATGAACTTACGCTTTGACTCTTAAAAATAAGCCTGTAGTTTAACCGTTAATATACACAGAAGAGTTGGCAAGAAACTTAGGAACTTGCTGTTACGCTAACCAATGATTCGTTTTCAGGCCAACCTTGTGATGGCCCCATGGGAATTAGTGTGGCGTTATCCCCGGCGACCACGACAGTTACTATGTCTAAATCAATGATTACAAATGCATCATTCCGCACTAAAAAATTACCAGGTAAGAACTGTAATTACACAATTTATATGCTAATATTAGTATGTAGTATATTATAGGTAATAAAATTATGTATTATATTTTAGAAATATGTATGCTGTATAATATATATACAGCATACATGCTGTATAATAGTTTTTCCCGCAGCTTCGCTCGCGTCGAATTTGGATTCTACCGCGTGGAATCTACATTATGATTATAATATGAAGAGTTAGTTTAAATAAATATATATTTGTTTGGTTACTCGTACATTCAAAATTTCAGATATCTAACTTTAAAACTTTTGGATACCATACAATCTTCGCGCGTCGCGCTCGTTAGGTGGTCTATGGTGCTCCATTCAAGTTATTCATATCGTGATAACTTTTTAACTATTTGACCAAATTACTTTGTTTGAAAGACAAAGTTTATATACGTGAACAAAGCAACAAATGTATTAACAACAAAATTGATTTTGATAAGAGTTTGATTAATATACTAAACTGTGCATTGTAAAATAGTACCTTATTTAATTAAAATTTATTATTCACAATTTTGGTCATAGTGGCTTCCAAATAGAAGGTAAATATATTGTTGTCGCGGACTTTTATTTAGAACTATTCAAGACAAACAATACTACCCTACATTATCTTTGTGTAACTCCAATAGTTTAAGAAGCGTACGCCAAGATAACTCTCAGAGGGCAGATTTTTTCCGACTTTATTGACATGTATCGTTACATTACATAAAATCATTACAAATTGTAGCCTATATGTTATTCTGAAGTATAACCTATATAACTGTAAAGTTTCAACCAAATCGTCCAATAGTTTTTTCGTGAAAGAGTTACAAACATTCATCCATACTCACAGACTTTCGCATTTATAATATTATATTAGTAGGATATATATAGTATGTATTATTAGGATTCAAATTTGTGTAATCTATTAAACTGTATGTATATGTACGAATAAAATAACTTCACCTTTATATTTGTGCCAACCTATTCTTGTTGTCAGATCGGTAAATCACGGGTTGTCTGCAGACGATAAGGTCGCCCTTGCAAGTTCTTTTAAATCATTTCTTGTATATATAATATATTTTATTTTTTTTAACGTATGCAGAAAGATAAAATAAATAAATAAAATAGTTCTGTGTCCTTTTTAGTATAAATATTTATTTGTTGACTACTTTCAGTGTTTTCTTCTTTAAATTAGATACCATGTTTCTAATAAAATTGCTATTATAATAATTTACATAAAATCATACTTTATGTAAATTATTATTAATATAAGTATTTGTCAATTGTTAATATAAGAAAGCTCTCAGTCCCTCAACGGTCATGGATTGAGCCTTGCTTGGAGTATCTCTACAGTGATCAAATCAGAAGTGAGGATATCTATAGAAGAACAAAAATTACTCATATACTTTGGCGCGACGCCGAGCCTAATTGGCAATGGGCAGAGTACATAGAACGAAACACCACCAATTGTTGATAATATCAATCTCTAATATTGACATGCAAAACGCGATTCATTTAACTTAAATTGCTTCTAAACTTAATTAAACAACTTACTTTCACTAGATGCTAGGATTTTTAAAATAAAGTAAAATTGTACAATGCTTTTCATGTCGGGTCATGATAAGCCTTCATGAATTGATTTCAAACTATTGAATAATTTATTCCTACCTTACCATATATAATACCTTTTCCACAATACCTTGTTTTCACTTTCCACTGTACGTACATATATAAAAATGAATGGATTTAAATTCTCATAAAATAAATATTTTACTTCTATTTTGGGGCAAGCCTAGTTATGAAAATTAGGAATTCATTCCAACTTTCTATTAACCACACATAAATGATACTTATTTCACTTGCAGATCGAACGAATAACTAATTTTCATGCTGACATGTTATTTTAAAAGTGAATTTGTTTTCTCCCCCAAGCACTATTTTGTTTGTTTTCGTTAAAGGTACGCTTCCTGCTCAATGTTAGTTTAATAATCTACAATATAACATCGGTCATCTTAAGAATTTCTATTATAGTAGATTCCTTAATTCATTTGCCAATTACGTCCGGTAATACTGGATACATCCTGTGATATATTTATATTCTAGTTCAAATCAAATTAAATCAAAATATTCTTTAGTCAAGTAAGCTCTTTCGAGTACTTTTGAGTCGTCAAGGATCAATATGATTAATGAAGCTACAACTGGTTCAAAATGTTGCTCATAACGAGAAGAACCAGCAAGAAACTCGGCGGTCAAGCTTTTAAACATTTTCAATTTTATATAATAAAACCACAGTCTTGTATGAAGCTGAAAGAATTTTCAAATCCAGGCATTTTATCATCCAAATAATCTTCAATCTTGTAATATGCTTTACGTATAAGCAAAATCATTTTCCACATAAACTTTATATATATTTTTTTACAGTTCTGTGTAAATAATCCTGCACGAAAATAAGATAAATATAAACGTTTTAGATAAACAATTTTGTCCTAATTATAACTTCCACAAAAGAGTTACATAATATATCGTACAACAGTGTAACTATAAGGCTCGTCTCAATAAATGCTTGACTGCGCTTTAAGTTTAAAGTTTCGCTTCTGGAGATTTCTATAAAACATGGTCTTATCTAAATTAATATGACAGTTCAGCTTTTACGTTTAAATACTAAGTGTCTGAATTAGTTCAACAAGTTTGCATTGTTTAAAGGCTATGAAGTCATCAGGCACTAAGCAATTTAAATTAAAAAAATCGCACTAATTTTTAGGGTCTATTTCTTGACATTGCAACTGGTCAGTAAGAATATGCCTAATGATTTACATATTTTTTTAGATGATATTCCTATCCAGGCTGGACAAGTTGTGCCAACAGAATCAGCCGATATGCTCACCTCGATAACTGAAGAGGGTGAAATAGATTCTACTCCTATGCAGCGAGGTGCAGGCGGGCGAAGTTCAAAACCTAAACTAAGCTCATTTCCTGTACTCGGTAAGAAGACTAAGGAGAGCAAAGAAAAAACTGGGGCTTCTGACAAAAGAGTTACAGTCAAGGAATCTTCGAAGGGTATTAGGAACGCCCTTGGAGGTGGCGGAGATATGGTCGATGCGCAACAAAAGACCAGCGCATTGGACGCGTTCGATGGCAACGGAAGTATTAAAGACGAGATTTCTCTGTCTTCTGTTCACAACAGTACGGAAAATTCCGATTCTCGATCTCAAGTGACGACCGACTCTTTAGACATGGAAACGACGCCACGGTTCGCCGCGATGCAAGTGAGCTCCGTATAAAATAATGAATAACTATTCCAAGTAACATCAAGGCGACTCGTCACATTATTTCCTCAGGTACCAAATCATCAATAAAAAAAAATATCTTTCAACCTTAAAATATTTGTCCGAATTACATAAATTGTGCATAATATTTATCATTTTTTCGAGTTTATTTATTATAATCGACGTTATTTGCCCCGTCTGTATAGTAAATAAATTTTACAAAAACTCAAATACTTATAAATAAAAAACATTTCTTCGACTTATTAAAGATCAGTAACAGTACTTTTGTAAGAACTAATTTCCTAACAGCAAATCTAAAAAAAATTAGTTAATGTCCTTTTAACTTGTTTTCAAAAAATTAAACACTGCTTGATAAATTGACAGTTCCATTTGCGAGGAAGGCTTTATGTGTAACGTCTAATGTGATGATCGCCTTAAAATTATTGTACTTATTTGGTGGATGATTGTTGTATTAATTACTAGATGTTTAAATTTTGAGATCGGTTGCAGTACCTATTTTTCTGAAGGGTAGTAGACTTTTTGCAAGTCCAATCGAATGGAAATATAAAAAAGGAAAACGATAATATGAATTGGTATTTTATAACGAAAAATAAAAATAAAAATGTATTGATGCTTACAAGTTTAATTTATCCATTATACTAGCTGTACAGCTTGCGTTATACGAATGTCGACGTAAGGAAACGCGCAAAAAAAACAAAAACATTCAAGTGGAATTACGATTTAAAGTAATTACACAGGAAAAATTAACAAGTAGAATTGGTAAATAATCATATTTACCATTAAAAAAAAAGTAAATTAGGTTTAAAAAAATTGTTTTGATTGTAAAGTGCTGATACAATTAGTATTTGGCGCTTGCACTAGCAAATGCTATTCGTAGAATCATCCACGATTAGCATTTGCCAGAAAGTATATTAACGATTTCGTATAAAAATTAAGTATAACTTCAAAACCACATTTTTCAACTACATAGTTTAGTAAAATTTCGTTAATTTACTAAAATATAATGGTAAATCTTGTATATTGTACTTTTTAAAAGGTTTAGGCCGTTACTTGTGGTGTGTATAAATGTTTACTTTATTGATGTTAAAAATGTTAAAGTACGTATGTCATGTAAATGTTTTAATTATTATATTCGTTCTAAAAATATTTTGTATAATTTAATGCATCCATTTACCTATTTCATCGGACACCTACTAAAAATATATGAGCCCTAAAACAACAGTTTTCAAAATTTATAACTTATGTCTTTGCGTTTATGGTCGGAAATCTCAAAAATCGCAATGGAAACTTTTAATGCTGTTTTTACTAAAATTAATTAAAAAGCTTCGTTTAACATAAAGCATTATATTTCAATAGGTCAACAAGTAAAAACAGTTTTATCAATTCAAAGTTGATGGGCTATAATCGCTGTACTGGTATTCTCAAGAAGAAAAAACTTGACTGGCCCATTGGCGCAGTGGGTAGTGACCCTGCCTTCAGCTACGCGGGTGTTGGGTTCGATTCCCACGAGGGCCAACATTTTCTATAAACAATTTGTTGGTGCTTCGAGCCTGGGTGTATATTTGTATTTAAGTATGTATTTAAAATAATATATGTATTATATTTACCAGTTGTACGTCACTCATAACACAAGTATTAAGTTACTTTGGGGTCGGACGACTGTGTGTGTAATTGTCCCATATATTTATATTTATTATTTAAAAAAACCCTACTTATGTAACGAAATGAGCTCTAACCTGAGGTGATGTTCATATATTTAAGTATACATTTTAATTAATATATCGATCGAGAAATATTTATTTCTGTAAAATATATCCTTTATTTTATATCTTTAGTTGTATTTTAATAAAGATTGAGTACATTAATAATTTTCTGTTGTATTTCAAAATACGAGTAAAGTAAAAGCTAACCTACTGCTTAGAAATAGGCCCTAGTACAAATAATACAGTGTCTCTAATACTTATGGCTTAATGCTATTCTGTACAAGACCGAATGGACAGTATTTTGTTTTAATCTTTTTATTTAAAAAAAAACCACAATGAGTTTGAGCATGTTTAATATTTATTTCACTCAATCTTAAATGTTTCGTATATAAACCAACTACACGATTTCATTATAATAATAATGTGCTATCAATCGTCTCTTTATCAGCATCGCCTTGTTAACCTCAATGAGCTAAGATATTTATTTACACTTATTATTACGTAGTAGCAACGTTGATTGATGATTAAATGCTGTTGGCCTCCGGACCAGTTTCTTTACTAAATTAGCATTTGTTACACGTAGTTTTATTTTATACGTGCGTAATTTTCTAACAAAAATGAGATTCTTGTTATTATTGTATTTTACCATTCTGACGGCTCTATCAACATGTTGGGCGCACGACCTTACTGTTGGCTCGAGTTACAACGCGCGAATTGTTTGGCAAGAGAAAGCTGAATACGGGGCTTACCCCTTCATGAAGAGAATAAAGCAAGTATTCTACTCTGACTCAGCTCAACAGATTATCAAGGTATTATTACATTCATTTTAATTATTAATTTGTTATGTTATATTGGTTGCGGTCAGTTATTTTACGGTATATCGAAAATAAGAACTTGAGCTTAGATCCGCTGCGCTGCAAGATGGTAATCATACTCGTATATTCAAGGAAATCTCGTAAGATATGCAGATTTCAACACAATTTTTTCTTTTACCGAAAATTAGTGTTTATATTTTTTTAAAGACGAATAGGATTTATTTGGTGAATCATTTTCAGTTTTGTAATAAAATTTTAAACATTCGTAATATATAATGACAATTATTATTATTTTTAATATTGAATAAACAATAATTAAATGAATTGTATTCAAATCTATAGATAGGTACGTATTTTGTGATGATTTGTCTGTTTGTATGTTTCTTAAAATCTACTAAATGGATGTTGGTACGGTTTTTTTAATAAATGATTGTGTAATTCTTAACAAAGGTTTAAATTTACAGTAGTTGGGAACGGCTGTACCGATTTAGATGGGACTTACTCTGGAAGATAGAGGAATGTACGCGGAAATTTTTTTCTGACACACTGATTTCCACGGGAGTGAAGTCGTGGCTACAGCTAGTAAAGTTAAAAGTATAATTTTAAATTGTCGTTTAATTTTCAGGGTATAATAGCCAGAGACTTAGATCACACGGAAGGAACCGCCACTATAACGGCAGGTGGCGTCGGTTCAAGTTTCGTTAACATACGTTTGAAGAGCGAGAAGGGAAAAAGTCTTAATTACCAGATTGAAATTTATGTATAAAGTAATGGTTCGATAAGTGATTCATATTGTACCTTTTTCCTTTCATCAATAAATATTAATCTTTAAATTGTAACTAAGTTTTCTTTTTACTTCTTCAGTTTTATAAGTCAAACGAATTAAAGATAGTATATGTGTAAGCGAAAGTCTAAATTCTAGAAATGAAACCTTAAAATATGACAAGTAATTTTACTGTTATTGCAAAGCCCTGTCATAGATGTACAAGACATATGTATTTTTTTCACAAATCCAAAAGTTTCAAAGTAAACTAAATGAAGCGGAAAAAAACAAGCTGCAGCGCTAGATCGCACAAGTCAATATAATTATAGTTTGATTGACTTTCCTTTTCTCATTTGTGTTAAAGTTGATCTAGGATCAATCTTCGATAAAATAATAACCAGACTCGTATTAAATCAGTGATCATCATTCTCCTGCCCTTATCCCACTCCCTTATCCCACTTAAGTGGGGTCGGCACAACATGTTGTCATATGATTTGGCTACGTATTTTACGACCGGCCGCCTACCCGACGTCAACTTACCTTAGTCGCCTTTTACGACACCTCGGTAAGAAATGAGGGTGGTCTATTCTATGCAGCCGGATACCACATGGCATTTACCTTAGTCGTATCTTACGAAACCTGGTAAGAAAGGAGGGTGGTCTATTCTATTCTGCCGGATACCACACGGCTAGGAATAAATGAGGTGACTTTTGAAAAAATTGTTACATATTTATTGAATAAATTTAAAAGAAAAATGTCGTTGTCTACTCCAAATGTAATTATCTACACCACTTAATAATACCAATATTAAGCCGGTATTCTCTATTTTATTGTCGAAACTCATTTCTAGGTATGACGAACAGTTGTCTAGTATAAAACTCTTCACTGTCATGCTCAGATGTAGATTTCGATAGCCCTGCCTTCAAAGGATCTATCTTATTATCAAGGAGCTGTTGAAGTTTTTTGACAGTCGCTATCAGCTCTTCGCGTGCCATCTCGTTAATGAGTAGTGGAAGGTTCGCAGCACACAACCACAAATAAAACAGAGCCACTGAAAACATTATTTAACATATCAAGTACCGATTATAACAACAGAAATAATATTAATATTAGAAATAATAATTAGGCCAGTAATGATTTGTCATATATGTATATAGTCAATAAATTAAATGCAATATCATCATCAGCAACCCTGTTGTGTCCGCTATTGCACATGGGTCTCTCCGATAGCATGCCACTGAGCTCGGTCCTTAGCTCTTTATTTCCAACCGATGCTAGCCACTCTGCGGATATCGTCACCCCATCTATCCGAAGGTCGTCTTGCACTACGTATACCAAGGCGCAGTCTCCACTGTAGAACACGTCTACACCAGCGGTTATCGGTTCAGCGATGTGACCAGCCAACTGCCACTTAAGCTTGCTAATCCTTTGGGCTATGTCGATTATTTTGGTTCTCTGCCGCTCAGTTGGTTCCGTATATGATCGTTCAGAGAAACCCCGAGCATAGCCCTCTCCATAGCTCGCTGAGCGACCTTAAAATGGTGGACTGGTCGCATTTCAATGCAATATAGAAGGCAATAATGGTTATAAAATGTATATCTGTTAATTTCTTATGTTGTACCTCTCACAAAACTCTGTCGTGATGTAAACTTTTCCATATATACACTATAGTATTTGGGAAGCAATAGAAGCCCAGCAGCATGAGTATATATAAAAATCGTAGTTAGTGTTCATTGTATCAAAACTACAATATAGTAATAAAAATTACTCATTTGTAAATTTTGATGAATACTTGCTTTGACTATCCATCGTATAAATAAATATATAATATATACAAATCATATACTCACGAAGTACAAAACCGCCTGCAACACTGGCCCCTATAAGAAGACCTATATCCATTGTGTTTTCCTTAAGGACCAGCAGCCATTTTATTACAACTATTGTCAAAGTTACGAGACGTACAAGCTCTAATAAAATAAATCCGACCATCGCAGCATTGTTGCACTATAGAGAACAGTAAATGTAAAGATTATTTTAATGTTGTTTTTAAGAAAATATATACATGCAAAAGTGTTTAGAAATAAAATAACACGAGTTATCTTTTTGCCTAATTATACGTGCAAACCATATTTTAAATATTTTTTATATTTTGCTTTGGGCTTTTATCCAAAGAAATTCACACATTAAATTTTATCATATAAACATTTATGATGTACTTGCCACATAAGCTCCATAAATATACAACACGCAAAAAAATATATAAATGCATACGACGACGATAGAATACTGTATGGTTTTTTCAGGATCTGAAATAAAATTGTTAGAACAATTTTAAATAAGGGTACAAAATATAGAAAAGGGGGTATAGGTATAGAAAACGGTGAAGATTTTCAGGTGGCCACTGTTCTGCTGTAAATCAAGCGACTATTAGATGCCTTGATATCTAGGTCATTCTTAGCTCAAGCATGGTGTGGAGATGGCGTGTATCTTACAAAGCTAAACAGGTCACATTTGTTTTCGTGAGTTCCAAAATACTAAACAAATAATGTCGCACAGTTACATAAGAGATATATATTTTAACCACGTACCTACTTGAAAACTGTCTAAGTATCCATTTAAGTAAATAAGATTCATATCTTTCGACCACAACGAAATTTGATTTTTGACGTTCTGTGGCTCCATGTAAGCTACGCAGAAAGTTATTAAAATAAGTACTGCTTGAATCTGTAAAAGTTGTTTGTTGATTTATTTACTAAAACCAAATTAGACATCCGGCATCAGTAGCTTAATATTGTTTTGTTTTATAAACTCTCTCCATGGAGGAAGGACGTAACGTAGACCTTAAAAGGCTTATCTAATAATAAATATGCTGAACACTTGTACAAAAGTTTTAGCGACTTATAACTTCGAACACAATTTAAGTTACCTTCACCTAAATACAAAGCCTCAATTAATAAATTCGTACCAGTGACAAAAACCCAATCATTATTCCTCCCAGACGAAGCGAAAACCAAAAACAGCAACTATACACAAGCACCATTTTAATAATGATCTGTACACAGTTAATTTACCGCTGTTTTACCAATAAAGTATATTGACGGGCTACCTACCATTACTCTAAATTATAATGATCACCTTAGATATCATAATAATCGGTAGTGATTGCGTGCCGGTGTTATTGATCAGACCGTAATATAGAAAATAGTAATAGGTTTTAAATTATAGCATGTCACATCATAATTATGTCACAATATTAAATACCTATAACGTATTACGACTGGCTTACTCGTAATTTAGACTAACTTTGGTTCGACGACAGGGCGAAACGTATTGCGTTATATTTGATATAGTTGTATCCATGCTAATATCATAAATGCAAGTCTGTCTGTCAGTCTCTTACACTTTATAGCTTTGCATGCTTTGCTTTCTTTATAGCTTAGTTGTTACACTTCCATAAACTGCCCGCGTCCAATTTGAATTCTATGATATTTGCACTACGAACTCTTTTCGTATGTTGTAACAATATGTATATTGTATATGTTAAATTGTAGTTTAAACGGCTTAATTGCATATTATACGACTATATCATTTATTTGTGTCGATATTTTTGACGTGACATCTTATAATTCGATTGAGCCGGCCGCACGCACGAAAAATCATGACTCATGCGGCGTTACCTCGCTCTGAGGCGTTCCATGTAAAGCTTGAAGTGCAAGCGAGAGCGCGGAACGAGCGACAAAGGGCCACAATCAAAATCACAATTTAAATATTACAAATGTTTAAAAGTTATAAAACAATTGCTCAACGCACATTTATACTTGTAAAAACTATTAAATTGTAAAAAAAATTGACATAATTGTAGTTATGCGTATAAATAAATCTAACTTGATTAATTTCATTGTGATTTCCAATTACCTCCTTCTCTATATACATACAAATCTATTAAACAAATGAAATTAAAATTTTCTTTTGAAAAATGCTACCATTCCATCAGTATTTTCTTAAGACGTTGTCACGTTCAACTATCGTCAGTAAACCGACATTACAGACAACCGATTTTTTTTACAAACATTTAGAAATGGCTCAACGGTTTGGATAAAATTTGGTAAGATAAAAACTCTTTAATAATCTAAATTAACATATATTTCAAACACTTTTGCTTTTCTAAAGTTAGTGCAGATGAAGTCGCGGGCGGAAAAGTAGTCTTATAAAACTTAGTAGTCAGTAAGTAGAGTATTTTTTAAAATCATTATTACAGACACTAAAATAGATGTTACGACGTATTTTAAATATAACCTCCTTCATATAGTTGGCTAGTAATAAAAAAAAAACATTGTCGCTGTCATTATGTGTTTAGTTGTTGAAAAAGATTAAATGAGTTGACTTTTGGAAAATTGTTTCTTATTTATTGAATAAGTGTAATGGAAAAATATTGTTGTCGTTATATAGAGTTTAACAAAATGTTATAAAGTAAATTCTACAACGACTTTCAAATAGAACCTCCTTCAAATAGGTCAATAATATAAAAAAATATTGTCGCGTTCAATGTGACAAGTTGTTGAAAAAAAAATGAGCTGACTTTTGAGAAAATTGTTTCTTATTTATTGAATAAATGTAAAGGAAAAATGTCGTCGTTATATAAATCTGTTTAAAAAAGTATTGGCAGAGTCCTCTCCTGCTTGAAACAGGAATAGACTAAAATAAAACAACATTACAATTAAGTTTCTTTATTTATCTCGTAGTGCTCATTACTTGACAATAATTTTGTAGGGCACAAAATATTGAAATCAATTTAATATTAATAATTAAATGTATTAACAATTATTTTGCAACTCAATGCAATCGAAAAACATTAAGCGAGAATCTAAAATAGCAATGGCACTCGTGGAAATAGCAAGAACTCCTGTTATGTGCGAATCTACAACGTAAATAATATGAATCGTATCGTAATGTTTCAAAGCTACACAGTTAATTTGTATCAAATTGAGTGAATTTCTTGCAACATAAATAAGAAAATATTAAGTACCTACTAAATTAGCATAGCAAAATATAATTATGAACTAATATTTGACAGTCATACTTTAAATTTGTTATCACATAACAAATTAGTCAATCATTTCACCAATAACGAAAATGGTTTATCCTTTTATTAAGACATATTGATGAGTTAAGAGGGCTATAGAGTAAACATGACAATATAATTATAACAAATTAATTTGTATTACATTATTGGCTACACAATAAATGCCGTTATTCTGAAACACCTGTAATAAAAGAATTTTATATTATCAAAAGTTTAGATTCAATTACATACTAACATAATATGACTAAGAAAAAAAATTATATTGTGATTATCGACTAAAAACTATATGGGACTTATGGTTAATGGAACACGTGTTCCCTGAGCAGTGTATATTTCATAAAATATAGTTACCTTCCACGTCGATATCGACTGATTCTTTAACAAAAAAACCATACCGTTTTTGGCATCATTTCGACAAAATTTTGTTTTTATAAAATATGACACGATTTCGGATTGACACCAAGGCAGCGAAAAGTAACAAAAACATAAAGAAATCAATATTAATCAACTATGTTTACAATTATTACTCATACAAGCATTTTAGAGCCAATACAAACTACGAATAATTAAATATATAAAAATGTTGCCCCATACGTATAAAAAAAATCTAAACTGCAAATTAGCACTAACCTATAGTTTCACTGCAAAATTAAGAGCAATTAAGAACACAAAACTGGACATATTGCTCGTTCGAGAAGTTGAGATCAAGAACTGGTTAAAGTCCTGAACGATTATATAGTATAGCTACTCTTCGGCGTTATACGAGATAGCAATGACAAAATGTAACTATTTAGAAAAAAAAAATTAAAAGAGCTTCGCCAAGTTTCTCTTGCTGGCCTCTTCTCGTTAGGGCAGCTCCCAAAACTAGCAGTAGAGTTGACGTTTCATAAGCACTTGTTTAAAAGTTTACATCAACAAAAAATATTTAGAAAACAATGTAATCCTGCAATTGGGTGAATTTCAATCACAATAAAAGCGAGACTTATTACTAAGTTAAGTATTATTTTAGACGTTTCCATCGCTAGAATTTACAGTGCCAGTAACTACATTAATAAAAATAAGCAAAATTAAAATATAAGTTGGAACATGTTACTTGTATAACATTATATTGAACAAGTTGTCATTTGGATCGTGTTTGGTTAAAAGTTATTTAGCTGTATGTCAGAGATTGAGATACACCATTAACAGTCTTTGATTTCAGGACCCCATTTTCATAAGACATCACCGTCTCGCGTCCATTCTCCATGACCCTAAAACAATATTTTACATTATTAGGATACTGATTGATAGGATTGAGATTATTAGGATACTGATAATAGATCAATTTTTTATTTTTACAACTCAAAAACAATTAAAACAATATAGTCGTATAGACAGTAGTTGTTATTTGTAACCTTGATGTTTTTTTGGATCAACGATTTATGTCAGAAGTTTGCCTAATATTTCATTCATTTCTAGCGATAGTCTAAAATATATCGAAAGTTTAGATATATCGACTGTGCACTGGTAAATTATCCTATCTTATTTTTCGCATCTTGTCAGGAAGAAGAATAAACATGATTAATTAATACATTCGCAATAATTTTTATGAAATAAAAAAACTGTTGACTTTAAATATATTTATTTATTTACAAATTTTTTATTAGACAATACATGTTGATACGGTAAATGATGGGCAGTAGTACCAATGCTGTTAAAGAGATTTGTCTTAAAATTAGAGATAGGATATATTGCCGGTTCACAGTCGATATGCCTAAATAATAAAACGAAGTATCAAATAGATTTAAGATACATTCATTGTATACTAGTGACTGCACGGTGGTTCATATATTAACTAAATGCAAAGTGAATTTCTTCATCATTTTAAAATTTGACGTCGGTTTCACAATATACTATCCTGTGCCCTCACTATGTGACTGATTTTGAGTTGTCTATCCATATCGTTCTAGCAACGCTGTATTTTCGTTGCGGGCTTGCCAATTGAAATGGCTCAGAACTTCAACACTCATTCGTACTGTGGTAGTTTTGCTCAGTGAACTGATCTTGTCTGATTTGATTACATAGATATATATATTCAAATAGCTCTATCACCAACTAAGCGAGTTGTTGCGATAAAACATAATATACCAATGAATTATTTATAATAATTGATTATTTAAATAGATAAATAAAATATTTTATTTAATTTTCATATGTCCATAATATGCATAAATTATTTAAAATGTTCTAAATTTGATTTTAATAAAACGCAAACATTTCGTTACTATGTTAAGAAAAAACTATGTTAGTTTTTTCTTAATATTAAATTTAGAAGGAGTCTAACAAGAGAAGTTAAACGTGAATCATTTGTATAATAGGTAACGCGTTACACCGGGTCATATTTGTTATATAAGAAAACTCCTATAACGCGTTTCCTATACTCTATTTAATATATTTTGAAAAGAGCAACCGCCGTGTTTCTTGCTGGTTCTTCAGGGTAGGAACATCTTTCCGAACAAGCAGTAGAGTTGAAGATTCAAAAGCACTTGGTTACAAGTTTACTTGAATAAATAATATTTTGAATTTCAACGTGGAAACGTTATAAATATCTATACTTATTATAAACCAAAGTCACCAAAAGCTGTCTGTCTGTATGTAATCGATTTTCTCAAAAAGTACTGTACGGATTTTTTTATGGTTTTCACTAAAAGATATGGTTTTCACTAAAGAAGGTTTAGGTGAATAGTACATTACGGTTAAATTCGCACGGGGTCAGTATTTTCGCGGTAAAAACTTTGTGGCTCACTGATGTACACGCGGACGAAGCTAGCGCAATTCGCTAGTTTATAATAAAAATCCAAAAGTAATAATAAAATTATTTTGCTACAATCCGCGATACAGTAAATAGAAAATATATGTAGTGTTAAATGTCGACTGTGGACTGTCCGTTTTTTCATACCCGATCCATGCAGGATTCGTAAAAACATGCAGAAACCTCCACCACAGCCACCACAATACACAAGCACTACACACGTTCACTATCACAAACTCAACAATCGTTTCGCCCCGCAATCGAAGCAAGTATACATTTAACACTATATATAATTTCTATTTACTGTATCGCGGATTATCCTACTAATATTATAAATGCGAAAGTTTGTGAGTATGGATGGATGTTTGTTACTCTTTCACGAAAAAACTATTGGACGGATTTGAATGAAACTTTACAGTTACATAAAGTCTTTCACACTAAGTAATTTGGCCGAATAGTTTAAAAGTTATCACGATTTGATTGAATGGAGTGCCATAGAGTGCTTAATATGCGCAGTATTTTAATGTGGCAGACCAAATTCCACGCCAGCCGTAAGCTTAAATGCTTGCCGCAAAATAATTTTATTATTACTTTTGTATTATGGATCTCCGCAAAGTAACGCCTAATTCTATAAATTATTTAAAAATCCAAAAGAGCTTACCGTTCAATGCATGAAAATATAATTTGACACTACATACAAGTGTTAGAGTATGTAATTGTAATTGCTATTAATATTTTGAATTAAGAATTTAGGAAAAGGAGATAATGAAGGTTTCTGTCTTGATATAAATTTAATTAACGCTAAATGAGATTTTATATAAATTACTGCTTATGTATTCATGAAGTTTATAAAACAAATTATATATTAATATTTTCTACTTGTAATAATTTATATTTTGTTTATAAAATGTTGTATTGACTAGTACGATAGTGGAAAAAAAAAACAAAAGATGGCGAAAATGCCAAGAAAAAAACAAATGAAAAATAATAAAGCCCAGACAGTTCGAAGTGCGTAGTCGATCTAGTAGTCGTAATAGAAATAAATATTGTAATGGTTATTGTTTAAAGTTATCTATTTTGTGTATTAAATAATAAATATCTTAGAGTTTTTTAATACGAAGAATTTTCTAACACAAGTTTAGGGTAATTAGTACAGAAAAATTTCAGTTTAACAGTACTCACTTTTTAGTTGTAATCTTCTTTCCATTGACGATTCGAGTTGTGGTTGTGGTGCTTCTCATATTCGCGCTGCCTGGGCCTGCCATTGAGCTATTGAAGGTGGAGAAGGAGGTGAAAGTGTTCCCGTTAGAGGCCGCGTGAGCAAAGATGTCGTCTAGCCCCTGCATGCCGAACCCGAACGGGCTGAACAGAGATGACGTCAGCGAGGTGCTCGGATGGCTGCGGCGCCCGTGCCGGTTGTGGCCGTGCCCATTTATATCTGTTATAATATTACATTTATTTAATCAATTCTGTAGGTGAAAGCTAAAGGAGTTTAAGCCCATTTTTTGTCATTTTTGTATTTTCAAAGATCCTTATCCAGTATATTTATTTATTTATTCGGATCTTCAATATCATTACATGATAAATCATCCAACATATCGACTGTGAACTGGCAAATTGTCCTATCTTATCTTCGACAACTTTTCAGGAAGAAGAAAAAAACGTGATTTTTACTACATTCGCAATATTTTTTATGTAATAAAATACATTGGAGTTTAAATATGTTTATTTATTTATAAATTTTCAAGAAGATAATACATGTTGATATGGTAAATGATGGGCAGTAGCACCCTATACCGTTAGTAAGTGATTTGGATTAAAATTGAGATAGGACATATTGCCGGTTCACAGTCGATATATTCCATATAGTTTTAAATTAAATTACCAATTATAGAATTATAAACCTAAAAATAAACACTAGAGAATAATGAAAACATTAAAAAAAAGAGAAAACAACAACATTAAGGCTCAACTACTATAACTCTGAAATTAAAATTTTAGAACATTATTTCATACACGTTGAAAGCCCATCGCAGCCAATATCCGGCGATAATGTTTCCTTTGTCCAGATATTATATAAGTGCGAGATACGTGATATTGGGGTATTCTGCCCGTATCGTTCTAGCAAACTTGGTCTTAAAGAACGGACATGGAATGCGAGCAGTTTTTCGAGGTACATTAATACTAAATACTCGTTATGATCAAACGGTAAAAGACATTCCTACAGCCACCAATTACATCATCATCCTCCTGCCCTTATCCCAATCTAACTCTAAGTGGCACAACAACAAACACGTTGTCACATGATTTGGCAACGTATTTTACGATCGGCAGCCTGCCTGACGTCAACTTACCTTAGTCGTATCTTACAACCCCTCGGCAAGAAAGAGGGTTGTCTATTGTACTCAACCAGATACCAAACGGTGGGCAAACTTACCTTAGTCGCCTTTTACGATACCTCGGTAAGTAATGAGGTTGGTCTTTTCTTCTCTGCCGGATAGCACATGGCAGGTCGACTTACCTTAGTCGCCTCTTACGTCACCTCGGTAATAAATGAGGGTGGTCTATTCTACTCAGCCGGATACCACACGGCATCCATAGCCACTAATTACGTTGATATAAAATTACAAATGATATTAATACCATTTGTAATTTTATAAATCCCTACGTGTGAAAGAGTTCATGCTACTGAATAAAGTTCTCTTCTGAATCTATACTTATTAAAAAAAAGTCCTGTCTGTATGTAATCGATTTTCTCAAAATCTGAACAGATTTTTGTCGCTTTTCCAAAAGATAGTGCAATACTTCCGGATGGTTTAGCTAAATAGTACATATCGGTATTATGTAAATTGTGTTAAAGAGATCGCGCAGTTGTTAAAAAAACTTTCTTGCTGGGAGTTTTTAGTCGCGTGCGCTGCGTAAACCAGCAGAGATACGCTATAGTAATGTTGTAGAGAATTGTAGATCTATAATAAAACTACTAAGAAGTCCGCAATAGCATGTCTCTATCTCTCACGGTTAACTCACAATAACTACTTTTATGTTCAAAAGAGCGAAATATCGGGAAAAGTTTCGTAAATCAGGGAATTCCACGCGGGCGAAGTCATTGTTGGCACAGCTAGTTATTTATAAAATGTGACTTGTCTTGTGAATGTCTTTTAGCTTTCACCTACAGAATTGTATCCATCAGTGTCGTTGCTTTTGCATTTTTAGTTAATGAATTACAATTTATACTTGGTTGTATTAATTTTAATAAGGAGTTCAATGTATCTATTACGACCAATCTAGATTACGGAACACGACGAATAAGGAAAAACGATATTAAATAGTTTATTTTCGAAGGCTAATTAACTAAGGCGTTTGGTAAATTAGTTTTAAAGAAAATAAGGATTTATTGATGCAAGAAAACAAACATTATTTTTATAAATTAAAAAGGTTATTTTAAATTACGTAAAAATCTAAATTCTCGTACAGTTTACGATCAAAGTTATTGATAAATGAGGAAACAATGTATGCTATATGCGAATGAAAACAACAAATCAGGCCTAAAACTATACGTAAATACAACAATGTTTGCTCAACATATTGACATCCTTTTATGATTGATTAGTTCTAGTTCCTATTGCATTGGTTTCGTAACAGACAATTCCAAAGCGAAACTTTGAGTGTCGTGATCTCTAATCTTCCAACTGAAGTGAAGAAATGATCGAAAAGCAACATTATTCGGTCATTCGTATTAATATACACAAAAATTAACATAGTTACTCAAATATAACGCGTTTCTGCGGCAGAAGGGCAGGATATAACGGCGTAACACTACGGACATTTATTTCCGCAGTGTTACCACATTACCTTTATTACATTCAGGTTACAGGACGGAATAGCAAGGTTATGTTAGAAGAAATTGCATAAACATATATAAAGAGACGGCTCTGAAAATAGTTGAACTAAATGCATTAGTTGATGTAATAATAAACATTAAATAAATTAATATGTGGGACAATAAACACGACACTACGTCTCCAAAGTTACTTATTTCTTGTGTCATGGGACAACGACTGAAATGAATTTCATTTCAGTCGTTGTCCCATGACTGACTTAAAGAACCGACAAATTGTTTTTAGAAAATGTTGGCCCTCGGCAGGAGTCGATCCCGTGACCCGCGGAGCTGAAGACAAGAACTGCCACCTACACTAACAGGCTTTGGGACATGGTAAAACAATTGCTCCTTATAAAACAATTGGAAATTTTATTTTTACCAGCAAATAACTCGCCAAATGGTGACCCGCCAAAGAACTCTCTGAACACTTCCTCCGGGTCTCGGAATGTGAAGGGGAAACTGTGGTAGCCGAAGTCATAATCTTCGTCAGACGCGGAATGTCGGCCTCGGCTGTTGTTCAGTCCTTCTTTACCGTATTGATCGTAGACGCGACGCTTTCTCTCTGTGAATAAAAAATAATTGATTTCCTAAAGTCTTCTTAAACTACTGCAACTAAACTAAAGCAATACTCTTGAAGCATGGTATACCAAAATAATTTTATACGCCTGAAATGAATGCAGTACCTACTTGAAACGTTTAAGCATATTACCTACACATGTTGCACAAATTATAAGATTTGTATAACGTTCATTTTTGAAAAACTAACTGTTAAAGCAAAATTGATTCAAAGTTAAAATATTTCACAAACACTGAACTAAACGTTTGTCTTAACAAATTATGACTAAAATTATGTCACACTTTGTTACCAGGTGATTTACAGATATTGAAAGAGTTTGGAACTTGTATCATTTTCGAAATATGAAAATATTTTAACTGTTATTAGACACCACACGCATATTTTGTGAGTTGATATTGATTTAGTAATAGCCATCGTTATATGAATGCCAGATTGATTTATGATTGCAAATACAAAATCAAATTATGGAACATCGCAATTAGTATTCAAATTTTCACACAACTCGGGATTGTTAATAGCAATTTGATTGAGCAGCTGCCAAAAATTCCCGTGTTAAATACTAAGATATTAATATTATTTGAATATTGTCATCATAATCCATGCTATTAATTATTTAAATAAAACAAAATCAACCAACACCAGGTACGATTCACATGGGAAGATATATATTTTCGTTAATAAAATTCAAAGTTAAATCAATCAAGTTGGATAATAGGTAGAACTTTATAGAAACGCACCCAGTTGTAGGTTAAAATGACCATATTCAAACTAGTGAAACCCTAATTTAAGTGGACATCTACCAAAAAAACGGTGGAATGGTGTCTCTCCAAAAAAACCTTTGAAGCTAAAGTGCCGATGGCCATTAACTCCGTTCTTGCTTGAATATCTGTGACTGTGGTGACAGGATCCCCGCGCGTCATATAATTTCCGCTTGTTTTCTACCCAAGAACAAAATTATTTTGTACAATTCCACTAACTGTTATTGAGGTGCGTGGTTACTTTATAATACCACGTTATCGATAGAAACAATGATCGCTAAATTTAAACGTACTAATAGTATTTTTTTGTATTATTTTTTATAATGAAATTGCGGTGCATTTTTATACTGCATAAATTACTATTTAGTGACAAGCAAAAGTTATTTATATAGATAGGTTGTGATATTATATTTAAGTAATAATACTAAAAAAATATGTTAAATTACTATAATAACTTAATTTTAGTTTTGCCGTTCGTACAGTAAGCCCAACATATTATTGTGGATTATATAAATAAAAAATAGTTGAGACCTTGTACAAGTTAACAATTATGAAATTTACAAATTATAAAATTAAATTTTGGAAAGAGTAACTGTTGGGTTAGTTGCTGGCTCTTAAAACTAAATAAACATTGTATCAAATACTTCTTTTCCGGAATGACGAAATTACTAGTACCCGACATTTTCGGAGTCTATCATGTGAATGATCATATTGCAATATCAATTGATAAGATTACTAAATTTGCTTTTCTGGAATTCAAGAGCTGTTTAAACTGAGATAACTTTATAAACAGTCAGAAGTAAAATCATTATTTTAATATAATGACACACAAAAAGAAAAACTTTATCCATTTTTGTTCGACTATTACTTAAATTCTATCTGTAAAGGATAACTTATCCTTTACAATATCAATTATTCAATTTCATCAGAAACTGAGTAGTCAGCCAAAGATTTTGCTCTGCTTAAATTTTTTTAATAATTTTATTTATTAACGGAATAACAATTAGGAATATTAAAAAAAACCACATTGCTACAAAAAAAATGTCTGTGGTCGAGAGGCCTCAGGTAACAGTAGGTACAGTAGCGGCCTGTGACTATCCCACAGCTGGGTACCTACTCTCTTCGTTTTTTGGAGAGAAGGATTGGAGCTAAGACCTACCACGCTACTCCGATGCGGATTAGTAGGTTACACATATACCTAGCATTCTCTAGAGATTTTTTATTTCCTCACGATATTGTCCTTTACCGAAAAGCATGTGATAAATTGCAATTATCAATTAGACGTATAAGTTTTTAATGGAAAAGGTCATTGGTTTTGAACCAGTGATCTCCTCAACAGAGTCGCACGGTGTCAGCGATGGACTATTACAGCTTTAGGTTCCAGTAACCCCTCCTTAGCACGAGAGGTTTTTTACCGTGCGTTAAAGATACGTCGTAATGAAACAAATGGATATCCAGGTATCAGTTCACACGACATCGCATTTAAAACGCGACGTATTTTTATCGCGCAGTGTTCCATTTTAAGCGTTAGGGCGTAGGGCGTTAAGCTTAATATACCATACGAAACTTCTTATAACGCCTTTTGCGGAATTTTAACGCGACGTACTTTTTACGCCCGTGCTTACGAGGGGTAAGGAAGATTAGTATTTTATTAATTTTACTGAATTTAATCTATTTCGCTAGTATATGTGTTTATTTTACAGATCTGCAATATAGAGTACGTCCATGCATTGTTTGTTTGCAAGAGTACACAACAATAGCGTAAAAAAGGTGACTTTTAGCTGTCTGTCTAATGAAAGACGATAATTCAAGACAAATTTTTAATTAAAATAAAAAAGTACTTCTAATCTTAACGTCATATCGCACTACAAAAGTAATAATAAAATTATTTTGCTATATCCGCGATACAGTAAATAGAAAATATATATAGTGCTAAATGTAAAGTGGACTATCCGTTTTTTATGATATATATTTTCTATTTACTGTATCGCGGATTATAGCAAAATAATTTTATTATTACTTTTATATTATGGATCTCCGCAATGTAACGCCTAATTCTATAAATTATTCATATCGCACTATTTCTTTAACATTAAATTTTAATATAATTGCCTCTATCTTCGATTTGTAATAAAAAATGGGAGTAAAATTTAAAAAAAAAAAACTTTTCTCACCATCTGAAAGGACTTCGTAAGCTTCAGATATTTCCTTGAATCGCCTGTTAGCTTCGTCTGCATTATCTGGATTTTTATCGGGATGCCATTTAAGCGCCAATTTTCTGTAACTAATAATAAAAACTAGTGATTACGACCACCACGTATTTTATTACATTGGCAAAGAGTTTTCAATATTTTCTAATAATTAGTACACATATTTTATACCTTTCATGGGGTATCGGAAAATACTTTACTAGATTACTTTAGTATAGTTTTATACATACTTTTTGTGTACACTTTTTTCCGAAAACTTTATTTAATCATACTTTATTGTTCTAAAAACAATAGATCCTGCATCATTTAAAAAAGATGCGTAAACATCTTTTATTAATTAAATTCCCATGTTACACTGAATGGTTTACCTAAACCAAAGAATACATGGAAAAAAAATTGAAGTACTTAAAATACTATATTAAGTTTTCAAGATTCATGCTTATTAATGCTGTCAATCAGACGAAAATTGTTTATAAGATACACACTTTGGCAGATACAATCATGGACGTCATAATCCCTCTCTAACCACTATAAAAAATTAAAAGTTAAGGTTTTAATTGCCACTTATAAAACGAAAATCTTCAAAGGCCGTCGATTATGGATGGAGTCGTTGGAGAAGAAAAGTAAAAATTCCAGAATCATTCCAATCATGTGAATTCAATCCAGAAGTTTTTAAATAAAATATATGTGGGAACCAGAAAAAGCCGTTAAGGAAAAAAGAAATATGGGGGTTCTTTAATAGGCAGTGATCGATTGATGCTTGTTGCCGCCGTAGACCCTATTTATCACGCCGCCCTTAACGTTAAAATTTTTTAATCAATTTGATCCAATATTTTATTATTATAATAACTTTATTTTGTTTCAATATAATTTTAATTAAATTGAATTCTTATTTATTCTATATATGTATGTTTTATATACAAATTAATCTGAACTCATTATCATAGGAGACATTCTTTACTCTTTTGGTGGCATTTAAAAATTTTGCCGCCCTTCAAAGCAATACGCCTTAAGCCCGAGCTTAAATCCGTCACTGATATAGATAATATATAAGATATACATAATTAATGTTTAGAGACCGGATATACTCACGTCTATCCGATAATATATTATCGGATGATTCCGACTAGTTTTAAGCCCATACTGGGCTCTTATTCATGAGCTCTTTATGCGGCGTTATCGCGGAGAGAACTGAATATTAAATATGAATCTATAAATCTATGCATTGATGAATCGAAAACATTAATCATGAATACCACTCACGATAGTTTAAATTACAAAATAGGTTGAATACAAATGTATAGCCGCGAAAAAGCGTTAGAATGGCGATTATTTCGATGGCGAAGATTGTCATTCGATCCGTTCATATGTTGCTATCATCTTGGTCGTGTGGTATTGATATTTACCTTTAGTGTCGTGTTTAGACTACTTGGTTCTGCGTATCGTGTTTCGCTTAGTATGTTATTTCTAATTAGGGTACTGTAATTTAAATGAGTGTATTGTGATTGATGTCTTTCGTTGGTAATAACATTTATTATTTTAGGTTATCAGTGACGTGTTCAGAGATCTCATTGTTTTCGTGTGATCAGTTTTAGTACTGTCTACTCACATTTATTGGTTTGAGTTATTAAAAAATGCGCACATTATATATATAATTAATAATTCCGAGAACACCAATGATTTAAGTCCTATCCAGTTCTTCAGTGGCTGAGGGTATTTTGATCCATGGCAGAACAATTCTGGCCAATTCTACCTCCAATTTAATTGTTATTTGATTTCTTGAGAATTCTATTCCCGTTTTATAATTCGTATTTGAACTGTTCATCGCAATCCATACCATAAATATGAAATCATATGATACAAGAATAAAACTTACGCCTTTTTAATTTCTGCTTCAGTAGCAGTCCGAGATACACCTAGTATTCTGTAGTAGTCCACCATCTCTATTCCCTCAAGGGGCAAATGTTATCTGAAATCAAAGAAAATAATAATTAACTTTAAAAATTCGTACTGTTTTACGTAAACTTATATTTTTGAATTTAAGATTTTTATCAACTTTACTGATAAAGGCACTGTTTGTTATGATCTCTTACAAAACATTTTTAAACACAGATTTCTGTATTTTATAAACATTATATATAAAAAATACACAAATTGAAAGTCCTTTAAATCACAAAAAAAGTGATTGTTGCTAATTATATTAATAAAAAAAACTGTATTGGATAAAAAAAATATTGACACCTTTGTATGTTTATTACTCAATAGACATCATTAAGCTACAATTGAAAGAAGGTAATATTTTTTTATAATTCATACAATTATTAATTTTTTAATATCATATTTAATAGTATAATGTGAATTTTTACATTGATACTGAAATTAAAGACATTAAATAGACTTTAAAATACCTACCCCTAACAAAAAAATTTTGACAATGTCTAAGTGACAACAGACTAAAGAAAAATGTCAATCCATAAAGTATTTATGCACATTAGAAAAAAAATCTTTTTTATTCACAGACTAAAATTTGATTTCTATTATATTAATATCCATTCTAAACCAGTTATTATAAAAACATAAAAGTACATCTTTCGTTCTGTCTGTTATGCTTTCACAGATTTACAGGTGGAGAAAGGTTAAATACAAAGCTAACATATGGGATAAAAGTCTCCTTTTCCACTTTAATCTTCCAAGTTAAATTATAATCCATAAATTAAAATTTAACTATCATATATTACATAAATTATGTTATCATTAATGTTCTTGTGCCCTCATTTTGATAATTTTGTTTATAATTCATATTGAGAATGTAAATATGTGAATGAGATTATGATTAAGTGGTATATATTTCAATGCACAGTAGCATTAAATTTATAAGCTACAGAATTTTTTATTGTAGTTAAAAAATTCTGTGTTCTTTGTGCTGTTTGTTTAAACATGATCAACAGGCCAACTATGAACTCTTATTGCAACTCAATTAAAGATGTAAACTAAATTGTTTTGCTTTTTCATACCACGACATCTTAAAGACGCACACGTCTTTAAGTCTTTGCCGAATGAGCGTTCGGAATGTCCTAAAAACATGTGAGTAAAAGAGACAGAGTTATCTATAGTTATATGTATATAATGTTATGCTTTTCAAACATTACAACCCCAATGCAATCCACATTTCATGGTACGAAAAGAAACTGGTTCGGTAGGTACTGACTTTGAATTGAATCATTGTCTAAAAGTTCATGGTAGGTGTACTCTGAATCAATGATTACCAAGTAATAGAATAAAAAGGAAGTAAAAAGTATTGTAATTTAATTTGATATAATAATGAGTGCATATCATAAATGATTGATATAGATAAACATCTCAAAAGTAAGCAATTGTAATTATAATGATACCCTATATTATAGTTACTTCAGAATGACAATTTTATAAACACAGTTTGAACTATTAATAATACAAACTGTGGCTTGTCTTTCAATAGAACATCGCATTTACTGTAGTTCTTTGTAAGAAATGCCTGTCTTGTGCTAAGGATTAAACAATTAGTACATATCTTAACAACCAGATATTACAAGTAAAAGTTGTGACAATATTTATTTTCCTTATATAAAAAAGATGGTATTGGGTTTTACAACAATAGAGTAACTGATCAGTTAACTTTACAATTTTCTTTGTGATCTCTAATGTACATGATATTGACAAAGTAATCTGTGTCAATATGGCACTCCTAAAAGCCAATTGAAAGTGAAATACAATTGAAACTGTAAAGTACTCTAATACATTCTCACATTTAAGGGGGTTGTTTAATCTTGAAGTTATATATTACTCTGAAGTTCTACTAATTGTCTTTGTCACCCGACCACACCTACCCACATTTGGTAACACATTTTTTACAGGTTAATGTTATTCATGAAACTAATTGTGGTCTTTATAAGTCCAAAATTCAATTTCTAGCCTTAATAACAGTAAAGACATGACAAAATACCATGGACTCAATCTTTTATTTACACTAAGGTCAGCCTAATTCAGTTGACAATTACATACTTATTAAACAAATAATATCAACTTTTGGCTCTAGTATGTGTAGATGTATATTATTCAATATTCTATTTTAAAATAGTCATGATCCAATAATATAAATAAATATATATAATACTTATCAATATCTTTAAATGGCTATGAATATGTTGCAAATAAACACCATGGTCATTAGCAAGATGAATCATGTTTCTGGTTTAGGATTAGTGAAAATGAAAATGGTTAGAATTTCTATAATGTTAAACTGTCTACCTACTCATAACTTTATTTATCAATTTCTTTGTCATAGCTAACTTAATACTGAAATATTTAATTTAAAAAATACAAGCATGAGGTTTATATTATCATTGTTTGCATTTATTTTTGACATGTGTTCTTATCGTAAAATTAAATATTTAAATATAGAATGAATCATCATGAAATAAATACGAATAATAATATAATATTCAACACCCACACATGAATGATGCAGACTGATTCTCAAATATTATGACACAACAATCGACATTGCTAGACATCTATGATTTCGTAATACCCATACAGAAACAAATTATGGGTTAAAATTTAGGATAAATCATTTTTGTTTTTTACAAACCTCTATAGCATTGGTGTTACTCCAAAATCCGTTAAGTGCAAAAAACAGGTGATCACGGATGGCAGAATGTTTCGCCGACCTCCCAAAGTGACACTATGGAAAACTTAACACTTATAACATGTAGTGTAATTAATCGCCGATTTTTGTAAATAATCACCAAACAAATTAAATCACTTTTAATAAACCAAGGGAATGGATGATCAGTTCTTACAAAGAAATAAGTACTGATTTTAGATTCATACAGAACAATAACACTAATCTAATCACTCCACAATCAATCTTGATCGGTAAAAATTGTCAGCAAGTGAAAAATTTATGCCAACTTAAATCAATAGCCATTTGTCTTACGGAATATACGATTTTTGTAATTTTACAGCACTTAGAATTTTCTTGGATTTTTTTGTTTCAAAGTTATGTATAATCCAATAATACAGGCAGATAATAATTACAATTTGCAATATCAATATCTAGTTCTGCTGTTTTGACAAAGTACACGTTTAATCGCCAATTTGCTAACTAGCTTTCAGCGCCAAATTATATAAAATTCTTTGTTCCCACACTCGACACAACAGAGATACAATTAAATTTTATTCTCAATATTCATGGATAAGACCTATGCAGTGTGCACGCTAAACGCTCCTTAAATTTAACTCCGTCTCTTTCTTTCATATAAATTTATCTCACTCATGTACTTATTTCGATTTGCATGTTGCCATAAACCATTTTATGTTCAAATTTATATTTATATTTATTATTGATACTTAAATCTAATACTTACTAATATTTTTCTTTCTTTGACGAATAGCTCAACGATCGAATGTAATTTTTGGTATGGCAAAAATGCATAATAATTCACTGTAAGTGCACTAGTCTACTTTTTTGGCGGGAAAACATGTATAAATCAAATACAATTCTATAGATGGCGCCAGCGGTGAATAGCACGTAGGCAGAAAATAAATGCTTTGCAACTTACACGAAAATTAGATTTTGTAATGCTCTTAATTGTTAGTTGTCGTCACGGTATCGTTTAGATGTAAAGAAACGTTTCTCACGAAACCGTCTATCTTATATGTTTATAACTATATACGAATATTTTAATTGAGAGCTGGCATTTTTTTTTTCAAATTAAACGAAAATTATGTTTATTTCTGAAATTTTTTTTTGATCCGAGTTTATATATATTTAGTATAATTTGTTGGTATTTCAGCATCGCGGCTGGTTTTTTAATTCGGATTAAACAGTGTTTTTTTTTTTTTTTTTTCGAATGTGTCTAATGCTGTTAGCCCTAATGGCTTTTACAGCGTCACCGGTGGGATGGGCGAGCGCAGAAGCTTCGCCGGGTAAACAGTGTTTTTAACCTTAATGGCTTTTATAGCGTCACCGAACAGATAGGGGCAGAAGTTTTGCCTTAAAAAGCTAGAGGGAGTCCTGTAAGAAACTCACAATATCCAATACCTTCAATCCTGCCAGGCCCGATATCGGCTAAAAACGACGGGTTGTGGAGGACTCTATCAATGTGAGAGCATGTGTATATTTTATAAAAGTATGTGTTTTTTGAGTTTCTTAGCTTTTAATGGGGGAACTTACTGGCAGCGTAGCTAGACGGAGCTCCCATAGAAATGTTTGACTATAGAAATATCGAGAAGGCATTAATTAGCCAAGCAAGGAGATTTGTATCATTTTGACTTTCCAGATTTGGATATAGCTCCTTGATGGCTGATTTATGACAAGCGTATTTTGATTTCGCCCTCGTTATTACTGCTATCAATTCCCGTTGTTAATGATAGTTGAACCCTGTAGGTAGAAACCACCTCGCAGTTATTAATTTAAGTTATCCAGGTTTGTTACAAGTATTTCTATCATTAATTTTTTTTTTATCACGGTGATTTAGGAGAATTATTCTATACTGACATCGTCAAGGCGATATAGGAGTTCTGCTAAAGCCGTTTTAGAGGATGCAAGAATGTTTTTAATCTTTACTTAACTAAGTAATAGGCTTTTTAGGAAATAAAAATAGCTTGTTAAATAAAAATGTTATACTCTATGGCTGAGATAGAGAAACTATCTCTTAGTAAGTTTATGTATTTGCTCCGAAATGGTTTTTTTTACAAACAAATCCAGTTTGCTCTAGCGAAATTTCGCGATTTAAGTAAGTAAGTAAGCCTCTTTGTCTGATATTCAAAATATGGTTTTAAAGGATAACGTGAGTATCTATGTAATGCAAAATTGGAAAATGTACCTACACATGTTTCCAGAACCACAAAAAGCCAACTTCCTACATAAATTTCTTTCGAGTGAGTTTAACGTGCTAGTTTCAATTCTAATGTCAAACTAAGGTACATTCTTACCTTCTGAATCGGTAGAAAATAAAAACTAAAATATATGTAAGTGGGTAGTTTTGTCATGTCATCGACATTTGGTAAAAATAACACTATTCACTATTTCACTTACGATGGTATGGGCGGCAGTCTTAAATCTATTTTGAGTATAAAAATAGAACTTATTTCATTTTCACCTACAAACTGTTACTACTGGTATAAAGTCTAAAACATCGAAAGCTTCGCATACAAAATCCAACGCGCCCGAACTTCTACGTGGGTGTTATGGAAGGAGAATGCACAGTTATAGGTTTTTTGATGTTTGTTAAATACATTAAAATTAAAATAATACATTTAAATAATTTATTTCTATGAAAAATTTAAAAACAATTTTAAACTTATAAAAAGCAATTACCACATAATGATGTAAAAGATCGCTTAATAATATATTTCATAAAATATCTTAATTAAACTAAAAATAATCACTCGATATTTACTATGTAATGGGTTACTTGATCGATTGATGACATATTTGAGAAGCACTTTTCATTATATAAACTGTTATCTTTGGAAGCACTATTTCATAATTGAGAGAGAAAAACAGAAGATCTGTATACTTAAAAAGTAGGTACTTAGGCCGCTTTTACACCTTAGTAAACAACTTCAAACTTTTCGCATCAAATAGTTTTACATCCCACTGATTTGCAATTGGTGTATAAATAAGAAAGCATATGTACGCTAAAATTTATATTTGGATATTTTATAAATAGAAAAATAGACAAGTGTCCGTAATTATCTGCCCAAGCAATGTTCTAAATATAGATCACCACAGAGAATAACGTCACACAGTTGTACAATTTTACATTTTTCGTTTGGATACATAAAACTGTCTGCCAGCTTCTAGCTATCTACATCATTGCGATATTTTAATCTATAATGATTAACGTTGAAGGAGGTTTTGTTATGTGTCAGAGTCAGTAAACATTGCTATATTTCCCGTATGATTCAATATCAAGTAGTATAAAAAGGTAATGACTCGTAAAGATAGCAGTGTTTGTGAGATTAATTAAACTAATACATAAATATTATAAAAAATTACAATAGTACGATGGGAAATAATACGAATGGGGGTGAAGACAAAAATTTACGACATACAATCACTTTAATTTTATATAGATTAAATTAATGATTTAGGTGCTATCTCAAAATTAACATTACCGGGCGCGCAAATAATCAATGGCAAGTCTCACTCAGCATATATGTCTAACACCCTTATGAAACCAAGGCGTGTCGACTAGTATACATTTACATTTCAATAATAATTAAATAATTAATCCAGTATTTCAATAACCTGAAAAATATATGCCAGTCACTTGATGTTATCCTTTGAGATGAACACTTAAAAGCCGCACTGATTTTAAAAACCTTTGTGGTTTTATAATTAAATACACTCTGGTATAAAATCATTGTTTATGATAAAGGTAAAAGTATCCAAGGTTATTAAGTTCCATAATCTTTCTATGACTAAACTCAATTTGTTTCATTACATGTATCCGGCAATAAATTAACTGCGAATATCTATAATTCAAGAGAAAGCGAGATACCTGTTTATGAAAAAAATTAAAATACGCATTTATTGTATGCTCACAAATCAATGTGATTTATTATAATTATTTTCGTGTATCTAACTTGTTTTTTAATTGGCGTGATCGTCAACACTTTCTAAAAATTTGTTTTTAATGAAACTAATGACTTATACTTCTATTTTTGTGTCAAATTGATACTTCATTTTATATATTAATGTGTAATATTCGCTTTCTAAATCATGACTCCTTTCTTCTATGACCAATGTTAAGGGTTTCCACTTTTGCATGATTGATACTATTTCTTATGCAAGTAGAAACGACAAATAATGCGAACTGTACTATTTAATCTATACTTGGTGTGCCCGCGGATTCATCCGTGTGCGCATGGCAATCAGTATGTCACAATGTTTTCCCACGTAAATCCCGATCCCGCGGGAGTTCTAGGATAAAAAGCTACTCCACAGCCTATATCTCCCAGTGAAAGTTGCATCAAAATCATTTTAGCAGTCGTTCTAGTAACCTAAGCTTTCTCAAGAATTGCACAAATCTTTTATTAAAAACCTTACAAAAATCCGTTTTTGAGTTTATCGTGATCACACAGACAGACGCAGCAGAGGACTTTATTTAGAATTTAATTTTTATTTATTTAATTAAAGTATATTAAGTTTTAGAAACTTACTATAGTAGTTCATGCAACACAAAAGTTAGTTTGTTTTTACTATTCATTCTTTATGAATTTCAGTATCTTGTACGCGTAATGCCGTGTGGTATCCGGCTGAGTAGAATAGACCACCCTCATTGTATTACGGAGGTGTTGTAAGGCGACTAAGGTTAAGGCGACTAAGGTAAAGGCGACTAAGGTAAGTCGACCTCATTTCTTACCGTTGTGTCGTAAAAGGCGACTAAGATAAGTCGACCCGCCGTGTGTTATCCGGCTGAGTAGAAAATCCCATCCTCATTTCTTACCGAGGTGTCGTAAAAGGAGACTAAGGTAAGTTGACCCAACGTGTGGTATCAGGTTGAGTAGAATAAACCCTCTTTCTTACCGAGGGCTCGTAAAATACGTATAAGTTGACGTCAGGGAGGCGGCCGGTCGTAAAATACGTAGCCAAATCATGTGTCAACATGTTTGTAACATGTTGTGCCGACCCCACTTAGAGTGGGATATGGACTGGAGGATGATGTATCTTGTACGCATAGTTTACCCTAATTTAAATTAAGTATCAATACCGCTAAGTGAAGTCATTATACATCAAAAATTTAAGGAATACAGTCATGTCATAGAGTTTATAAATTAGAGTAGAGAAAACAGCCTATAATGTGCCATATTACAATAAAAAGAAATAAAGAGAATGCACCTGAGACTGTATCTGTCTTTCTTTTAATGAGTGATTAGACAAAGATAAGTATACGAGTTTCATCTTCCCTCTCATTATTCGTTGTTACACTCTCACAGACAGGCATGGCTTTACTACTTTGTTTGACGTTTCATTACACGTTATATTTAATAAAAAACTTTTATTTGACATAGAACCTAAGACATATATCATTTATAAAAAAATCTAAATCTTGGCTTATATTAAGTTGCGCTTGCAAATAGTGACCCTGACATTCAAGCTAGGATAAAGTTTAGTAAGTATATTAAAACAATGGCAGTTGCCATTCCTTATAAAATTAGACATGAGAAGTGAGACTATGAGATATCCTGTTTTGTATCTATGCAATAGTAGTGTATGTGTGCGTGTGTGTCAATATGATTGGTATCTGTTAACGAAAAGTCACAAATGTACACTGTAATCTTTGGGTCTGATTAGTTAGTATACATTTCAGTATCTCTCAAAGACTACATTGGTATCTCTCTGGTATTATAACGCTACAAGTATGCATGGCGGGCGTTATGCGGGTGGCAGTCACCCGCACTCACCGACAAAATTGAATACTTTATTTTAACAAAAATAAAACCAAAATGTACTTTAAATGCAGCTTTATTAAAAAGCAAAAAGAATAAATATATTTTTTTCTAATATTAACAACAATTGGAAGACTTACTTAAGGCGTGCGATGCTTTTATCACATTCAGTATAAATACGTTTACAATTTTATTGTAAAAAAAATCCTATAAATAAACAATATAAAAATTGGAAAATAAGTTACAACTTAAATAAACAACTAACAGGGTTATGGCACATAGTAAAATTTTAATTTATTATAGTCAGAAATCTCTTAAATAATACAATACTGTATAAATATAACTGGGAGAGAGATCCATTTATTACAATCAAAACGTTACAATTGAATAACTGTCAAACCCAATATACAATGAATACAAACAATTATTTATCAAGCATGCTAGACTGTTCTACGACATTATAAATTGAGTTTAAAACATATGTATATAAATGCAGGATTCCTATATCTCTTTTATGGTTTTTCGCAAAATATCTAAATATATATCTGCGTGTTTAGGCGCGAACACTAAGGCTGGTCTAAGACGCACCGTATTTTCTCCGCAAGCTCCAGCCAAGACACCTAAAATATGGAAAGATAGATATGACAAGACAAAGTTATTAATGTTATAAAACTATTTATGATTTTGTAATTGAAATTAGTATTTTGACACCAATTACGTCTGAAATTTGAACACAATCATTTTGTAGTGAAAAAATAAAATTCTGTTTATAAAATAGATTCGAGTGCTGCTAGCAACACCATCACATTATTGCAATATTAATTTTATAAAAAAATAATTTATTTTCGCTAGTTCACGTTAGTTTTACTCTGTCATTACCCCTTAAGATATTCTTGAATATTTAAATGAGATAAAAATACAATGCGCAGAATAGAACTTAAAGAAGAATAATCCAATCATACATTTTTTATTTAGTTAAATTTCAAAAAAACATCCAATTCCAACCGATTTACACAAAATCTTAACAAAATATACACCAAAACATTTCTCATGAACCACTATTTCTATTGAAGAAACTGCATGAAAATTGTGTTAAGTAGATTTTGACTTTATCACGAACAGACAGAAAGTCGTCACCTGTTAAATGAACTCTTAACTTTTTTTGTTAAACATATCTTATACATTTTCTGCGAAATAATCCAATAACTTGTATTTAATTATTTATTTAATTTGATAATTAATGATGTTTTTTAACCTGATCAAATCGCATGCTTTGTATTAAAATGACCGAATTAAAAAAAGTAATTTAATAAAAAAAATACAAACCCTTGCTCTTTAAATGCGCAATAATTTTGTCCCTGCCTTCCATGGTGGGAGAGTTAAACGCCAAAAATGTCCCACGTCCTCTCACACTATTGATCACTTGAGGAAATTCACTCTGCAACTTCTGTAATCCATCCTTGAGGACTTTTCCAGTTTCATTGACTAGGGTGAGTAGATTTTCATTTTTAATCACTTGCAATACTCTCTCCAACAGAATCAGCTTGCCTGGATCGCCCATCCAGGTATTGAATACCCTGTATGGTTGCGCGGGCCTGAAATCAAGAATATGTTTGCATATATTAATTTTAAGACAATAGTAGCCGATCGGTACGCCGTGCGGTATCCGGCAAAGTCGAATAGACCATCCTCATTTCTTACCGAGGGGTCGTAAAATACGACAAAAGTAAGTTGACGTCAGGCAGGCGGCAGGTCGTAAAATACGTAGCCAAATCATGTGACAACATGTTTGTAACATGTTGTCTCATGATTTGGCCCCACATGGCATGACCCCACTTAGAGTGGGATAAGGGCAGGAGGATAATGAATAGTAGTCGATCGGTGAGACCGTCTCTCTCTCGAGGCTTTCATGGCATTTCATACTTCAAACTTATATGCCTAATTGATATTTGCAATTTATCACACGCTTTTCGGGGAAGGAAAACATCGTGAGGAAACCTATATATTATTAGGGAATTCTAGGGATATGTAGATGGGATGGTACGAGATCGTCACTTTTTTTTTACTTTTTAAATATTAAAGAAAATACTTCAAAATTTAGTGTCAAATAGAATTCCATTCACAGAGTACTAGGAATACCAGAATTACCCCCATGTAACACTATTCTTTATAGTTTTTCGACCTTTAAACTATCATATTTAAACAGTCATTATGTTTATTCCAAAAACTTTACACTTGTAATAAAATCTACCATGTTCTTATAATAATTAAAAAATAATTAACAGTTTTCGAAAAACAAAAGTAAGCTATCTTTATAATAAATATAATGTAGACAGCAACAATTTTTAATCTGTGTCTCAATTTATTATTGCTAGCAACACTGTGTCCGTTGCAGACACTTCAGAATCGATTCATGCGTACAGCCACTAGCTGTCCGTGGTTCGTGCGCAACGTGAATCTCCATAGAGATCTCGATCTTCCCACGATAGCCGATCTTCTCAAACGATTCTCGAAGACTTACTTCGAGAAAGCGTCCATTCATCCGAACCCCCTTATAGCGGCCGCGTCCAACTATAAGGTGTTTAACTTCCCCAACAGGTTTCACAGGCGCCCTAAGAGCGTCCTTAATGACCCCGACGATGCTATTACAGCATCCAACAAGATATACACACAATACACATATAAACAGCGTCTTCGCCGGCGAAGACGAGGTCCCCGCTTGCTTGTGTCAAGCGGCCGCAGCCCTCTGCCGCGGCCGCCGTGATGCAGACTTCTTCAAAGTCAATGTGTTAGATACAATCCTCCAAAACGCGCCGCTTTAAGCCGAGGTTCGGTCTCGCAAGAGACACCCTTAAGGCGATGCTCCCAATAAGTTGCGAGTGCCTAAAAACACTCGTTTACTTATCAATTTTACCCGGCGAAGCTTCTGCGCTCGCCCATCCCACCGGTGACGCTGTAAAAGCCATTAGAGCTAACAGCATTAGACACATTCGAGAAAAAAAAACAGAGCTCTTTTACGATCGGTTCTTGCCAGCGGAGGCTGTGTTAGTTGACCGATTCACGTGACTCATTTTATTAATTGGGTTGTATGGTTACATACGTGTTAATTTTCTCTTTTTATAATCCTACTTTGGTTCCTAAAAGTAAATATATAGGACACAAACAGTCATTCAAACAGTTGATAAATACTCACTTTTCTTCACTCTTAAAATAAAAACCGCCAGTCAACATTTTCTTACTAAAGGTCACCACGTCGGGTGGTGAGGGTAGATTGAAGTGCTCGTAACACCACATCTTGCCAGTCGGCCCGCATCCCGTTTGCACCTCATCAATTATCAACGCAACACCACTCTAAAAAAATATTCGTATTTACACTACAATAGCTGTGCTTTCGGCTTCGCCCGCTTGGTAATCAGTGCATTTAATTGAAATATTGAACATAAAAGTATTTAATGCGAGTTAACTCATCCATATTAATCCTTATCCCAGTAAATTATTTTTTATTAAAAACTGTTTCAATACCTGTAAAATACTATTAATTATTAAAATCGGACATTCCAATCTAAAGATGTAACAAATTTAAAAATGACAAGTAAAATGCCATAACCAATGCCTGCAACTGATGAGTTATTATGAGTTATATTCATTAATGATACCCACAAATATTGCCTCTTAAAAGAATTCAATTTCCAGTTAACACCTAATTTGCCTTAACTAATTAATAAGACTCAGGGCAAAACTTCTAATTTACAAAAATAAATCTATAGTCCGAATCAGAAGACTTTCCACTACCACTAGACTAGCTGTGCATTCGGCTTCGCCCGCGTGGTAATCAATGTATTTAATTGAAATTTTGAACATAAAAGTATTTATTGCGAGTTAACCATAAGAGATAGTGACATGCTGTTGCGGAATTTTTTGTAGTATTTTTGTAGATCTACAAAATATAAAAAATATAAAGGTAGGCTGACCCACCGTGTGTTATACAGTTTAGTAGAACAGACCACCCTTGTTCTTACCGAGGGGTCGTAAACTACGACTTAGGTAAGTTGACGTCAGGCAAGCGGCCGGGCGTAAAATACACATGCCAAATCATGTGACAACAATTTGGAACAAGTTGTGCCGACCCCATTTAAAATCGGATAGGTGCCAGAAGATGATGATGATAAATAAATAAATTTTAATGAAAATTTGTCCTCTGTTAGTCCGATGGTAGCAATTAACCCACAATTAGTTAACGCTCAAACCTTTTGGCAGATTTTCTGCAATTTTTGGAAGAATTCCGGTGACGCTTCGTGATCGCCGCCCTCGGACTGTATGGGCTCTACAATAACACCGGCAACTGGGCTACCTTTCTTTTTATATTTTTCAATTATATCAGCTACTTGCTCGAGACATCTAATGAAAAAAGACACAAAACTTCGTTATTGTATACCAAGATATACATCTTATAGAAATTTCACAATGTGTGATATCCGGCTGAGTAGAATAGACCACCCTCATTTCTTCTGTTTCAGAATTCTCTAGAGATATGCAGGTTTCCTCACAATGTTTTTCTTCACCGAAAAACGTGCGTGATATTGCAGATTTCAATTAGATACATAAGTTTTACCAGAAAAGCTCATTGGTGCCTGCCCGGGATTACCTTATGTATGATATAATATGTTATGATATGTTTTTTGTACAAAAGTTAAAATAAATTTCATCTGCTAATGAAATCTAGGAAATATGATATAATGGCATAAACAAAGTTTCAAACGAATTGACCATTGCACAATACGACATATAGGTAAAATTTGATAATAAAAGGTCTTAAAAACGTTATTTAAAGTGATATTTTTGGATAAGAATCTAGAATTTAAACTATAACATTATCCTAATAACAGTATCATCACAAACAATTAAGCCATATACAATATGTATTCCGAATACAATCATGAGCCTTATTTGACTCGTTTCATTGACCTAATAAAAAAACAGTAAAGTATATTATAATGTCCTTGATATTTAGTTTATATTATTATTGGAGGAAATTATTTCTTGATTCCCATTTAAGTTATTTGTTTTAGTTATGCGTTACCGATTAGATTCGGTAAGAAGCTATAGTAATTTTAGAAGTGAATTTTGCCACATCTATATTTTATATATATATATATATATATATATATATATATATATATATATATATATATATATATATATATATATAGCTGGTATGCTTTATAACTAGTCGGGCTTCCCCCATAGAATAGACGTGAGTATAGCAAGTTTCTATACATAAACTATGAATACTACTCACGATAGTTTAAATTTAAAAATTAACAATATTTTTTTTGTCATGTACAATGCGGTATTTGAAAAGCTTTTATCTGTCATATAAATTGGTTTAGAATATAGCATTAATTCTTATCAATTTACATATGTTACTTCCCGTCTATATTTGTCCAATAATCTTACAGGATCCTTCAATAACTTGATGTCTACTTTAACGCGACCTTCCTTAATTTCATTGCATGTATTCTAACTTACTTCTCATCTTGCTTTTGATTTTCTGATAGAAATTGCTCCAGTGGATATTTGTATCTTGGAAACGGTGCAACAGGCCAATCGAAAGCGGGGCAGTCCAATTTGTGTATTGGTTTTGATCTTGTTGTCGACAGGGCGCCAAATGTGCGACCATGAAAACTACCCTGAAAATTCCAAGAATACTAATTTTTATAATTCAATAATCTACAAAATAAATGTATAGTCCGACTTCGTAGACTTTCCACTACCACGAGATCTGTATGGAAGCGGGTGAAACCGCGGCGCTTTGCTAGTTTATAATAAAAATATGATGCAATATTTTGATTTTACAAAATTTTCTAATCCTGTTAAAATCACCTTTGAAAGGTTAATTGACAAGATTAATTAGGTATTTATTAAGCTTGTTATCAAATATATTAAAGATAACACTTCAAGACCACCTATCAGTTATTACATAATGTGTAATGAACTTGTAAAATTGCATAATATTTATTTATTAACTTCTATAGTATATCAAACATTTTATATTTTATTCTCATAATATTATTATTAAAAAAATATATTATTGATTATAAGTGTAGAGTGCCTATATATATATTATAAAAATTAAAATTAAAAAACAGTATTAATTTAAAATTACATTTCATTACAAAAATAATCTCCAATTCCAGAGTATGGTCAGTGAGAGCTAAATCGTTAAATCAAAATTTCCAAACAGAAAAAACATTCTTACTGATACTGCATATATAAAGGATAAAGGAAATTATTTACGCTGCTTTCCTTGTATTCTTTCCTTTTCTTATAATAAAATTTTAAAATATCATACTCATTTAAGATTTAATATTAGTTGTTTTTATTAGAAAAATTAGGAAAAACATTTATAGAGAAATAAAAGCTACCTCAAATGATAAAATTTTTAGATCAGGGGATCCAGGTGCCTGGTTGACCATACATGTCGCCAATTCCTCCAGTGTAAAATCAATTCTTCCACTACGTTCCTTCCTGCGGTACCACATGAAAACTGTTTTATAAGCATTTTCATTAGAGCAAGAACCACACATCATAGTTGTGACAGCATCTAGACCCCAAGGTGCAACTGCCATTAACACATTCTTTAATTTTTCAGGCCAATCAACTGCTGGGTACACTCCAAGTGCAGGACGGTTCACTAGTGATCTCTGACAAAGAAAAACGATTTATTAGTAATTCAGAATAGCTTTTGGAAAACAAAACAAAAATGACTCATCACAGATCTAAAATATAAGCTATATGTATATTAACTTTAACAATTTACATGGATGGATAAGAGTTTCCTTAAAAAAGATTAGAAAACTTACTAAATTGTGCTTGTTTTTAAAAGCTTCCAACAATGCTGGGTGATTGTAACCAATTGGTATTGAAGAAATTTGTGTAAATGAGTCTAAAAATGTATTTCCATCTGCATCAACAAAATAATTACCAATGCATTTGTCATAATCAGCAAACAACTGAACAGAACCTGCTTGCTGTAATGATAGATAATAACATAAATATACACAAAATATTCAAGAATTGAGTTAAAATTTATTACTAAAATTCTTACAATCTAAAATTATAATATTTAGCAACAATTGAAATATTATTGTAATGTATAAGACAGGTTGTTGTATTATCACCCTTAAAGACTTCAAATTAATTATTCTAAGTAAAAAGACAAACACAGTAAAAAGATCAAACTGGAAAAAAATATATAAAAGTAATTACTAGACATATCACTTCAAGTGCTAGAATCATATTAAGTTCAGCCCCATTTTTTCTTTTCATTAAACAGGTAAATATAAAAAAAGATTACCTGAAGAGAAGACAGTTCTTTAATTAAGGCTTTTGTTTTTGGTCCTGGAACTGGTGTCTTAATATCTGGCTGGATGGGTTCTATTTGGGCTGTTGAATAATTTTTGAAACCTGAAGAAAAATCACCCCATAGTTACATATTCACTATCTTTCATCTTATAATATTGGTTGTATTGCCTTCAAGGGTGATAAAATCCTTGATTCTTCATTCTGCTTTTCAGTGTTGCACATTCCCAGAATCTAATCAGGTTACTGATTAATAAAGTCAATTTTAATTTATTATTTGTAATGTTCAGATTAATTTTGTTAAATTTATGTATCTCAAATCATTTGGTTCAATTTGGGGGACTACTACCCAAAATCTAAGCTAAAAGGGACATTGGGCTACCCTCTATGATATGATGGTTAAGTAATATAAAAGTGACTGAATATATTATCATTTCATTTTAATAGTTCAATTAAATTTAAGTGGAGTCTGATACTCTAGACAAAGACTGTATTCAAAGCGATCACTATATTAGGCTTGGTATATTTATAAATTTATTTTTCCATCATGCGAAATCAATGTGTTTGATTTATAATTGTACTAACAATATTAAAAAATATTATCTTACATTGTACCGAGTGTAATTTTAATCCATTTTTAACAGGTTGTCTTACAACACGAAACATTTTAAATAAAACTATACAAAATCCAACCCTTATACCAGTCAGGTGGCGCTTGTTAACAAGTAAAAACTAAAAAGTAAAAATTTGTACGAGATATTAAGCGCACACTCGCGATTTACAATCTTGTCTTGCGAAATTACCTTCCACTGCAACACACTACTCTGTACAAAAATTGAATGAAGAGTTCGATAGGGACGATGGACGTCAAAAATAAATATATACATGTATAAACCATTCAAATACCAAGCGCAATATTGCGCCTATCAGCCATGTAACAGATTTAAATTGAAGCGGTAAATAAATAAATTATCAATTGTATATATACATTGTATATACTTATACTATCAATTGGTATCGATTACTAATGAATAATAGTTCGTTGTAATCTCCTAATAAGAATAACAAATATTCCAGTTGGGAGTCTATGATCAAAGACTTACTTACTAAAATTTATAATAACTACTTTGTTAAGTCGTTAATTCAATAATGTTATTAACTTAAAATATACTATATATATTTTATAGTTAAAATTTTACTCAGTTAACCTTATAGTTATAATATAGTCCAATCGATTCAACCTGTGGATTCAACTATTAAATATTAATCGTTATTTATAAATTAGTCTATGATTATTTTGATTCTATGATTAAAATGGTATAATGTTAGTGTTAATTTGTAGTAAATAAATAAAAATTTTACCAAAAAATGAAAAACCTATTATAAAATATATATATATCATTTCACTTATATTGGAGAACAACCATTTATTAACCATTATTTTCATTTTCAGTATCGGTTAACGGTTCAGCTAAAGTAACTCTTATAGATACACATACCATGATTTAAGAAGCACTACATATCCAACTTTTTATATTTATATCAAGGGAGATAGTTTGTGATAGTTATCTTCTATATAATGTTGTATAGAATTATTATCTTTTTTTTTAAACTCTACATCTAACGCGTTTAAATTCGTCATTTACGGCATAGTCTTAAGGTATCTTATCGTCTCACTTAAATAACTTATTATCATTAAGGCATTTTAGTAGCTATAGTAGTTAAGGATGTTTTGTTACTCCCACTTCACCAAATAATACTATTTAAATGCATGTTTCGTAATCGAAAATGCTGAAATTGCCGTTCGGTTACATATTATATATAAGGAATTCCCTCAGTGCCTCGCGGATTACATCATCAGACTAAGATTTGATAAAAAAGGGATAAAACAGTTAGTGTATCGTTTTAAATTTTAAAAAAAGTTCAGATGGGTTCATAAATAACGCAGTAGTTTACCTATAAACAAAACAAAATATAAAAAACCGAATTGAGAATTTCTTCCTTTTATATTAAGTCGATTAAAACTCGCCTATGTTGAAATAATACACTATTACTTTATTCTGTATCATAACAGAGAATAACAGTAATTCGGTATGTAGGTACTTGAGAAGAGGGGCTTATAGTAAATTGGTTTGAAACGGATACAAATGATTGAAGCATTTATCCAATTCACATTTGAAAAGTACATACAGTCCAAGTACAATTCAAAAAGTTACACGTTCTCAATTGGCACTGATGTACCATAACACTACTTACTTTTAATTGTACGTACTAAGATAAAATTAAGTAAAATATAATTGATTAAGGAATTTTTGAAGGTTTGGCCCATTCGCTGGTAGATTGTTAATATTATGTTTAATTCTGAATAACTTAAAGTAAGATTTTTTTTAAATATTTTACTCTGTTAAAGGTGCATTGAGGGTCAATTATCGTATTATTTTAAAGTGTAGCAATGCTAAGGCTAAAATCTAATGTTTTTTAAAAGCGTATAATGTTTTTTGTCTGGCTTGTCGGAGCAGTTGCCAGTGACCTTAGGCCTTCAGCTGTACGGGTCGCGGGTTTGATTCCCGCCACGGATCAACATTTTCAACAAAATAAAGTGGATAGTTCTTCGAGTCTGGGTGTACTTATGTATTTAATATTATATAAGGAGTATATTTAAAGTTAAAAGTTAAAGTAAAAAACTCTATAAGAAAAATTCTTGTAAATGGTTGACTACTTTTAAAGTAATTTTTTTTTTAAACTTATTATATTTATTATTATTATTATTAGTCTAGTTATTATTGTTATTTGCTATTTATTTTTTTATTTGCTATCTTGACATTTTGATTTTTTTGTAATGAGAACTCAGTACATATTTGTTTTTTTGACATTTTGATGCTTTAATATGTTTGACATAATTTAATATTCCAATTGTACTTTTTTTTTTAAGCACGTTGTGTCCACCTTTAATGAGGGTAGCATTAGACCTTGCATATGTATGTAATAATAATTAAGTTTGACAATTACTGTATACTCTGTTGGCGGACCTATAGAATAAATAAATAAATAAATATTTACCGGTTGTCTGTCACCCATAACACAAGTATTTAGTACTTTGGGGACGGTAGATCGTGGGCGTAATTGTGCCATATATTTAAATAATTTATAGAATTAGGCGTTACTTTAACATTACATAAATTTTCTATTTACTTTATCGCGGATTATAGCAAAATGATTTTATTATTACTTTCCCATATTGTATTTATTTATATTTAAATATATTTTGCATAAACAATATTTTTTATCGAGTAAAATTGTGTTTATAGGTTCTATTTTAAATTGTACTTAAAGACATATCACATCACCTAAATAAAGTTAACTATTTGAATGTTATTCCTATTGATCGAGCTGTATTGATTTAACGATAAGAAAAATGTTTTCAACAATTAATTGATTCATCTAAAAAAATATTTATCATAATATATTTTATAAATGGACGGAGAATCTGGATTATACGCACCAGATAGAATACCAAATATTAATAATCGATTACTTTTGAACATACCCACACACTGTAAACAATATTTTTGATAATAGTTTATAGTTTTGAATATGTACACTGTAGTCTTTGTTTGTAGTGTATCTTTGATAATAGTCTATGGTAAATAAAAAAATGTTTGTTGTGGTTTTTGGCTCATTGTAACTATATAGTTAAATTATTTAAAGTTTATTTGAAATATTCCTGAGAGAAACTGTATTAATATAGAAATGTTACAAAAAGTTTTACTGTCTACGGATGTTACTTTAGTATGTGTACAACACGCCCTATCCACTGAAAAGGAAGAAATAATGGGGCTGTTAATTGGAGAGGTAGTGTACAAGAACAATTACCGCATGTAATATCCAAAATTTATATCAGATAATTTTATGTGTATACAAAATTAGCTATTTGCGAAACATGGTCTTTGTTACGTATATCTAAGAAAGTTTTTATAAAAAATAAAAGGTTTTATAAAGTTTGTCAGTAAGCACAAAAGAGCAAGACTTTGGTTGTAGTGATCATACTACCTCAAGAGTGGAAAACACTTTCAAGAGTGGAAAATACTTGCCCTTATTTCTTCTAAGGGGTTGCTATTAATGATTTCTATACCTGAAATTTATTATAGGTACATAACAACAATACTTTAGTGTCAATAGTATCGTCTGTTATACTACGTCGACTGGATAAAAAACCAGACAGAGTTGAAATATCCGAAGAACAGCTTGTTCAAGCCACCGTAAGAGCTGAGGAATTGGCTGCTGAAGTCGGGCGACCTCTTAGAGTTGTTGGTTGGTACCATTCCCATCCACATATCACAGTGTGGCCTTCACATGTTGGTAAGTGATTAGTCAAATATCAAATTTGTAGAGATGACTATTATTTAATTATTTTAACAATATTTGTTTTATTTGTGTAAATAAATGTTGCTGACTGCTTATCAGGAGTCAAGGCTTTTCAGGTTTCATACACTATGTAAGCTTCTTGTCAATAAGATTATTTTGAAACATTTTTATGGGTTGAAGATTCTGTAAAATGTAGATAGTGGAGTTACATGGTTGGTTTCAAGCTTATTTCTCTGCTATTGTTCTGGCGCTCCAACAGATTCTAAAATTTGGGCCTATGAGAAACTCAACCTAATCATGCTTGACACTGAATTTGTTAAACATTATTTATATAGTTAATAAAACACAATTATATTGTTTTTTACAGATCTTGCAACACAGTCAATGTATCAGAGAATGGACTCAAGCTTTGTTGGCATAATTTTTGCTGTATTTTTAACAGACCAAACTGCAAAAGCACCATCAGTAAGAATATATTCATTGAAATATATTATCCTTTCCAATGCATGAATAGTGTGTGGACACATATTATCAAAATTAACCTTAGATTTGTCCTTAAGTATAGAAAAAATACAATGAATTTTGATTTACCAATTTCAGATCTCATAACCTTGATTCATGCATATCCTGAGTGAGATTTACATATATAATCATAAAATACACTTGTACCAATAGTAGGGATTTCATTATACCTTTGTGTGACAGTTTTTTAGAAAACTAATGTGACTTCTATTAAAATGTCTGACTATTCTCTCTATAAAATTTTAATGTGACTTCTTGGAAAAATAAATATTTACTGAGTTTTCTAGCAATACCTCTTTGTCATTTCATGATATAATTATATATGAATGATCCATTTAATTGTAACTTATAAAGAGTACTATTCAATTTTGAAATTAAAGTAATAAACTATCGTAAGTAGTATTCATAGTTAATGTGTAGACATCGGCTATACTCACGTCTAATATTATCGGGTTAACCCGACTAGTGTCGAGCCCATCGGGGGCACTGATTCGTAAGCTCTCAGCAAGAAGTTTGAGTTACCGTTGAGATAATGTCGTTGTAAAGAGCCTATGATCAAGTTCCCCAGAGACGCTCAATACTAGTCTGGCTAACCAGATAAAATTAGACGTGACTATAGCCGCTAGCTTCACATTAAGTACTATTCGACATTTATTCCAGCTTTGCAATGAAATTTATATTGATTCATGAATGTTTTTAAGGTACAAATAACATGTTTTCAATCTATTAATGAAGGTTCTAGTCAAAGTAGAAGAGAAATAGAATTGGAAATAACAAATAACAATGACTCTCTTATGATGAATAACTTTGAGGTAATATTCACTTTTGTATGTTATGTTAACAATTAATATAGTCTTAAGATAAAGTACAAAACATATGGGCTAGCTTAAAATGAGCTAATATAAAATAATGTTCGTTTTCTCTTGTGTTAATGAAAGACATGTTGGGGGTATTTGAATTTTGAAGTTGGCTAATTATGGTGGTACTGGTATGGTGTTGTGTTGTGTGTGTGTATGTGCATTTGCTTAGATACGCATCTGCCTTCTTATGTTTAGGATTGTTTATTTTCTTGTTTGTAATAGTAATAATTTTGGAGTTTATGTAGAAGATAAGGAAATTTTTAAAATTTAATTTGTATTTTGTTCTCAAATATTCATTTCCCCTGAATGATTCTAAAATAATAATTACTGCACAATGGCCCAGTAATAAACAAAAGCCTAATTGAA